>JBBDGP010000432.1:0-600000 GCA_037952835.1 Lithobates septentrionalis
ATATGTGTGTGTGTGTATATATATATATATATGTGTGTGTATATATATATATATATATATATATATATGTGTGTGTATATATATATATATATGTGTGTGTATATATATATATATATATATATATATATGTGTGTGTGTGTGTATATATATATATATATATATATATATATATATATATATATATATATATATATAATGTGTGTGTGTGTATATATATATATATATGTATGTATGTGTGTGTGTGTGTGTGTATATATATATATATATATATATATATATATATATATATATATATATATATATATATATATATATATATATATATATGTGTGTGTGTGTGTGTGTGTATATATATATATATATATATATATATATATATGTGTGTGTGTATATATATATATATATATATATATATATATATATATATATATATATATATATGTATGTGTGTGTGTGTGTGTATATATATATATATATATATATGTATGTGTGTGTGTATGTGTGCTGTAAAAAAATATATATATATAGTTTGAACAAAAAAAATACACACACACATATATAATTAAAAACCCAAAAAATTCCTAAACGCACATGTGAATGTGCACAGATTAAAAATGATGCTTCAATCAACAAAATGTGTGGCTTCTTTTTCAATGCTCAATACCATTTTTGAAAGTTATTTGGTGTTTACAGTGACAATGGAGCTTATTTACTAAAGGAAAATACACTTGGCACTAGGAGAACCTAGGAGACGGCCAAAAAGAAAGGCAAGCAATAAATACATTTCGAGATTTTATCTGATCATTTGTTTTTTATTAAAAAAAAAAAATAAAGATTGTCTGGCATTGCAATGGCCCCCCTACCCGTAAAAAAATCAATATATTTATCACAAACTTGATGGGCACTTTGGGGGGCCAAGCCAGTACGGCCAGTATCCAGTTCTCTGTAAGTCTGGCCTCAGGCCCAACAGATGCAAGATAATTGCTTGAATGTTTGTGTAAATAATTGTGCAGAATGCAACACACTAGGACAATGTGATTTAGTTTGTAGTCCACCATGTGGATGGCTGTCTGAAACAGGCAGAACCGGCTGGCCATCATCCTGAAAGCATTCTCTACAACTCTTCTCGCTCTGGCCAGCCGGAAGTTAAAAATTCTCCCCTCCGGGGTGAGGGTCCTTTCGGGAATGGCCTCATCAGGTGCTCGCCCAGACAGAAGGCTTCATCTGCAATGAAGACAAAGCGGAGTCCTTCAACGTTATCCTCTTTAGGTGGCAATCCCAGGCCACCACTCTGGAGATGCTGGTAGAACTCCGTCTGGGCGAAGACTCTTCCATCCAACATCCGGCCATTCTTCCCCACGTCCACATACAGAAATTCATATTGTGCCAACACCACCGCCATTAACACAATACTATTAAACCCCTTATAATTAAAATAGTATGACTCCGATTGGGGTGGTGGCACGATGTGGACTAAAATATAAGATCCACTTATCAG
This sequence comes from Lithobates septentrionalis, assembly GCA_037952835.1. Lineage (NCBI taxonomy): Eukaryota > Metazoa > Chordata > Amphibia > Anura > Ranidae > Lithobates > Lithobates septentrionalis. The sequence continues at coordinate 1,499 of JBBDGP010000432.1, forward strand.
ATTCCTCACCCCCACTGATGGCCCACTGATAATCACTGATAATTTTTTTGTTGGGGGGGGGATTATAAAGCAATTTAAGGACACACAGACCATTTTGATACATTTTAGGGGTGGGGGATTATAAAGCAATTTAAGGAAACACAGACCATTTGAAAAAAAATTAGGGGGGGCTTATAAAGCAATTTAAGGACACACAGACCATTTGGATAAATTTTAGGGTGGGGAATTTAAAGCAATTTAGGACACACAGACCATTTGGATAAATTTTAGGGAGGGGATTATAAAGCAATTTAAGGACATATACACCATATGGATAAATTTTAGGGGGGTTATAAAGCAATTTAAGGACACATAGACCATTTGGATACATTTTAGGGTAAAGCACTACAATGGAGATGACAAAATACATTGTTAATTAAGTGACTAGACTAGGTGGATATGGGCCCAGCATCGCATGCTGGGGAGGTTAGTGAAGGCAAATATGCATGCAGGACAAAAAAGAGCATTAAAAAATTACAGCATGCATGAGGACAAAGGGGACATTCACAGCATATTGCAATCATGGTAATTAGTGTTTGAGTAAAGAAATATATTACATTAGCAAACATTAAATACAATAAAATGTGATGTTAAAGGATAAAAATCTTACCTTAATATAGTCCTGGACCTGGATGATGGCAAAACAGGTCTCTGGGATAATGATCCCCAGAGCCTGGGGGAGATGCCTGTCGAGAACTTAAGGTCCCGCAGGCTTCTCCCCATCGCCAAGTACCGCAACGTGGCGACTAGTCTCTACTCCGGAGTGATGGCTTGCCTCATGAAGGTATCCTGCCTGCTGATATAAGGGGTCAGCAAAGCCAACAAACGGTGAAAAATGGGGTCCGTCATCCTGAGAAAGTTTGTGAAATCCTCAAGATTATTCTCACGGAGCAAAGGCATGTGAGAGAATTGGTCACGCTGGAGCAACCAATTCTTCGTCCATGAACTCTCCTCGCCCTGTTCATGGACTGGGCTTGGCTGAAGAATGATCTACAGCACCAAGCACATACAATGCACGAACTCTATGACGAGTACCTACATGCAACATGGCTTCAAAGCGGTCGGCTGGTAGAACGCACTTAACAGAACGCACTGAAGAACAGCAAGGCCTGTGACGAGCGAGCTGAAAATCAGAAATGAGTGGGCAATAACACACTGATAAATCAATGCGAACTGACTAAACACACTGAAAAGCAGATACAAACCTCACAAGCACAAACTGAACAACAGTTAAACGATCTGAAAACACGAGTCTGAAAAAGCGTGAATCGTCTCTCACCAAACTTCTACTAACACGAGATAAACATGAAATTAGCAAAAGGAGCCCAATGGGTGGTGCAAAAGCTATTACACTGCCTTTTTATAGCCTTGTCAGACCTGGTGTATGTCACCGCATACTAGGCAGTCGGACTTTGGTGTGATCGTGTGTGGGCAAGTCCGTTCGTTAGAAACTCTGTCGGAAGTCCGTCAAAGTCCATCAGAAAGACCCCAGACTTTGATGCTGAAAAGTCCGCCCGTGTGTACATGGCATAAGGGTGTAGATGGCACCTATTACGATTACACAAAGTTGCTAATTTCTTGCAGAATCTGAGGACCGACAGCCAACAATATTCGAGCTACCAGTTCCACCCATCCCACTGCCTGCAGGCTTGAACCCAAAGTCCCTCAGAGGGAAGACATCTGCAAACTAGACAAACTGTGATTTCATGTGCTGGTAGATCTCAGCTGAGACCTGGTCCGTCAGTTTAATCACGACAAAGAAGAAGCCCAGGAGAACTCTTTTTGCAGTGAACACAACAGCCATGGCTATCCCCTTTCTTTCTCTCTCTCTCACACAGCATATAGACTGCTGGACTTCAAGGGCCATATGTGGGGATTTTAATGATGTAGCTGACCAAACAATTGACTCCTCTGGGCACAGAGACAACTAGAGCTGCCTGCATGGAGCGGAGAGGGATTACACATTTTATTCCACAGCCCAAAAACCCTACTCTGGGATTGATCTCCTCCTGACACACAAAGCCACTCTGCATTCTATACCGCAGGCTGATATAGGCCTAATAACGTGGTCTGACCATGCACCAGTAGGGATGAGCTGAACACCCCCCGGTTCGGTTCGCACCAGAACCTGCAAACAGACCGAAAATTCGCACAAACTTTAGAACCCATTGAAATCTATGGGACTCGAATGTTCAAAATCAAAAGTGCTCATTTTAAAGGCTAATTTGCATGGTATTGTCCTAAAAAGGGTTTGGGGACCCGGGTCCTGCCCCAGGGGACATGTATCAATGCAAAAAAAAGTTTTTAAAACGGGCGTTTTTTCGGGAGCCGTGATTTTAATGATGCTTAAAGTGAAAAAAAAGTGAAATATTCCTTTACATATCGTACCTGGGGGGTGTCTATAGTATGCCTGTAAAGTGGCACATGTTTCCCGTGCTTAGAACAGTCCTTGCACAAAATGACATTTTTAAAGGAATAAAAGTCATTTAAAACTGCTTGCGGCTTTAATGTAATGTCGGGTCCTGGCAATATGGATGATAATCAGTGAGACAAACGACATGAGTACCCCCCCAGTCCATTACCAAGCGCTTTGGATCTTGTATGGATATTAAGGGAAACCCTGCACCCAAATTAAAAAAGGAAAGAAGTGGGGCCCCCAGGCCCTATATACTCTGAACAGCAGTATACAGGCAGTGCAAACAAGACAGGGACAGTAGATTTGTTGTTAAGTAGAATCTGTTTGTAATTTTGAATTGGCACATTTTTAAAGTGTAGCTCCAGCCAAAAAATCTATTTTAAGCTTTTTGGAAAACATAGAGAAGGGTTATCACCCCTGTGACATTTGTTTTGCTGTCTGTGTACCTCATCAGAAGATTTCACCTCACTTTCTGTACCAATGACAAATGTTTTTTGACAATTTGGGGTTTTAGTGAAGCAAGGATTGTTGATAAAGCATCAGTGGAGAGGAGACACATTTTTTCACATATTAACGCTTACAGGAGAGAATTTCCCTTCCTAGGGGTAGATTTCATCTTACTTCCTGTTGTCTCCTTCCGTTTGCAAGTAGGAGTCGCTTGTAAGTTGGATGTTTGAAAGTAGGGGCCTGCCCTATATACTCTGCAGAAATTGGGGCCTTAGGTGTTGGTGTTGCCACAACACTGTAAGCCCTCACAGTTACTCTTGGTGGGTGCATTAACGGGTCCTGCTGTGAAATATTAGATCAAGAATTGTAATTACATGCCCCTGTTGAACAGGGTCAGAAAACTTTGGCCTTTGGTGGTGGTGGTATTGCCACAACACTGTAAGTCCTTACAGTTACTCTTGGTGGGCGCTGGAATGGGCCCTCCTGTGAAATATTAGATCAAGAATTGTAATTACATGCATCTGTTGAACAGGGGCTGAAAAATTAGGCCTTAGGCACTGGTGCTGGTGCCACAACACTGCAACCCATCACAAATACTCTAGTTGAGCGCAGCAATGAACCCTCTTTGCAAAAAATTGCATCAAAAATTGTAATAACATGCCCCTGTTAAACAGGGGCTGAAAAATTGGGCCTTAGCCACTGCTGGTGGTGCCCAGAACCAAAAATATTCTTACAAGCTATCAGCATGATCATGGAGGAGGAAGAGGATAGTCACTCAGCATAACAGGATAGTCACTCAGCATCAGCATAGGCAGTCTTGAAGGGATCTGAAATTTAAAAAAAAAAATATTCAGTTACATTAGCAGCAGGTGCTTGGTAGCTGGTGGTGATCCAAGACTGATTCATTTTTATGAAGGACAGTCGATCGACCAAGTCGGTGGACAGGCACACCCTGTGATCGGTTACAAAGCCTCCAGCAGCACTGAATGTGTGTTCCGAAAGAACGCTGGATGCAGGACAGGCCAGTAGCTCAATTGCATACTGTGCAAGCTCTGGCCAGTGATCCATCCTCAAGACCCAGTAGCCCAGAGGATTTTCGGTAGGAAAGGTGTCCAAGTCAGATTTTGCCCCTAGGTATTCCTGCACCATGTAAAACAGAAGCTGGCGATGGTTGCTGGAACTGATCATACCTTGGGGCTGCAGACTAAAAAATTATCTGAAAGCATCGGTCAAACGACCACCTTCTGCACCGCTCCTTCCATGACTGACCGAAGCCTCCGCACCACGTTGTCCAGGAACAGGAGTTTGTAACCTCCCAGTCTCTGGGAACGCGTTGCACAGACCTTTCTGCAAGGCCTCCCGAAGATGTTTCATCCTCTGCTCCCTCTGCGACAGCAAGATAAGGTCCGCAACCTTACCCTTGTAACGTGGATCAAGGAGCGTTGCCAGCCAGTAACGATCCCTCTCCTTGATACCACGAATACGAGGATCCTTCCGCAGGCTTTGCAGGATCAGGGAGAACATGCAGCGTAGGTTTGCTGAGGCATTCGGTCCGGAGTCCTCTAGGTCACTAAGGACGACAGCCACCTCCTCCCAGCCATGTACAAGTCCATGGGTTGCTTGGGACTGTAAATGATCCCTTGAAGACTGCTGCTGATGCTGAGTGCCAGGCTCCACCGCCATGCTGACACAATCCTCCTCCTCCTCGTCCTCTTCCTGTGTGATCGGTGGGCACGCAGGAACACTGTCTGGATAAAGGGGGCCTTGAGAGGTAAGGAAGTCCTCCTCTTCCTGCCTCTGTTCTGCCTCAAGTGCCCTGTCCATTATTCCACACAGCGTGTGCTCCAATAGGTGGACAAGGGGGACAGTGTCACTGATGCATGCACTGTCACTGCTCACCATCCTCGTGGCCTCCTCAAATGGTGACAGGACAGTGCATGCATCCCTGATCATGGCCCACTGGCGTGGGGAAAAAATACCAAGCTCCCCTGACCCTGTCCTGGTGCCATAGTTGCACAGGTACTCATTGATGGCCCTCTGCTGCATGTGCAGCTGCTGCAGCATGGCCAACGTTGAGTACCACCTGGTGGTCATGTCAAAGATTAGGTGGGTCTTGGGCAGGGTAAATTCATTTTGGAGGTCCGCCAGCCGAGCACTGGCATTATATGACCAGCAGAAATGCACACAGACTTTCCTGGCCTGCCTCAGGACATCCTGTAAGCCCGGGTACCTGCCCAAGAACCGCTGCACCACCAAGTTAAGGACGTGAACCAAACAGGGCACATAGGTCAGTTGTCCCTGTCGGAGGGCGGATAGGTGGTTGGTGCCATTGTCGCAAACCACCATTCCTGACTGAAGCTGGCATGGCGTCAACCACCTCTGAGCCTGCCCCTGCAAAGCTGACAGAATCTCTGCCCCAGTGTGGCTCCTGTCCCCCAACCACAATAGCTCAAGCACCGCATGGCATCTTTTGGCCTGCGTACTTGCATAGCCCCTTGAACGCCTATGGAGCACCGCTGGTTCCGAGGACAAAGCACAGGAAGAGGCCATGGAGGAAGAAGAAGAGGGGGTGGAGGAGAGAGGTGTGGCAGAATCACCAGTAGTAGCATTTTGGAGGCGTGGTGGCGGAACAACCTCCAACACTACTGTACCTTGTCCTGCATCCTTCCCAGCTGCCAGAAGAGTCACCCAATGTGCCGTGAAAGATAGGTAACATCCCTGTCCATGCCTGCTGGACCATGAGTCAGCAGTAATATGCACCTTACCGCTGACCGCCCTGTCCAGCGAGGCCAAGACATTGACTTCCACATGCCGGTAGAGAGCCGGAATCGCCTTCCATGAGAAAAAGTGGCGTTTGGGAACCTGCCCCTGAGGAACCGCACATTCCACAAACTCACGGAAGGGGGCAGAGTCTACCAACTGAAAAGGCAGCAGTAGGGATGAGCCGAACACCCCCCTGTTCGGTTCGCACCAGAACATGCGAACAGGAAAAAAATTCGTTCGAACACGCGAACGCCGTTAAAGTCTATGGGACACGAACATGAATAATCAAAAGTGCTAATTTTAAAGGCTAATATGCAAGTTATTGTCATAAAAAGTGTTTGGGGACCCGGGTCCTCCCCCAGGGGACATGAATCAATGCAAAAAAAAGTTTTAAAAACGGACGTTTTTTCAGGAGCAGTGATTTTAATAATGCTTAAAGTCAAACAATAAAAGTGTAATATCCCTTTAAATTTCATACCTGGGGGGTGTCTATAGTATGCCTGTAAAGGGGCGCATGTTTCCCGTGTTTAGAACAGTCTGACAGCAAAGTGACATTTTGAAGGAAAAAACACATTTAAAACTACCGCGGCTATTGCATTGCCGACAATACACATAGAAGTTCATTGATAAAAACGGCATGGGAATTCCCCACAGGGCAACCCCGAACCAAAATTAAAAAAAAAAAATGATGTGGGAGTCCCCCTAAATTCCATACAAGGCCCTTCAGGTCTGGTATGGATATTAAGGGGAACCCCAGCCAAAATTTAAAAAAAAAATTGACGTGGGGTTCCCCCTAAATTCCATACCAGACCCTTCAGGTCTGGTATGGATTTTAAGGGGAACCCCGCGCCAAAAAAAAAAAAACGGCGTGGGGTCCCCCTAAAAATCCATACCAGACCCTTATCCGAGGCCGCAGGAAAAGAGGGGGGGACGAGAGTGCGCCCCCCCCCCCCCCTCCTGAACCGTACCAGGCCACATGCCCTCAACATTGGGAGGGTGCTTTGGGGTAGCCCCCCAAAACACCTTGTCCCCATGTTGATGAGGACAAGGGCCTCATCCTCACAACCGTGGCTGGTGGTTGTGAGGGTCTGCGGGCGGGGGGCTTATCGGAATCTGGAAGCCCCCTTTAACAAGGGGACCCCCAGATCCCGGCCCCCCCCCTGTGTGAAATGGTAAGGGGGTACTTACCCCTACCATTTCACTAAAAAACTGTCAAAAATGTTAAAAATGACAAGAGACAGTTTTTGACAATTCCTTTATTTAAATGCTTCTTCTTTCTTCTTTCTTCCTTCATCTTCTTCTTCTTCTGGCTCTTCTGGTTCTTCCTCCGGCGTTCTCGTCCAGCATCTTCTCCGCGGCGTCTTCTATCTTCTTCTCCTCGGGCCGCTCCGCACCCATGGCATGAGGGGGGAGGCTCCCGCTCTTCTCTTCATCTTCTTCTCTTCTTCATCTTCTTCTTCATCTTCTTCTTCTTCTTTTTCTTCTTCTTCTTCTTCCTTCTTCTCTTCTTCTCTTCTTCCTGTCTTCTCCGGGCCGCTCCGCAATCCATGCTGTGGCATGGAGGGAGGCTCCCGCTGTGTGACGGCGTCTCTTCGTCTGACGGTTCTTAAATAACGGGGGGCGGGGCCACCCGGTGACCCCGCCCCCCTCTGACGCACGGTGACATGACGGGACTTCCCTGTGGCATTCCCCGTGACGTCACAGGGAAGTCCCTCAAGTCACCGTGCGTCAGAGGGGGGCGGGGTCACCGGATGGCCCCGCCCCCCGTTATTTAAGAACCGTCAGACGAAGAGACGCCGTCACACAGCGGGAGCCTCCCACCATGCCAGCATGGCTGCGGAGCGGCCCGGAGAAGACAGGAAGAAGAGAAGAAGGAAGAAGAGAAGAAGGAAGAAGAAGAAGAAGAAGAAGATGAAGAAGAAGATGAAGAAGAGAAGAAGATGAAGAGAAGAGCGGGAGCCTCCCCCCTCATGCCATGGGTGCGGAGCGGCCCGAGGAGAAGAAGATAGAAGACGCCGCGGAGAAGATGCTGGACGAGAACGCCGGAGGAAGAACCAGAAGAGCCAGAAGAACCAGAAGAAGAAGAAGATGAAGGAAGAAAGAAGAAGCATTTTAATAAAGGAATTGTCAAAAACTGTCTCTTGTCATTTTTAACATTTTTGACAGTTTTTTAGTGAAATGGTAGGGGTAAGTACCCCCTTACCATTTCACACAGGGGGGGGGCCGGGATCTGGGGGTCCCCTTGTTAAAGGGGGCTTCCAGATTCCGATAAGCCCCCCGCCCGCAGACCCTCACAACCACCGGCCACGGTTGTGAGGATGAGGCCCTTGTCCTCATCAACATGGGGACAAGGTGTTTTGGGGGGCTACCCCAAAGCACCCTCCCAATGTTGAGGGCATGTGGCCTGGTACGGTTCAGGAGGGGGGGGGGGCCGCACTCTCGTCCCCCCCTCTTTTCCTGCGGCCTGCCAGGTTGCGTGCTCGGATAAGGGTCTGGTATGGATTTTTAGGGGGACCCCACGCCGTTTTTTTTTTTTTTTTTGGCGCAGGGTTCCCCTTAAAATCCATACCAGACCTGAAGGGTCTGGTATGGAATTTAGGGGGAACCCCACGTCAATTTTTTTTTTAAATTTTGGCTGGGGTTCCCCTTAATATCCATACCAGACCTGAAGGGCCTTGTATGGAATTTAGGGGGACCCCCACATCATTTTTTTTTTTTTTTTTTTTGGTTCGGGGTTCCCCTGTGGGGAATTCCCATGCCGTTTTTATCAATGAACTTCTATGTGTATTGTCGGCAATGCAATAGCCGCGGGTAGTTTTAAATGAGTTTTTTCCTTCCAAATGTCATTTTGCTGTCAGACTGTTCTAAACACGGGAAACATGCGCCCCTTTACAGGCATACTATAGACACCCCCCAGGTACGAAATTTAAAGGGATATTACACTTTTATTGTTTGACTTTAAGCATTAATAAAATCACTGCTCCTGAAAAAACGTCCGTTTTTAAAACTTTTTTTTGCATTGATCCATGTCCCCTGGGGCAGGACCCGGGTCCCCAAACACTTTTTATGACAATAACTTGCATATAAGCCTTTAAAATTAGCACTTTTGATTTCTCCCATAGACTTTTAAAGGGTGTTCCGCGGCATTCGAATTTGCCGCGAACACCCCAAATTGTTCGCTGTTCGGCGAACTTGCGAACAGCCAATGTTCGAGTAGAACATGAGTTCGACTCGAACTCGAAGCTCATCCCTAGGCAGCAGTTGAAGTGCTAGCAATTTAGCCAAGCTAGCATTCAACCACTGGGCATGTGGATGGCTGGGAGTGAACTTCTTTCGGCGGTGCAGCAGCTGGGGCAGGAAAATTTGCCTGGTACAATCTGACATTGGTGTACCGATAGCAGATTGCTCGCAAGTACTTGGCTGTGACACACCTAATTCTACACCTTCATTCCTCTCAATGCAGGTCTCAGAGAGGACTGAAGGTATAGTGGGATTGGAGATCCCAGCTGATGAGGAGCAAGGAGAGGTCCTCTTTGTTCTTTGGTGTGGGTCTTTTAGGTACGCTTGCCATCAAACTGCATGGCAGGTCAACATATGTCTGGTCAAGCATGTGGTGCCCAAGTGGATGATGTTTTGGCCGCGTGAGATACGTTTGAGACATATGTCGCAAATAGCAGCGGTGGGATCTGATGCACTGGTCTCAAAAAAGGTCCACACCAAAGAACTTTTGGAATAACGCGCAGAGACAGCAGCGCCCTGCACATGCGGAGCTCTGCGGTGTGATGCATTTGGTGTTCTGCCCTTAAGCTGGCCCCTGGAGGGCATCCTCCCTCATTGGTGATGTGCCTCCTCCTCCTCCTCTCTCCTATCAGGGACCCACGTTGAGTCAGTGACCTCATCATCCCCTCCCTCCTCATCACTGGAGCAAAGCTGCCATTATGCTGCAGCAGGGGGAACATGACTGCCAGATTGCTGTCCTCCTTGTTCACCCCCTTTGTCTGGGCTCATATTACTGCCTTCCTCTAGCCGAGTACCATCATCGGAGCCTTCAAAACGCTGGGCATTCTACTGGAGCATGTACCCAACACTGTGGTCAAACAGTTCGAGGGACCTCTCAGGAGGACATGGTGGGGCTAGGGAAGGAGTGACTGATGCCATTGAGCTGAGGGAAGAGGCTGCGTTGGCAGCTGCTTTGCCAGACAAGGTACCCTGAGCCTGGGTTAGAGGGGATGAGGAGGAAGAGGATGGCTTTGTCATCCACTCTACCAAGTTTTCCGCATGCTGCGGCTCAACACGGCCAAAAGGACAAGCGTGTCCCACGGCCACGTGCTGATGAGGATGCATCATGTCCACGACGACCAACACTGTTGCCTCTAGACACAGAGCCTGCTTGCCCTCTTTTATTGGCTTGTGACTGTCTGCCTCTCCGTATTGGCCTTCCAGACATACTAATGGCCTGCAATGCAGTGAGATGTAGCTGCACAAAACTGGGATGGATATATGTATGTATGTATGTATGTATGTATGTATATATATATATATATATATATATATATATATATATATATATATATATATATATATATATATATATATATACTGTTTATACAGCAGCTAGCAGAATGCCTGCCTGTGGTAATAATAGGATCAGAACACAAGAACTTGTCTTCAGGTAGCTAAACTGTAGGTTCAACTGTGCAGGGTACACAGTACACTAACTGTAAATACTGTAAAAACACCTGCCTGCCTGTCAGTATATTCCATGACCAGCACTATTGCCTCAAGACACAGAGCCTGTTTGCCCTCTTTTATTGGCTTGTGACCTTCTGCCTCTCCTTGTCGGCCTTCTAGACATACTAATGGCCTTCACTGCATTGAGATGTAGCTGCATAAAAGAGCAGCTAGCAGAATGCCTGCCTGTATTATTAACCGGTTCCCGACCGGCGCACGCCGATGTACGTCGGCAGAATGGCACGGCTGGGCAAATGAGCGTATCTGTACGTCCATTTGAATTCCCCGCCGTGCCATTGCGCGCGCGCGGGCTGGGACCTCAGTGAGTTGGGTCGCGGGTCCAGCGGACTCGATCGCTGCGGGGATACCCGCGATCACCTCACGGAGAGGACACACTTAACCCCTCTCTGTCCCCTAGTGATTAAACCCTTCACTGCCAGTGCCATTTACACAGTAATCAGTGCATTTTTAATTGCACTGATCGCTGTATAAATGACAATGGTCCCAAAAATGTGTCAAAAATGTCCGACATGTCCGCCATAACGTCTCAGTCACAATAAAAATCGCTGATCGCTGCCATTACTAGTAAAAAAAAAAAATTATTAATAAGAATGCCATAAACTATCCCCTATTTAATAAACGCTATAACGTTTGCGCAAACCACTTATTAAACGCTTATTGCGATTTTTTTTTTTTCTACCAAAAATATGTAGAAGAATACGATCGGCCTAAACTGAGGAAAAAAAATGTTTTTTTTATATATTTTTGGGGGATATATATTATAGCTAAATGTAAAAAATAATGTGTTTTTTTTTTTCAAAATTGTCGCTCTTATTTTGTTTATAGCGCAAAAAATAAAAATCGCAGAGGTGATCAAATACCACCAAAAGAAAGCAATGCCGAATCACAAAAAATGCTCTGGTCAGGAAGGGGGTAAAATCTTCCGGGGCTGAAGTGGTTAATAGGATCAGAAGAAGCACACCAGCGCTTGTCTTCAGGTAGCTATAGGTGCAACTGTGCAGGGTACACTGTACACTAACTGTAAATACTTCAAGAGCCTGCCTGTGCTATTAATAGAATCAGAAGAACACAAGCACTTGTCTTCAGGTAGCTATACTGTAGGTGCAATTGTGCAGGGTACACAGTACACTAACTGTAAATACTTCAAGAGCCTGCCTATGCTATTAATAGGATCAGAAGAAGCACACAAGCACTTGTCTTCAGGTAGCTATAGGTGCAACTGTGCAGGGTACACAGTACACTAACTGCAAATACTTCAAGAGCCTGACTGTGCTATTAATATGATCAGAAGAAGCACACAAGCAGTTGTCTTCAGGTAGATATAGGTGAAACTGTGCAGGGTACACAGTACACTGACTGTAAATACTTCAAGAGCCTGCCTGTGCTATTAATAGGATCAGAAGAAGAACACAATCACTTGTCTTCAGGTAGCTATACTGTAGGTGCAACTGTGCAGGGTACACAGTACACTAACTAAATACTTCAAGAGCCTGCCTGTGCTATTAATAGGATCAGAAGAAGAACACAATCACTTGTCTTCAGGCAGCTATACTGTAGGTGCAACTGTGCAGGGTACACAGTACACTAACTGTAAATACTTCAAGAGCCTGCCTGTGCTATTAATAGGATCAGAAGAAGCAGACAAGCACTCAAGCACTTGTCTTCAGGTGGCTATAGGTGCAACTGTGCAGGGTACATTGTACACTAACTGTAAATACTTCAAGAGCTTGCCTGTGCTATTAATAGGATCAGAAGAAGAACACAAGCACTTGTCTTCAGGTAGCTATACTGTAGGTGCAATTGTGCAGGGTACACAGTACACTAACTGTAAATACTTCAAGAGCCTGCCTATGCTATTAATAGGATCAGAAGAAGCACACAAGCACTTGTCTTCAGGTAGCTATAGGTACAACTGTGCAGGGTACACAGTACACTAACTGCAAATACTTCAAGAGCCTGACTGTGCTATTAATATGATCAGAAGAAGCACACAAGCAGTTGTCTTCAGGTAGATATAGGTGAAACTGTGCAGGGTACACAGTACACTGACTGTAAATACTTCAAGAGCCTGCCTGTGCTATTAATAGGATCAGAAGAAGAACACAATCACTTGTCTTCAGGTAGCTATACTGTAGGTGCAACTGTGCAGGGTACACAGTACACTAACTAAATACTTCAAGAGCCTGCCTGTGCTATTAATAGGATCAGAAGAAGAACACAATCACTTGTCTTCAGGTAGCTATACTGTAGGTGCAACTGTGCAGGGTACACAGTACACTAACTGTAAATACTTCAAGAGCCTGCCTGTGCTATTAATAGGATCAGAAGAAGCAGACAAGCACTCAAGCACTTGTCTTCAGGTGGCTATAGGTGCAACTGTGCAGGGTACATTGTACACTAACTGTAAATACTTCAAGAGCTTGCCTGTGCTATTAATAGGATCAGAAGAAGAACACAAGCACTTGTCTTCAGGTAGCTATAGGTGCAACTGTGCAGGGTACACAGTACACTAACTGTAAATACTTCATGAGCCTGCCTGTGCTATTAATAGGATCAGAATAAGCACACAAGCACTTGTCTTCAGATAGCTATACTGTAGGTGCAACTGTGCAGGGTACACAGTACACTAACTGTAAATACTTCAAGAGCCTGCCTGTGCTATTCATAGGATCAGAGGGGGGGCGTGGCCTGCTGCAGACCAGGATGGCTGCCTGAGTTCTGAGCTCCGTTCCACGGCCTGGAGAACGGCAACCCTCAGCTACCTTCCTCTTCACAGTTCACTCCACCAGAGCGTAAGAGGACCAGGGACACTTCAGTGCATGTCGCTGCGGTGTTACAAGCCGCCGAATCCCCGCCGCCTGACCGATTACTATCCGGCGGCCGCCGCCATGCAAGGGAACCAAGATGGCGCCGATGCCAGTAATAGCAACGGCTCCCATAACGGCCCTGATCGCCTGCCTGCTGCCCCTACAGCGCTGCCTCGTCAAGGAGACCCAGCCACAGCGTCCACAAAAGAAAATATGGACACCCACCCTCCTCCAGAGGAGCCCCTGGGAGGACTTCACCATGACAGAGGTAAGAGGCTGGCTACCTCCCCTGCACACTCCCCAAACAAGGAGCCACATGCTAAAAAGCAACTATGGTCCCAGGTTGTTGCAGGGGCACATGGATCCCAAAATGCTCCCTCCCTGGCTGCTATCCCTGCCACGGATAACACTGTCTCTGAAGCAACACTGAAATCTATGCTTCTTACACTGCAGCAAGATTTGCATAGGGAGCTCCAATTATCAATATCCCAGATGCATGACAGGATAGACTGCATAGAAGAGCGTACAGATGCTCTGGAAGAAAATTTGCAGGATTACTCTAAAGCGCACAACGAATTATTAGATGCATATGAGCACCACACGGAAGAAATCCACCACATTAAAATGAAATTAGCGGATTTAGAAGACCGCTCTAGGTGAAACAATATCAAATTTAGAGGCATCTCAGAGTCGGTCAAACCAAACGAAATAACACCATACTTGCAGCAACTCATCTCCGCCTTACTCCCACGTCTCAACGCCCGCGATACTTTAATTGACTGGGCCCACAGAATCGCTAAACCGCCACATCTCTCAGATGACATCCCTAGAGATGTTTTGGCGTGCATACATTTCTTCCGTGTTAAGGAACAAGTTCTCTCCACTGCCAGATCCTCAAAACCCCTGCCGGCCCCCTACACTAATGTTAAACTATTCACTGATCTGTCTCCTGCCACAATGGAAATGCGCAGAGCTTTTGCCCCTCTTACATCTATTCTCCAGCAGAAAAAAATAGTGTATAGATGGGGCTTCCCAACGAAATTGCTGGTTACTCACCAACAAAAGATCGTCCCTATTCTCACTCCGAAAGATGGCTACAAGAAACTTACCAACTGGGGTCTCCTCCCCATTGCTCCTAGAGAAATGGAACAAGCTATCCCCACATACAAGCCATCTGATTCTAAGAACGCGGCAGCTCAAGTGTCCAACAAAACATGACCTAAGGCTAAGCCCTGGACCCCAGCCTTTCTTATCTCCAGCCTGGGCGAAACACCCTTTTTTCTCACCACCCCTCAGGTTTAAAGTTGTGCTAAGCGCATGGTTCTTTGACTTTTGATATCATTACAGATTATTCAACAACTGTTTTATTTCTTTTTCAGGATTACAAATTGTTTGCATTTGTATTTTAGTAGCTGATTCGTTTTTTGTTCATCTACCTGTAGCACATACAGCATTGATTTGTCTCTCTGTGTAATTCCCAACTATCAGCGGTAGGTGAAGTCTCTCTCCCTCTGCCCAGGCCCTCATAATTGCTCTGCTATCATGTCACTCTCAATCACCTCCCTTAATGTGAAAGGCCTAAACTCGTCATTTAAACGCACCCTTCTATGGAAAGAAGCATTACAACAGCATGCATATGTAATCTGTGTCCAAGAGACACACTTTTCTAAACTTAAACAACCCCAATGTATTCACAAAAAATATCCCCACTGCTTTGCGAACGCTTCTAAAAAAAAAGAGAGGAGTGATGATTGTCATTAATGCGGCATTAGATTTCAAACTCCACCACTGTGAAAGTGATGAGGATGGCAGATTCTTAATCCTATCTGCCACGTTTGACAATTGCCCTTACTTTAGTCAACATTTATGCCCCCAACACAGGCCAAAAATAATTCTATGCCAACCTCTTTGCCAAACTGACTCCGTTTAGATCTTCACCCTTAATTATTTGTGGAGACTTTAATGAAGTACTTGACCCTTCACTAGACACTTCCAATCCTTCATGATGTAGGCCCTCAGCGTTATCCACTATTCTTAAACGAGAGGACTTAGACGACTCCTTGAGGTGCCTGCACGATATGGAGAGAGACTACACCTACTTCTCCCCACCACATCAATCTTATTCTCAAATTGACATGTTTATAACAGATAAGCATCTACTACAATCTATCACCGCTTCCCATATGGGAACCATATCGTGGTCTGACCATGCTCCAATCATGATAAAGCTAGCATCCCTTTCACAAACCACCAGACATACAGTTTGGAGACTAAATACCTCCCTCCTTAATCCCACTTTTGAGTCTCAGATACAGTCCGAGATTGAAAATTACTTCCAGCAAAATGTAAACTCTGTAACAGATCACGCTATTTTTTTGGAATGCTCACAAGGCTTGCCTAAGGGGTCTTTTCATAAAACTTGGGGCCCAATCAAAAAAACAACAGTCCCATACTACTGAGTCCCTCCTAAAACATATCCGATCCCTTGAACTGACGAACAAGAGATCCCCCTCTAGTAATATCTCCATAGAACTTAAAAATCTCAGACTCCAGCTCAGCGATCACCTTCGCAAAAATTTTGACTATTACATAAAGAGACTACGATTATATACCTACTCATCAGCCAATAAACCAGGGAAATTCATGGCCAGGCAATTTAAAAAACAAATCTCTAACCAGAGAATCGCCTTTCTCACTGGCTCTCAAGGACAGCGCCTGACTAATCCGCTAGATATTGCCAATGAATTTGGCAATTTCTACACAAAACTCTACAATCTCACGGAAACAGACCCCCAATCTGCTCCCTCCCAAAATGACATAACAAAATTTCTATCCTCTATTTCCCTCCCTTCTATTTCTTCAGAACAACTTGACCTCTTAGCAGCTCCCTTCTCACATAACGAAATACAAAAGTTGATAAAAAACTTACCACTACATAAAGCACCAGGACCTGATGGGCTACCCAATGAGTACTATAAATGCTTCACCCAACCCTTAGTCCCCCATTTATGTAACATGTACAACCAGTTTGCTACCACAGGTTTAATCCCTAAGGAATCCCTCGATGCCTTATTGGTCACCATTCTCAAACCGGGAAAGACTCCAGACAACCCTGCCATCTACCGTCCGATCTCACTCCTCAACACAGATACTAAGCTTTATGCCAAACTCCTTGCACAACGCCTCTCCACCATCATCCCCCACATTATTCACCCTGATCAAGTGGGATTTGTGCCTGGCAGACAGGCCTCAGATGCAACCAGATGTTTTATTGACCTTATCCAATGGACGGAGCATATTCAAGCGCCTTCTCTCTTCCTATGTTTGGATGCTGAGAAGGCGTTCAATATGGTTTATTGGCCGTTAGGGATGAGCTTCGTGTTCGAGTCGAACCCATGTTCGACTCAAACATTGGCTGTTCGGTCGTTCGCCGAATTCCAAACGTTATGGGCCGTTCGCGCCAAATTCGTGTGGCGCGTCACGGCCCATAATTCACTGCAGCATCGCAGTGCATTGCTGGCTGATGATTGGCCAAGCATGCACTATGACCCGCATGCTTGGCCAATCACAGCGCTGTCGGTAGAGAGAGCTGTAATTGGCCAAAGCCAGGGTGGCTTTGGCCAATTATGGCTCAGGGGGTTTAGAACACGCCCCACACTATATAAGGCCGCCTGCACGGCGGCCCTGTGTAGTGTGTGTTCCAGTGTTGAAAGAGAGATAGACAGAGAGACAGTGTCATTTCATTTGAGTTAGATAGATTAGGCAGGACAATCAGTGAGTTAGCTGCACTTACAGTGTATTGTGTATATATATATATATATGCATCCCAGGTGTTGCGCATATATATATATATATATATATATATATATATATATATAATACAATGTATTCAGTTTAGCTAGATCCATTCCTGTTATCTTCTTGTATTGTTACAGTATTTACAGCTACCTGAAGAAAATTGCTGGTGTTCTTTTATAATAGTACCACAGTCAGGCAGCTAGACTATTTACAGTTAGTGCAGTGTGTCCTGCTCACAGTGTTCATCTAAAGCTACAAGTTAGTGCGGTTCGTCCTGCTCACAGTGTTCAGCTAAAGCTACAAGTTAGTGTAGTGCGTCCTGCTCACAGTGTTTAGCTAAAACTACAAGTTAGTGTAATGGGACCTCTGCACAGTGTTCATCTAAAGCTACAAGTTAGTGCAGTGCGTCCTGCTCACAGTGTTCAGCTAAAACTACAAGTTAGTGTGGTGCGTCCTCCTCACAGTGTTCAGCTAAACCTACAAGTTAGTGTAGTGAGACCTCTGCACAGTGTTCATCTAAAGCTAAAAGTTAGTGCCCTTTCACTTCCACCAGCACTTCGATGGAATTTGAAATTAGATCATTCATCACATGTTCCACAGAGCGGGTGGTTTATCTTCTCCAATGCCCTTGCGGTTTGCAATACGTGGGGAGGACTAAGCGCCCCCTATCTGTAAGGCTTAACGAGCATATCACCAACATCCTAACAGGTTTCCCCAAACACCCGGTCTCCAGACATTATCTAGAAGTACACAATCGAGACCCCAGGAAGACCATATTTCTGGGTATTGACAGATACACCCCACATTGGAGGGGGGGGTCTGTTATACGGGGGATTTCTAGGCTTGAGATGGCCTGGATATACAGAATGAAGTGCTACACCCCCTTTGGGCTTAATGTAGACGTGGATTTAAATGCTTTTCTGGATAACTCATAAATTATTATACCGATTGTCTGTACTTGTATTCTCCCATCACTACCATATCTATCTCAGTGAGTTTGGGGGAGAGGGGTGACGTATTTATTACATTAATTGAAAATCTCCAATTCTAGTTTATACTGTTTATTTAACATTGAATATCTAGGACGTTTTTATATCACATTTGTATTATATTCTTGTGAACTTGCCTTGAATCTCTGGTGGCGTTATTATTATTTTTACTAACAACCAGATAAAAGATTTAGGAATTTTATCATTTTTTGGTTTTATTATTCGTTGGTCTCTCTGTTCCAAATATATATATTTTTTATTTCTATATTCCTAAATTGCTGAAATTGGCCTTAAGTGCTAATTCTATTTGTTCCACTAGATGGCACATGTGAATATTTATATGTGTCCCCTAATGTTTTTTATTTATAAAATCAATTTTCTTTCACTATTCTCCAATAAGTATGCATTTTTTATTTTATGTAATTTTGATTTTTGCTTTTTACACAGTTTTTTTACATAATTTTGATGCGGTCCGCTTTTTGCGGTCCCTGGATCTTTCTGGCTCTTCCGGCGCTGGGAGGGTTTGATGGGCGGATGGGTGAATTGTTTGCCTATCTCACTAGCATTAGATTACACACTTCCTCTTGTAAGAGGATGTTGTGGTGACGCCATCCGAGCTTCAGAGCGAGGCTTGGTTTCGTTTTGTGCCTACAAATAGCGATGAGTCAGTGTGTCGCCCGTTCCCATGACGACGTCCAATAGGACGAAACGTATGTCGGAAGGCTGACGCGCTGACGTCATCGTTTCCATCCTATCTCGTTCTGAACGGGTGTATGCAAGCCGGCCGGCTGTTTTATTCCTTAACTTCTACTGCGAATTTTAATGTAAGTGTGTATATTCCTTATTTCAATAAATGGTTATACTGATTCACACTATGGAGGAAACTCTTTATTCTTCTGGGTCCCCCCGGTATGCTGATTGAGGTCCACCGCAAGGAGAGATCCTACCTGCCCCTTCCTTGGGAGGAGATTTGAGGAGTTGGTTCCCCTGAGTGGACGTCCATAGATAAGCTATTATCTAGCTTACCTCTGGTAAGCGTACATCTATTAAGGTGGAGGATTTCTCACTGGGTGCTGGGTGTTTAACCTTTATGATCACCAATTCGATCTGCCTTGGCTCCAAGGACTGTTTTTCTTCTGAACATTTTCACTTCACTTTTGGTTATCTTTGTTATCTGATATTCAAAAATTTTTATTATCGTATTATTTAATTTTTTGTCATATTTGTCTTTTATAATTATTTCATTGACATTTTATCTTCAATAGAATATTTTCATTTTGGATCACTTGATAGATTGTATTCTTCACCATTCACACATCTATATATACAGTCATTACATATGTCATTTTTTTAGCGCAGTCTTTTTTGATTATTTCTGTTTATTATGTGCATGCCCCACTTTAGGACTGCAGCTTTAACTATCTAGATTTTATTAGTAGTACACTGTTTAGAGTAGCGCGGTAATTTTTGTTGTTTATTTTATATTTTTGTGAGCTCTGCACAGTGTTCATCTAAAGCTACAAGTTACTGTAGTGCGTCCTGCTCACAGTGTTAAGCTAAAACTACAAGTTAGTGTAGTGCGTCCTGCTCACAGTGTTCAGCTAAAACTACAAGTTAGTGTAGTGCGTCCTGCTCACAGTATTCAGCTAAAACTACAAGTTAGTGTAGTGAGACCTCTGCACAGTGTTCATCTAAAGCTACAAGTTAGTGCAGTGCGTCCTGCTCACAGTGTTCAGCTAAAACTACAAGTTAGTGTGGTGCGTCCTCACAGTGTTCAGCTAAACCTACAAGTTAGTGTAGTGAGACCTCTGCACAGTGTTCATCTATGGCTACAAGTTAGTGAAGTGCGTCCTGCTCACAGTGTTCAGCTAAAACTACATGTTAGTGTGGTGCGTCCTCCTCACAGTGTTCATCTAAAGCTACATGTTATTTTTTTGTGAGCTCTGCACAGTGTTCATCTAAAGCTACAAGTTAGTGTAGTGCATCCTGCACACAGTGTTCAGCTAAAACTACAAGTTAGTGTAGTGAGACCTCTGCACAGTGTTCATCTAAAGCTACAAGTTAGTGCAGTGCATCCTGCTCACAGTGTTAAGCTAAAACTACAAGTTAGTGTAGTGAGACCTCTGCACAGTGTTCATCTAAAGCTACAAGTTAGTGCAGTGCGTCCTGCTCACAGTGTTCAGCTAAAACTACATGTTAGTGTGGTGCATCCTCCTCACAGTGTTCATGTGCATCTAAAGCTACAAGTTATTTTTTTGGTGAGCTCTGCACAGTGTTCATCTAAAGCTACAAGTTAGTGTAGTGCATCCTGCTCACAGTGTTCAGCTAAAACTACAAGTTAGTGTGGTGCGTCCTCCTCACAGTGTTCAGCTAAAACTACAAGTTAGTGTAGTGCGTCCTGCTCACAGTGTTCAGCTAAAACTACAAGTTAGTGTAGTGAGACCTCTGCACAGTGTTCATCTAAAGCTACAAGTTAGTGCAGTGCGTCCTGCTCACAGTGTTCAGCTAAAACTACATGTTAGTGTGGTGAGTCCTCCTCACAGTGTTCAGCTAAACCTACAAGTTATATTTTTGTGAGCTCTGCACAGTGTTCATCTAAAGCTACAAGTTAGTGTAGTGCGTCCTGCTCACAGTGTTCAGCTAAAACTACAAGTTTGTGTGGTGCGTCCTCCTCACAGTGTTCAGCTAAAACTACAAGTTAGTGTAGTGCGTCCTGCTCAGTGTTCAGCTAAAACTACAAGTTAGTGTAGTGAGACCTCTGCACAATGTTCATCTAAAGCTACAAGTTAGTGCAGTGCGTCCTGCTCACAGTGTTAAGCTAATACTACAAGTTAGTGTGGTACGTCCTCCTCACAGTGTTCAGCTAAACCTACAAGTTAGTATAGTGAGACCTCTGCACAGTGTTCATCTAAAGCTACAAGTTAGTGTAGTGCGTCCTTCTCACAGTGTTCAGCTAAAACTACAAGTTAGTGTAGTGAGACCTCTGCACAGTGTTCATCTAAAGCTACAAGTTAGTTCAGTGCATCCTGCTCACAGTGTTCGGCTAAAACTACAAGTTAGTGTAGTGAGACCTCTGCACAGTGTTCATCTAAAGCTACAAGTTATTTTTTTGTGAGCTCTGCACAGTGTTCATCTAAAGCTACAAGTTAGTGTAGTGCGTCCTGCTCACAGTGTTCAGCTAAAACTACAAGTTAGTGTGGTGCGTCCTCCTCACAGTGTTCAGCTAAACCTACAAGTTAGTGTAGCGAGACCTCTGCACAGTGTTCATCTAAAGCTACAAGTTAGTGCAGTGCGTCCTGCTCACAGTGTTAAGCTAAAACTACATGTTAGTGTGGTGCATCCTCCTCACAGTGTTCATCTAAAGCTACAAGTTATTTTTTTGTGAGCTCTGCACAGTGTTCATCTAAAGCTACAATTTAGTGTAGTGCATCCTGCTCACAGTGTTCAGCTAAAACTACAAGTTAGTGTGGTGCATCCTCCTCACAGTGTTCAGCTAAAACTACAGGTTAGTGTAGTGCGTCCTGCTCACAGTGTTCAGCTAAACCTACAAGTTAGTGTAGTGAGACCTCTGCACAGTGTTCATCTAAAGCTACAAGTTAGTGCAGTGCGTCCTGCTCACAGTGTTAAGCTAAAACTACAAGTTAGTGTGCTGCGTCCTCCTCACAGTGTTCAGCTAAACCTACAAGTTAGTATAGTGAGACCTCTGCACAGTGTTCATTTAAAGCTACAAGTTAGTGCAGTGCGTCCTGCTCACTGTGTTCAGCTAAAACTACAAGTTAGTGTGGTGCGTCCTCACAGTGTTCAGCTAAACCTACAAGTTAGTGTAGAGAGACCTCTGCACAGTGTTCATCTATGGCTACAAGTTAGTGCAGTGCGTCCTGCTCACAGTGTTCAGCTAAAACTACATGTTAGTGTGGTGCGTCCTCCTCACAGTGTTCAGCTAAACCTACAAGTTAGTGTAGTGAGACCTCTGCACAGTGTTCATCTAAAGCTACAAGTTAGTGCAGTGCGTCCTGCTCACAGTGTTCAGCTAAAACTACATGTTAGTGTGGTGCGCCCTCCTCACAGTGTTCAGCTAAACCTACAAGTTATATTTTTGTGAGCTCTGCACAGTGTTCATCTAAAGCTACAATTTAGTGTAGTGCGTCCTGCTCACAGTGTTCAGCTAAAACTACAAGTTAGTGTGGTGCGTCCTCCTCACAGTGTTCAGCTAAAACTACAAGTTAGTGTGGTGCATCCTCCTCACAGTGTTCAGCTAAACCTACAAGTTAGTATAGTAAGACCTCTGCACAGTGTTCATCTAAAGCTACAAGTTAGTGTAGTGCGTCCTGCTCACAGTGTTCAGCTAAAACTACAAGTTAGTGTAGTGAGACCTCTGCACAGTGTTCATCTAAAGCTACAAGTTAGTGCAGTGCGTCCTGCTCACAGTGTTCAGCTAAAACTACAAGTTAGTGTAGTGAGACCTCTGCACAGTGTTCATCTAAAGCTACAAGTTAGTGCAGTGCGTCCTGCTCAGTGTTTAGCTAAAACTACATGTTAGTGTGGTGCGTCCTCCTCACAGTGTTAATCTAAATCTACAAGTTATTTTTTTGTGATTTCTGCACAGTGTTCATCTAAAGCTACAAGTTAGTGTAGTGCGTCCTGCTCACAGTGTTCAGCTAAAACTACAAGTAAGTGTGGTGCGTCCTCCTCACAGTGTTCAGCTAAAACTACAAGTTAGTGTAGTGCATCCTGCTCAGTGTTCAGCTAAAACTACAAGTTAGTGTAGTGAGACCTCTGCACAATGTTCATCTAAAGCTAAAAGTTAGTGCAGTGCGTCCTGCTCACAGTGTTAAGCTAAAACTACAAGTTAGTGTGGTGCGTCCTCAGTGTTCAGCTAAACCTACAAGTTAGTGTAGTGAGACCTCTGCACAGTGTTCATCTATGGCTACAAGTTAGTGCAGTGCGTCCTGCTCACAGTGGTCAGCTAAAACTACATGTTAGTGTGGTGCGTCTTCCTCACAGTGTTTATCTAAAGCTACAAGTTATTTTTTTGTGAGCTCTGCACAGTGTTCATCTAAAGCTACAAGTTAGTGTAGTGCGTCCTGCACACAGTGTTCAGCTAAAAGTACAAGTTAGTGTAGTGAGACCTCTGCACAGTCTTCATCTAAAGCTACACCTTAGTGCAATGTGTCCTGCTCACAGTGTTCAGGTAAAACTACAAGTTAGTGTGGTGCGTCCTCCTCACAGTGTTCAGCTAAACCTACAAGTTAGTGTAGTGAGACCTCTGCACAGTGTTCATCTAAAGCTACAAGTTAGTGCAGTGCGTCCTGCTCACAGTGTTCAGCTAAAACTACATGTTAGTGTGGTGCATCCTCCTCACAGTGTTCACCTAAAGCTACAAGTTAGTGTAGTGCGTCCTGCTCACAGTGTTCAGCTAAAACTACAAGTTAGTGTAGTGAGACCTCTGCACAATGTTCATCTAAAGCTACAAGTTAGTGCAGTGCGTCCTGCTCACAGTGTTAAGCTAATACTACAAGTTAGTGTGGTGTGTCCTCCTCACAGTGTTCAGCTAAACCTAAAAGTTAGTATAGTGAGACCTCTGCACAGTGTTCATCTAAAGCTACAAGTTAGTTCAGTGCGTCCTGCTCACAGAGTTCGGCTAAAACTACAAGTTAGTGTAGTGAGACCTCTGCACAGTGTTCATCTAAAGCTACAAGTTAGTGCATTGCGTAATGCTCAGTGTTCAGCTAAAACTACAAGTTAGTGTAGTGAGACCTCTGCACAGTGTTCATCTAAAGCTACAAGTTAGTGCAGTGCGTCCTGCTCACAGTGTTCAGCTAAAACTACAAGTTAGTGTGGTGTGTCCTCCTCACAGTGTTCAGCTAAACCTACAAGTTAGTGTAGTGAGACCTCTGCACAGTGTTCATCTAAAGCTACAAGTTAATGCAGTGCGTCCTGCTCACAGTGTTCATCTAAAGCTACAAGTTATTTTTTTGTGAGCTCTGCACAGTGTTCATCTAAAGCTACAAGTTAGTGTAGTGTGTCCTGCTCACAGTGTTCAGCTAAAACTACAAGTTAGTGTGGTGCGTCCTCCTCACAGTGTTTAGCTAAAACTACAAGTTAGTGTAGTGCGTCCTGCTCACAGTGTTCAGCTAAAACTACAAGTTAGTGTAGTGAGACCTCTGCACAGTGTTCATCTAAAGCTACAAGTTAGTGTAGTGCGTCCTGCTCACAGTGTTCAGCTAAAACTACAAGTTAGTGTAGTGAGACCTCTGCACAATGTTCATCTAAAGCTACAAGTTAGTGCAGTGCGTCCTGCTCACAGTGTTAAGCTAATACTACAAGTTAGTGTGGTGCGTCCTCCTCACAGTGTTCAGCTAAACCTACAAGTTAGTATAGTGAGACCTCTGCACAGTGTTCATCTAAAGCTACAAGTTAGTGTAGTGCATCCTGCTCACAGTGTTCAGCTAAAACTACAAGTTAGTGTAGTGAGACCTCTGCACAGTTTTCATCTAAAGCTACAAGTTAGTTCAGTGCGTCCTGCTCACAGTGTTCGGCTAAAACTACAAGTTAGTGTAGTGAGACCTCAGCACAGTGTTCATCTAAAGCTACAAGTTAGTGCAGTGCGTCCTGTTCAGTGTTCAGCTAAAACTACAAGTTAGTGTAGTGAGACCTCTGCACAGTGTTCATCTAAAGCTACAAGTTAGTGCAGTGCGTCCTGCTCAGTGTTCAGCGAAAACTACAAGTTAGTGTGGTGTGTCCTCCTCACAGTGTTCAGCTAAACCTACAAGTTAGTGTAGCGAGACCTCTGCACAGTGTTCATCTAAAGCTACAAGTTAGTGCAGTGCGTCCTGCTCACAGTTTTCAGCTAAAACTACATGTTAGTGTGGTGCATCCTCCTCACAGTGTTCATCTAAAGCTACAAGTTATTTTTTTGTGAGCTCTGCACAGTGTTCATCTAAAGCTACAAGTTGGTGTAGTGCGTCCTGCTCACAGTGTTCAGCTAAAACTACAAGTTAGTGTGGTGCGTCCTCCTCACAGTGTTCAGCTAAAACTACAAGTTAGTGTAGTGCGTCCTGCTCACAGTGTTCAGCTAAAACTACAAGTTAGTGTAGTGAGACCTCTGCACAATGTTCATCTAAAGCTACAAGTTAGTGCAGTGCGTCCTGCTCAGTGTTTAGCTAAAACTACATGTTAGTGTGGTGCGTCCTCCTCACAGTGTTAATCTAAATCTACAAGTTATTTTTTTGTGATTTCTGCACAGTGTTCATCTAAAGCTACAAGTTAGTGTAGTGCGTCCTGCTGTCAGTGTTCAGCTAAAACTACAAGTAAGTGTGGTGCTTCCTCCTCACAGTGTTCAGCTAAAACTACAAGTTAGTGTAGTGCATCCTGCTCAGTGTTCAGCTAAAACTACAAGTTAGTGTAGTAAGACCTCTGCACAATGTTCATCTAAAGCTACAAGTTAGTGCAGTGCGTCCTGCTCACAGTGTTCAGCTAAAACTACAAGTTAGTGTAGTGAGACCTCTGCACAATGTTCATCTAAAGCTACAAGTTAGTGCAGTGCGTCCTGCTCACAGTGTTAAGCTAATACTACAAGTTAGTGTGGTGCGTCCTCCTCAGTGTTCAGCGAAACCTACAAGTTAGTATAGTGAGACCTCTGCACAGTGTTCATCTAAAGCTACAAGTTAGTGTAGTGCGTCCTGCTCACAGTGTTAAGCTAAAACTACAAGTTAGTGTAGTGAGACCTCTGCACAGTGTTCATCTAAAGCTACAAGTTAGTTCAGTGCGTCCTGCTCACAGTGTTCGGCTAAAACTACAAGTTAGTGTAGTGAGACCTCTGCACAGTGTTTATCTAACGCTACAAGTTAGTGCAGTGCGTCCTGCTCAGTGTTCAGCTAAAACTACAAGTTAGTGTAGTGAGACCTCTGCACAGTGTTCATCTAAAGCTACAAGTTAGTGCAGTGCGTCCTGCTCACAGTGTTCAGCTAAAACTACAAGTTAGTGTAGTGAGACCTCTGCACAGTGTTCATCTAAAGCTACAAGTTAGTGCAGTGCGTCCTGCTCACAGTGTTCAGCTAAAACTACAAGTTAGTGTGGTGTGTCCTCCTCACAGTGTTCAGCTAAACCTACAAGTTAGTGTAGTGAGACCTCTGCACAGTGTTCATCTAAAGCTACAAGTTAGTGCAGTGCGTCCTGCTCACAGTGTTCAGCTAAAACTACATGTTAATGTGGTGCGTCCCCATTTACAGTGTTCATCTAAAGCTACAAGTTATTTTTTTGTGATTTCTGCACAGTGTTCATCTAAAGCTACAAGTTAGTGTAGTGCGTCCTGCTCACAGTGTTCAGCTAAAACTACAAGTAAGTGTGGTGCGTCCTCCTCACAGTGTTCAGCTAAAACTACAAGTTAGTGTAGTGCATCCTGCTCAGTGTTCAGCTAAAACTACAAGTTAGTGTAGTGAGACCTCTGCACAATGTTCATCTAAAGCTAAAAGTTAGTGCAGTGCGTCCTGCTCACAGTGTTAAGCTAAAACTACAAGTTAGTGTGGTGCGTCCTCCTCACAGTGTTCAGCTAAACCTACAAGTTAGTATAGTGAGACCTCTGCACAGTGTTCATCTAAAGCTACAAGTTAGTGCAGTGCGTCCTGCTCACAGTGTTCAGCTAAAACTACAAGTTAGTGTGGTGCGTCCTCACAGTGTTCAGCTAAACCTACAAGTTAGTGTAGTGAGACCTCTGCACAGTGTTCATCTATGGCTACAAGTTAGTGCAGTGCGTCCTGCTCACAGTGTTCAGCTAAAACTACATGTTAGTGTGGTGCGTCCTCCTCACAGTGTTCATCTAAAGCTACAAGTTAGTGTAGTGCGTCCTGCACACAGTGTTCAGCTAAAACTACAAGTTAGTGTAGCGAGACCTCTGCACAGTGTTCATCTAAAGCTACACATTAGTGCAGTGCGTCCTGCTCACAGTGTTCAGGTAAAACTACAAGTTAGTGTGGTGCGTCCTCCTCACAGTGTTCAGCTAAACCTACAAGTTAGTGTAGTGAGACCTCTGCACAGTGTTCATCTAAAGCTACAAGTTAGTGCAGTGCGTCCTGCTCACAGTGTTCAGCTAAAACTACATGTTAGTGTGGTGCATCCTCCTCACAGTGTTCATCTAAAGCTACAAGTTAGTGTAGTGCGTACTGCTCACAGTGTTCAGCTAAAACTACAAGTTAGTGTAGTGAGACCTCTGCACAATGTTCATCTAAAGCTACAAGTTAGTGCAGTGCGTCCTGCTCACAGTGTTAAGCTAATACTACAAGTTAGTGTGGTGCGTCCTCCTCACAGTGTTCAGCTAAACCTACAAGTTAGTATAGTGAGACCTCTGCACAGTGTTCATCTAAAGCTACAAGTTAGTGTAGTGCATCCTGCTCACAGTGTTCAGCTAAAACTACAAGTTAGTGTAGTGAGACCTCTGCACAGTGTTCATCTAAAGCTACAAGTTAGTTCAGTGCGTCCTGCTCACAGTGTTCGGCTAAAACTACAAGTTAGTGTAGTGAGACCTCTGCACAGTGTTCATCTAAAGCTACAAGTTAGTGCAGTGCATCCTGTTCAGTGTTCAGCCAAAACTACAAGTTAGTGTAGTGAGACCTCTGCACAGTGTTCATCTAAAGCTACAAGTTAGTGCAGTGCGTCCTGCTCACAGTGTTCAGCTAAAACTACAAGTTAGTGTGGTGTGTCCTCCTCACAGTGTTCAGCTAAACCTACAAGTTAGTGTAGCGAGACCTCTGCACAGTGTTCATCTAAAGCTGCAAGTTAGTGCAGTGCGTCCTGCTCACAGTGTTCAGCTAAAACTACATGTTAGTGTGGTGCATCCTCCTCACAGTGTTCATCTAAAGCTACAAGTTATTTTTTTGTGAGCTCTGCACAGTGTTCATCTAAAGCTACAAGTTAGTGCAGTGCGTCCTGCTCACAGTGTTCAGCTAATACTACAAGTTAGTGTGGTGCGTCCTCCTCACAGTGTTCAGCTAAACCTACAAGTTAGTATAGTGAGACCTCTGCACAGTGTTCATCTAAAGCTACAAGTTAGTGTAGTGCATCCTGCTCACAGTGTTCAGCTAAAACTACAAGTTAGTGTAGTGAGACCTCTGCACAGTGTTCATCTAAAGCTACAAGTTAGTGCAGTGCGTCCTGCTCACAGTGTTCAGCTAAAACTACATGTTAATGTGGTGCGTCCCCATTTACAGTGTTCATCTAAAGCTACAAGTTATTTTTTTGTGAGCTCTGCACAGTGTTCATCTAAAGCTACAAGTTAGTGTAGTGCGTCCTGCCCACAGTGTTCAGCTAAAACTACAAGTTAGTGTGGTGTGTCCTCCTCACAGTGTTTAGCTAAAACTACAAGTTAGTGTAGTGCGTCCTGCTCAGTGTTCAGCTAAAACTACAAGTTAGTGTAGTGAGACCTCTGCACAATGTTCATCTAAAGCTACAAGTTAGTGCAGTGCGTCCTGCTCACAGTGTTAAGCTAATACTACAAGTTAGTGTGGTGCGTCCTCCTCACAGTGTTCAGCTAAACCTACAAGTTAGTATAGTGAGACCTCTGCACAGTGTTCATCTAAAGCTACAAGTTAGTGTAGTGCATCCTTCTCACAGTGTTCAGCTAAAACTACAAGTTAGTGTAGTGAATCCTCTGCACAGTGTTCATCTAAAGCTACAAGTTAGTTCAGTGCGTCCTGCTCACAGTGTTCGGCTAAAACTACAAGTTAGTGTAGTGAGACCTCTGCACAGTGTTCATCTAAAGCTACAAGTTAGTGCAGTGCGTCCTGTTCAGTGTTCAGCTAAAACTACAAGTTAGTGTAGTGAGACCTCTGCACAGTGTTCATCTAAAGCTACAAGTTAGTGCAGTGCGTCCTGCTCACAGTGTTCAGCTAAAACTACAAGTTAGTGTGGTGAGACCTCTGCACAGTGTTCTTCTAAAGCTACAAAATAGTGCAGTGCGTCCTGCTCACAGTGTTCAGCTAAAACTACAAGTTAGTGTGGTGTGTCCTCCTCACAGTGTTCAGCTAAACCTACAAGTTAGTGTAGTGAGACCTCTGCACAGTGTTCATCTAAAGCTTCAAGTTAGTGCAGTGCGTCCTGCTCACAGTGTTCAGCTAAAACTACATGTTAGTGTGGTGCGTCCTCCTTTACAGTGTTCATCTAAAGCTACAAGTTATTTTTTTGTGAGCTCTGCACAGTGTTCATCTAAAGCTACAAGTTAGTGTAGTGCGTCCTGCTCACAGTGTTCAGCTAAAACTACAAGTTAATGTGGTGCGTCCTCCTCACAGTGTTTAGCTAAAACTACAAGTTAGTGTAGTGCGTCCGGCTCACAGTGTTCAGCTAAACCTACAAGTTAGTGTAGTGAGACCTCTGCACAGTGTTCATCTATGGCTATAAGTTAGTGCAGTGCGTCCTGCTCACAGTGTTCAGCTAAAACTACATGTTAGTGTGGTGAGTCCTCCTCACAGTGTTCAGCTAAACCTACAAGTTAGTGTAGTGAGACCTCTGCACAGTGTTCATCTAAAGCTACAAGTTAGTGTAGTGCGTCCTGCTCACAGTGTTCAGCTAAAACTACAAGTTAGTGTGGTGCGTCCTCCTCACAGTGTTCAGCTAAAACTACAAGTTAGTGTAGTGCGTCCTGCTCACAGTGTTCAGCTAAAACTACAAGTTAGTGTAGTGAGACCTCTGCACAATGTTCATCTAAAGCTACAAGTTAGTGCAGTGCGTCCTGCTCACAGTGTTAAGCTAATACTAAAAGTTAGTGTGGTGCGTCCTCCTCAGTGTTCAGCGAAACCTACAAGTTAGTATAGTGAGACCTCTGCACAGTGTTCATCTAAAGCTACAAGTTAGTGTAGTGCGTCCTGCTCACAGTGTTAAGCTAAAACTACAAGTTAGTGTAGTGAGACCTCTGCACAGTGTTCATCTAAAGCTACAAGTTAGTTCAGTGCGTCCTGCTCACAGTGTTCAGCTAAAACTACAAGTTAGTGTAGTGAAACCTCTGCACAGTGTTCATCTAAAGCTACAAGTTAGTGCAGTGCGTCCTGCTCACAGTGTTCAGCTAAAACTACATGTTAATGTGGTGCGTCCCCATTTACAGTGTTCATCTAAAGCTACAAGTTATTTTTTTGTGAGCTCTGCACAGTGTTCATCTAAAGCTACAAGTTAGTGTAGTGCGTCCTGCCCACAGTGTTCAGCTAAAACTACAAGTTAGTGTGGTGCGTCCTCCTCACAGTGTTTAGCTAAAACTACAAGTTAGTGTAGTGCGTCCTGCTCAGTGTTCAGCTAAAACTACAAGTTAGTGTAGTGAGACCTCTGCACAATGTTCATCTAAAGCTACAAGTTAGTGCAGTGCGTCCTACTCACAGTGTTAAGCTAATACTACAAGTTAGTGTGGTGCGTCCTCCTCACAGTGTTCAGCTAAACCTACAAGTTAGTATAGTGAGACCTCTGCACAGTGTTCATCTAAAGCTACAAGTTAGTGTAGTGCGTCCTTCTCACAGTGTTCAGCTAAAACTACAAGTTAGTGTAGTGAATCCTCTGCACAGTGTTCATCTAAAGCTACAAGTTAGTTCAGTGCGTCCTGCTCACAGTGTTCGGCTAAAACTACAAGTTAGTGTAGTGAGACCTCTGCACAGTGTTCATCTAAAGCTACAAGTTAGTGCAGTGCGTCCTGTTCAGTGTTCAGCTAAAACTACAAGTTAGTGTAGTGAGACCTCTGCACAGTGTTCATCTAAAGCTACAAGTTAGTGCAGTGCGTCCTGCTCACAGTGTTCAGCTAAAACTACAAGTTAGTGTGGTGAGACCTCTGCACAGTGTTCTTCTAAAGCTACAAAATAGTGCAGTGCGTCCTGCTCACAGTGTTCAGCTAAAACTACAAGTTAGTGTGGTGTGTCCTCCTCGCAGTGTTCAGCTAAACCTAAAAGTTAGTGTAGTGAGACCTCTGCACAGTGTTCATCTAAAGCTTCAAGTTAGTGCAGTGCGTCCTGCTCACAGTGTTCAGCTAAAACTACATGTTAGTGTGGTGCGTCCTCCTTTACAGTGTTCATCTAAAGCTACAAGTTATTTTTTTGTGAGCTCTGCACAGTGTTCATCTAAAGCTACAAGTTAGTGTAGTGCGTCCTGCCCATAGTGTTCAGCTAAAACTACAAGTTAGTGTGGTGCGTCCTCCTCACAGTGTTTAGCTAAAACTACAAGTTAGTGTACTGCGTCCTGCTCACAGTGTTCAGCTAAAACTACAAGTTAGTGTAGTGAGACCTCTGCACAATGTTCATCTAAAGCTACAAGTTAGTGCAGTGCGTCCTGCTCACAGTGTTAAGCTAATACTACAAGTTAGTGTGGTTCGTCCTCCTCACAGTGTTCAGCTAAACCTACAAGTTAGTATAGTGAGACCTCTGCACAGTGTTCATCTAAAGCTACAAGTTAGTGTAGTGCGTCCTTCTCACAGTGTTCAGCTAAAACTACAAGTTAGTGTAGTGAGACCTCTGCACAGTGTTCATCTAAAGCTACAAGTTATTTTTTGTGAGCTCTGCACAGTGTTCATCTAAAGCTACAAGTTAGTGTAGTACGTCCTGCCCACAGTGTTCAGCTAAAACTACAAGTTAGTGTGGTGCGTCCTCCTCACAGTGTTTAGCTAAAACTACAAGTTAGTGTAGTGCGTCCTGCTCACAGTGTTCAGCTAAAACTACAAGTTAGTGTAGTGAGACCTCTGCACAATGTTCATCTAAAGCTACAAGTTAGTGCAGTGCGTCCTGCTCACAGTGTTAAGCTAATACTACAAGTTAGTGTGGTTCGTCCTCCTCACAGTGTTCAGCTAAACCTACAAGTTAGTATAGTGAGACCTCTGCACAGTGTTCATCTAAAGCTACAAGTTAGTGTAGTGTGTCCTTCTCACAGTGTTCAGCTAAAACTACAAGTTAGTGTAGTGAGACCTCTGCACAGTGTTCATCTACAGCTACAAGTTAGTTCAGTGCGTCCTGCTCACAGTGTTCGGCTAAAACTACAAGTTAGTGTAGTGAGACCTCTGCACAGTGTTCATCTAAAGCTACAAGTTAGTGCAGTGCGTCCTGTTCAGTGTTCAGCTAAAACTACAAGTTAGTGTAGTGAGACCTCTGCACAGTGTTCATCTAAAGCTACAAGTTAGTGCAGTGCGTCCTGCTCACAGTGTTCAGCTAAAACTACAAGTTAGTGTGGTGTGTCCTCCTCACAGTGTTCAGCTAAACCTACAAGTTAGTGTAGTGAGACCTCTGCACAGTGTTCATCTAAAGCTACAAGTTAGTGCAGTGCGTCCTGCTCACAGTGTTCAGCTAAAACTACATGTTAGTGTGGTGCGTCCTCCTCACAGTGTTCATCTAAAGCTACAAGTTATTTTTTCGTGAGCTCTGCACAGTGTTCATCTAAAGCTACAAGTTAGTGTAGTGTGTCCTGCTCACAGTGTTCAGCTAAAACTACAAGTTAGTGTGCTGCGTCCTCCTCACAGTGTTCAGCTAAACCTACAAGTTAGTGCAGCGAGACCTCTGCACAGTGTTCATCTAAAGCTACAAGTTAGTGCAGTGCGTCCTACTCACAGTGTTAAGCTAAAACTACATGTTAGTGTGGTGCATCCTCCTCACAGTGTTCATCTAAAGCTACAAGTTATTTTTTTGTGAGCTCTGCACAGTGTTCATCTAAAGCTACAAGTTAGTGTAGTGCGTCCTGCTCACAGTGTTCAGCTAAAACTACAAGTTAGTGTGGTGCGTCCTCCTCACAGTGTTCAGCTAAAACTACAAGTTAGTGTAGTGCGTCCGGCTCACAGTGTTCAGCTAAACCTACAAGTTAGTGTAGTGAGACCTCTGCACAGTGTTCATCTATGGCTATAAGTTAGTGCAGTGCGTCCTGCTCACAGTGTTCAGCTAAAACTACATGTTAGTGTGGTGCGTCCTCCTCACAGTGTTCAGCTAAACCTACAAGTTAGTGTAGTGAGACCTCTGCACAGTGTTCATCTAAAGCTACAAGTTAGTGTAGTGCGTCCTGCTCACAGTGTTCAGCTAAAACTACAAGTTAGTGTGGTGCGTCCTCCTCACAGTGTTCAGCTAAAACTACAAGTTAGTGTAGTGCGTCCTGCTCACAGTGTTCAGCTAAAACTACAAGTTAGTGTAGTGAGACCTCTGCACAATGTTCATCTAAAGCTACAAGTTAGTGCAGTGCGTCCTGCTCACAGTGTTAAGCTAATACTAAAAGTTAGTGTGGTGCGTCCTCCTCAGTGTTCAGCGAAACCTACAAGTTAGTATAGTGAGACCTCTGCACAGTGTTCATCTAAAGCTACAAGTTAGTGTAGTGCGTCCTGCTCACAGTGTTAAGCTAAAACTACAAGTTAGTGTAGTGAGACCTCTGCACAGTGTTCATCTAAAGCTACAAGTTAGTTCAGTGCGTCCTGCTCACAGTGTTCAGCTAAAACTACAAGTTAGTGTAGTGAAACCTCTGCACAGTGTTCATCTAAAGCTACAAGTTAGTGCAGTGCGTCCTGCTCACAGTGTTCAGCTAAAACTACATGTTAATGTGGTGCGTCCCCATTTACAGTGTTCATCTAAAGCTACAAGTTATTTTTTTGTGAGCTCTGCACAGTGTTCATCTAAAGCTACAAGTTAGTGTAGTGCGTCCTGCCCACAGTGTTCAGCTAAAACTACAAGTTAGTGTGGTGCGTCCTCCTCACAGTGTTTAGCTAAAACTACAAGTTAGTGTAGTGCGTCCTGCTCAGTGTTCAGCTAAAACTACAAGTTAGTGTAGTGAGACCTCTGCACAATGTTCATCTAAAGCTACAAGTTAGTGCAGTGCGTCCTACTCACAGTGTTAAGCTAATACTACAAGTTAGTGTGGTGCGTCCTCCTCACAGTGTTCAGCTAAACCTACAAGTTAGTATAGTGAGACCTCTGCACAGTGTTCATCTAAAGCTACAAGTTAGTGTAGTGCGTCCTTCTCACAGTGTTCAGCTAAAACTACAAGTTAGTGTAGTGAATCCTCTGCACAGTGTTCATCTAAAGCTACAAGTTAGTTCAGTGCGTCCTGCTCACAGTGTTCGGCTAAAACTACAAGTTAGTGTAGTGAGACCTCTGCACAGTGTTCATCTAAAGCTACAAGTTAGTGCAGTGCGTCCTGTTCAGTGTTCAGCTAAAACTACAAGTTAGTGTAGTGAGACCTCTGCACAGTGTTCATCTAAAGCTACAAGTTAGTGCAGTGCGTCCTGCTCACAGTGTTCAGCTAAAACTACAAGTTAGTGTGGTGAGACCTCTGCACAGTGTTCTTCTAAAGCTACAAAATAGTGCAGTGCGTCCTGCTCACAGTGTTCAGCTAAAACTACAAGTTAGTGTGGTGTGTCCTCCTCGCAGTGTTCAGCTAAACCTAAAAGTTAGTGTAGTGAGACCTCTGCACAGTGTTCATCTAAAGCTTCAAGTTAGTGCAGTGCGTCCTGCTCACAGTGTTCAGCTAAAACTACATGTTAGTGTGGTGCGTCCTCCTTTACAGTGTTCATCTAAAGCTACAAGTTATTTTTTTGTGAGCTCTGCACAGTGTTCATCTAAAGCTACAAGTTAGTGTAGTGCGTCCTGCCCATAGTGTTCAGCTAAAACTACAAGTTAGTGTGGTGCGTCCTCCTCACAGTGTTTAGCTAAAACTACAAGTTAGTGTACTGCGTCCTGCTCACAGTGTTCAGCTAAAACTACAAGTTAGTGTAGTGAGACCTCTGCACAATGTTCATCTAAAGCTACAAGTTAGTGCAGTGCGTCCTGCTCACAGTGTTAAGCTAATACTACAAGTTAGTGTGGTTCGTCCTCCTCACAGTGTTCAGCTAAACCTACAAGTTAGTATAGTGAGACCTCTGCACAGTGTTCATCTAAAGCTACAAGTTAGTGTAGTGCGTCCTTCTCACAGTGTTCAGCTAAAACTA
The DNA here is from genome assembly GCA_037952835.1 of Lithobates septentrionalis. NCBI lineage: Eukaryota > Metazoa > Chordata > Amphibia > Anura > Ranidae > Lithobates > Lithobates septentrionalis. The sequence goes on from JBBDGP010000432.1 coordinate 36,422, forward strand.
CAAGTTAGTGTAGTGAGACCTCTGCACAGTGTTCATCTAAAGCTACAAGTTATTTTTTGTGAGCTCTGCACAGTGTTCATCTAAAGCTACAAGTTAGTGTAGTACGTCCTGCCCACAGTGTTCAGCTAAAACTACAAGTTAGTGTGGTGCGTCCTCCTCACAGTGTTTAGCTAAAACTACAAGTTAGTGTAGTGCGTCCTGCTCACAGTGTTCAGCTAAAACTACAAGTTAGTGTAGTGAGACCTCTGCACAATGTTCATCTAAAGCTACAAGTTAGTGCAGTGCGTCCTGCTCACAGTGTTAAGCTAATACTACAAGTTAGTGTGGTTCGTCCTCCTCACAGTGTTCAGCTAAACCTACAAGTTAGTATAGTGAGACCTCTGCACAGTGTTCATCTAAAGCTACAAGTTAGTGTAGTGTGTCCTTCTCACAGTGTTCAGCTAAAACTACAAGTTAGTGTAGTGAGACCTCTGCACAGTGTTCATCTACAGCTACAAGTTAGTTCAGTGCGTCCTGCTCACAGTGTTCGGCTAAAACTACAAGTTAGTGTAGTGAGACCTCTGCACAGTGTTCATCTAAAGCTACAAGTTAGTGCAGTGCGTCCTGTTCAGTGTTCAGCTAAAACTACAAGTTAGTGTAGTGAGACCTCTGCACAGTGTTCATCTAAAGCTACAAGTTAGTGCAGTGCGTCCTGCTCACAGTGTTCAGCTAAAACTACAAGTTAGTGTGGTGTGTCCTCCTCACAGTGTTCAGCTAAACCTACAAGTTAGTGTAGTGAGACCTCTGCACAGTGTTCATCTAAAGCTACAAGTTAGTGCAGTGCGTCCTGCTCACAGTGTTCAGCTAAAACTACATGTTAGTGTGGTGCGTCCTCCTCACAGTGTTCATCTAAAGCTACAAGTTATTTTTTCGTGAGCTCTGCACAGTGTTCATCTAAAGCTACAAGTTAGTGTAGTGTGTCCTGCTCACAGTGTTCAGCTAAAACTACAAGTTAGTGTGCTGCGTCCTCCTCACAGTGTTCAGCTAAACCTACAAGTTAGTGCAGCGAGACCTCTGCACAGTGTTCATCTAAAGCTACAAGTTAGTGCAGTGCGTCCTACTCACAGTGTTAAGCTAAAACTACATGTTAGTGTGGTGCATCCTCCTCACAGTGTTCATCTAAAGCTACAAGTTATTTTTTTGTGAGCTCTGCACAGTGTTCATCTAAAGCTACAAGTTAGTGTAGTGCGTCCTGCTCACAGTGTTCAGCTAAAACTACAAGTTAGTGTGGTGCGTCCTCCTCACAGTGTTCAGCTAAAACTACAAGTTAGTGTAGTGCGTCCTGCTCACAGTGTTCAGCTAAAACTACAAGTTAGTGTAGTGAGACCTCTGCACAATGTTCATCTAAAGCTACAAGTTAGTGCAGTGCGTCCTGCTCACAGTGTTAAGCTAATACTAAAAGTTAGTGTGGTGCGTCCTCCTCAGTGTTCAGCTAAACCTACAAGTTAGTATAGTGAGACCTCTGCACAGTGTTCATCTAAAGCTACAAGTTAGTGTAGTGCGTCCTGCTCACAGTGTTAAGCTAAAACTACAAGTTAGTGTAGTGAGACCTCTGCACAGTGTTCATCTAAAGCTACAAGTTAGTTCAGTGCGTCCTTCTCACAGTGTTCGGCTAAAACTACATGTTAGTGTGGTGCGTCCTCCTCACAGTGTTCATCTAAAGCTACAAGTTATTTTTTTGTGAGCTCTGCACAGTGTTCATCTAAAGCTACAAGTTAGTGTAGTGCGTCCTGCTCACAGTGTTCAGCTAAAACTACAAGTTAGTGTGGTGCGTCCTCCTCACAGTGTTCAGCTAAACCTACAAGTTAGTGCAGCGAGACCTCTGCACAGTGTTCATCTAAAGCTACAAGTTAGTGCAGTGCGTCCTACTCACAGTGTTAAGCTAAAACTACATGTTAGTGTGGTGCATCCTCCTCACAGTGTTCATCTAAAGCTACAAGTTATTTTTTTGTGAGCTCTGCACAGTGTTCATCTAAAGCTACAAGTTAGTGTAGTGCGTCCTGCTCACAGTGTTCAGCTAAAACTACAAGTTAGTGTGGTGCGTCCTCCTCACAGTGTTCAGCTAAAACTACAAGTTAGTGTAGTGCGTCCTGCTCACAGTGTTCAGCTAAAACTACAAGTTAGTGTAGTGAGACCTCTGCACAATGTTCATCTAAAGCTACAAGTTAGTGCAGTGCGTCCTGCTCACAGTGTTAAGCTAATACTAAAAGTTAGTGTGGTGCGTCCTCCTCAGTGTTCAGCTAAACCTACAAGTTAGTATAGTGAGACCTCTGCACAGTGTTCATCTAAAGCTACAAGTTAGTGTAGTGCGTCCTGCTCACAGTGTTAAGCTAAAACTACAAGTTAGTGTAGTGAGACCTCTGCACAGTGTTCATCTAAAGCTAAAAGTTAGTTCAGTGCGTCCTTCTCACAGTGTTCGGCTAAAACTACAAGTTAGTGTAGTGAGACCTCTGCACAGTGTTCATCTAAAGCTACAAGTTAGTGCAGTGCGTCCTGCTCAGTGTTCAGCTAAAACTACAAGTTAGTGTAGTGAGACCTCTGCACAGTGTTCATCTAAAGCTACAAGTTAGTGCAGTGCGTCCTGCTCACAGTGTTCAGCTAAAACTACAAGTTAGTGTAGTGAGACCTCTGCACAGTGTTCATCTAAAGCTACAAGTTAGTGCATTGCGTCCTGCTCACAGTGTTCAGCTAAAACTACATGTTAGTGTGGTGCGTCCTCCTCACAGTGTTCAGCTAAACCTACAAGTTATATTTTTGTGAGCTCTGCACAGTGTTCATCTAAAGCTACAAGTTAGTGTAGTGCGTCCTGCTCACAGTGTTCAGCTAAAACTACAAGTTAGTGTGGTGCGTCCTCCTCACAGTGTTCATCTAAAACTACAAGTTAGTGTAGTGCGTCCTGCTCACAGTGTTCAGCTAAAACTACAAGTTAGTGTAGTGAGACCTCTGCACAATGTTCATCTAAAGCTACAAGTTAGTGCAGTGCGTCCTGCTCACAGTGTTAAGCTAATACTACAAGTTAGTGTGGTGCATCCTCCTCACAGTGTTCAGCTAAAACTACAAGTTAGTGTAGTGAGACCTCTGCACAGTGTTCATCTAAAGCTACAAGTTAGTGCAGTGCGTCCTGCTCACAGTGTTCAGCTAAAACTACAAGTTAGTGTAGTGAGACCTCTGCACAGTGTTCAACTAAAGCTACAAGTTAGTGCAGTGCTTCCTGCTCAGTGTTTAGCTAAAACTACATGTAATGCCCCGTACACACGGTCGGATTTTCCGATGGAAAATGTCCGATTGGAGCGTGTTGTCGGAAATTCCGACCGTGTGTGGGCTCCATCAGACATTTTCCATCGGATTTTCCGACACACAAAGTTTGAGAGCAGGATATAAAATTTTCCGACAACAAAATCCGTTGTCGGAAATTCCGATCGTGTGTACACAAATCCGACGGACAAATTGCCACGCATGCTCAGAACAAATAAAGAGATGAAAGCTATTGGCCACTGCCCCGTTTATAGTCCCGACGTACGTGTTTTACATCACCGCGTTTAGAACGATCGGATTTTCCGACAACTTTGTGTGACCGTGTGTATGCAAGACAAGTTTGAGCCAACATCCGTCGGAAAAAATCCTAGGATTTTGTTGTCGGAATGTCCGAACAAAGTCCGACCGTGTGTACGGGGCACTAGTGTGGTGCGTCCTCCTCACAGTGTTAATCTAAATCTACAAGTTATTTTTTTGTGATTTCTGCACAGTGTTCATCTAAAGCTACAAGTTAGTGTAGTGCGTCCTGCTCACAGTGTTCAGCTAAAACTACAAGTAAGTGTGGTGCGTCCTCCTCACAGTGTTCAGCTAAAACTACAAGTTAGTGTAGTGCATCCTGCTCAGTGTTCAGCTAAAACTACAAGTTAGTGTAGTGAGACCTCTGCACAATGTTCATCTAAAGCTAAAAGTTAGTGCAGTGCGTCCTGCTCACAGTGTTAAGCTAAAACTACAAGTTAGTGTGGTGCGTCCTCCTCACAGTGTTCAGCTAAACCTACAAGTTAGTATAGTGAGACCTCTGCACAGTGTTCATCTAAAGCTACAAGTTAGTGCAGTGCGTCCTGCTCACAGTGTTCAGCTAAAACTACAAGTTAGTGTGGTGCGTCCTCACAGTGTTCAGCTAAACCTACAAGTTAGTGTAGTGAGACCTCTGCACAGTGTTCATCTATGGCTACAAGTTAGTGCAGTGCGTCCTGCTCACAGTGTTCAGCTAAAACTACATGTTAGTGTGGTGCGTCCTCCTCACAGTGTTCATCTAAAGCTACAAGTTAGTGTAGTGCGTCCTGCACACAGTGTTCAGCTAAAACTACAAGTTAGTGTAGCGAGACCTCTGCACAGTGTTCATCTAAAGCTACACATTAGTGCAGTGCGTCCTGCTCACAGTGTTCAGGTAAAACTACAAGTTAGTGTGGTGCGTCCTCCTCACAGTGTTCAGCTAAACCTACAAGTTAGTGTAGTGAGACCTCTGCACAGTGTTCATCTAAAGCTACAAGTTAGTGCAGTGCGTCCTGCTCACAGTGTTCAGCTAAAACTACATGTTAGTGTGGTGCATCCTCCTCACAGTGTTCATCTAAAGCTACAAGTTAGTGTAGTGCGTACTGCTCACAGTGTTCAGCTAAAACTACAAGTTAGTGTAGTGAGACCTCTGCACAATGTTCATCTAAAGCTACAAGTTAGTGCAGTGCGTCCTGCTCACAGTGTTAAGCTAATACTACAAGTTAGTGTGGTGCGTCCTCCTCACAGTGTTCAGCTAAACCTACAAGTTAGTATAGTGAGACCTCTGCACAGTGTTCATCTAAAGCTACAAGTTAGTGTAGTGCATCCTGCTCACAGTGTTCAGCTAAAACTACAAGTTAGTGTAGTGAGACCTCTGCACAGTGTTCATCTAAAGCTACAAGTTAGTTCAGTGCGTCCTGCTCACAGTGTTCGGCTAAAACTACAAGTTAGTGTAGTGAGACCTCTGCACAGTGTTCATCTAAAGCTACAAGTTAGTGCAGTGCATCCTGTTCAGTGTTCAGCTAAAACTACAAGTTAGTGTAGTGAGACCTCTGCACAGTGTTCATCTAAAGCTACAAGTTAGTGCAGTGCGTCCTGCTCACAGTGTTCAGCTAAAACTACAAGTTAGTGTGGTGTGTCCTCCTCACAGTGTTCAGCTAAACCTACAAGTTAGTGTAGCGAGACCTCTGCACAGTGTTCATCTAAAGCTACAAGTTAGTGCAGTGCGTCCTGCTCACAGTGTTCAGCTAAAACTACATGTTAGTGTGGTGCATCCTCCTCACAGTGTTCATCTAAAGCTACAAGTTATTTTTTTGTGAGCTCTGCACAGTGTTCATCTAAAGCTACAAGTTAGTGCAGTGCGTCCTGCTCACAGTGTTCAGCTAATACTACAAGTTAGTGTGGTGCGTCCTCCTCACAGTGTTCAGCTAAACCTACAAGTTAGTATAGTGAGACCTCTGCACAGTGTTCATCTAAAGCTACAAGTTAGTGTAGTGCATCCTGCTCACAGTGTTCAGCTAAAACTACAAGTTAGTGTAGTGAGACCTCTGCACAGTGTTCATCTAAAGCTACAAGTTAGTGCAGTGCGTCCTGCTCACAGTGTTCAGCTAAAACTACATGTTAATGCGGTGCGTCCCCATTTACAGTGTTCATCTAAAGCTACAAGTTATTTTTTTGTGAGCTCTGCACAGTGTTCATCTAAAGCTACAAGTTAGTGTAGTGCGTCCTGCCCACAGTGTTCAGCTAAAACTACAAGTTAGTGTGGTGCGTCCTCCTCACAGTGTTTAGCTAAAACTACAAGTTAGTGTAGTGCGTCCTGCTCAGTGTTCAGCTAAAACTACAAGTTAGTGTAGTGAGACCTCTGCACAATGTTCATCTAAAGCTACAAGTTAGTGCAGTGCGTCCTGCTCACAGTGTTAAGCTAATACTACAAGTTAGTGTGGTGCGTCCTCCTCACAGTGTTCAGCTAAACCTACAAGTTAGTATAGTGAGACCTCTGCACAGTGTTCATCTAAAGCTACAAGTTAGTGTAGTGCGTCCTTCTCACAGTGTTCAGCTAAAACTACAAGTTAGTGTAGTGAATCCTCTGCACAGTGTTCATCTAAAGCTACAAGTTAGTTCAGTGCGTCCTGCTCACAGTGTTCGGCTAAAACTACAAGTTAGTGTAGTGAGACCTCTGCACAGTGTTCATCTAAAGCTACAAGTTAGTGCAGTGCGTCCTGTTCAGTGTTCAGCTAAAACTACAAGTTAGTGTAGTGAGACCTCTGCACAGTGTTCATCTAAAGCTACAAGTTAGTGCAGTGCGTCCTGCTCACAGTGTTCAGCTAAAACTACAAGTTAGTGTGGTGAGACCTCTGCACAGTGTTCTTCTAAAGCTACAAAATAGTGCAGTGCGTCCTGCTCACAGTGTTCAGCTAAAACTACAAGTTAGTGTGGTGTGTCCTCCTCACAGTGTTCAGCTAAACCTACAAGTTAGTGTAGTGAGACCTCTGCACAGTGTTCATCTAAAGCTTCAAGTTAGTGCAGTGCGTCCTGCTCACAGTGTTCAGCTAAAACTACATGTTAGTGTGGTGCGTCCTCCTTTACAGTGTTCATCTAAAGCTACAAGTTAGTGTAGTGCGTCCTGCTCACAGTGTTCAGCTAAAACTACAAGTTAGTGTAGTGAGACCTCTGCACAATGTTCATCTAAAGCTACAAGTTAGTGCAGTGCGTCCTGCTCACAGTGTTAAGCTAATACTACAAGTTAGTGTGGTTCGTCCTCCTCACAGTGTTCAGCTAAACCTACAAGTTAGTATAGTGAGACCTCTGCACAGTGTTCATCTAAAGCTACAAGTTAGTGTAGTGCGTCCTTCTCACAGTGTTCATCTAAAGCTACAAGTTAGTGCAGTGCGTCCTGCTCACAGTGTTCATCTAAAGCTACAAGTTATTTTTTTGTGAGCTCTGCACAGTGTTCATCTAAAGCTACAAGTTAGTGTAGTGCGTCCTGCCCACAGTGTTCAGCTAAAACTACAAGTTAGTGTGGTGCGTCCTCCTCACAGTGTTTAGCTAAAACTACAAGTTAGTGTAGTGCGTCCTGCTCACAGTGTTCAGCTAAAACTACAAGTTAGTGTAGTGAGACCTCTGCACAATGTTCATCTAAAGCTACAAGTTAGTGCAGTGCGTCCTGCTCACAGTGTTAAGCTAATACTACAAGTTAGTGTGGTTCGTCCTCCTCACAGTGTTCAGCTAAACCTACAAGTTAGTATAGTGAGACCTCTGCACAGTGTTCATCTAAAGCTACAAGTTAGTGTAGTGCGTCCTTCTCACAGTGTTCAGCTAAAACTACAAGTTAGTGTAGTGAGACCTCTGCACAGTGTTCATCTACAGCTACAAGTTAGTTCAGTGCGTCCTGCTCACAGTGTTCGGCTAAAACTACAAGTTAGTGTAGTGAGACCTCTGCACAGTGTTCATCTAAAGCTACAAGTTAGTGCAGTGCGTCCTGCTCACAGTGTTCAGCTAAAACTACAAGTTAGTGTGGTGTGTCCTCCTCACAGTGTTCAGCTAAACCTACAAGTTAGTGTAGTGAGACCTCTGCACAGTGTTCATCTAAAGCTACAAGTTAGTGCAGTGCGTCCTGCTCACAGTGTTCAGCTAAAACTACATGTTAGTGTGGTGCGTCCTCCTCACAGTGTTCATCTAAAGCTACAAGTTATTTTTTTGTGAGCTCTGCACAGTGTTCATCTAAAGCTACAAGTTAGTGTAGTGCGTCCTGCTCACAGTGTTCAGCTAAAACTACAAGTTAGTGTGGTGCGTCCTCCTCACTGTGTTCAGCTAAACCTACAAGTTAGTGCAGCGAGACCTCTGCACAGTGTTCATCTAAAGCTACAAGTTAGTGCAGTGCGTCCTACTCACAGTGTTAAGCTAAAACTACATGTTAGTGTGGTGCATCCTCCTCACAGTGTTCATCTAAAGCTACAAGTTATTTTTTTGTGAGCTCTGCACAGTGTTCATCTAAAGCTACAAGTTAGTGTAGTGCGTCCTGCTCACAGTGTTCAGCTAAAACTACAAGTTAGTGTGGTGCGTCCTCCTCACAGTGTTCAGCTAAAACTACAAGTTAGTGTAGTGCGTCCTGCTCACAGTGTTCAGCTAAAACTACAAGTTAGTGTAGTGAGACCTCTGCACAATGTTCATCTAAAGCTACAAGTTAGTGCAGTGCGTCCTGCTCACAGTGTTAAGCTAATACTAAAAGTTAGTGTGGTGCGTCCTCCTCAGTGTTCAGCTAAACCTACAAGTTAGTATAGTGAGACCTCTGCACAGTGTTCATCTAAAGCTACAAGTTAGTGTAGTGCGTCCTGCTCACAGTGTTAAGCTAAAACTACAAGTTAGTGTAGTGAGACCTCTGCACAGTGTTCATCTAAAGCTACAAGTTAGTTCAGTGCGTCCTTCTCACAGTGTTCGGCTAAAACTACAAGTTAGTGTAGTGAGACCTCTGCACAGTGTTCATCTAAAGCTACAAGTTAGTGCAGTGCGTCCTGCTCAGTGTTCAGCTAAAACTACAAGTTAGTGTAGTGAGACCTCTGCACAGTGTTCATCTAAAGCTACAAGTTAGTGCAGTGCGTCCTGCTCACAGTGTTCAGCTAAAACTACAAGTTAGTGTAGTGAGACCTCTGCACAGTGTTCATCTAAAGCTACAAGTTAGTGCATTGCGTCCTGCTCACAGTGTTCAGCTAAAACTACATGTTAGTGTGGTGCGTCCTCCTCACAGTGTTCAGCTAAACCTACAAGTTATATTTTTGTGAGCTCTGCACAGTGTTCATCTAAAGCTACAAGTTAGTGTAGTGCGTCCTGCTCACAGTGTTCAGCTAAAACTACAAGTTAGTGTGGTGCGTCCTCCTCACAGTGTTCATCTAAAACTACAAGTTAGTGTAGTGCGTCCTGCTCACAGTGTTCAGCTAAAACTACAAGTTAGTGTAGTGAGACCTCTGCACAATGTTCATCTAAAGCTACAAGTTAGTGCAGTGCGTCCTGCTCACAGTGTTAAGCTAATACTACAAGTTAGTGTGGTGCGTCCTCCTCACAGTGTTCAGCTAAAACTACAAGTTAGTGTAGTGAGACCTCTGCACAGTGTTCATCTAAAGCTACAAGTTAGTGCAGTGCGTCCTGCTCACAGTGTTCAGCTAAAACTACAAGTTAGTGTAGTGAGACCTCTGCACAGTGTTCAACTAAAGCTACAAGTTAGTGCAGTGCTTCCTGCTCAGTGTTTAGCTAAAACTACATGTAATGCCCCGTACACACGGTCGGATTTTCCGATGGAAAATGTCCGATTGGAGCGTGTTGTCGGAAATTCCGACCGTGTGTGGGCTCCATCAGACATTTTCCATCGGATTTTCCGACACACAAAGTTTGAGAGCAGGATATAAAATTTTCCGACAACAAAATCCGTTGTCGGAAATTCCGATCGTGTGTACACAAATCCGACGGACAAATTGCCACGCATGCTCAGAACAAATAAAGAGATGAAAGCTATTGGCCACTGCCCCGTTTATAGTCCCGACGTACGTGTTTTACATCACCGCGTTTAGAACGATCGGATTTTCCGACAACTTTGTGTGACCGTGTGTATGCAAGACAAGTTTGAGCCAACATCCGTCGGAAAAAATCCTAGGATTTTGTTGTCGGAATGTCCGAACAAAGTCCGACCGTGTGTACGGGGCACTAGTGTGGTGCGTCCTCCTCACAGTGTTAATCTAAATCTACAAGTTATTTTTTTGTGATTTCTGCACAGTGTTCATCTAAAGCTACAAGTTAGTGTAGTGCGTCCTGCTCACAGTGTTCAGCTAAAACTACAAGTAAGTGTGGTGCGTCCTCCTCACAGTGTTCAGCTAAAACTACAAGTTAGTGTAGTGCATCCTGCTCAGTGTTCAGCTAAAACTACAAGTTAGTGTAGTGAGACCTCTGCACAATGTTCATCTAAAGCTAAAAGTTAGTGCAGTGCGTCCTGCTCACAGTGTTAAGCTAAAACTACAAGTTAGTGTGGTGCGTCCTCCTCACAGTGTTCAGCTAAACCTACAAGTTAGTATAGTGAGACCTCTGCACAGTGTTCATCTAAAGCTACAAGTTAGTGCAGTGCGTCCTGCTCACAGTGTTCAGCTAAAACTACAAGTTAGTGTGGTGCGTCCTCACAGTGTTCAGCTAAACCTACAAGTTAGTGTAGTGAGACCTCTGCACAGTGTTCATCTATGGCTACAAGTTAGTGCAGTGCGTCCTGCTCACAGTGTTCAGCTAAAACTACATGTTAGTGTGGTGCGTCCTCCTCACAGTGTTCATCTAAAGCTACAAGTTAGTGTAGTGCGTCCTGCACACAGTGTCCAGCTAAAACTACAAGTTAGTGTAGTGAGACCTCTGCACAGTGTTCATCTAAAGCTACACATTAGTGCAGTGCGTCCTGCTCACAGTGTTCAGGTAAAACTACAAGTTAGTGTGGTGCGTCCTCCTCACAGTGTTCAGCTAAACCTACAAGTTAGTGTAGTGAGACCTCTGCACAGTGTTCATCTAAAGCTACAAGTTAGTGCAGTGCGTCCTGCTCACAGTGTTCAGCTAAAACTACATGTTAGTGTGGTGCATCCTCCTCACAGTGTTCATCTAAAGCTACAAGTTAGTGTAGTGCGTACTGCTCACAGTGTTCAGCTAAAACTACAAGTTAGTGTAGTGAGACCTCTGCACAATGTTCATCTAAAGCTACAAGTTAGTGCAGTGCGTCCTGCTCACAGTGTTAAGCTAATACTACAAGTTAGTGTGGTGCGTCCTCCTCACAGTGTTCAGCTAAACCTACAAGTTAGTATAGTGAGACCTCTGCACAGTGTTCATCTAAAGCTACAAGTTAGTGTAGTGCATCCTGCTCACAGTGTTCAGCTAAAACTACAAGTTAGTGTAGTGAGACCTCTGCACAGTGTTCATCTAAAGCTACAAGTTAGTTCAGTGCGTCCTGCTCACAGTGTTCGGCTAAAACTACAAGTTAGTGTAGTGAGACCTCTGCACAGTGTTCATCTAAAGCTACAAGTTAGTGCAGTGCGTCCTGTTCAGTGTTCAGCTAAAACTACAAGTTAGTGTAGTGAGACCTCTGCACAGTGTTCATCTAAAGCTACAAGTTAGTGCAGTGCGTCCTGCTCACAGTGTTCAGCTAAAACTACAAGTTAGTGTGGTGTGTCCTCCTCACAGTGTTCAGCTAAACCTACAAGTTAGTGTAGCGAGACCTCTGCACAGTGTTCATCTAAAGCTACAAGTTAGTGCAGTGCGTCCTGCTCACAGTGTTCAGCTAAAACTACATGTTAGTGTGGTGCATCCTCCTCACAGTGTTCATCTAAAGCTACAAGTTATTTTTTTGTGAGCTCTGCACAGTGTTCATCTAAAGCTACAAGTTAGTGCAGTGCGTCCTGCTCACAGTGTTCAGCTAATACTACAAGTTAGTGTGGTGCGTCCTCCTCACAGTGTTCAGCTAAACCTACAAGTTAGTATAGTGAGACCTCTGCACAGTGTTCATCTAAAGCTACAAGTTAGTGTAGTGCATCCTGCTCACAGTGTTAAGCTAAAACTACAAGTTAGTGTAGTGAGACCTCTGCACAGTGTTCATCTAAAGCTACAAGTTAGTTCAGTGCGTCCTGCTCACAGTGTTCGGCTAAAACTACAAGTTAGTGTAGGGAGACCTCTGCACAGTGTTCATCTAAAGCTACAAGTTAGTGCAGTGCGTCCTGTTCAGTGTTCAGCTAAAACTACAAGTTAGTGTAGTGAGACCTCTGCACAGTGTTCATCTAAAGCTACAAGTTAGTGCAGTGCGTCCTGCTCACAGTGTTCAGCTAAAACTACAAGTTAGTGTGGTGTGTCCTCCTCACAGTGTTCAGCTAAACCTACAAGTTAGTGTAGCGAGACCTCTGCACAGTGTTCATCTAAAGCTACAAGTTAGTGCAGTGCGTCCTGCTCACAGTGTTCAGCTAAAACTACATGTTAGTGTGGTTCATCCTCCTCACAGTGTTCATCTAAAACTACAAGTTATTTTTTGTGAGCTCTGCACAGTGTTCATCTAAAGCTACAAGTTGGTGTAGTGCGTCCTGCTCACAGTGTTCAACTAAAACTACAAGTTAGTGTGGTGCGTCCTCCTCACAGTGTTCAGCTAAAACTACAAGTTAGTGTAGTGCGTCCTGCTCACAGTGTTCAGCTAAAACTACAAGTTAGTGTAGTGAGCCCTCTGCACAATCTTCATCTAAAGCTACAAGTTAGTGCAGTGCGTCCTGCTCACAGTGTTAAGCTAATACTACAAGTTAGTGTGGTGCGTCCTCCTCAGTGTCCAGCGAAACCTACAAGTTAGTATAGTGAGACCTCTGCACAGTGTTCATCTAAAGCTACAAGTTAGTGTAGTGCGTCCTGCTCACAGTGTTAAGCTAAAACTACAAGTTAGTGTAGTGAGACCTCTGCACAGTGTTCATCTAAAGCTACAAGTTAGTTCAGTGCGTCCTGCTCACAGTGTTCGGCTAAAACTACAAGTTAGTGTAGTGAGACCTCTGCACAGTGTTCATCTAAAGCTACAAGTTAGTGCAGTGCGTCCTGCTCAGTGTTCAGCTAAAACTACAAGTTAGTGTAGTGAGACCTCTGCACAGTGTTCATCTAAAGCTACAAGTTAGTGCAGTGCGTCCTGCTCACAGTGTTCAGCTAAAACTACAAGTTAGTGTAGTGAGACCTCTGCACAGTGTTCATCTAAAGCTACAAGTTAGTGCAGTGCGTCCTGCTCACAGTGTTCAGCTAAAACTACAAGTTAGTGTGGTGTGTCCTCCTCACAGTGTTCAGCTAAACCTACAAGTTAGTGTAGTGAGACCTCTGCACAGTGTTCATCTAAAGCTACAAGTTAGTGCAGTGCGTCCTGCTCACAGTGTTCAGCTAAAACTACATGTTAGTGTGGTGCGTCCCCATTTACAGTGTTCATCTAAAGCTACAAGTTATTTTTTTGTGAGCTCTGCACAGTGTTCATCTAAAGCTACAAGTTAGTGTAGTGTGTCCTGCCCACAGTGTTCAGCTAAAACTACAAGTTAGTGTGGTGCGTCCTCCTCACAGTGTTTAGCTAAAACTACAAGTTAGTGTAGTGCGTCCTGCTCACAGTGTTCAGCTAAAACTACAAGTTAGTGTAGTGAGACCTCTGCACAATGTTCATCTAAAGCTACAAGTTAGTGCAGTGTGTCCTGCTCACAGTGTTAAGCTAAAACTACAAGTTAGTGTGCTGCGTCCTCCTCACAGTGTTCAGCTAAACCTACAAGTTAGTATAGTGAGACCTCTGCACAGTGTTCATCTAAAGCTACAAGTTAGTGCAGTGCGTCCTGCTCACAGTGTTCAGCTAAAACTACAAGTTAGTGTGGTGCGTCCTCACAGTGTTCAGCTAAAACTACAAGTTAGTGTAGTGAGACCTCTGCACAGTTAATTAAAAAATTTGAAATAAGAGGAAAATTCAGAAGCACCACATCCCATATAGTAAGTTTAGAAAATGGAAAGAGGGCATTGAGGCCTATTGTGTAGGCCTCAGGGATTTTTAACGGTGCTGAGATCAAAAATATACAGAGTGTATCATAAAATAATATTTTATTTAAACAGTCTCATTAAAAACAGACATAGGCAAAAGACAATAAACAAAAACGAAATGGGGTAATTCTTTGATACAAAAATTAATACCACTTTCTCAACATGTTTCGCTTTCATAAGCTTCTTCAGGAGACATATTTGTGATATTAAAGTCAGCTATGAAAGATAGAGAAAATATATATGTAAACAATACACGTATATATCTGCTTGTACATCATACAGTCATAATTTATCTTTAAATATAGGCAAAGTATTAAACAAAGAATAAAAAGAGTAAGCAAGTCTTTATATATCTGTAGACATCACATGTTCAAATATGAAGTATAAAGTGTATACGAAAAAAAAAAAAAAAAAAAAAAAAAAAAACGAAAAGTTCCATGTGTCATATATGTATACTGTCATCATTCAATTTGAATAGGGGGGCTTACCTTTGCAAAAGGATATGAATTAGAGAAGGAAAAAGGGGGGGTAATGGCAAATGCTTTCTCCTCAGTCCTCACCCTCCAAAAGAGGCATGCAGAGAGGGATAAAAATAAGAATTCTCTAAGAAGAGAAAGATTAAAATCAGTATGTGTGTACAGATATGGTCAATTTGGATTAAGGTGCACTAGTCAGTAACATTATATATAAGGATGAGAAGAAATCAGGAAAATACCTCCGGTAGAATCAATTGGGAATGACAGAAGTTACATCCAAATGATGAGGATAGCGAAATTGCTAAAAATGTGAAAGAACGGTTCTGGTATTTTAGTGGAGTGACAGTCAGGGATGGGGGCAGTGTGCGTCCATACGCAGCTGATGGATGAGCTGGACCTGGAGGTATTGCTGCTCACTCTCACAGAGAACCTGAAGGGTATAAGTATAATCGGAGGGTATATTAAAATGTCATATAGACTAAAGTGCATCGTTACTGAAAATAAGGGGGTAGATGAGAAAACTTACTGTTGGTAGTTAGTATCCCGTTCGGGAGTCCCATTGTTCGTTAGGAGAGTGTCTGCCCCATGTATCAAACAAGAGAGTGACAGAGGTTAGCGGGGAAACGAAGCCCCGCTTTTAAACCTCTCCAGCGTGACGACGTCTGACTCGTCATCACGCTGCGGACTGAAGGAGACACCTGCGCATGCGCACGTATCCGATTCCTATTCAGGAAATAACATAGGTGACGTCAGGCGTTACAGGGCGACCCGCGGCCATCTTGGGAAATCCTGTGCCCTGAGTCTGATACTAAGGAGGCTCACAGGGCTCAAAAAAGTAAAAATGTAGGTTCTACATAATATGTAATGACGCGGTTGGGGTAAATGGTCTCTGAGGGAGCGTAACTGTAACACAACCGTATTTGGAAATCCTATATCCTGTATTTTACTTTTAAATCCAATCCAATCCAAAGATGATAACAATGATATGGTAGCATAGTGGTGCCGTGTATATAAATCGGAAACGAGAAAAGCAGCATTTGGTGTCTAGAAACGGGCAGCATAACCATCAAAACATTGATTGGGAATTGATTAGCTAAGTGCCCGGGGTGTCCGTGCATACCAAAGGGAATAGAGGGAAGGAGACCGAGGGTAAAGCATAAGCCCATACCACACTCTAAATCATAGAGTGAATAAATATCAAAAAAAAATAATAAAAAATTGAAAAGGTATGTATAAATATAAATTAATCCTTCAGTCAGTTACATCAATCAATTATATATGGAAAAAAAAAAAAAATCTATAAATAAAAGAGATTATAAAATTATTATAAAAAAGGTTTGTAACTCAGGGCATCATTTAGGCCAGGATGTTTTAAAGCATTAAGGGTGACAATCCACTTGGTTTCACGTTGTAATAAGATTTTATCATAGTCCCCCCCTCTTTCATTTGGGGGGACATGTTCCAAGGCATAAAAGTGCATCATCCTATCATCAAATTGGTGATGGAGACCCATATGTCGGCTTATAGGGGTCTCCATCTTCTTTTTACACACTAGGGAGACATGGTCTCTAATCCGGTGGAAAAAGGGGCGTTTAGTTTTCCCCACATAATATGCATTGCATTCACATGTCATTATATAAACTACGCCTATGGATTGGCATGTAGATAGAAAGTTGGGACTATACAGCTGACCATTGGGAAGAATGATATTGCGAGATGCATAGATATATCTGCAAAAATCACATTTGTGGCAAGGTTTAGTGCCATTATTTTTGGTATGGATTGTAGGTCGTGGGGCATGATGGCTGTGTACTATACGATCTTTGATTGATCGAGATCGTCGAAACGTAATCTCAGGATAGTCTTTCAGGTGTTTGGACACCCTAGGGTCACCCATCAGCAAATACCAGTGCTTTTGCAGCAGATCTCGCATTTGCCGATGTTGTCCGGAGAAGGTGGTAATCATTCTCAGACCTGGGGGTGATTTTGGTTTTGTAGGCCTATAGATTAGTTGACTGCGTTGGCTTCTTTTAGCTCTGAGATAGGCTCTTTTTAAACATTTGTTACTGTAGCCCCAGGTTTTTAGACGTTCCCTCAGTGCCCTGGCCTCGGATTCAAAATGGATATTTTCACTGCAATTTCTCCTCAGTCTTAGGTACTGTCCATAGGGGACATTATCTATGAGTGGTTGGGGATGAGAGCTGGCAGCATGCAGGAGTGAATTTCCCGCTGATGCTTTTCGAAAGAGAGTGGTCCCTATGGTTCTATCTGGGTTAATAAAAAGGGTGACATCCAAAAAAGTTAAGGTGGTTTGACTTGCTTCCATGGTGAAGGTTAAATTATAGGGATTGGTTTTCAAACCCTCAAAAAAGGACGCGAGATCTTCTCTGCTGCCAGTCCATATTAGGAATACATCATCAATATATCGTTTCCATATTGATATGTTTTCCATTAGGTTTTGCAAATCTTCCCTAAATAAAAGGCTTTGCTCCCACTCCCCCAGGTACAGGTTCGCATAGGTGGGGGCACATCTGGTCCCCATAGCGACCCCCTGCACCTGGAGGTAGTGGGAGCGAGCAAACAAAAAGATATTGTTCGTAAGAATGAACCTCAGGAGATCCACAATGAAGCTCCTGTAGGTCTCGGGGACATCCCCATCTCTAGAGATGAAGCCCTCCACAACTGCCACCCCTAAATGATGGGGGATGGAGTTGTAGAGGGCCTCCACATCCAGAGCTACCAGCCACGCTCCCTCTGGGATGGTCAAACCATCCAGAACTCGAAGAAGTTCACTAGTATCTTGTAAATGGGATGTCAAACTTTCTACATGCGGTCTGAGAAATTCATCTATCAGTTGACTGGCATTTTCCGTAAGGGATCCGTTTCCGGACACGATCGGTCTGCCAGGGGGATTGTTTAAATTCTTATGTACCTTGGGGAGGGCGTACAGTGTGGGAATCCGAGGGCAGGGCACATTGAGAAACTCCCATGTCGATTTTGTGATTTGGCCCTGATTGTATGCGGTCCCAATCAGCTTTCTGTAACAAATGGTCATGTTGGTGACATGTGTCTCTGAGACTTTCCTATACCAGTCACGATTTTGTAAAAGGCGTAAGACCATGGATTCATATTGTTCAGTCGTCATTACTACTAGATTGCCTCCCTTATCTGATGGCTTGATCACCAGACGGGAGTCCAACTGTAGTGACTTTAAGGCCAGTTTTTGTTGGCTTGTAAGATTTGATTGTTTAATGCCCTTCCATTTGGTCCTACAGATGTCCTCAGTGACCTGATGGATAAAGGCCCACACATTGGGATTGCCCTGTGGTGTGGGAAAAGTTTTGGATTTTGGTTTGTACTCCTTAGGGGTGAAAGGCACAACTGGATAGGAGGTACCAGATGCCTGACCAGGACAACCGTCCTGATCAAGAGTCTGGGCCTCCAGGAGATCTATCTCGTCTATATGACCTTCGTCCCAGAGCTCCATGAGCTCTTCCATTGCTTTAATTTCATTTAGTGTGATGTTTTCCACTGTGGATTGAGGTGGTGTTATATTAAGTTGTGCAGTTTTGTCAAAAATAATGCGAAGCATTAATTTCCGAGCAAATAAGTTGAGATCCTTAATGAGTTCAAACTGATCAATTTTCTGTGTCGGACAGAAGGTCAATCCTAATTCCAGGACAGACAATTGATCAGCACTAAGGGGAATGGAAGACAAATTTATTATTTCAAATTTTTGGCCTGTTTTTGGAGACCCTCCGCGATGGTCATCTTTTTCGATTCGTGTACCGGTTGAGTGAAGATCGGAGCCGGACGAAAATCCGACTGGTTTAAATCATGAGTATGATTGGTTAAGGGTGCCGAAGTTGGGGATAGTGAAGTGCTCGCATGGGTATTGGGAAAAGTGTCCCGATGTGCCAGTGCGTGTGAGGTGTTAAATTTGGCCGTGGTGGCTCTCGTGTGGACTGGAGTGCGGTTTGTGTTTGGGTGTCGCTTACTTGACCCCGTGGGTGCGTGGGTATTACCACTGGTGCGCATTTTGGAAGATCCAGAATCCTTGGAGCTTGCCGGTGCCTGTGAAGAGAGGGAGGAAGCAGAAGAGGTGTCAGAATCATTAGTTTCAGAGGGAGGATCTCTAAAGGTTCGCATATTAGCATTTTGTCTCTTGCTTTTTTTAGGCTGTGTCCAGACATATGCCTGGTTGTTATCATATGATACTTTGTCTCTTAAAAATTTCTTTTCCTTAGTTTTTAAGATTTCAGCTACATAGGTCTCAATGTGTGTTTTGAGGATTCCCTCACGATTAGAGAAAAGCTCACTTGAAACAATCAGGCTATTTTCAGCATATAGCTTTTCTATTTCCTTATCAAGAGAGGCCAACTCTTCATCGTAATAACCACATAGTAGTTCCATCATTCTCATAGAGCATGATTGAAGATTTGTCTCCCAATTGGTTCTAAAGTTCGATTCCAATTTACTCACTGTGGGAAAGATCTGGATTCTCAACCCCCAAGGGGCTATTTGGTCGTCTAGATATTTCGAGAAGTACCATTTATTCCAATACACTCTTGCCTTTTTCTCCAGCATTCGCTGGAGATGAAGGAAAAAGCGGTCCATTGATAGGCCACCTCCAGTGGCATTCTGGGATTTATGGATCTGGTCCATAAATCCCTCAAAGGCATTACCGCAGTGGTGGGCCATTGTGAAGACCAAAACGAAACAAAAAGAAAACAAAAAGAAAATAAAAAGAACAAAAACAATAACAAAAAACAATAAGAGTGTTCTTATAGAAAAATCTAAATCATTGAGTATACATCAATCAAGATGAATAGATAATAATACATAAATACATTCAATTTTGAAATTCCTCAAATTTCTGTAGGTGAAAAGGTGGGTAACACCTCAGGGTTCAGTTAATTAAAAAATTTGAAATAAGAGGAAAATTCAGAAGCACCACATCCCATATAGTAAGTTTAGAAAATGGAAAGAGGGCATTGAGGCCTATTGTGTAGGCCTCAGGGATTTTTAACGGTGCTGAGATCAAAAATATACAGAGTGTATCATAAAATAATATTTTATTTAAACAGTCTCATTAAAAACAGACATAGGCAAAAGACAATAAACAAAAACGAAATGGGGTAATTCTTTGATACAAAAATTAATACCACTTTCTCAACATGTTTCGCTTTCATAAGCTTCTTCAGGAGACATATTTGTGATATTAAAGTCAAAGCTACAAGTTAGTGTAGTGCGTCCTGCTCACAGTGTTCAGCTAAAACTACAAGTTAGTGTAGTGAGACCTCTGCACAGTGTTCATCTAAAGCTACAAGTTAGTTCAGTGCGTCCTGCTCACAGTGTTCGGCTAAAACTACAAGTTAGTGTGGTGTGTCCTCCTCACAGTGTTCAGCTAAACCTACAAGTTAGTGTAGCGAGACCTCTGCACAGTGTTCATCTAAAGCTACAAGTTAGTGCAGTGCGTCCTGCTCACAGTGTTCAGCTAAAACTACATGTTAGTGTGGTGCATCCTCCTCACAGTGTTCATCTAAAGCTACAAGTTATTTTTTTGTGAGCTCTGCACAGTGTTCATCTAAAGCTACAAGTTAGTGTAGTGCGTCCTGCTCACAGTGTTCAGCTAAAACTACAAGTTAGTGTGGTGCGTCCTCCTCACAGTGTTCAGCTAAAACTACAAGTTAGTGTAGTGTGTCCTGCTCACAGTGTTCAGCTAAAACTACAAGTTAGTGTAGTGAGACCTCTGCACAATGTTCATCTAAAGCTACAAGTTAGTGCAGTGCGTCCTGCTCACAGTGTTAAGCTAATACTACAAGTTAGTGTGGTGCGTCCTCCTCAGTGTTCAGCGAAGCCTACAAGTTAGTATAGTGAGACCTCTGCACAGTGTTCATTTAAAGCTACAAGTTAGTGTAGTGCGTCCTGCTCACAGTGTTAAGCTAAAACTACAAGTTAGTGTAGTGAGACCTCTGCACAGTGTTCATCTAAAGCTACAAGTTAGTTCAGTGCGTCTTGCTCACAGTGTTCGGCTAAAACTACAAGTTAGTGTAGTGAGACCTCTGCACAGTGTTCATCTAAAGCTACAAGTTAGTGCAGTGCGTCCTGCTCAGTGTTCAGCTAAAACTACAAGTTAGTGTAGTGAGACCTCTGCACAGTGTTCATCTAAAGCTACAAGTTAGTGCAGTGCGTCCTGCTCACAGTGTTCAGCTAAAACTACAAGTTAGTGTAGTGAGACCTCTGCACAGTGTTCATCTAAAGCTACAAGTTAGTGCAGTGCGTCCTGCTCACAGTGTTCAGCTAAAACTACATGTTAGTGTGGTGCATCCTCCTCACAGTGTTCATCTAAAGCTACAAGTTATTTTTTTGTGAGCTCTGCACAGTGTTCATCTAAAGCTACAAGTTAGTGCAGTGCGTCCTGCTCACAGTGTTCAGCTAAAACTACATGTTAGTGTGGTGCGTCCCCATTTACAGTGTTCATCTAAAGCTACAAGTTATTTTTTGTGAGCTCTGCACAGTGTTCATCTAAAGCTACAAGTTAGTGTAGTGCGTCCTGCCCACAGTGTTCAGCTAAAACTACAAGTTAGTGTGGTGCGTCCTCCTCACAGTGTTTAGCTAAAACTACAAGTTAGTGTAGTGCGTCCTGCTCACAGTGTTCAGCTAAAACTACAAGTTAGTGTAGTGAGACCTCTGCACAATGTTCATCTAAAGCTACAAGTTAGTGCAGTGCGTCCTGCTCACAGTGTTAAGCTAAAACTACAAGTTAGTGTGCTGCGTCCTCCTCACAGTGTTCAGCTAAACCTACAAGTTAGTGTAGTGAGACCTCTGCACAGTGTTCATCTAAAGCTACAAGTTAGTGCAGTGCGTCCTGCTCAGTGTTCAGCTAAAACTACAAGTTAGTGTGGTGTGTCCTCCTCACAGTGTTCAGCTAAACCTACAAGTTAGTGTAGTGAGACCTCTGCACAGTGTTCATCTAAAGCTACAAGTTAGTGCAGTGCGTCCTGCTCACAGTGTTCAGCTAAAACTACAAGTTAGTGTGGTGCGTCCTCACAGTGTTCAGCTAAATCTACAAGTTAGTGTAGTGAGACCTCTGCACAGTGTTCATCTATGGCTACAAGTTAGTGCAGTGCGTCCTGCTCACAGTGTTCAGCTAAAACTACATGTTAGTGTGGTGCATCCTCCTCACAGTATTTAGCTAAACCTACAAGTTAGTGTAGTGAGACCTCTGCACAGTGTTCATCTAAAGCTACAAGTTAGTGCAGTGCGTCCTGCTCACAGTGTTCAGCTAAAACTACAAGTTAGTGTGGTGCGTCCTCCTCACAGTGTTCAGCTAAACCTACAAGTTAGTGTAGTGAGACCTCTGCACAGTGTTCATCTAAAGCTACAAGTTAGTGTAGTGCGTCCTGCTCACAGTGTTCAGCTAAAACTACAAGTTAGTGTAGTGAGACCTCTGCACAGTGTTCATCTAAAGCTACAAGTTAGTGCAGTGCGTCCTGTTCAGTGTTCAGCTAAACCTACAAGTTAGTGTAGTGAGACCTCTGCACAGTGTTCATCTAAAGCTACAAGTTAGTGCAGTGCGTCCTGCTCACAGTGTTCAGCTAAAACTACATGTTAGTGTGGTGCGTCCCCATTTACAGTGTTCATCTAAAGCTACAAGTTATTTTTTTGTGAGCTCTGCACAGTGTTCATCTAAAGCTACAAGTTAGTGTAGTGCGTCCTGCCCACAGTGTTCAGCTAAAACTACAAGTTAGTGTGGTGCGTCCTCCTCACAGTGTTTAGCTAAAACTACAAGTTAGTGTAGTGCGTCCTGCTCACAGTGTTCAGCTAAAACTACAAGTTAGTGTAGTGAGACCTCTGCACAATGTTCATCTAAAGCTACAAGTTAGTGCAGTGCGTCCTGCTCACAGTGTTAAGCTAAAACTACAAGTTAGTGTGCTGCGTCCTCCTCACAGTGTTCAGCTAAACCTACAAGTTAGTGTAGTGAGACCTCTGCACAGTGTTCATCTAAAGCTACAAGTTAGTGCAGTGCGTCCTGCTCACAGTGTTCAGCTAAAACTACAAGTTAGTGTGGTGCGTCCTCCTCACAGTGTTCAGCTAAACCTACAAGTTAGTGTAGTGAGACCTCTGCACAGTGTTCATCTAAAGCTACAAGTTAGTGCAGTGCGTCCTGCTCACAGTGTTCAGCTAAAACTACAAGTTAGTGTGGTGCGTCCTCCTCACAGTGTTCAGCTAAACCTACAAGTTAGTGTAGTGAGACCTCTGCACAGTGTTCATCTAAAGCTACAAGTTAGTGCAGTGCGTCCTGCTCACAGTGTTCAGCTAAAACTACATGTTAGTGTGGTGCGTCCTCCTCACAGTATTCAGCTAAACCTACAAGTTTTTTTTTTTTTTCCACATCAGTAAACAGTGTTTGGAGGGCTAAATCAGTTTGATGTTCATTAACTGTCGCCTTCTCGTATTCACATCATAGTGGATTATACTTTTTCTCATTGCTTTTTATATCGCCATAATGACCAACGGATTCCATTACGCCTCTTTACCAACTAGTCCTCTGTCCCTTCCATCTCGTAAGCCCCACTAACTAGGACTCGATAACCAAAGGGACCCATCCTTTTCCAACTCAGTTTAGAGAAAGAGGGGACCCGTAAGAAGGAAGAAAAAGGACAAAAACACCAACAAAAAATACAAGAAGAGAGGTTTGTAAAAATGATCTTGTGGGCTCCCCTTGCCCATCTTCTACTGACCCAGCCTGTATTGTGTACCAAATTACCTATGCCCTAATACCCCGATCCCCCCCCCCCACCTGCTCCCTATATGTTTATCCTATACCCTACTAAACTATATATTTAACTAAAAAAGTTCATATCCAGAAACACTTTATTATAGCATCCTTTGCCTGCAAGGATACCAGTTGCCTATATACCTATATTAAGCCCATCCCTCAGTCTATTCCGTGTCTATGCAGATCCCACTATTAATGACTCTTCACTTTCTCTATCCACATCTTACACATGCTCTCAAATTCCTGAAGATTGCCCCTTTTTATGTACTCCATTCTTTCCCTACCCAAGGTTTCATTCATTGTAGAGATCCAGTCTTTCACAGTGGGGGGCTCCTTTACCTGCCATCTAAGTGCTATCAACTTTCTAGCCTGAAACAGGGCCCGCGTGACAGCTAAGGTAGTACTCAACCTTTCTCCCATCACTCTTCTATGCCCCAGAATACAAACCAAGGCCTCGTTTGCCACTGTCGTGCCGAAAATATTTCCCAAGTTCCCAGTCACCTCCACCCAGTATCTAAACAGCTTGGGACACCTCCACACCATGTGAATGAGATCTCCCGTCCTTCGACACCTGGGGCAGTTGTCATTGGGCCTTCTCCCAAATTTAAAAAGTCTTTTAGGAGTATAATAGGCTCTGTTTAACAGCATTAAGTGTGAGAGTCTCTGTGAAGGGGTCACAGAAACCTGCGCTCCCAACTCCAAAATTCTCGCCCATTGTTCCTGGGTCATTCCTCCCACCTCCTCTTCCCATTTAGCCTTTACCCCAAGGAGTATTTCCCTGCTATTAACCGATTTGCTTAATTGGTCATAAATTCTTGAAATTACCCCTCTAGTGGGGGTTATTTGAATTATGCACTGAAATAGAGGCATCTCTTCCCATCTCGGAGTCTGGGCTTTAAATTGTGCTTTAAGGGCATGTTCCAACCGGACATATAGGAAGAAAGACCCCCGGGGAAGCTTAAACTCCCCAACCAGTTCTGAAAATTTCTTTAACCCAGAGTCGTTATATAATTGACTTAGCTTACTGAGACCAAGCTTCTCCCACTCTCTAAATATGCCTATCTTAAGAACTTCCTGCAAATTACGGTTGTTCCAAATAGGAGAGTAGACTGTTAAGGCTCCATACCCCATCTTTTTCTTAACTGTTTTCCAAAGTTTGATTATCAATTTAATTGTTGGAAATTTATCATGGAACGCGTCCGCCTCTAGGGCTTCAATAATTGTATTATGTGTGGAGCTCAACAACAGTAACTTGCCATTAGGGGTGCCTCCTTTCGGTATCCCACAGCCCAATAATTGCTGCAACTGAGTTGAGTAAAAATAACTCTCGGGATGTGGGAGGGCAAAGCCCCCCTCCTGGGAAGGGAGCTGGAGCACTCCAAGACGGATCCTGGCTTGTTTCCCCTTCCAAATCAATTCCCTAAAGAGACTGTCAATTTTTTTAAACCACTTCTTACCTATCCAGACAGGGGAATTATGCAAGACGTATAGCAGTTGTGGCATCCATATCATTTTTATTAAGCTACATCTTCCTGCAACTGATAGAGGTAGGCGTCTCCAAATTCCTATTTTTCGTTTAAATTTTGTTAATAGAGGGACAAGGTTTTTACTGATATATAGAGCAGGGTCCTTCGTCAGGACAATCCCTAGGTACTTCAGAGCTTCCACTGTTACCACTTGAGGCATACCAGGTGCTATTGTCTCATTTATGGGGTCTATCGGCAGAAACTCTGATTTCTCCCAGTTTATCTCTAAGCCAGAAAAACTGCAGAAGTCCTCCACTATCCTCATTGCTCCCGGTAGCGATTTCCTCGAGTCTCCCAAAAATAACAGAATGTCATCCGCATACAATGCGATTCTTTCCTCGCCTGTTTTTCTCTGGAAGCCGGTTATCGCTCGACTTCCCCTTATGGAAATGGCCAGGGGTTCCATCGCTAGTGCAAACAACAGAGGGGAGAGTGGGCACCCCTGCCTCGTCCCCCTCTCCAGCTCAAACCAGTCCGACAATTCGTTGTTAATTTTTAATCTTGCCTTGGGTCGAGTATATAGCATTCTAATCCACCCTATAAAGGCAGAGCCAAATCCAAAGATCTCCAGCACGCGCCACATATAGCCCCACTCCACGCTATCAAAAGCCTTGGATACATCAAGGGTCATCAACGCTCTCGAACCCTCGTTCACCATTGGGGTCTGTACATTCAAAAACGCCCTTCTAATATTCAGGCTCGTGGATCTATTGGCTATGAAGCCCGCCTGGTCCTCGTGGATCAGCTTGTGGATAACCCCATTCAATCTTGCTGCCAGCACTTTGGCCAGAATTTTTACGTCCGTGCATAAGAGAGAAATTGGTCTATAGGCGGCCATATCCAAGGGATCTTTCCCTTCTTTCTGTAATACAATAATAGTTGCTTCTAGCATTGAGGCAGGTAATTGGCCCCCCTCAAGCGCCCCCCCCAAAACTTTCAGCAGTTCGGGGATCAACACTTCACCATAGTGTTTGTAGGTCTCAATTGGAAGACCATCTGGTCCGGGCGACTTATGGGTTGCCATGCCTGCTACTGCTTGGTGTAATTCTGCTATAGATATTGGGGCATCTAATATATCTCTTTCTTCCTGTGATATGGTGGGGATGTCTAACCCCCTTAGGAAGTCCTCCATCTCAGCCTCCTTACCCCTCTTCTGGGAGGAGTACAGTTTTTTATAGTAATCCCTGAAGGCTTGTACTATTTTTAAGGTGCTTGATACTTCCTCACCGCTCTGGGATCTAATCGCGAGAACCGTGGATGGAGCTGCATTGGATTTTGCTAGCATAGCCAGTGTCCTTCCCATTCTCTCGCCCTCCACCATAGATTCCTGTCTTTGGAGTAACCGCCTGGTTTCTGCTTTCTGTATAACCACTGATTTATATACTTGTTGTTTCTCTTGCCAGATACTCTCCGTCTCCGGGGTTGGGTTGCAAGTATAGTTGTTTTCTGCTTCAAGAGCGTCTCTCAACAAGCTCTCCTCCTCCCTTCTAGCCTCTTTGTTGAATGTAGCTATCTGCTGTATCAGGACCCCCCTAAAAAAAGCCTTAAGGGCGTCCCATAGCGTAGAAGGGGACACCGTTCCCTGATTGATCTCAACAAACTCCCTTAAGGAGGAAAGTATCCCATCCGTCTTTTTAATAATTTCAAACCAGTACGGGCTTATACTCCAGTTCTTCCGGGGCCTAGGCTCCCCAAGATTTAAAATGACTACCATAGGTGAGTGGTCTGAGATGCCTCTTGGCCAGTATGTTATTTTTTCTACCATCTGGAGAGCCCTATCATTTCCTAGGGCTAGGTCTATCCTTGAAAGCACGGAGTAAGATGCAGAACAGCAAGTATATTGCAGCACGCCTGGGTTCCGTGCCCTCCACAAATCCATTAATCCCACTTCTTCCAGAAAGAAGCTTAACCGACTCCTTACTGAGTCCTCTGAGCTTTTTCGTAGTGGGAATCTATCCAGCCCTTTATCTAGAACCTCGTTGAAGTCCCCCATTGCTACAATCAGCACCTCTTTTTTATCTAGCAAAAATTCATGCAGTTTAAGCAAGACATCCAGATTAAAGGGCGGAGGGATATATATATTTACCACCACATACCTGGCGTTTTCAATAGAACATAATAAGAAGATGTATCTACCCAACTCGTCTATCCTGACCTGGCTGCAGGAAAACTTCACCCCAGACTTTACCAAAACACTCACTCCCCTACTGTAGGAGGAGTGAACCGCATGAAATTGGGTTTGAAATTTTTTCATCTGTAGGTGATGAATAGTTTCCTTGGTTAGGTGGGTTTCCTGCAGACAGACCAGATCAGCCCCACAACTCTCCATCATAGAGAACACTGCTAATCTTTTAAGTGGTGTACCTAGGCCCCTGACATTCCAGGATCCTATTTTCAGAGTCTTAGCTAACATCTAAAGACTGAGGAATATCCTTTACCCCGACACATACAAACGTATATAACAGAAAGATATAAGAGAAATTTAATATATATAACCCTAACCCAAAACAAATTTTTCTCCTCCTAGTGGCTGTGATAACAGTTCCGTGTGTGTGCATACTTGGCCACTAGACCACGTATTCATTTTGGCTATATTAGCCTTACTTTGGGCATAAATTTGCCATAGACGGTGCTTGCATGTGCGTGTAGAACAACCAAAAACCTATTTACTATAAAAAGTGCCTGTATGTGCAAAAATAATCTTAAGGAAGGTCTGGATACCTCCGTTATAATTTCTAGTGGTATAAGTGTTCGTAAGGAATGATTTACCCCCCCTATTTCCCCTCCCTCCCATCTTCCCACCCCTTCCCTTCCCTTCCCTCCCCACCTAACCTCCCCTACCCTCCCACCCCATCCTCCCCCCCCCCCCCACCCGTACCCACCTATCTAGGTGTACCCCCTGGGGGTTTACCATGACCGTTGCCTCTTACACTAACACCAACCTTTTACACCAAATCTTCCACACACAACCCCACACCACCCTACCCACAAATAGCTGTGTGCACCCATCCCCTCCCATCCCCTTATAACAAAAAGCATTAACAGATGGCAGAAAGGGGTGGAAAAAAAAAAAAAAAGAAAAAAAGCAAGAACAAGAAAAAAAACAAACAAACAAAAATACAGCCCCTGTACCTCCCAATGCCTTGTCGTGCCATCCTATTGATATCCCGGCCTATTATATCTTCCCCCATTCTCTACGTAAAATTCGTGATTTTTTCCCTATTATCTTCCAGCCACTTCTCAACTTCGGCAGGGGAGTTAAAAAACAGAGTCTCCCCCAGAGCCGCAACCCGCAACCTTGCCGGATATAAAAGAGCATAGGGCAACTTAAATTTTTGTAGATTGCGTTTTGCCTGGGTAAACTCTGCCCTACGCCTCTGCAAATCCGGAGAGAAGTCGGAATAAAACGATATTTTTGCTCCTTTAAAAAAAACCTCCCCTGCTTCCCTGATCTTCCGTAATAAGGTTACTTTATCCTGGTAGTTAAGAAATCTCAGGAGGAGGGGTCTCGGGTGGCCCCCCTCCGATGGTGCCCTGAAAGGGATCCTATGAGCTCTTATGATGGAAAACGAAGCCGAGAATGATTCTTTCCCGATTAGCTCCCCCAGCCATTTTTCTAGGAATGCAATTGGGTTGGCGCCCTCACTCCTTTCGGGTAAACCTATCAGCCTCACATTATCTCTTCTACTCCTGTTCTCCATCTCATCTAACTTAGAGGCTTGTTTAGATAACTGTTCCTTCAGCCATTTTATTTCTTTGGTTATTGGGAGCACATTATCTTCTAGCCCACTGACTCTTTCTTCCAGGGCCGTTGTTCTCTCCGCCGTTTTCTGCAGATCTTGTCTAACCAATAACAGATCTGCTTTAACACCTTTCATCTGTTCACAAAGATCTTTAAGCGAGCCGTTACACACCCCTACAGCCATGTATACGTCCGTTATAGTTGGTTCTCTGTTCAAGGGTAAATTCGGGTCATTTATTAGCTCCGAGTTTACGTTTGTGTTTTGATCACTTAGCCCTGGGCCTTTATTACATAAAGATTTGGAAGGCTGGGTAGCCGGCACAGCCCCTAAGGGCTGTAATTGAGGCTGGCCCTGGCTTTTCCTATCCGATGCCCCCCCTTGATGACCCTTCTGCTGCGACCCCTTTTTTGGAGGGGTCAGAGCAGAGGCATGGGCATATTGCTCCAGTTTTGCTGCTGCTGATACTGCTGCCGCATGCTGCAGGTTTTTCTCTTTAGAGGAACGTAGATTCTGCATCATTTACACTTATAGGTATATATATACTCTAACAGCAACAAATTAGAGACTGACAGTTACCAACGTCCTCCACAAATCCAAAAGGAACGAAGGAGAGAGGGGGAGGAAAGGGAAGCCGCTGCACCCATCAGCACTCAACTACCCGCTGTACAGAGCATATACCATAAAGTGTATAAAGCGGAGTAAGTCTCTCCTCTCTACACTCTTGTACACCCCTGTAAAGAAAAAGAGAGCTCACACAGAAGGAAGCCACAGTACCTTAGATGGCAGGTGTGGGGCAACTCCCTACCCACATAAACTCCACAGCTACAACTTAAATTGGTGCAGCCCCTCACCTACACCGTAGTTTTATACAGTTGGTTAAATGCCGCTAAGGCAGTCGCCATCAAAATACGGTTAGTGGGGTTCATACGCCGAGTATCCCAACCCCTACCTAAACCTCTCTCCTTGCATCTGTTGAGGATCCCAGGGGTCCCAGGGCTTTAGCTAGTCAACAGCACACAAAAAAAAAAAAAAAAAAAAAGGAGAATATACTTTGCTTCCTATATTAGCACACTCTGCACCCAGACTTAGTATTACCCAAGCAGCAGGCAGGTCAACACACTGACTCACATAAATAACTCTGTTACTACACAGATGTCATATTACCAGGATTTACTTCTAGTCCGAGGATTGTCTAACAATTTTTAAAACAGCATCTAGTTACTATACTAGTGACTCCATACTGTACCAGCTCTGGCCGACTTCTATTCCATGACTAGTGTAGAGATGGGAAAGTGAAAGTAAAGCTGCTTATCTCACAGCAGCGTGCAGGGGATGACGTCTCACCCAGAGGATTCCTCAGCACACCTTTAGCAGAGAGAGAGGAGGGGCAGCGAGGCACCGAGTGACAAGGGAGCCAGAGCCATCCAGTATGCCGTTCATACGGCCAGGGGAGAGAGAGATGAGAACGGAGGAGGGACGGAGCACACAGCGTCCATGCTCACACTCACTCCATGCTGCCTCTCAACACACACCCGCCCATCCGGTCACGCCCCCTTCCCCCACCCACCATCTGATTTGACAAAAAAAAAAAAATAATCCTACAAGTTAGTGTAGTGAGACCTCTGCACAGTGTTCATCTAAAGCTACAAGTTAGTGCAGTGCGTCCTGCTCACAGTGTTCAGCTAAAACTACAAGTTAGTGTGGTGCGTCCTCCTCACAGTGTTCAGCTAAACCTACAAATTAGTGTAGTGAGACCTCTGCACAGTGTTCATCTAAAGCTACAAGTTAGTGCAGTGCATCCTGCTCACAGTGTTCAGCTAAAACTACAAGTTAGTGTGGTGCGTCCTCCTCACAGTGTTCAGCTAAACCTACAAGTTATTTTTTTGCGAGCTCTGCACAGTGTTCAGCTAAAGCTACCTGTAGAAGGTTGGTGGTGTTCTAATACTACAGGCAGGCAGTTGATTTTGCTAGCTTCAGTATATATAGATAGATAGATAGATAGATATCCCAGCTTAATGCAGCTACAGGCCATTAGTATGTCTGGAAGGCCAAGAAGGAGAGGCAGACAGTCACAAGCCAATAAGAGAGGGCAAGCAGGCTCTGTTTCTAGTGCTGGTCGTGGAGACGGTGCATCCTCATCAGCACGTGGCCATGGGACACGCTTGGCCTTTTTTTCGGCAGCTGGCCGTGTTGAGCCGCAACATGCGGAAGACTTGGTCGAGTGGATGACCAAGCCGTCCTCATCCTCCTCATCCTCTCTCACCCATGCTCAGGGTACTTTGTCTGGCAAAGCAGTGGCCTCTTCCCTTGGCTCAATGTCATCAGTGACTCCTTCCCTAACCCCACCATGTCCTCCTGAGAAGTCCCTCGAACTGTTTGACCACAGTGTTGGGTACATGCTCCAGGAGGATGCCCAGCGTTTGGAAGGCTCTGATGATGATACTGAGCTCGTTGAAGGCAGTAACATGAGCACGGACAGAGGGGGTGCCCAAGAAGAACAGCAATCTGGCAGTCATGCTCCCCCTGCTGCAGCATACTGCCAGGTTTGCTCCAGTGATGAGGAGGGAGGGGATGATGAGGTCACTGACTCAACGTGGGTGCCTGATAGGAGAGGGGAGGAGGAGGAGGCGGCACATCACCAACGAGGCAGGATGCCCTCCAAGGGCTAGCCTAAGGGCAGCACATTGACTGCATCACACCCCAAAGCTCCACATGTGCAGGGTGCTGCAGTCTCTGCGCGTTATTCAAAAAGTTCTTTGGTGTGGGCCTTTTTTGAGACGAGTGCATCAGATCGCACCGCTGCTATTTGCAACATATGTCTCAAGCGTATCTCGCGTGGCCAAAACATCTTCCGCTTGGGTACCACATGCTTGACCAGACATATGTTGACCTGCCATGCAGTTCGTTGGCAAGCGTATCTAAAAGACCCACACCAAAGAACAAGAGGACCTCTCCTTGCTCCTCATCAGCTGAGATTTCCAACCCCACTATACCTTCAGTCCTCTCTGAGACCTGCACTGAGAGGAATGAAGGTGTAGAATTAGGTGTGTCACAGCCAAGTACTTGTGGGCAATCTGCTTTTGGTACACCGACATCAGATTGTACCAGGCAAATTTCCCTGCCCCAGCTGCTGCACCGCCGAAAGAAGTTTGCTCCCAGCCATCCACATGCCCAGCGGTTGATTGCTAGCTTGGCAAAATTGCTAGCACTTCAACTGCTGTCTTTTCAGTTGGTAGACTCTGCCCCCTTCTGTGAGTTTGTGGAATGTGCGGTTCCTCAGTGGCAGGTACCCAAACGCCACTTTTTCTCACGGAAGGCGATTCCGGCTCTCTACCGGAATGTGGAAGGCAATGTCCATGCCTCGCTGGACAGGGCGGTCAGCGGTAAGGTGCATATTACCGCTGACTCATGGTCCAGCAGGCATGGACAGGGACGTTACCTAAGTTTCACGGCGCATTGGGTGACTGCTGGCAGCTGGGAAGGATGCAGGACAAGGTGCAGTAGTGTTGGAGGTTGTTCCGCCACCACGCCTCCAAAATGCCACTACTAGGGATGAGCTTCGAGTTCGAGTCGAACTCATGTTCTACTCGAACATTGGCTGTTCGCAAGTTCGCCGAACAGCGAACAATTTGGGGTGTTCGCGGCAAATTCGAATGCCGCGGAACACCCTTTAAAAGTCTATGGGAGAAATCAAAAGTGCTAATTTTAAAGGCTTATATGCAAGTTATTGTCATAAAAAGTGTTTGGGGACCCGGGTCCTGCCCCAGGGGACATGGATCAATGCAAAAAAAAGTTTTAAAAACGGACGTTTTTTCAGGAGCAGTGATTTTATTAATGCTTAAAGTCAAACAATAAAAGTGTAATATCCCTTTAAATTTCGTACCTGGGGGGTGTCTATAGTATGCCTGTAAAGGGGCGCATGTTTCCTGTGTTTAGAACAGTCTGACAGCAAAATGACATTTGGAAGGAAAAAACTCATTTAAAACTACCCGCGGCTATTGCATTGCCGACAATACACATAGAAGTTCATTGATAAAAACGGCATGGGAATTCCCCACAGGGGAACCCCGAACCAAAATAATAAAAAAAAAATGATGTGGGGGTCCCCCTAAATTCCATACAAGGCCCTTCAGGTCTGGTATGGATATTAAGGGGAACCCCAGCCAAAATGTAAAAAAAAAATTGACGTGGGGTTCCCCCTAAATTCCATACCAGACCCTTCAGGTCTGGTATGGATTTTAAGGGGAACCCCGCGCCAAAAAAAAAAAAAAAACGGCGTGGGGTCCCCCTAAAAATCCATACCAGACCCTTATCCGAGCACGCAACCTGGCAGGCCGCAGGAAAAGAGGGGGGGACGAGAGTGCGCCCCCCCCCCTCCTGAACCGTACCAGGCCACATGCCCTCAACATTGGGAGGGTGCTTTGGGGTAGCCCCCCAAAACACCTTGTCCCCATGTTGATGAGGACAAGGGCCTCATCCTCACAACCGTGGCCGGTGGTTGTGGGGGTCTGCGGGCGGGGGGCTTATCGGAATCTGGAAGCCCCCTTTAACAAGGGGACCCCCAGATCCCGCCCCCCCCCTGTGTGAAATGGTAAGGGGGTACTTACCCCTACCATTTCACTAAAAAACTGTCAAAAATGTTAAAAATGACAAGAGACAGTTTTTGACAATTCCTTTATTTAAATGCTTCTTCTTTCTTCCTTCATCTTCTTCTTCTTCTGGTTCTTCTGGCTCTTCTGGTTCTTCCTCCGGCGTTCTCGTCCAGCATCTTCTCCGCGGCGTCTTCTATCTTCTTCTCCTCGGGCCGCTCCGCACCCATGACATGAGGGGAGGCTCCCGCTCTTCTCTTCATCTTCTTCTCTTCTTCATCTTCTTCTTCATCTTCTTCTTCATCTCTTCTTCCTTCTTCTCTTCTTCATGTCTTCTGCGGGCCGCTCCGCAGCCATGCTGGCATGGAGGGAGGCTCCCGCTGTGTGACGGCGTCTCTTCGTCTGACGGTTCTTAAATAACGGGGGGCGGGGCCACCCGGTGACCCCGCCCCCCTCTGACGCACGGTGACATGACGGGACTTCCCTGTGGCATTCCCCGTGACGTCACAGGGAAGTCCCGTCATGTCACCGTGCGTCAGAGGGGGGCGGGGTCACCGGGTGGCCCCGCCCCCCGTTATTTAAGAACCGTCAGACGAAGAGACGCCGTCACACAGCGGGAGCCTCCCTCCATGCCAGCATGGCTGCGGAGCGGCCCGCAGAAGACATGAAGAAGAGAAGAAGGAAGAAGAGATGAAGAAGAAGATGAAGAAGAAGATGAAGAAGAGAAGAAGATGAAGAGAAGAGCGGGAGCCTCCCCTCATGCCATGGGTGCGGAGCGGCCCGAGGAGAAGAAGATAGAAGACGCCGCGGAGAAGATGCTGGACGAGAACGCCGGAGGAAGAACCAGAAGAGCCAGAAGAACCAGAAGAAGAAGAAGATGAAGGAAGAAAGAAGAAGCATTTAAATAAAGGAATTGTCAAAAACTGTCTCTTGTCATTTTTAACATTTTTGACAGTTTTTTAGTGAAATGGTAGGGGTAAGTACCCCCTTACCATTTCACACAGGGGGGGCCGGGATCTGGGGGTCCCCTTGTTAAAGGGGGCTTCCAGATTCCGATAAGCCCCCCGCCCGCAGACCCCCACAACCACCGGCCACGGTTGTGAGGATGAGGCCCTTGTCCTCATCAACATGGGGACAAGGTGTTTTGGGGGGCTACCCCAAAGCACCCTCCCAATGTTGAGGGCATGTGGCCTGGTACGGTTCAGGAGGGGGGGGCCGCACTCTCGTCCCCCCCTCTTTTCCTGCGGCCTGCCAGGTTGCGTGCTCGGATAAGGGTCTGGTATGGATTTTTAGGGGGACCCCACGCCGTTTTTTTTTTTTTGGCGCGGGGTTCCCCTTAAAATCCATACCAGACCTGAAGGGTCTGGTATGGAATTTAGGGGGAACCCCACGTCAATTTTTTTTTTAAATTTTGGCTGGGGTTCCCCTTAATATCCATACCAGACCTGAAGGGCCTTGTATGGAATTTTTGGGGACCCCCACATCATTTTTTTTTTTTTTATTTTGGTTCGGGGTTCCCCTGTGGGGAATTCCCATGCCGTTTTTATCAATGAACTTCTATGTGTATTGTCGGCAATGCAATAGCCGCGGTAGTTTTAAATGTGTTTTTTCCTTCAAAATGTCATTTTGCTGTCAGACTGTTCTAAACACGGGAAACATGCGCCCCTTTACAGGCATACTATAGACACCCCCCAGGTATGAAATTTAAAGGGATATTACACTTTTATTGTTTGACTTTAAGCATTATTAAAATCACTGCTCCTGAAAAAACGGCCATTTTTAAAACTTTTTTTTGCATTGATTCATGTCCCCTGGGGCAGGACCCAGGTCCCCAAACACTTTTATTGACAATAACTTGCATATTAGCCTTTAAAATTAGCACTTTTGATTATTCATGTTCGTGTCCCATAGACTTTAACGGTGTTCGCGTGTTCGAACGAATTTTTTTCCTGTTCGCATGTTCTGGTGCGAACCGAACAGGGGGGTGTTCGGCTCATCCCTAGCCACTACTAATGATTGTGACACACCTCTCTTCTCCACCCCCTCCTCTTCTTCTTCCTCCATGGCCTCTTCCTGTGCTTTGTCCTCGAAAACAGCGGTGCTCCGTAGCCGTTCGAGGGGCTACGCAAGTACGCAGGCCAAAAGATGCCATGCGGTGCTTGAGCTGGTGTGCTTGGGGGACAGGAGCCACACTGGGGCAGAGGTTCTGTCAGCTCTGCAGGGGCAGGTTCAGAGGTGGTTGACGCCACGCCAACTTAAGGCAGGAATGGTGGTTTGCGACAATGGCACCAACCTCCTCTCTGCCCTCCGACAGGGACAACTGACCCATGTGCCCTGTTTGGCTCACGTCCTTAACTTGGTGGTGCAGCGGTTCTTGGGCAGGTACCCGGGCTTACAGGATGTCCTGAGGCAGGCCAGGCAAGTCTGTGTGCATTTCCGCCGGTCATATAATGCCAGTGCTCGGCTGGCGGACCTCCAAAAGGAGTTTAACCTGCTCAAGAACCGCCTAATCTGTGACATGCCCACCAGGTGGAACTCAACGTTGGCCATGCTGCAGCGGCTGCACACGCAGCAGAGGGCCATCAATGAGTACCTGTGCGACTATGGCACCAGGACAGGGTCAGGGGAGCTTGTTTTTTTTTTCCCATGCCAGTGGGCCATGATCAGGGATGCATGCACTGTCCTGTCACCATTTGAGGAGGCCACGAGGATCGTGAGCAGTGACAGTGCATGCATCAGTGACACTGTCCCCCCTTGTCCACCTGTTGTAGCACACGCTGCGTGGAATAATGGAGAGGGCACTTGAGGCAGAACAGAGGCAGGAAGAGGAGGACTTCCTTAGCTCTCAAGGCCCCCTTTATCCAGACAGTGTTCCTGCGTGCCCGCCGATCACACAGGAAGAGGACGAGGAGGAGGAGGAGGAGGAGGAGGAGGAAGAAGATTGTGTCAGTATGTAGGTGGAGCCTGGCACTCAGCATCAGCAGCAGTCTTTAAGGGATCAGTCCCAAGAAACACATGGACTTGTACGTGGCTGGGAGGAGGTGGCTGCCGACCATGTCGTCCTTAGTGACCCAGAGGACTCCGGACCGAATGCCTCAGCAAACCTACGCTGCATGGCCTCCCTGATCCTGCAAAGCCTGCGTAAGGATCCTCGTATTCGTGGTTTTAAGGAGAAGGACCAATACTGGCTGGCAACTCTCCTTGATCCACGTTACAAGGGTAAGGTTGCGGACCTTATCTTGCCATCGCAGAGGGAGCAGAGGATGAAACATCTTCGGGAGGCCTTGCAGAAAGGTCTGTGCAACGCGTTCCCAGAGACTGGGAGGTTACAAACTCCTGTTTCTGGACAACGTGTTGCTGAGGCTTCGGTCATTCAAAGAAAGAGCGATGGAGAAGGTGGCCGTCTGACTGATGCGTTCAGACAATTTTTTGGTCCGCAGCCCCAAGGTATGATCGGTTCCAGCAACCATCGCCAGCGTCTGTTTTACAAGGTGCAGGAATACCTAGGGGCAAGATCTGACTTGGACACCTTTCCCACCGAAAATCCTCTGGGTTACTGGGTCTTGAGGATGGATCACTGGCCAGAGCTTGCACAGTATGCAATTGAGCTACTGGCCTGTCCTGCATCCAGCGTTCTTTCGGAACGCACATTCAGTGCTGCTGGAGGCTTTGTAACCGATCACAGGGTGCGTCTGTCCACCAACTCGGTCGATCGACTGACCTTCATAAAAATGAATCAGTCTTGGATCACCACCAGCTACCAAGCCCCTGATGTTGATGTAACTGAATATTTTTTTTTTAAATCTCAGATCCCTTCAAAGACTGCCTATACTGATGCTGAGTGACTATCCCTGAGTAATTATCCTCTTCCTCCATGATCACGCTGATGGCTTGTAAGAACATTTTTGGTTCTGGGCGCCACCACCAGTGCCTAAGGCCCAATTTTTCAACCCCTGTTTAACAGGGGTGTGTAATTACAATTTTTGATGCAACACTTTGCAGCAGGGCTCGTTTCTGCGTTACAACTAGAGTATCTGTGAGGGGTTGCAGTGTTGTGGCACCAGCACCAGTGCCTAAGGCCCAATTTTTCAGCCCCTGTTTAACAGGGGTGTGTAATTACAATTTTTGATGCAATACTTTGCAGCAGGGCTCGTTTCTGCATTACAACTAGAGTATCTGTGAGGGGTTGCAGTGTTGTGGCACCAGCACCAGTGCCTAAGGCCCAATTTTTCAGCCCCTGTTTAACAGGGGTGTGTACCATATTTATCGGCGTATAACACGCGCTAGCGTATAACACGCGCTAGCGTATAACACGCACCCCAAGTTTAGGAGAGAATTTTAAGGAAAAAAAACTTACATTAAAATGCCCATCAATGCAGCCTCATCAGTGTTCATCTGCAGCCTTGTTAGTTTCATTGCAGCCTTTTCAGTGTCAGTGCAGCCTTGACCCATTGTCCATTGCAGCCTTGTCAGTGCAGCTTTGCCTCAGTGCAGAATTGTCAGTGCAGCTTTGCCCCAGTGCAGCCTTGTCAGTGCAGCTTTGCCCCAGTACAGCCTTGTCAGTGCAGCTTTGCCCCAGTGGTCAGTGCAGCCTTGCCCCCCAGTGTCCATGCTTTCCCCCCAGTGTCCATGCTTGCCCCCCAGTGTCCATGCTTGCCCCCAGTGTCCATGCTTGCCTCCAGTGTCCATGCTTGTCTCCAGTGTCCATACTTACCCCCAGTGTCCATGATCGCCGCCGACATACACATAGCTGCATTTAGTTTTAAATATGGCACCGCGGAGTTCGGAGAGACTCGGCGGAGCTGAACGAGCGCCGCCGAAATCACAGTGAGCCGAGATACAGATAGTCGAGTGTATTCGGCTCTTTCCGGCGCCGCTCACAGTCCCGCCCAGTCCCGCCCTATGATGGACATAACACAGGTCCAATGGTGGGACTGGGCGTGACTGTGAGCGGCGCCGGAAAGAGCCGAATACACTCGACTGTGTATCTCGGCTCACTGTGATTTCGGCGGCGCTTGTTCAGCTCCGCCGAGTCCCTCCAAACTCTGCGGCGCCATATTTAAAATGACACGCTATGTGAATGTCGGCGGCGATTGCCGCCGATAGTTCACAATTAGCGGGGATCGGCGTATAACACGCACCCACGATTTTCCCCTGATTTTAAGGTGTTATACGCCGATAAATACGGTAATTACAATTTTTGATGCAATACTTTGCAGCAGGGCTTGTTTCTGCGTTACAACTAGAGTATCTGTGAGGGGTTGCAGTGTTGTGGCACCAGCACCAGTGCCTAAGGCCCAATTTTTCAGCCCCTGTTTAACAGGGGCTTGTAATTACAATTTTTGATGCAATACTTTGCAGCAGGGCTTGTTCCTGCGTTCCAACTAGAGTGTCTGTGAGGACTTACAGTGTTGTGGCACCAGCACCACCACCACCAAAGGCCCAATTTTTCTGCCCTTGTTCAACAGGGGCATGTAATTACAATTCTTGATCTAATATTTCACAGCAGGGCCCATTTCTGCACCCACCAAGAGCGAGTGAGGACTTACAGTGTTGTGGCACCAGCACCACCACCACCACCAAAGGCCCAATTTTTCTGCCCTTGTTCAACAGGGGCATGTAATTACAATTCTTGATCTAATATTTCACAGCAGGGCCCATTTCTGTGCCCACCAAGAGCGAGTGAGGACTTAGTGTTGTGGCACCAGCACCACCACCAGCACCAAAGGCCCAATTTTTCTGCCCCTGTTCAACAGGAGCATGTAATTACAATTCTTGATCTAATATTTCACAGCAGGGCCCTGTGAGGGCTTACAGTGTTGTGACCACAACAACACCCAAGGCCCAAATTTCTGCTGAGTATAGAGGGCAGTCCTCCAACTTTCAAACATCTAATTTACAAACGACTCCTACTTGCAAACAGAAGGAGACAACAGGAAGTGAGATGAAATCTACCCCTAGGAAGGGAAATTCTCTCCTGTAAGAGTTAATATGGGAAAAACATTTCTCCTTTCCACTGATGCTTTCCAATTCTTGTTCCACAAAAAACCCCATATTTTCAAAAAACATTTGTCATTGGGACAAAAAGTGAGGTGAAATCTTCTGAAGAGGAGGACAGACAGCAAAACAAATGTCACAGGGGTAATAACCCTTCCCTATGTTTTCCAAAAAGCTTAAAAAAAGATTTTTTGGCTGGAGCTAAACACGTTAAAAATGTACCCGTTCAAAATTACAAACAGATTCTACTTAACAACAAACCTACAGTCCCTGTCTTGTTTGCACCGCCTGTATACTGCTGTTCAGAGTATATAGGGCCTGGTGGCCCCACACCTTTCCTTATTTTAATTTGGGTGCGGGGTTCCCCTTAATATCCATACAAGACCCAAAGGGCCTGGTAATGGACTGGGGGGTACCCATGCCGTTTGTCTCACTGATTTGCATCCATATTGCCAGGACCCGACATTACATTAAAGCCGCAAGTAGTTTTAAATGACTTTTTTTCCTTTAAAAATGACATTTTGTGCAGGGACTGTTCTAAGCACGGGAAACACGTGCCACTTTACAGGCATACTATAGACACCCCTCAGGTACGATATTTAAAGGAATATTTCACTTTTTTTCTTTTTTTACTTTAAGCATCATTAAAATCACTGCTCCCGAAAAAATGTCAGTTTTTAAAAGTTTTTTTTGCATTGATACATGTCCCCTGGGACAGGACCCGGGTCCCCAAACCCTTTTTAGGACAATACCATGCAAATTAGCCTTTAAAATGAGCACTTTTGATTTCGAACGTTCGAGTCCCATAGACGTCAATGGGGTTCTAATGTTTGTGCAAATTTTTGGTCCGTTCGCAGGTTCTGGTGCGAACCGAACCGGGGGGTGTTCGGCTCATCCCTATTGGCCGTACATGGAGGCAGTGCTCCGCAAATTTGGACTGTCGGGCACATTTCTTACTGCCATATTAGGTTTGTACACTCACCCATCCACACGCATTTGGACTTCGGGTGTCGTCTCCAACCCTTTTCAGATTACTAATGGCACCAGACAGGGGTGCCCGTTGTCCCCTCTAATATTTGCCATGATAATGGAACCCTTAGCACAACTCATTAGAGCTGACCCATCGATCTCAGGGATAAAAATTGGAGAAGTTGATCATAAAATTTGCCTATATGCAGATGACCTGATTATAGCCCTAACCAATCCTTTGTTATCCCTTCCTGCAGTCCAAAGAGTCCTAGAACTGTTCAGTGCCGTATCTATGTATAAGCTTAATCACAGTAAATCCCTAATGCTTAACCTGGGCCTAGATCCTCAGACTGTAAAATCCATTAGCTCTACCTCACCATTTGCTTGGCCCCCAACTCCTTTCTCCCATATTTGGGAATCCATCTAACATTCCCCAGCCAATTAATATTGAGAACCAACCTAGAAGACCTCGTGGGCAAGCTCACACGGCTAGTAAAAGAACTGAGTAAGGTTCCAGCCTCTTGGGCTGGTAGGGTAGCTCAGGCAAAAATGTATTTACTTCCCCATGTTTTATATTTTTTTCGTACAATACCCCTACCTCTAGCACAAAACCAGATCAAGAAACTCCAAGGGATCATTAATAATTTCATTTGGCAACAAAAGCATCCTAGAGTAAAAAAAGCTATACTTGTAACCCCAGTTCAACACGGAGGCTTGGGTGCACCAGACATCCAAGCATATCACCGAGCAACTATTTTAGACCAATTGAAATCTTGGTGGTCAGATAACCACCACACAAACTGGAAACAAATTGAAGCCACCATACTGCTTATGGACACTAAACTCTTCCTCGCCGCGTTATGGCTTAACCTTCATCCTAAGCGATACCCTCTCGATTCCATCACGTTCTCCATAAGAGTCTGGTCCGCACTACTGCAATTCAATAGAGGGATCTCAGTAGACACTCTATCAACACTACCCATTGAGGCGATGCACCTTATCTCCCCAGACTTACACCTTTCGGTGTGGACAAAAGCCGGAATCACCAGCTTTGATATGCTTTTCTTGCCTTCAGGTTTACATACCTTTGAACATCTAACACAGCAGTTTGGCCTATCCAAGCACACGTTCTTTCTCTACTTGAGGATTAGATCCAGCCTGTCAAGACTGTGCTGGTCACCGTCGGACTGTGTCTTGCTCCCCCTGATCAAGTTATACAACCTGGATACAACCAAGACCAAAGGAATCTCTCTAGTGTATAAACTTCTCACCAAGCCAGCTACCGACCTGCTATCTTCCTCCACACAGTATTGGTCCTCTTTGTTGGATCATCCACCTCCAGTTCTACAATGGCAAAAAGCCCTCACATTGCCTCTACGCCTATCTCGCTGTATTAACCATTGGGAATCACTACAGAAGCTTTTTCACAAATGGTACTTTACCCCAGAAAGGCTAGCGAGGATATACCCGAATACCTCGCCCAAATGCTGGAGAGGCTGTGATAAAATTGGATCTCTTGCACACATATGGTGGGAGTGCCACCTCATCAAGAATTTTTGGGGGAAGGTGCAAAAACTGATTGGATCTCTGTGTGGTTTATCCCCATCTATGTCTCCACTCGACCTGCTCCTGGGACTCTCAATACCAGCATGGCCGAAGCACTTACAAACGCTGGTCACACACATCCTAATAGCAGCAAGACTAACGATTGCGAAGAAATAGAAATAAACAGACCCCCCCTTACTAAAAGATACCATTCGATTACTCAACCTGCACTTCCAGATGGAGTTTTCCTTTGCCAAGGCCAATTTGTCCGTTAATAGATTTAATAACACCTGGAAATCCTGGATCTCTGACCCAAGAAGTTCACAACTGTTCTAGCAATTGTTAACTTTTCCTGAATTGGTTCCCACTTCTTGCACCCTTCCCATCACACAATCCTACAACACCTCATTGTGATAATCAATGCAGTTCCCTTTGTTTATCCCAGTACCATTATTACCCTTGGGAGTTCAACTCCTTACTAGGCTAACAGACCGGTACAATGTTATGATAAGCTTTTCTATGTCTT
The DNA here is from genome assembly GCA_037952835.1 of Lithobates septentrionalis. NCBI lineage: Eukaryota > Metazoa > Chordata > Amphibia > Anura > Ranidae > Lithobates > Lithobates septentrionalis. The sequence continues at coordinate 78,186 of JBBDGP010000432.1, forward strand.
TGTTATACAAATGTTTATCTAAGGCTAAACCTTTAACCTTGATGTAACTTGATAGAGGCTACATATAAGTACCCTCTTATCAATTTTGCTGTTTATATGTGCATAATAACGCCAGGGTATGCCCAATTGGCGATGTTCTGTATTCCTTTTCCTTCTTACAAAACAATAAAAACTTTAAATATAAAAAAAATAGGATCAGAGGAAAAACACAAGCACTTGTCTTCAGGTAGCTGTAGGTGGAACTGTGCAGGGTGTACAGTATACTAACTATAAATACTTCAAGGGCCTGCCTGTGCTATTAATAGGATCAGAGGAAGAACACAAGCACTTGTCTTCAGGTAGCTATACTGTAGGTTCAACTGTGCAGGGTACACAGTACACTAACTGTAAATACTTCAAGAGCATGCCTGTGCTATTAATAGGATCAGAAGAAGAACACAAGCACTTGTCTTCAGGTAGCTATAGGTGCAACTGTGCAGGGTACACAGTACACTAACTGTAAATACTTCAAGGGCCTGCCTGTGCTATTAATAGGATCAGAGGAAGAACACAAGCACTTGTCTTCAGATAGCTATAGGTTCAACTGTGCAGGGTACACAGTACACTAACTGTAAATATTTCAAGAGCATGCCTGTGCTATTTATAGGATCAGAAGAAGAACACAAGCACTTGTCTTCAGGTAGCTATACTGTAGGTTCAACTGTGCAGGGTACACAGTACACTAACTGTAAATACTGTAAAAACACCTGCCTGCCTGTCAGTGTATTCCACGACCAGCACTGTTGCCTCAAGACACAGAGCCGGCTTGCCCTCTTTTATTGGCTTGTGACTGTCTGCCTCTCCTTGTTGGCCTTCCAGACATACTAAGGGCCTGCACTGCAGTGAGATGTAGCTGCACAAAACTGGAATGTATATACAGTGGGGACGGAAAGTATTCAGACCCCCTTACATTTTTCACTCTTTGTTATATTGCAGCCATTTGCTAAAATCATTTAAGTTTTAAATTTTTTTCCTCATTAATTTACACACAGTACCCCATATTGACAGAAAAACACTGAATTGTCAACATTTTTGCATATTTATTAAAAAAGAAAAACTGAACTATCACATGGTCCTAAGTATTCAGACCCTTTGCTGTGACACTCATATATTTAACTCAGGTGCTGTCCATTTCTTCTGATCATCATTGAGCTGGTTCTACACCTTCATTTGAGTCCATGAGTTGTGTTTGATTATACTGATTGGACTTGATTAGGAAAGCCACACACCTATCTATAGAAGACCTTACAGCTCACAGTGCATGTCAGAGCAAATGAGAATCATGAGGTCAAAGGAACTGCCTGAAGAGCCCCGAGACAGAATTGTGGCAAGGCACAGATCTGGCCAAGGTTACAAAAAAATTCTGCTGCACTTAAGGTTCTTAGGAACACAGTGACCTCCATAATCCTTAAATGGAAGACATTTGGGACGACCAGAACCCTTCCTAGATCTGGCCGTCCGGCCAAACTGAGCTATCGGGGGAGAAGAGCCTTGCTGAGAGAGGTAAAGAAAAACCCAAAGATCACTGTGGTTGAGCTTCAGAGATGCAGTCGGAAGATGGGAGAAAGTTGTAGAGAGTCAACCATCACTGCAGCCCTCCACCAGTCGGGGCCTTATGGCAGAGTGGCCCGACGGAAGCCTCTCCGCAGTGCAAGACACATGAAAGCCCGCATGGAGTTTGCTAAAAAAAACCTGAAGGACTCCAAGATGTTGAGAAATAAGATTCTCTGGTCTGACGAGACCAAGAAAGAACTTTTTGGCCTTAATTCTAAGTGGTATGTGTGGAGAAAACCAGGCACTGCTCTTCACCTGTCCAATACAGTCCCAACAGTGAAGCATGGTGGTGGCAGCATCATGCTGTGGGGGTGTTTTTCAGCTGCAGGGACAGGACAACTGAGGGAAAGATGAATGCGGCCAAGTACAGGGATATCCTGGATGAAAACCTTCTCCAGAGTGCTCAGGACCTCAGACTGGGCCGAAGGTTTACCTTCCAACAAGACAATGACCCTAAGCACACAGCTAAAATAACGAAGGAGTGGCTTCACAACAACTCCGTGACTGTTCTTGAATGGCCGAGCCAGAGCCCTGACTTAAACCCAATTGAGCATCTCTGGAGAGACCAACCTGACAGAACTGGAGAGGATCTACAAGGAGGAATGACAGAGGATCCCCAAATCCAAGTGTGAAAAACTTGTTGCATCTTTCCCAAAAAGACTCATGGCTGTATTAGATCAAAAGGGTGCTTCTACTAAATACTGAGCAAAAGGTCTGAATACTTAGGACCATGTGATATTTCAGTTTTTCTTTTTTAGTAAATCTGCAAAAATGTCAACAATTCTGTGTTTTTCTATCAACATGGGGTGCTGTGTGTACATTAATGAGGAAAAAAAAATGACTTGAATGATTTTAGCAAATGGCTGCAACATAACAAAGAGTGAAAAATTTAAGGGGGTCTGAATACTTTCCGTCCCCACTGTATATACTGATTATACAGCAGCTAGCAGAATGCCTGCCTGTGGTATTAATAGGGTCAGAAGAAGCACACCAGCACTTGTCTTCAGGTAGATATAGGTGCAACTGTGCAGGGCACACAGTACACTAACTGTAAATATTTCAAACTGTCTGTCTGTGGTATTAATAGGATCAGAAGGGGGGCGTGGCCTGACCTGGCATGAAGATGGCAGCTTAACTCCACAGCTCCTGCCATCACACGACCTGCACTCAGCTTACCGGAGGCTAAAACGAGCTACACCCATCTTAAAACATGGGGACCGCATCCAGGAACACATCCGCATCCCGTTCCAGGTCGCCGAGGGAACAGCCTGACAACCCCCGGCACAATATCCCTGAAATGTTCAGATCGGGCAGTGGAAACATGGCGTCATCCCGCCACAGAAGCGCTCAGGCCGCATCTTCCTCATAGGGAGCACCATCTCTCACTCTACCTAACAGCCTAATGGGTGAGAACACCACAGAAGAGCTCCCCCAGCACCATTTAAACATAAACGACCTGCGGATGATCACCACGGATATAAAAGACACTCTTGCGGCAGCTATATCCGAACTCCGTTTAGACATCCGCGCCTTAACTGACAGGGTAGCGGTGGCGGAACGAACGGCGGAACGAACGGCGGATCAGCAAGAACTTCAAATACGCAAAACTACCAGACACGTAGACACACATACCCTCCAAATGAGGGATATGCAGAGGCATCTCGAAGACCTCGATAATCGGGGTAGAAGACGGAACTTGAGGATACGGGGGTTCCCTGAGACGATTGAGGGGGATCAACTGACACCCTCAGTAACTAGCCTGTTCAACGGCATAATGCATAGGCCGCAGCAGACACCAGTCGAATTTGAACGGATTCACCGCGCACTGAGACCCAAAGGAAAGGACACTGACCCTCCCAGGGATATAATCTGCTGCCTAGTGGACTACAAGGTCAAAGAAGACATCCTACGCCATGCCAGGAGCATTCCGCAAATTGTTCATGAAGGAAAGACCATACAAATATTTCAGGATCTCTCTGGCATAACCCTCCAGCACCGCAGAGACCTGAAGCCGTTACTGGACACACTTTGCGCCAAAGGCATAACGTATAAATGGAAGTTCCCCTTCTGCCTCGCAGCCTCCTCGCAAGGAAGGACAGCATTCCTCAAAGTGCCTGAGGATCTTCCCCAGTTTTGTGAGGCTTTAAACATCCCCATTGTGGAGGTACCTAATTGGTACGCGGAATTTCGCCGCTCGGCCGTCCGTAGAGAACGCCAGCCTGAAGAACCCATGGAGGCCCTGAATGCGGGTCATAGGAGGAGACGGTCACCTTCTACTTCGACATACCACGGCACCTACCGCTCTCAACACCGTGACTTCGGTGCAGCGGCCTCGCCCACCTCAAGGAGAGTGAGGTGGGTGAGGTTTTTTTTTTTTGCAGGTGTTTGGAGGTCATGGACACCAACCACGCCCCACAAGATAAGACGCTATCTCCCACCCTTCTAAATCTCAAATCCATTAACGCTCGCGGACTAAACACGCCAGAAAAACGTTCTCTCTTACTCTCCTCCCTACACAAGTCCCAGACCCATATTGCTCTGATCCAAGAAACACATTTTAGAACAGACACAATTCCCAAATTGCAGGACAGGCAATTCCCGACAATTTACCATGCGTCCAATGATGAAGCCAAATAAAAAGGTGTTTGCATCCTCATATCCAAAAACTGCCCACTTATCGTATCGGATATCCACAGGGATCCCCTTGGAAGATACATATTCTTAAAAGATACCCTACATGAGAGACCAATCACTATAGCTAACTTGTATGCCCCAAATTCGCGACAAGTCTCCTTTTTCCGCAATACGCTTCAGACACTCACGTCCTTCAGCTCCGGTACGTTGATACTTGGAGGCGACTTTAATGTCCCGTTAAACCCTAACCTTGACACCTCCAATGGTCACTCTTCTCTCACATACAGAGCCCTTCGGGCCATAAAACAGCAATTGAGTGGCCTACTGCTACATGACACTTGGCGTACATTGTATCCTAATGGAAAGGATTTCACCTTTTACCCCCCCACACATGCTAAATACTCACGAATCTATTATTTTTTCATTTCCCAAGACGACTTACCACTGGTCAAAAAATCTACCATCGAACCGATGGTACTATCAGATCACAACCCCATAACCTTAACTTTACAACTGCCCACCAAGAGAACGCACTCTCCAATATGGCGATTAGATAACTCCCTTCTATCTGACATTGCTGTCATAAACTCGATTTCCCAACAGCTTACCAATTACTTCACGGAAAATGGCAAGGGGGAGTCCGCACCTGAAGTGGTATGGGCAGCACACAAATGTATTGTAAGAGGCATACTCATCTCTGAAACTGCACAACGTAAAAAAATCCGAAAAGCGAAAATAGCAGATTTGACTAAACGCATCACACGTTTGGAACAAAAACACAAGAAATCCTTAGCCTCTGAGGCACTTACCGACCTTACACAAGCCAGAAATGACCTGCTGGAAGAATTACACAAACGACTAAAGCGCAAATACACACTACAGCGGAAATGTTTTCACGAATTTGGCAACAAGTCGGGGAAGCTCCTCGCAAGAGCACTACAGGCCAAGAGAGCTGCGCATACCATACACACAATCAAAGACCCTTCTGGTAAACCCCTTGCCACTTCTGATGACATAGCACAACAATTTGTCCATTATTTCACAAAACTATACAACTTACGCCCCTCCCATATGCCAAATGCCCTAGAGGACAGACAAGAGGCTATTAACACATTCCTAGCCCAATATGCCCCGACCCCCCTCACGGCGGAGGACTCAGAGGCACTGGACTCTCCGTTGACGACACAGTAGCTCACACTAGCCTTAAAACAGATGAAACCAGGTAAAAGTCAGGGTCCGGACGGACTTACGGTTGGATATTACAAATCCTTTTCTGACATACTTATCCCACCTCTAGCTAAAGCGTTTAACAACTTCCCATCCTCAAGTATAGCTACCAGGGACACGTTAGAAGCACACATCTCCCTCATCCCTAAACCAGGTAAAGACGCAACCATGGTCACCAACTACCGTCCTTTCTCTCTACTCAATGTAGATGTCAAAATGTTTGCTAAAGCCATCGCCAACCGTCTATTACCCCTACTTCCCAAACTAATATCCACAGATCAGGCAGGTTTCGTTCCCGGACGGGAGGCCCGAGACAACACCACTAAAGCTTTAAACGTTCACCATTGGATCACCACCTCTAACTCCAAAGGCTTCTTCTTATCCCTTGATGCGGAGAAGGCGTTTGACAGGGTAGCGTGGGACTTCATGGAAGCAACCTTACGTTCCATAGGATTACCACCACGATTACTCCAAATGATCATGACACTATACTCCTCACCTACGGCAAAAGTGAGGGTGAATGGCCACCTGTTGGACGCCTTCTCCGTATCCAATGGTACCAGACAGGGATGCCCCTTATCCCCCCTGATTTTCATTCTCACTTTAGAACCATTCCTCCGCAAACTTAGAGATAATCCGACCATCAAGGGACTGGAAATTGACAACAAACAATTTAAAGTAGCCGCATATGCGGATGATATCCTATTGTTCCTTACTGACCCGCTTACTACCATCCCCAATCTTCTTAAAGAATTTGCACACTTCAAATTCCTCTCAAACCTACAAATAAATTTCTCTAAGTCTAAAGCCCTAAACATATCCTTGCCTAATGAGATAGTCACACAATGCAAACTTAACTTCCCAATTGGCTGGGAACCCCATGCGCTCACGTATCTCGGCATCAAAATACCCTCTAAATTATCGGACATATATAGACTGAACTTTTTACCTACCTTACAAACCATTCAAGCAGACCTACAAAAATGGAGCTCGGACCGTTTTCTTGGTTCGGAAAGACGGCGATCCTAAAAATGAACATACTACCCAGACTGCTTTATTTATTCCAAACCATCCCTATACAACTTCCTCCTTCCTTCTTTACACACTTAAGAGAGTATGTAGGAACTTTATATGGTCCTCCAAACAACCCAGACTGAACTGGAACAGATTGACATCTCCCAAACTCCAAGGAGGCCTATACATACCAGACATACAAAAATATTATTGGGTTTGCCACCTCTCCAGGATAGTCGACTGGCATACCAACGGGTCAAACAAAGACTGGGTACATTTAGAAAATGCTTTTACCTCAATACCGTTAAAACTTTTACCATGGATCAATCAAATAAAAATACCTAAGGGGGCCACACATAACCCAATCATCAATGCCACTCTAAATACCTTTAAAGCAGCCTGCAAACTACTCAAACTGAAACCCACACCAGGTCCTATGACACCCCTGGAAAATAATCCTGACTTTGTACCAGGAGTACACACCCTGATTCCAACGACAGACCTGGACAGACCTAGCCTAAAACTACACCAATTGTTCCAACAGGGTACTCTCATGTCTTTCCAGGCCATGACTCGCGAATTCCCGGACCATCACATTCCCTTCTATAAATACCTGCAGATACGCCACTTCGTTAATAGCCTCAAACCTATTGCGGATTTGCATAGGGATCTTACGCCCTTTGAAAGCTTATGCAACAATCCAGAACCCCAAAGACACCTCATCTCGTCTATATACAAACTCCTATTTACATCTCACGAAATTAAAACTGACAGCCTGATTATACAATGGGAAAAAGACCTAGATTTAGATCTCACCGCTGAAGACTGGCAACGTGCCCTCAACCACATACATAATGGTTCTCTCAATATCTCCACACAGGATAACAGATATAAAATCTTTACGAAATGGTACAGAACTCCAGACAGGATTCACAAATTCCACCCAAATCTTCCCCCGCTCTGCTGGCGCTGCAACGCATCCAGAGGTACCCTGCTCCACATATGGTGGGATTGCCCCCTCATTCAAAACGACTGGACCGATATACATCGTCTAATTTCACAGATCACGACTTACACTCCTGACTTCACTCTGGCCCAATACCTACTTCACCACACCTCACTTCCACAACATACCTATAAGAAATCCCTGGTTCTCCACCTCATCAACGCAGCTACTTTATGCATCCCGGTTCATTGGAGAGACACCCCCCCCCACTGTTCAGGAATGGATCCAGAGAGCAGACAGAATAGCTGAAATGGAACACCTTATACATCAATCCAATGACACGCCATCCAAGTATGAACATATATGGGCCTGTTGGACTCATTTCAAATCGACCCAAACCCCGCACACTTCCACAGATCCTACTCTTCCTAGGACTGGAGAGAACGCGAACACACAAACAAATGCACAGTCAATGGAAGCATCTCTTGGCTCACATTGACCTTCCACCGCCCCCCCCCCCCCGTAGGACCCTCTCTACCATTCAAGATACCACGAACAACCCGAATGATTCCTCGCTGACAGAGTGAGATCTGCTAGGTATCACTGTAGCACCTTCTTTAACTTATCCAGATAGAACCGACATGCTTCTGATTTACCTGTCCCTATATTCCCCACAATGGGCACAGATTGCTCCCAATAGGGGTGCCCAGAGGTGGGAACTGAGCAAACAAGGTCGGTTAAGGATAAGGGAAGATGTCAGGAAAAGATGAGGAGGGAATAGAGAAGGTTGCAGAAGGGACGAGAAAGAGAGAATGAAGGAGAAATAGGAGACAGGAACCAACTGAAAACAATTACTATATAATTTAACAACAACTTTAAAATAAAATTGAAAATTTAATTATAATTGAAACAACTCAAGTCGCATCTTGATTTGGACGTAGACATAAATGCAGTAATACCCATAGTGACATGGAAGATAGCGTCTCATTTTACATTTTTCCATACCGAACTTGAAATGTCAATACACAATAGGGGAATTTTACAGACATCCTTTCCCATAACTCAAGGAATATTCCCCCATTTCGTAGGAAACCACCTACAAAATTTCTAAACGTTGTTTTTCTTTTTCTCATAATAGGTTGTACAAATTACAATGTTGTATATTATGATGTACCGTTTTACTTGATCTCGGGCTACTTTGTGACATATATATACCTGCTTTCATTGATGTAACCTCTGTGAAAACTCAATAAAAATATATTTCAAAAAAAAAATTGGATCAGAAGAAGAACACCAGCACTTGTCTTCAGGTAGCTATACTGTAGGTGCAACTGTGCAGGGTGCACAGTACACTAACTGTAAATACTTCAAGAGCCTGCCTGTGCTATTAATAGGATCAGAAGAAGCACACAAGCACTTGTCTTCAGGTAGCTATAGGTGCAACTTTTCAGGGTACACAGTACACTAACTGTAAATACTTCAAGAGCCTGACTGTGCTATTAATATGATCAGAAGAAGCACACAAGCACTTGTCTTCAGGTAGCTACACTGTAGGTGCAACTGTGCAGGGTACACAGTACACTAACTGTAAATACTTCAAGAGCCTGCCTGTGCTATTAATAGGATCAGAAGAAGCACACAAGCACTTGTCTTCAGGTAGCTATAGGTGCAACTTTTCAGGGTACACAGTACACTAACTGTAAATACTTCAAGAGCCTGCCTGCGATATTAATAGGATCAGAAGAAGAGCACAGGCAGGCTCTTGAAGTATTTACAGTTAGTGTACTGTGCACCCTACACAGTTGCACCTATAGCTACCTGAACACAAGTGCTTGTGTGTTTCTTCTGATCCTACTGTGCAGGGTACACAGTACACTAACTGTAATTACTTCAAGAGCCTGCCTGTGCTATTAATAGGATCAGAAGAAGCACACAAGCACTTGTCTTCAGGTAGCTATAGGTGCAACTGTGCAGGGTACACAGTACACTAACTGTAAATACTTGAAGAAGCCTGCCTGCCTGTCAGTATATTCCATGACCAGCACTGTTGCCTCTAGGCACAGAGCCTGCTTGCCCTCTTTTATTGGCTTGTGACTGTCTGCCTCTCCTTGTTGGCCTTCCATACATACTAATGGCCTGCACTGCAGTGAGATGTAGCTGCACAAAACTGGGATGTATACATATATACTGATTATACAGCAGCTAGCAGAATGCCTGCCTGTGGTATTAATAGGATCAGTAGAAGCACACAAGCACTTGTCTTCAGGTAGCTATACTGTAGGTGCAACTGTGCAGGGTACATAGTACACTATCTGTAAATACTTCAAGAGCCTGCCTGTGCTATTAATAGGATCAGAAGAAGCACACAAGCACTTGTCTTCAGGTAACTAAAAGTGCAACTGTGCAGGGTACACAGTACACTAACTGTAAATACTTCAAGAGCCTACCTGTGCTGTTAATTCAGGTAGCTATAGATGCAACTGTGCAGGGTACACAGTACACTAGCTGTAAATACTTCAAGAGCCTGCCTGTGCTATTAATAGGATGAGAAGAAGAACACCAGCACTTGTCTTCAGGTAGCTATACTGTAGGTGCAACTGTGCAGGGTACACAGTACACTAACTGTAAATACTTCAAGAGCCTGCCTGTGGTATTAATATGATCAGAAGAACACCATCACGGGGATGGGCGGGAGGACGTAACGCCCGTCACGGAGGGAGAGATCAGAGCGTGTCAGGCGGCGCTCCTAGGCTCCATGCCGTTCGTCTCCTCCCCCCCAGAGTGATGAGCCGTGTGTAAGAAAACCTGACACGGCTGAAGGACAGGAAGGAAGACTCCCGGAAGCGGCAGGCGAGTGGACCTGAGAGGAGGAGGAGAACGGGTCTCCGCATGCCACATGCCACCGCACACCGCCGTATACCGCCGCCGAACGAACCTGTGGAGGAGGTAGGAGAGGTGCCCGAGCACACAGGCAAAGCGCTGGATGGCGAGTGCGGGAGGTCGGGCTCATCTCTGTCTCCCCCCCCCCCCTACACCCCTCCTGAGTGGGGACTCCGGTAAAAGGAAGTGCAACCCTATGACGAGAATTCCGATCCCAGGATACCGGTAAAGTACAGGCATTTGGTTCTCTTGTATGTGTTCTCTGCCTCTCCTCCCTGGAAGCCTACTGCTTGAGTTGATCAGGAAGCAGGACGGAGGTGAGCAGAAAGGGACAAGTGAGAGTAAAGATATACCAATGTTTTACTGCTGATGATTTAAAAGAGAGGAATTCCCACACAGCTAATGCAGAAAGAAAGGATATGGTGAAGGGATACTGTGAATGAGCAAAAAGTGTAAAGTGTACTGCATATACAGGAGAGTTGTTATACCATCTCTTAATAATCATAACATGAAGGGAAAACACAATTGAACGGTACACAGGGCCACACTCCCGGAGGGATTGAATAAAGGAGTGAGGATGGATGGACTATAGACATCTTAATCTGGAAGTGGAGAAGTGAGACTCCAAAGTTGGACACTTTCCAAATGTTTGGGGACACTTTTTTGACCTAAACCGGTGTTACTGCTAGATATAAAACCACTATCCTTTGGTACATGCTGGCTGCAGTAAGGAGAGGGACAGGCGGATCGGAGTCGGCGGTTCGAGCTGTTTAAGAGACCTCTCGGGGTTGGGAACACCCCCCTCTTTTTCCTTTTTTTTTTTTCTCTCTTTTTTGTAGATTGGTCCCTGCCCCCTATATCTGGTAGACCCTCCAACGGGTGGAGGGACTAGGTTAAAGTAAAACGGGGGTACAAACGAGAGGGGTAAGGAGGAAGGGAGCGATGAATAAGGCAGCAACCAAGGCAGGAAAGGGGGGAGTATCTAAAACCCCGAAAGATAAGACCTCTAGCAGTACAATAAAACAATATATGTCCCAAGGAGCTAGTCCAAGGGGGGGGAACCCAGAAGCTCAAGAAGGATTAAGGACAGAGAGAAGAAGGGGATCCCCAAACAAAGGTGAAGAAAGGAGGACGCAATCAAGAGAGACTTCCTCTATGGAAGGCGAGACGGAAAGGAGTCGGGGGGAAGATAGTAGAATGAGCGTCCAGATTGTCTCTAAAGGGGAACTGAGCGACATGCTACAAAAAATGGAGAATGCAATAAAATCAGAAATTGGCCTGGTGAGAGCAGATCTTGGGAGCCTCCTGGAAAGGGTAGAAACAACGGAGAAAAGAACAGATGAATTAGAGCTGGAGATGAGTAATTTGAAAGAGCAGTTAAAAATTTCAAGACAAAACCAGAAGAAAATTCTCTATAAGATCGAAGATCAAGAAAATCGAGACAGAAGACAAAACTTAAGACTCCGTTACATTCCAGAAAATAAGGAAGAGGATCTGAGGAAGATTGCATCCATAATTCTGGGCCCACTCTTTGGAGAGGGGGCGGTAGGGTCCCCCAAGATAGAAAGAATCCATCGAGTTGGAAGATTATATAATAGAGAAGCTCAGAGGCCTAGAGATGTGATAATCAGATTTAGCTTCTTTGAAGAAAAAATGACAGTCCTATCTAAATTGAGATCTAAACCCCCTCTAAAATTTGAAGGATCGGAGATCCAGGTGTTTACAGACCTTGCGCCTGAGACGTTAGCAAGGAGAAGACTTCTGAAACCTTTGTTAACCCAGATGAGAGATCAAAATGTAAAATATAATTGGGGGTTCCCAGCCTGTTTAATGGGTTATAAAGACGGAAGATCAGCAAGACTAAGGTTCCCCGAAGAACTGAAAGATTTCTGTGACAAACTGGGCATACAAGAGCCAAACCTGCCGGGTTGGGAGGAAGAGTAACCGGAGCTACTCGGGGGGTGGGGGGGGGGGGTGGGAGGGGGATGGTGGAGGTGGGCTGGTGGTAAGAAAGGGAGATATAAGAAAGGGTCACTCTGGGGGGGGGGGGGGGAGGATGGGGCGGTGGGAAAAGTTAGTGGAAAGCCAATGGGGACGCCGGCCTATTCCTTCCTGCTAGTACTATCACGCAGGGGGGGGTAGGGGGCACGCTCGAGATCTCACCTCAACAAAATAGAGATTCGCACACGCTCTATGGAATCCATGGGGCGGGGCGAATGGGGGGCCAAAGGGTGGCCGAGAGGGATGGGAGAGGGGGAGGGGGGGGAGGGAGGGGAGGGAGGAGGGGAAAGGGGGAGGGAAAGTAATCTGTGCACAGAGTCAAAGATAAAAGAAGGAAAGAAAGGAAGGGGAAAAGAAAAGAAGAAAGATCAATGGTCAACAGGCTTCAATCTAAGAAAAAAAGTAATGAGATGAGGAAGCTAAATTTTATGACCTATAATGTTAAAGGTCTCAATACGCCCGGGAAACGACATAAGATTTTGGAGGAATTGGGGAGACATAAAGCGGAGGTGGTGTTTCTTCAAGAAACCCACTTGACATACGGTTCTAATATAAAGTTGTGGTCAAAAGCTTTTCCAAACTGGTACTATGGGGATTCCCTCACTAAAAGAGCGAGAGGAGTGGCAATAGGAATAGCAAAAGGGTTAAACTTTAAAGAGGAGGAGAGATTGATTGATCCGGGTGGAAGGTATATCTTCTTGAAAGGCTCCCTTGAGGGATGGCAATGTACATTGGCTAATGTATACGCCCCAAATAAGGAGGCTAGCGGTTTTTTAATAAGTACATTGAAAAAACTAATGGATTTTAAAAGGGGGGGTGTGGTTTTGATGGGGGATCTAAACCTCTGTATGGAGCCGGAGGTAGACAGTACGTCGCGTGCGCTGGGGAAGATGAACGGGAACCTGAGAAAATTACAAAGAAAGTTTCACTCCTGCCAACTGGTGGACTTATGGAGGATAATGAATCCTAAATTGAGGGATTACTCGTTCTACTCCCCAGTGCACGGGACGTACTCCAGGATTGACTACATCTGGATTGACCACTCACTCCTTAATAGAGCCGCGGAACCCAAAATAGGGGCCATAACACTGTCGGATCATGCCCCAGTTACTATGGAATTGAATGTCTCTAATATCCAAAGAACTCCAATAGCATGGAGATTAAACGAAGACCTAATTCAGGATGAAACAAACATAAGAATTGTAGAACAGGAATTAAAACAATACTTTCTAACAAATGACACAGGAGAGATCGCCGGGTCCTCCCTGTGGGAGGCCCATAAGGCCTATATTAGGGGGATTCTAATAAAAATGGGAGTAAGGAAGAAAAGGGAAACAAGGGAAGAAATCAAAAAACTAACTGAAGACTTACATCAATTGGAGCAGGAGCACAAGAAAGGGCTAGGTCAAAACAAGAGGGTGTACCAAAACTTAATCCTAAAAAGGGAAGAACTAAAAAATCAGATTGATAGAGAAACTAAAAAAGTATTCTTTAAAGTAGCAAAAGAAAGATATCTGGGTAGGAATAAGAGTAGCCGATTTCTGGCCAAAATTATGCGGAGAAAGAAAGCTAGAAACTATATAGAAAGAATTCAAAACAGTAAAGGAGATATGGTGTATACAACAAATGAAATAGGGGAATCCTTCAGGAGTTATTATAAGGACTTATATACAGCTGGGAAAAATAAAATCCAGGACAGATCCCATAAAATAAAGGTAGGAGAATTTTTGAAAAAAGCTAACCTCCCTAAGATCACGGAAAACTGTAAGGATAACTTAGAAAGGCCTATAACGATTGAAGAGATTAATATAGCATTGGGAGAGTCAGCTCCGGGGAAAAGTCCGGGTCCTGATGGATTCACCTCCCTTTATTATAAAAAATTCAAAGACATACTGACACCTAGACTCTGTGATTATATGAACGGGCTGGGCACGGAGTTTGAGCTTAGTAGGGAGGCGTTGAAAGCTGAGATTACAGTTATTCTAAAAGAAGGGAAAAATGCTACGATCTGCTCTAGCTATAGGCCAATATCACTAATTAATACAGATGTCAAACTATATGCTAGAGTCTTAGCTAACCGGTTGAAAGAAGGGATGAGCGAATGGATACACCCTGACCAAGTAGGGTTTACTCCAAAAAGAGAAGGTAGGGACAATGGGGTGCGTACTCTCCTTCTCTTGCAGAACATCAAGGATAGGGGGCCCCCAGGTCTACTCTTGTCTATTGACGCAGAAAAAGCGTTTGACAGAGTGGACTGGGGGTTCCTGTTCCAAACCCTTGAACATCTGGGATTGGGTCCGAGGATGATGGGATGGATTCGTGCCTTGTATAATCACCCTACGGCCTCGATAAAAATCAATGGGTCCTCTTCGGCCACTTTCGAAATGGAAAACGGGACAAGACAGGGCTGTCCCCTGTCCCCCCTTCTCTTTGTTCTGTCCTTGGAGCCTTTGCTCGCGGTGATCAGAGAGGACCCGGACATAAGCGGATTCTGGGTTGGAGATGAGGAGCATAAGGTCGCGGCATTCGCCGATGACGTGCTGCTCTTCATAGCCAACCCTAGAATCACAATGCCAAATGCGCTGAAAGTATTTAGACAGTATGCGGAGGTGTCCAACTTTAAGATAAATTTGGCAAAATCCGAAATACTGAATATTAATATAGACAAAAAAGAAGAAAGTAAACTGAAAAAAGAATTTCAATTTATATGGAAAAAAGAAATAAACTATTTAGGCATAAAGTTAGCAAACTCATTAGGGAAAATCTATAAATTAAACTTCATCCCATTACTCAACGAAATAAAAGCTGAGAGTAAAAGGATAATGACTAAGCCTCTCTCGTGGTTTGGCCGCATTAATGCTATAAAAATGACTCTGTTGCCAAAAATTATCTATAAGCTACAGATCCTCCCATTGGCAATACCTCAGTATTACTTTAAGAAACTTAATTCAATCATAATAAAAACAGTTTGGAAGGGTAGAAGGGCCAGAGTCTCTTTTAATATTATAAAACAGGAGAAAAAAAAAGGAGGTTTGGCGGTTCCTGACATCCAGGGATATTATAGGGCAATATTGGTGTCGAGAGCGATCGAGTGGGCCAGAGAAAATAAACACAAGAGATGGGTGAATATAGAAAATAAATTAAGTAAGACACATTTAGGGCACATAATTTGGAATCCCCCACATTATAGATTATTAGACGGAGGTACACACACACTGACGAAGGTGGTTATAAGAGCATGGGACATAATATATAAACAAATAAATAAGACATTTAATTCTCCTTTAATTTCACTGAGGGAAAATGACTATTTTGCACCGGGGAAAATTATAATAGGTGGTCACTGGATTAAGAAAGGAAATGCACAGCTAAGAGATATAATAAAAGGGGGAAAGATTGTTACGTTTGACGAATTAAAGCACAATAGAGAAGCCTGGGCGATAGATGAATGGAGATATCTCCAGCTAAGCCATTTTGTTGATAGTCTGCCACGGCCAATAAGGTCTGGAAAAGAGCTCTCAGAGTTGGAGAAGCTGTGTCTGATAAGCAATACGAAGGGTATAATATCGAAAATCTACAAGATGGGGCTGAGGATGGGTAGGCTGGAGGTGCCTCCATACATCACAAAATGGGAAAGGGAATTGGGATCACAGATAGATAGTAACACTTTAAGGAAAATGCTAGAACTGGTACACCGTTCGTCGATCGACACCAATGTTGCCGAAATGAATTACAAAATATTGACAGGGTGGTATGATACCCCTGACAAAACATGTAAATACCAAAGGGATAAGACACCGGAGTGTTGGAGGGGATGTAAAGGAGTGGGCAATATGGCTCATGTATGGTGGAACTGCCCACAAATTAAAAGATACTGGGAAAAAATTCTGGGGCTCATTAAAGAAATAACAAAGATAGAAGTAAAAGCTGATCCTTGGGAGGTATTACATCATGCAGTAGGAGGGGAGGTCAAAAAATATAAAGAGTCATTGGTTCCACACTTGCTGAATGCGGCAAAAAAATCTATACCAAAAAAGTGGCAGAAGGTAGAAACCCCATCAATATGGGACTGGGTCAACGAAGTTGAAGGTATCCGTCTGATGGAGGAAGAGAACTATGAGATAGAGGGTGATACAATGGGAGAGAATAACATCTGGCAGTGTTGGAATGAATTTAAAAAACAGTGGAGTATTTCTGAGGGATTGAAACTTAGATTTAACTAAAGAGAATAAAGTTGGCTTGGGGTGCACAGATGATGGGGGGGGGAGAGGGGGAGGGAGGGGGGGGGTTGTGGTGGGAGGGTAGGGTTTGGGGAGACATAAAGGGTAAGGTAGAGGCAATAGGGAAAGGGTTTAGTCCCTGAGTATGAACCTTACACGGTTCCTCTTCTTACGTATTGTATCTATCTTTCTGGTTTTTTTTTATTGATAATAAATGTTTTGGATCCTTGTCAATTAAGCTACAATGATGTGAAAAGCTGAAGGGACGTGGATGACACTGATAAGGTGGATTAAGTCTCTTATAAGATTCACTGAGGTAGCAAAAAGAAAAAAAAAAAAAAAAAAAAAAAAAACAGGTTTTTCTGCTAGAAAATTACTTAGAACCCCCAAACATTATATATGGTTTTTCTTCTAACACCCTAGAGAATACAATGGCGGTCATTGCAATACTTTTTTTTGCACCGTATTTGCGCAGCGGTCTTATAAGCGCACTTTTTTTGGAAAAAATTCACTTTTTTGAATAAAAAAATAAAACAACAGTAAAGTTATCCCAATTTTTTTTTATATTGTGAAATATAATGTTACACCGAGTAAATTGATACCCAACATGTCATGCTTGAAAATTGCGCCCGCTCGTGGAATGGCGTCAAACTTTTACCCTCAAAAATCTCCATAGGCGACGTTTAAAAAATTCTACAGATTGCATATTTTGCGCTACAGAGGAAGTCTAGGGCTAGAATTATTGCTCTCGCTCTACCGGTCGCGGCGATACCTCACATGTGTGGTTTGACCACCGTTTTCATATGCGGGCGCTACTCGCGTATGCGTTCGCTTCTGCGCGCGAGCTCGTCGAGACAGGGGGGTTTTAAAAATTTTTTTTTTTTTTTTTTTATTATTTATTTTACAATATTTTATTTATTTTTACACTTTAAAAAAAAAAAAAATTGTGTCACTTTTATTTCTATTACAGGGAATGTAAACATCCCTTGTAATAGAAAAAAGCATGGCAGGACCTCTTAAATGTGAGATCTGGGGTCAAAAAGACCTCAGATCTCATATTTACACTAAAATGAAATAAAAAAAAAAAAAAAAAAAAGTCATTTGTAAAAATGACATTTGAAAAAATATGCCTTTAAGAGGCGTGGACGGAAGTGACGTTTTGACGTCGCTTCCGCCCAGCAGTGTCATGGAGACGAGTGAGCGCCATCTTGGGCTCACTTGTCTTCAGACACACCACGGGAGTGGACGCGATCGCCTCCGCCGCTACCGACGGCTCCGGTAAGCGGCGGAGGGCACCGGATCGCGGCGGGAGGGGGGGGCCCTCTCCCGCCACCGATAAAAGTGATCTTGCGGCGAATCCGCCGCAGGGACCACTTTTATCTGAAAGCCGGCCGCCGCACGAAAACGGGGATACCGGGGTTATGGCAGCTAGCTGCTGCCATAACAACGATATCCCCGTTCAAACTTAGGACGTACATCGGCGTGCGGCGGTCGGGAAGTGGTTAATGGATTCTCCAGCAGGAAAGAGCCCGGGCCCAGATGGGTTTACTACCTTTTTTTAAAATAAATATAAAGAAACCTTGGTGCCAAAGCTCTGCCATTTCTGGAATGATCTAGGTACCAAAAGTGTGATGGGGGAGGATTCCTTGTCCGCAACTATTACCCTGATACTAAAAGAGGGAAAAAATAATATGTTGTGCTCCAGCTATAGGCCTATTGCCCTCCTAATCGCGGATACTAAATTATATGCTAAGGTCTTGGTGGGCAGGCTGAAGGACAAAATGACGACTCTGGTACACCCAGACCAAGTGGGGTTTGTCCCAGGTAGAGAGGGGAGGGACAATGAAGTTCGCTCGCTTCTCCTCCTAGAGTCTACCAAGTCTGGTGGGTCCCCAGCTCTATTCCTGTCAATGGATGCTGAAAAAGCGTCCGACAGGGTAGACTTGGGACTCATGATTAAAACATTGGAATATTTGGGAGTTGGCCCAAGATTTATTGCTTGGGTCAGAATGTTGTATAATCACCCGCCAACATCCGTTAAGGTTAACGGGGTCCTCTCAAGGCCATTTAAGATGGAGAATGGAACTAGACAAGGGTGTCCATTGTCTCCCCTATTATTCATCTTAACCTTGGAACCCCTGCTGGCGACTATCCGAAAAAACCCAGACTGTAGTGGGATAAGGATAGGAACAGAGGAACATAAATTAGCGGCGTATGCCGATGATGGCCTTTTCTATATTACGAATCCCCGGATATCGATTCCAAACTTGCTGCAGATTTTAAAAAGATATGGTGACATCTCAATTTTTTTTTTTCTTTTTTTTTTTTTTTGCTACTTCAGCGTTTACAATGAGAGGGTTTAAATCACCATATATAGGTCATTCTTTCCATCTCGATGGCGTCACATCATAGTAGCAAGATATAATATTCTTGTTTTCCATTTTAAGAAATCTTTATTTTTGACACACTCAACAAGAAAAAAAAAGTAAGCCCAAAAAAAAAAAAAAAAAAAAAGAAAAAAAAAAAAAAAAAAAAGAAGAACACCATCACTTGTCTTCGGGTAGCTATATTGTAGGTGCAACTGTGCAGGGTACACAGTACACTAACTGTAAATACTTCAAGAGCCTGCCTGTGCTATTAAAAGGATCAGAAGAAGCACACAAGCACTTGTCTTCAGGTAGCTATAGGTGCAAATGTGCAGGGTACACCGTACACTAACTATAAATAATTCAAGAACCTGCCTGTGCTATTAATAGGATCAGAAGAAGAACACAAGCACTTGTCCTCAGGTAGCTATACTGTAGGTGCAACTGTGCAGGGTACACAGTACACTAACTGTAAATACTTCAAGCTGCCTGCCTGTGGTATTAATAGGATCAGAAGAAGAACACCAGCACTTGTCTTCAGGTAGTGAAGTAGAATAGTAAAGTATCGAACCAGGCAGAACTTCAGCAATGCAGGTTTATTAACAGCTGATAACATACAGGTTTATGTTCAAAGTATTACAAGATACAGATCTGATTTATACAGTTTCTTACAATGCAAGCATATTAGACATAAATATTCTTATCCTCTAACCAAATTTAAACGATTGTGAATTGTTCTCACCTTGAACCAGAATGGGTCTTTTCTGCCAATTCTTGGGAACCTGTCACCTGATAGGGACCAGCCAACTGGCTGGTGGTCTGGTCCCCTCACAGAGTTCTGAGTTCCAGCTCGACCAAGTTCGTGATTTACTCAGTCTAGGATACCAACATGCATGTTAAAGGTAGGTTCTCCAGGGGTCAAAACATTTACCCCAAAACCTCGTCCAGACCTTTTGTAGGTCTAGGATACCAATCAAAATATACCTCTTGTAGACTGATTTATTCAGCCTAGGATACCAACATGCATGTTAAAGGTAGGTTCACACAGAGAGTAGCTAGCCTTCTACAGGGGTACCCCTTTGGAAAAATGTTTTCCTTTTTTTTTTTTTTTACCCAGGGTATTTCATCCTGTACAATGCATTTTAAGGCATTCACAGTTGAGAAAATTCAACCTACCATCACAAAGATCTGCCTGGTGGACAGCGATACCCCAACAACAACCACCTGCCTCTCCTAGCGCTAGCAAAACATGGTACAACACAATGCAGAACTAATAATAGGTGTCTGCTAACCTGACATATTGCGCAAAATTGTGTTGAGCTCAGTGCCTCACCAGCATGGAGTTAGGCAAGATCGGAGTTGAGGTTATGCTGTCCCCGTACGGGCCACCAAATGAAGTAGAATAGTAAAGTATCGAACCAGGCAGAACTTCAGCAATGCAGGTTTATTAACAGCTGATAACATACAGGTTTATGTTCAAAGTATTACAAGATACAGATCTAATTTATACAGTTTCTTACAATTCGAGCATATTAGATATAAATATTCTTATCCTCTAACCAAATTTAAACAAGTGTGAATTGTTCTCACCTTGAACCAGAATGGGTCTTTTCTGCCAATTCTTGGGAACCTGTCACCTGATAGGGACCAGCCAACTGGCTGGTGGTCTGGTCCCCTCACAGAGTTCTGAGTTCCAGCTCGACCAAGTCCGTGAGGGAAATTCACCTGAGACCACATTCTGGAACAAGTTAAGAAGTCTTCTCTGACTCGTACGAGGAGACAAGTTATGGACAGATACTTGCCCATTGGTTCTGACCTCTATGATCCGTGCAATAGGGCAGCATACACAGAGTTCAGCCTTATGAGCTCCTATCTGACTTGCCCGAGGGGACAAGTTAGGACAGATACTTGCCCATTGGTTCTGACCTCTATGACCCGTGCAATAGGGCAGCATACATAGAGTTCAGCCTTATGAGCTCCTATCTGACTTGTCTGTCTAACAATTGCAGAGCTTGCATTTATATACCATTTTACAAGTCTTATCTCAACTATCTCTCTTACATATAATTGGTCGCTAAGATCTACGTCAAAGTAACTAAGCATAAATCTGACACCTGTTCTACAACCAGATAAACTTAATTATTCCTAAAATTCCTATATGTTCATTAAAGTGATTTATAACTGTTTTTGTCCAATTAAAAACCCCTGTGTAGAGACAGTCTGGCACCCAGCTGTGTTATCAAATTCTCCTTATCTTGATAAGATTTAACTAAGCTCAAGAATGACAGATTTATGACATTTGGGAAAATGAACTTTCAATAACCCCACCAGATGTGTCTATATGTGTTACTATATAATCCTATATGCAAAAGTACTGTATCAAACATATATATATATACACATACACACATACAAATATATATATATATATACACATACACACATACACATATATATATATATATATATATATATATATATATATATACACACATACACACACATAACCAATTACTAATTCAATATTGTCTAATTATTACATACATATATATATATATATATATATACAAATACATACACACATGTATTTCCTTATTCAATGTATTTTAACAGTTTTAATGAGGGCTCAAAAGACCTTTGTTTGACCCTGTCAAACTTAATTAATGTTCTGTACATAACTTTCCTGTATTCCACCTAATTATTTTAACCACCTGTTTTGTTATCTTATCTGTCTGATTTATATGCATTTCAGACTTGAGACAATTCTATATAACTTGAATCTATTCTAATGAACTTTCACCCAGTAGACTATCTTTATACATTTTCGAGAACACCTGTGTACAAGTACTTGTCATAAAGCAGAGGTCATTTAAAGTTCAACACTTAAAAATGAAGACTTTCTAAATCTGGAAAACACAGTATACATTATTAAAGATTAATAATTGTTGCTTTACTTATTGAATAATAATATTGATAAAACCACTAACATATAATAATAATAATAATGATAATAATTATCAATAAAATATATGCAAATCAATATGAATAATATGAAATACATTGGCTAATATGCGATTCTACAACATTTCCCCCCTGTTGAGGCATAAGCCTCACAGCAATTACAGTACAGATCACCCACCATGCCCTTCAGAGACCCTGTGCACCCGACACTTATCACAAATTGTCCAAAAAATAAAAACAAATCAGTCCAAAAAATAAAAATAAATAAATAAATCAGTCCAATCAAAAACACTGCATCTTCTTCTGTAGCTGCAAAGTCCTTCTCCATATGTGGCACGGAAAACATAGTTCTCAGTCTCAGTGGCATCGTGATCATTCTTGCCACAAACTTCTTGCAACAGGCAACAGTTACTCAGCAACATCACATCAAGGATAACAGGAAAGAGGAACAATCCGTTTAGCTAGCGAATGAAAGCCAAGTATGTGTTTCCAGGGACCATTCAGCAGACTCAGTCCCATAAGGCTCTGCCTTTTCCTGCATAGGTCTTTTCAGCTTAGCCAAGTGCTTGATGTTTTTTTTTTTTTTTTTTTTTTTGGAGAGATCTCCTTCTTCATCATCATTTGCTGGTCCAGTATCATAGCACAAGCTGCTTTGGATGCTGTAAGACACAAGTTCAGTGCATACCTGTTCTGCAAAGGTACAAGTCTCAGATGTTCCTTTATTGCATGAAATCCTTCCTTTGTAGCAATTAACATTTATAACAAGTTGCATCATGTCTTCTGCGATCACCCGATATTTGTCTGGATATAAAATACACTTCAAAAATATAGTTATAAAAAATAAAAATAAAGTCAGTGTCAGGATACAATAGGTCTCTGGCAAGCATTTCAGGGCAACCTACAAAGCAATGGCTCCTACACTCTCATCTTATCTAATAACTTAATTTAGTGGGTTCCTTTTACTTCTACAACATCCGCTAAAATAATATACATAACTCTATATAGTTTTATCATAATACAATACTCTTACAATATTAATAATAATTGTTAGTATAAATCCCTTGAAGTACATAATTTCACTACAAAGTATTTTATATAGACTATTCTTTTACATTTCCCAACCTATACTATTTCCCATACAATAATTGTAAAATTCTTATAATTTCTTAATCTTGACACCTATCAGTCACTATTACCCTGGTCATGTCATACTGTCAATATAGTCAGTCCAGAAATTTCATTAGTTTTAATTTTGTAGTCTTCCCACAAAGTTTGCTAAACCCAAAACCATTTCACTTTTTGTCCATCCCTGCACATACTATACTGCAGAATGTTATACAATAACAGTCAGCATGGGTCTCTTCTGTCAGTCACTGCTATACTGTCTAAGTTAGTAGCCTACCTCTCCTATGTCTTAAAACATAAATTACAAAACAAAATCAAGACAAATATCATAACATATCCTATAAAGCATCAATAGCATACAGTCTTTAGCGATAATGTCATACCCATTACATTAAACCTCCCCACTTTTTTTTTTTTTTTTCAGCAAATGATAAAACTATTTGTTTATAATGATTGAACATTTACTCAAAGTGGAACTCTACTCACAAAAATGTGATAAAACAAGGTTCATTCAAATACATTCCACATTCATTATTATGCTACCATTCTACTGAAGCCCAGAACCTTTGAACAGCAGTAGAATTTTAGGCTGTCAGCAGACTGGCCTCTAGAGTTTATTCAGTGCAAAAAAGTAGAGCACAACTGAGCCTGTGTAGAGCAGGGTGGAACAGTGGATTTTAAACAGTATAGGCACTTATTTTTACTGTGCTTCATAGCTACACCTGCAAAAGGGGTCAGCCTCAAGTAACCCAGCAGGAATTAATTTTCTGACCAAAGTTCCACTTTAAGGTGTTCACAATAATACTTATAACATATATAACAAACAAAACAACAGTAAGTCTCTACATACAAAGTATCACATATAATTAATTAGAATTGTCCATTACTGAACTACTTCCAATGTCTTTGTCTGCAACAGTCTCTTGTATGTATTCCACTTGCACTTATGTGAATAACATTCATGCTAATCTCACTCAGACTTTGACTACTATAGAAACGGAAAATGTCACTGTCACAAATGTGGATTTAAATGGACACTTGAATTGTGAATTCTTCCACTTCCTTTTATGATCTTTAATGTACTTGCAGTCATCAAGGGTTACTGACATACATTCCTTTAGTGGCTTTGATTGGAACAAGAGATCACATCTAAAACAAGGATCTGTTTAAAAACAAAACTACACCAATTTGGTTAATTATTTTAAACACATGAACATTTTATCTCCCACTGTACAGCATGAAGTCTAAGCAACTATCATTTGCCTCTAGAACTCCTAAACTTAGTGACAAATCTATCCAAAGTTTCATATGGCCCAGCAAATTGTATTTCATTTTGTCTACAACAGCCCATACAACCTATCCACCAATGAATATGAGTGTGGACACAAGGTTCTATTGTCTATGCCAAGCATAGAGCAAAATGGAACTGATTTTTCATAAAATTGGGTACAATTATTTGATATCAGTGCTGTATACACTCCAATCCTGGGAAAAATTTCCCACATCAGACACTTAGCTGTTGTCTCATACATTTGCATGACCATATGAAAAACTGTGATTTACTTTAAAAAGGAGCAGACATTTATTAAAGTATATCTATATCTACAGCTTTGTTCTTTCATTGCAATAAAGTCTATATACAGGCACACAAAATAGACTTTGAAGAACTACATTTTGTGAAACTACATTGTGATTGTTCATAATTAAAAAGAAATCAAAATAAAATTACATGGTCACTTGCACAGTCTGTTAAATCTAAGGAGGTTAAGAAAATGTACATTACTATGTCCCTTCCTTAAGAATAATTATATACAAATTTTATTGTTAATTAGATCATATTAATGCAGAGTGACCCTAATCCAAAAACTGACTTTGCCACCTGTAGTAGCATAACTAGGAACTTGAATAATAGAAAATCAAAAGGAGTGAAATTTTACAAAGTATAACTTTACATATGAAAACGTGCTGGCTGCTCCTGGAATAAAGAAACAAATTATTTATTTAGGCAAACTAATAATCAACCTGATAATTACATAAATATTGTAATCAGGTAGGACAAAATAAGTTATAGCCAATATCAATAAGGGACCTTGCTCACCAGAGCTTACAAGCTAAGATTAAAAATTAAGACTCTAATTATCTAATTCACCCCCCTGTATGTGCTACATATAGCACATATAATAAAATTGTAGCACTGTTACCATGCATCACTCTTCACTATTCTTTTTAGAAAATAATAAACAAATATAAATTTGGAGTTCCCTTGTACCAAATAAATAAATCCCATTACTATCTTTGTGATTACTACTAAGTTGGCAAATATATAAAGATGACAGTATACATAATACTGTACAATAAGATAGAGACATGACAAAATAAACAACAAAAGCTACAAGGGAGAATAAGCACCCTACTTACAAGAGTGATACACTAAAAATAAAATGCACCTTGCACTACTGCAGTCCATAATATAAAAGACAGAATACCTATTATAACCTACAGTTTATATTCTAATAAAAATCAACAAATGTTTAAGAATAAGAACGTATTCTGAGATTTTATTTTATTTATTTATTTTTATGGTCAGCTTATCCAGTTTCTGTCTAAAGGCACCAGACATAACTCCCCTAAACGTGCCTCTTTCATCTTAGTACAGAGTGATTTAATGTTTTTTCACATACGTGCAGACAGCTATTTCTAAAATGGTGGCTAAACTTTCTACGCTCATACTGAAAGAAATACATTATCTTGTCTAACATGTAAAACCTACAACTGTAAAATCTTTTTAAGCATGACATTAATTACATTAGCAGCATTGAATTTATCTACAGATATTTTCCTTCCAGAAGCAGTATGCTGGATACAAAAAAAAAATATGGGTGAACTTCGTGTCGTAAATTACTTAAAACAAACAACTTTCTTTTTTCTACAGTTTAAATAACTTCTAACTCCCTCAGTTCATTAATGGTGCTAACTAGCTGAGGTACATATTCAAAAGAATATAATAATAAAAAAAAAAATAAATAAAAAATGAATCGTGCCTTCCACACACACACTCAATCACTGCCAATAACATTTAGAACTTTGACGCTAAAGTCAATCAGTCACCATAGATTTATCAATCCCTAGCCTCTCAACGAAAGACATACAATCATTCACATAGGGATTCATTTTACACCTCATACAAAAAAAAAAAAAAAACACACACACACACATTTAACTCATATAAATATAAATCCTCCTAACAAATACTAATAACAAGTGTAACAAAATCAAAGGTATGACACAGAAAGTTCTAATTGTATTTGTATGGAAGATACATACCATTTCCATATTCGTCATACACTATGCAGAATTCAGCATCAGTTACATACTTCTTACACTTCACTCATAGAACTAACACACAGGGTCCTTTCACACCAACGTTTTTACAACTACTACAGACTTATTCAAACCTAATTTGGGAGATGATCAGTCTCCCTCACACATACAATATTCCCTAACAGTCTACAAAGATTACAAAGAAATTAACTTACATTTGTGAACATTCATTAACAAAATGTCATTATCTTCTGTTTTCTATATAGCAATACACAGTCACTCCACCTAGCAAAGTATGCATACACATGAACACAAATTCCTGACTATATATAAATATACCATTATTCACAGAATATTAAAACTGACAGCTTAGTTAGTAATTACTTATGGACAGCAGTGCTCAGAGTAAAGCCAATAGGCACCGTACGCGCATACGTCTCCTTACCAAAACGCTTGTCTCAAGACACGAAAAACCGCCAAGCCCTGCTTGCCACGGCGATCAGTAATGTCTCAACCTGATCTTAACTCAGTTAGTACACAGACCGTTATAACAGATACATATAAACACATACACTTATAGCACAAAGACAATACATACCTTTTAACTGTGTTAACAAATGGAGCTCCAAAACCTTTACCTCATTTACCTGTCAGGACTTACCTCTCCTGACATTTCTAAACTCATGAGTATTATTTTACACCACAATTATTATGTTCAATAATATACAAAACAAAGGTACCTTTTTCTACTAGTAGCTACATATCAGTACTGTTTTTGTTTTTAACTTTCCAGGGGTCTGATAACCCCAAAGCCTCCTCCAGATTGATTGCCAATCCAGGATACCAACATGCATGTAAATTTAGGCAACTCAAGAACCTCTTCCAAACTGGACTTACCAGTCTAGGATACCAATTCTTCCAGAACTCTTGTAGGGCTAGCATACCAATCGAAAGTAAACCTCTTCTAGACCGATTTACTCAGTCTAGGATACCAACATGCATGTTAAAGGTAGGTTCTCCAGGGGTCAAAAAATTTACCCCAGAACCTCATCCAGACCTCTTGTAGGTCTAGGATACCAATCAAAATAACCTCTTCTAGACTGATTTACTCAGTCTAGGATACCAACATGCATGTTAAAGTTAGGTTCTCCAGGGGTCAAAACATTTACCCCAAAACCTCGTCCAGACCTCTTGTAGGTCTAGGATACCAATCAAAATATACCTCTTCTAGACTGATTTATTCAGTCTAGGATACCAACATGCATGTTAAAGGTAGGTTCTCCAGGGGTCAAAACATTTACCCCAAAACCTCGTCCAGACCTTTTGTAGGTCTAGGATACCAATCAAAATAAACCTCTTCTAGACTGATTTATTCAGTCTAGGATACCAACATGCATGTTAAAGGTAGGTTCACACAGAGAGTAGCTAGCCTTCTACAGGGGTACCCCTTTGGAAAAAAAATTTCCTTTTTTTTTTTTTACCCAGGGTATTTCATCCTGTACAATGCATTTTAAGGCATTCACAGTTGAGAAAACTCAACCTACCATCACAAAGATCTGCCTGGTGGACAGCGATACCCCAACAACAACCACCTGCCTCTCCTAGCGCTAGCAAAACACGGTACAACACAATGCAGAACTAATAATGGGTGTCTGCTAACCTGACATATTGCGCAAAATTGTGTTGAGCTCAGTGCCTCACCAGCATGGAGTTAGGCAAGATCGGAGTTGAGGTTATGCTGTCCCCGTACGGGCCACCAAATGAAGTAGAATAGTAAAGTATCGAACCAGGCAGAACTTCAGCAATGCAGGTTTATTAACAGCTGATAACATACAGGTTTATGTTCAAAGTATTACAAGATACAGATCTAATTTATACAGTTTCTTACAATGCAAGCATATTAGATATAAATATTCTTATCCTCTAACCAAATTTAAACAATTGTGAATTGTTCTCACCTTGAACCAGAATGGGTCTTTTCTGCCAATTCTTGGGAACCTGTCACCTGATAGGGACCAGCCAACTGGCTGGTGGTCTGGTCCCCTCACAGAGTTCTGAGTTCCAGCTCGACCAAGTTCGTGAGGGAAATTCACCTGAGACCACATTCTGGAACAAGTTAAGAAGTCTTCTCTGACTCGTACGAGGAGACAAGTTATGGACAGATACTTGCCCATTGGTTCTGACCTCTATGACCCGTGCAATAGGGCAGCATACACAGAGTTCAGCCTTATGAGCTCCTATCTGACTTGTCCGAGGGGACAAGTTAGGACAGATACTTGCCCATTGGTTCTGACCTCTATGACCCGTGCAATAGGGCAGCATACATAGAGTTCAGCCTTATGAGCTCCTATCTGACTTGTCTGTCTAACAATTGCAGAGCTTGCATTTATATACCATTTTACAAGTCTTATCTCAACTATCTCTCTTACATATAATTGGTCGCTAAGATCTACGTCAAAGTAACTAAGCATAAATCTGACACCTGTTCTACAACCAGATAAACTTAATTATTCCTAAAATTCCTATATGTTCATTAAAGTGATTTATAACTGTTTTTGTCCAATTAAAAACCCCTGTGTAGAGACAGATATTGTCTAATTATTACATACATATATATATATATACAAATACATACACACATGTATTTCCTTATTCAATGTATTTTAACTGTTTTAATGAGGGCTCAAAAGACCTTTGTTTGACCCTGTCAAACTTAATTAATGTTCTGTACATAACTTGTATTCCACCTAATTATTTTAACCACCTGTTTTGTTATCTTATCTGTCTGATTTATATGCATTTCAGACTTGAGACAATTCTATATAACTTGATATCTATTCTAATGAACTTTCACCCAGTAGACTATCTTAATACATTTTCGAGAACACCTGTGTACAAGTACTTGTCATAAAGCAGAGGTCATTTAAAGTTCAACACTTAAAAATGAAGACTTTCTAAATCTGGAAAACACAGTATACATTATTAAAGATTAATAATTGTTGCTTTACTTATTGAATAATAATATTGATAAAACCACTACCATATAATAATAATAATAATAATAATAATGATAATAATTATCAATAAAATATATGCAAATCAATATGAATAATATGAAATACATTGGCTAATATGAGATTCTACAACAGTAGCTATACTGTAGGTGTAACTGTGCAGGGTACACAGTACACTAACTGTAAATATTTCAAAAGCCTGCCTGTGCTATTAATAGGATCAGAAGAAGCACACAATCACTTGTTTTCAGGTAGCTATACTGTAGGTGCAACTGTGCAGGGTACACAGTACACTAACTGCAAATACTTCAAGAGCCTGCCTGTGCTATTAATAGGATCAGAAGAAGCACACAAGCACTTGTCTTCAGGTAGCTATAGGTGCAACTGTGCAGGGTACACAGTACACTAACTGTAAATACTTCAAGAGCCGGCCTTTGCTATTAATAGGATCGGGGAAGAACACAAGCACTTGTCTTCAGGTAGCTACACTGTAGGTTCAACTGTGCATTGAACACAGTACACTAACTGTAAATACTTCAAGAGCCTGCCTGTGCTATTAATAGGATCAGAAGAAGAACACAAGCACTTGTCTTCAGGTAGCTATACTGTAGGTGCAACTGTGCAGGGTACACAGTACACTAACTGTAAATACTTCAAGAGCCTGCCTGTGCTATTAATAGGATCAGAAGAAGAACACAAGCACTTGTCTTCAGGTAGCAATACTGTAGGTGCAACTGTGCAGGGTACACAGTACACTAACTGTAAATACTTCAGGAGCCTGCCTGTGCTATTAATAGGATCAGAAGAACACAAGCACTTGTCTTCAGGTAGCTATACTGTAGGTGCAACTGTGCAGGGTACACAGTACACTAGCTGTAAATACTTCAAGAGCCTGCCTGTGCTATTAATAGGATCAGAAGAAGAACACAAGCACTTGTCTTCAGGTAGCTATACTGTAGGTGTAACTGTGCAGGGTACACAGTACACTAACTGTAAATACTTGAAGAAGCCTGCCTGCCTGTCAGTATATTCCATGACCAGCACTGTTGCCTCTAGGCACAGAGCCTGCTTGTCCTCTTTTATTGGCTTGTGACTGTCTGCCTCTCCTTGTTGGCCTTCCATACATACTAATGGCCTGCACTGCAGTGAGATGTAGCTGCACAAAACTGGGATGTATACATATATACTGATTATACAGCAGCTAGCAGAATGCCTGCCTGTGGTATTAATAGGATCAGTAGAAGCACACAAGCACTTGTCTTCAGGTAGCTATACTGTAGGTGCAACTGTGCAGGGTACATAGTACACTATCTGTAAATACTTCAAGAGCCTGCCTGTGCTATTAATAGGATCAGAAGAAGGACAGAAGCACTTGTCTTCAGGTGGCTAGGTTCAACTGTAAAAAACCTGCCTGCGTGCAGCTAACTGACTCAACCTGCATACTCTATCTAACTTAAATCAAATGACACTGTCTCTCTGTCTATCTATCTCTCTCCACCACCGCAACACACTACACAAGGCCGCCACGCAGGCAGCCTTATATAGTGTGGGGTGTGTACTAAACCCCCTTAGCCATAATTGGACAAAGCCACCCTGGCTTTGACCAATTACAGCTCTCTGTACACATGGCGCTGTGTTTGGCCAAGCATGTGGGTCATAGTGCATGCTTGGCCAATCATCAGCCAGCAATGCACTGCGATGCTGCAGTGAATTATGGGCCATGACGCGCCACTCGAATTTGGCGCTAACGGCCCATATCGTTCGGAATTCGTGGAACGATCGAACAGGCGATGTTAGAGTCGAACATGGGTTTGATTCGAACTCGAAGCTCATCCCTTCGCACCAGTAACCATTACCCTTGCTCTTGGTGGAAACTGGGTAAA
This sequence comes from Lithobates septentrionalis, assembly GCA_037952835.1. NCBI lineage: Eukaryota > Metazoa > Chordata > Amphibia > Anura > Ranidae > Lithobates > Lithobates septentrionalis. Next base: position 109,371 of record JBBDGP010000432.1, read on the forward strand.
ACACACTTCCTGGATGTGCAAAAATAGTGATATGATGTGAATCATATAAACAATATATGGCACAAATACAAATCTGTACAGAAAAAAATATCACAGTCATTGGTGAACTAAAAAGTCCAAAATAAAGTGAATAAGTGAAGGCCTATGTGATAATAGTGTGATTCAAATTGTGATGATCAATCACCCAGAGAAGAAAAATAACCACCATGAAGAAATCTGCCACCAAATGGAATATAAGGAGGCATAGCAGAACATATGGACCCATTCAGCTTATACCAAATGGGTCAATAAAGGCAATGGTATCTCAACATCTGGATATAGACGCTCCACTCTAATCATCTCCAAATGAACTCTATGTTGCTAGGGAGATTGCCAAACATCACCCAAACCGATTTCACTACTTGAAACATTCTGGATTTATGAGTAACATTCCTACTCCCTGTTCGGTATGAATGTGGAGTGGGACATTAACGCTTTTATCAATGAAGCATGAGATCTTTTTTATATGAATTCTATATACTTGGCATAGGGGTTATTTTGTAGTATATTTATATATTTCTATTTTTTATTTTATTTCATATTTATCTTTTGCGTAATAATCATGTAGTTCTATACCTGTTTTCATTCACTACAAGCAATATTTTCAGATATTTTATTATTTGTGTTAGTTTTATTGTTAACAATAACATTGTTATACAGGCTTGTCCATCTTGACATCATAATGAGGCTTGACTTGCAGTTGTGATGTCTCTAGGGTTGGTTTTTGCCTTGATTTCTGAATGAGGTTTGACCCGCACATAAGACGTTGTCACATTCTGTTATCTCGCCTCTATTTCAGATAGAGGCTCGATTTCTGCCATTTTATGACGCTTCGTGAGCTGGTTTTTGCCTTGATTTCCATATGAGGCTTGACCCGCATTCACAATGTCATCATATCCAGTCGTCTTTCCTCAATTTCAGATCGAGGCTTGACACGCACGCATCCGCACCGTTTTAGTGTTATCCCAGAAATGATAGGACAATCTTTATAAGTTGTGTTATGCAGCGCAGCTGTCCTTTTTAGTGTCACATTTTCTTATAAATTCTTAGTGGCAGAGATGTTTGGACACCCCAGATGATGTCTGTTTGAGATGAAACGCGTCTGTGCCACTGTCCTGTCTATGCCATTACAGTTCGTTTTTCCTGGTTTACCATCAATCGTTCATCTCATGCTTTGTTGTATACTGAAATGTGAGTGGTCTATGTTTTTAATACATTTTCTTTTGATGGTTTTACACTATGTCGAGTCTTCTATTGTCTCTCCTTGGATTTATGTACTAATGGAGTGTTGATGAGAGGATTCCACCTCTTACTTTGAAAGGCACTGTATATTAACACATATTGCTACATAGTTTTGGTGATGGTTGGCAATCTCCCCAGCACCATACAGTCCATTTGGAGATGATTGGAGTGGAGCATCTGTATCCAGATGTTGAGACACCATTGCCTTTATTGACCCATTTGGTATAAGTTGAATTGGGTCCATATGTTCTGGTAAGCCTCCTTATATTCCATTTGGTGGCAGATTTTTCATGGTGGAGATTCTTCTTCTCTGGGCAATTGATCATAACAATTTGGATCACACAATTATCATATATGCCTCATGTTATTCACTTTATTTTGGACTTTTTCTGTACTTTTTTATTGTATAGATTTGTATTTGTGCCATATATTGTTTATATGATTCACCGCATATCACTATTTTTGCACATCCATGTATTCACTGCACTGTTTTTTACCCATTACTTTTTCACAAGTTGTCCATTGTGGTGCTGGCTGCTGTTTTACAATTTATATTTCACCATCTTTGAACATTAGCGTGGTATAACACTATGTATTTTAAAACACTTCCTGGCACATGAAAATGTCCATTCTCTCACAACCCAAGTGTCAGGAGGAGATTAAACTAGAAGTATAAACCTACTTTAACTGCAATGCTGGTTCTGTAACAAATGACTCGTTATTGTGGCATGCACATAAATCCTACATTTTCATCAAACTTGGGGCCAGGGAAAAGCAAGCACAAACCGAGACAGTAAACACATACATAGACAAAATTCGCAAATTAGAACAATCCAACAAATTATTACCCAACGACCTAGACACAACACGTCTGAGCATCCTCAGGGAAGAATTATAGAAATTATAATTAGAATTATAATTATAGAAATTGTAGAAAACATTCTTTTCTACAAGTTTAATTTGATTATAATATTAAACAGTTAAAAGCAAAATAGTATGCCTTTGGGAACAAACCTGGTTCCTTTTTAGCTAAATAAGTCAAACAAAAACAGTGGCGACTAAAACTCCTTTTATGCGGACATCTAAAGGACAAAGAGTTGACAACCCTAAATACATAGCAAACTGCTTTAGTCACTACTATGAATCCTTATACAACTTAAAAGTCTCCTCCTCAGATGCTGACCCAGACCCCGTGCAAATATCACAATTCCTTGATTCCTTACAATTACCTTCCCTTACCTCAGACCAACTAGAAAAGCTTAACGAGCCATTCTCTGAGGCTGAAGTCTTAAAACCAATACACTCGCTCACTATACCACAGGGAAGAACAAACAGACGAGGCTGACCGAAGGATGTGAGAAAGCTTCCCCGCCGCGACAACTGTGCGGCCGTCAGTGAAGTAAGAGCCTGAGGATCCCAAGGCTGTGCACGGTGAGCTGAAGGGAACAGACGTAGTGACGGTATCGGACACCCGTTCGGTGCTCCCACTTCCCTACACTCCCCCCCGCACTGAGCGCTGGCAGCACGAGAGACAGGACGAGTACTAGATGCCGTTGCAAGAGGCATAAGCTGAGAGGCATAGAGCCCTGACACACCACGGGAATCAAACACCGGACTTCATCTTTAAAAAAACACGAAGAAGAGGATAGTGGTTCAAGGAGGGGCGGTAAGAAATACACTAAGCCATTCAGCTGAAAAGGTAAGAGTGTATTAGAAATATGCCGGGAAGTGCAAGCCTGTGAATGGTGAAGTGAGAAATCCTGCAGGGCTCCTGGTCTATGGTAACATCAGTCACGTATGCAAAGCTGGTGAGACGGTGGAGGGTTGGTGAGGCTACTGGCTCTTTACTGTATATCTTGCATCCCAGGCAACTTCATCAAAGTTAATGGTAAAAGATACTTGAACATTTAAACATTGCAACCCTTCATTGTAATTGGCCGCATGGTATACGGCAGGGGAGCCGTGGGACATTACAACCTGTTGAAGAGTAAAGTGCTAAAGACAAACGCTGTTATTAAAATCTATAGACTGTGATACCTGCACCCCATACGGGAGGGAAGGCTGGGGCATAGTTAAAAATACCAGTACAACCCCAATATATGCGTGTCTATTTTCTCTAACCCAGAGATACACTTGAATAAAGGGGAAGCATGACTTGTAGATCCCTATGTATGGGGTAGTCATAGTTGGGCAGTCTCCCAGAAAAATTCAGAGTAACGCGCAACAGAGGTCTCGGACCTATTTGTACATCTGGAAGCTGATAGGGGGGACAGTCTTTAGACGCTGCGGGGCCGAGAGGTTGGACGTCACACATTTAGTCTACAGCATCGTATCTACCCACTACATCACCTATTCGCCAACTTCACATTTAAAACTTTGGATAATAGACATAGGACCTTCTTCCTTTTTCCTGACAGTACTCGATATATTGATTAATATTCAATTAAATAGGGGCTACAGGAAGATAGTATGAGCCGGAACACATCCAAAACCGGGAAAGGGGGACCACCAAAAATCCCAAAAGATAATCAACCAGGGAGTGCGGCTGGAAGCTCAATAAAGCAATACTTGGCCAAAGGGGGGAGCCCGGGGAGTGTCCATCAAGAGACACAAAAATTAAATATGGCAGACAAAAAGAAGAAGGGATCTAATGCGAGGGAAGAGCAGACCCCTGACCATTCAAGGGAGGATTTATTAGTAGACAACACCCTGGAAGCATCTAGGATAGACGAACACAGACAGGACTCACACCTACCCTCGAAAAATGAACTGGCAGACATGTTTAAAACACTGGAGACCTCAATAAAAGCTGAGATCAAAGCTGAGATCAATATGTTGAGGTTAGATCTAGGCAACCTCTTGACTAGAGTAGAAGGTGTTGAGGATAAGTTAGATAAACAAGAGCGGGAGATCTTTGAATGAAAAGAACAACTTAAAACATCCCAACAAAATCAGATAAAAATATGCTACAGGATGGAAGATCAAGAAAATAGAGACCGTAGACAAAACTTGAGACTCCGAGGGGTCCCAGAAAACAGGGGGGAAGATCTGAGGAGGACTGTGGCGGCTATTTTCAACCCACTCCTAGAGCTGGAAGGAGAAGCCTTTCCAAAAATTGAGCGGGTGCACAGGGTGGGTAGGTTAGACACTAGACGCGCAGAAAGAAGCCGCGATATCATCGTGAGGTTTAGATTTTATGAAGACAAGGAAAACATATGGGTTAAATTGAAGGGACATTCCCCACTGCAATACGAAGAAGCAAGGATCCAAGTTTTTGCGGACCTGGCCAATAGCACATTGGCGAGAAGGCGACACCTGAAACCCCTATTGGAACAAATGATAAATCAAAATATAAAATATACATGGGGATTTCCAGCCTGCCTGGTAGGCAGTAAAGATGGGAAATCTGCAAGATTAAGATTCCCGGGCGAACTAGAGGAGTTTTGTGAGAAACTGGGCATGCAGGTGCCCCCGATGCTGGACTGGTCTGTGGAACGTTGGATAGAAATGAGTGTGGGCTAGGGGAGAGGCCTGGCGGAGGCGGGGGGGATCCGAGGGGGGAGGGAATAGGGGGGAGGAAGCGGGTAAGGACCAGAATGAAGCCCACAACATCAGTAAGGAAGACCCGTCAGTAGAAGCCTAGCGTGCCCGGTCACTAAGACAATATTGACCGGAGGGATGGCACACCTAGAGCTCCACCTTTAGAGAAGGAGACCAATGGTGGGACACAATACAAGTGACCCTCACTGGTCTAAGGGTCCTGAGGGGACCAATGGGGGGGGTGGTGGGTTGGAGGGGGTGGTGGGGGGGAAGAGGGGGGAAGAGGGAGTAGAGGAAACGGGTCCCGTCTAATCTCAATACCAAGAAAGAAGGAAAACTCTCCAAGGTCTAAGGTAAAGGGAGAATTTAGGAGAAGGGAAAAAGGGTCATGGTCACAATAAAATTTACAACATATAACGTCAAAGGCTTAAATACCCCCAAGAAAAGACTGGGTATCTTCAATGAGTTAAAATTATTGGGGCCAGACGTGGAGTTCCTGCAAGAGACACATATTTCACTTCAATCGAGACTTAGACTGTTCTCAAACGAATACCCAGTCTGGTACCAAGGAGATACCATCACTAATAGGGCACGGGGAGTAGCCATTGGCTTTGCAAAGAAAACAAGGTTTGTGCTGGAGGAAAGACTAGTGGACCCAGAAGGTAGATACCTGTGCCTCAGAGGTAGACTAAATGAAGTGGAATATACATTAGTTAACATTTATGCCCCAAACAAGAATCAGACGAAGTACTTGGCAAACATTTTGGGGAAAATAATGGAGTTCACGAGAGGACATCTGATAATAATGGGGGATTTTAATTTTTGTCTTAACCCAGATTTAGACAGTGCGGCCCGAACACAGGGGAGGAACTGCGCCCACTTGAAAGAGTTGAAGCAAAAACTCTCCACCTACCAATTGGTGGATATTTGGAGAGTTCAACATCCAACCAAAAGAGATTATACGTTTTTCTCCCCTGTGCAGGGTCATACTCCCGGATTGATTGGGGATTGGTCGAGCATCGGGCGATTGACAAGGTAGTGGAGTCCAAGATTTGAAATATAACCTACTCAAACCACGCACCTTTGACCATTGAAGTGACAACTGGTAGAGGCCAGCCTGATAGGGGGCAGTGGAGGCTAAATGAGGAGTTGATAAAGGAGGAGGAGGGTGTCAATAGAATCAGAAAGGAATTAGAGAACTATTTTGAGGTAAATGACACGGGGGAAGTATCGGGAGCTACACTATGGGAGGCTCATAAAGCCTACATCAGGGGGGTCTTGATTGAAATGGGGGCGAGGAAGAAAAAGGATAGACGGGCCAAAATTCAAAAATTAAGGGCTGACCTTGCGGGGTTAGAACAAAAACATAAAAAACAAACGGGCCAGCTACCCCAAGAGATACACCAGCAGATGGTTATTAAAAGATCAGAGTTGAAAACCGCGATGGAGCAGGAGTCAAGAATAACATTTACATGTTGTCCCCAAACAAGACAACTCTTTAAAAAATAGGAGATTAAGATATAACAACTTTCTAAAAAAGGCAGCGCTTCCCAAGATTTCGGAGGAAGGTAGAGAAATATTAGAAAGACCAATCTCAGAAGAAGAAATCAGGAAAGCTTTAGCAGCAACGGCATCCGGGAAAAGCCCTGGCCCGGACGGCCTAACAATACTATATTATAAAACATTCAAAGAAATATTAGTACCTAGGCTATGTTGTTACATGAACGGTCTGGGTGACAGTTTTGAGATGAGTAGGGAGGCACTAAAAGCATCTATTACAATTATATTGAAAGAAGGTAAAGAGAAATCACTATGTTCGAGTTATCGCCCAGTCAACCCAGACCAAGTAGGCTTTGTCCCTAATAGGGAGGGGAGGGACAATGGGATCAGGACTCTTCTTTTGCTGGGAAAAATGAAGGAGAGTGGGCCCCCAGGACTACTTCTGTCAATTAACGCCGAAAAGGCATTTGACAGGGTAGACTGGGGGTTCATGATTCAGACCCTGGAGACTATGGGACTGGGACCTAAAATGATCCGGAGGATTAAAACTCTATACCATCATCCAACTGCCATAGTAAAAATCAATGGGTTAATATCTCAACCATTCGAGATGGAAAATGGCACGAGACAGGGGTGTCCCCTGTCCCCGTTGCTTTTTGTTTTAGCTATGGAACCCCTCTTGGCAACGATACGAAGAGACCCCGATATTGGAGGTGTGAAGGTGGGAGAGGAGGAACACAAAGTTACAGTATTTGCGGACGACGTGTTGTTTTATGTAACGGACCCGATCTCCACTATGCCCAATCTAGTAAAAGTAGTAAGGAAGTATGGTGAGGTATCTAACTTCCAAATAAATATGAATAAATCAGAAATATTAAATATAAATATAAGTAAGACAGAGGAAGCGACCTTGAAAAAAGAATTTAGTTTTAAATGGACTAAGGAACTAAAGTATCTGGGTATCAAGCTAACTAACTCAATCCAAAAGATATTTACTATTAACTATATGCCTCTATTTGATGCTGTCAGACTAGACTGTAAGAGATTCTCCGGCAAGACCCTTTCGTGGATCGGACTTATTAACGTCATTAAAATGGTTTTATTACCCAAAATTATATACTACTTCCAGATGTTACCAGTGCCACTCCCCCCAGTATTACTTGAGGAAGTTAAGAAAAATAATTTTGACCTTCATTTGGGAAAACAAAAGACCCAGAGTTTCCTTCCAGACACTGAAACAAAAGAAAACAGATGGCGGTCTGGCAGTACCCGATGTGCAGATTTATTACAAAGCGGTAGTACTATCAAGGGTGGTAGAATGGGCGAGGAAGGAAAATTTAAAAAAATGGGTGAAAATAGAGGAAAATATTAGTAATGCACAATTAGGCACTATTATTTGGAATCCCCCACACTTTAGATTTTTAGATAACAGTACGCATGTCATAACACAAAATGTCCTTAAAATATGGGACGGGGTATATAAGAAAGTTAACGGGAATTACAATTCACCACTGATTACACTTATAGATAATAATTTTTTCGCACCAGGAATGGTGAATATTAAAGGAAAAGAAGCACTTTGGGAGAAATCACAACTAAGAGAAATTATGAAAGAAGGAAAAATTATACCACTCCAACAACTTATACACGGAAGGGAATCACGGGGATTAGAGAGATGGCGATATCTCCAATTAAGTCACTTTATCAATACGCTACCACACCCGATCAGGTCGGGGGAACAATTGACAGACTTTGAGAGGTTGTGTGATAAGGAAATTCCAAGAAATACAATATCTCAAATATACAAAATTTTGATGACCTCAGAAAAATTGGAGATACCGCCATTTATGGCCAAATGGGAAAGAGATTTTGGCACTAAGAAGGATTTAGTCACAATTAAAAGAATCTTGAAAATGATCGCTTATTCAGCAATAGACACCCGAACGGTAGAAATGAACTACTAATGCATTAGTAGAAGCTACCTTACTCCTGAGATAACTAGTAAATACCAGAAAGGGTCAGCCAATTGTTGGAGAGGTTGCCAAGAAGTAGGGACAATGGGACACCTGTGGTGGAACTGTCCCAAAATTAAAAACTTCTGGAGTAAAATACTAGTTTTAATTAAAAAGATCACTGAAATAGAGGTAGTAGAAGACCCTTGGGAGGTCCTGTTCCATGGGGGGGCAGGAGACCCAAAAAACTATAAACAGTCACTGGTACCGCATCTACTGAATGCTGCAAAAAGAACGATACCGAGGAATTGGCAGAGGAGAGAGTCCCCAGAGATATGGGAGTGGTTCGATGCTGTAGAGGAGACTTGCAATATGGAGACTCTGGGGAGCATGCTCGAGGAAACAGGAAGTGTGAACATGGGCAGGTGGGACCGCTGGAAAAAATTCAAAAAAACATGAAATTATGCCAAAGAATTTAAAGCCTTAGACTAAAGGAGGAGAATAGAAGAAAAATAGACCTTGAAGAGGAGGGATGGGGAGGACCCGGGGAGGGTGGAAATAGAAGTAAAAGGAAATGGGAGTAAAATTTAGAAATAGAGGTGTGGTTAAGTATATTAATGGGAGAGGTACAAAATAGCATTTTTTATACTATGTTTATACTATTCTTGTCTTTCCTTTTTTGATATAGCAAAAGGCCACCATGATGAGACTTTGGTGGGTTTTTTAAAACGAAAATGAACTGTAAAGTTGATTTAAGCCCCCTGAAAAGGTTATCTGAAGTGGCAAAAAAAAAAAAAAGAAAAAAAAAAAAAAAAAACAGCAATACACTCACTGATGCTTCACAAGGCACCTGGGCCAGATGGATATTGCAACAATTATTTTAAAACATATGCACACCTCCTGGTGCCCCATCTATCCAACTCTTTTAACCTGCATAATGCACACTGGTAACATCCCTAAAGAGTCACTTGAGGCCCTTATCACCATATCAAAGCCTGGTAAACCTCATGATGACCCTGCCAACTATCGTCCCATTTCACACACACACACACATCCTTGTTTATTCCCAAGCTAGTACACAAAGATCAGGTAGGCTTTGTTCCACACCGGCAGGCCTCTGATGGTACCAGAAGATTTATAAATTTGATACAGTCGGCAGAAAACCATAAAACACCTTCTCTGCTCCTATCACTGGACACAGAGAAGGCATTTGACAGAGTACCTCAGAGCAGTACTCCAAAAATTTGGATTCTTGGGGAATGTATATTCACCCCTCCTAGCATTATACTTATCCCCCACAGCTAAAGTCTGGACTTCAGGAATAACATCTGATCAGTTTGAGATCACCAATGGCACTCGTCAGGGTTGTCCCCTCTCCCCACTAATAATGCCCTTGTAATGGAACCTCTTGCTGAAGCCATTACAACACACCCTCGAATCTCTGGCATACAAGTTGGAGATGCTGCACACAAAATAGAGCTGTATGCAGACAAAGTTATTGTAGCCATGACAAATCCCCTGCAATCACTCCCAGCACTATATGACCCACTAATGCTATTTGGGCGTATATCTCTTTATAAAGTCAACTGCACTAAGTTCTCTGTGATTGGAATAGGATTAGACCAACCCACAAAAAACTGTCTCTCACGCGCGTTGTATTTTCCCTGGGCCCCATCCTCCACTTTTTCCTACTTAGTAACACAAAATAACAACCCCTTCCAGCAACATTCTTCAACTAAACTATGAAGCTCTACTCAGCAAACTGCAGAACCTCTGCTCTTCACTATGCTCAACAAGGGCCTCCTGGGCTGGGAAAATTGCATCAATATCTTCATATGGGACAGCAAATATCCTAGAATAAAGCATTTCACTATGTGCACAGCTACATTCAAAGCAGGTTTGGGAGTAGAGGACATTAAGCAAATCTACAAAGCCATCCTTCTAAACCATGGCCCCTATCTGAACACCCCTCATGGGTCCAAATCAAAGAAACTTCTCTGGGCCACTCTCCCAGATCCCTTCTTACAGTTCCATGGCTGCGCTACAATTCACTTCATTTCTTTCTTAACACAGTAAATGCCACAACCAAAATCTGGAAATCATGCTGCCAACTGGGCTGTCACCACAAGTTTTGAAGTCCTTCCCTCTCTCCTCCCTGGAACTTATATGTGCAGACCTATCCACCTCAACATGGTCAGCAGCTGGAATTTCCTGTGTTAAGGACTTATATGATAAAGGAGTTCTGCATACATTCCAGGACCTCCACTAGCAATATTAAATCCCCAACAGTGACTTCTACAAATACCTCCAGATACGCCATGCCCTAAAAACAATTAAGTGGTCAGACAACACCCTCAGTACTGATATATTGGAAAAAACATTTACAAGATGCTCAATTTTGCACAAAACCATACTAAACTAACTTCAATGACCAAATGGGAAAAAAAATCCTCGATCCATGTGGTTTCTTTACAAAGCATAAGTGTGTCCTTGGGATCACAGTCAAGGCAATAAAGGAGACCAATGAAACATCAAACTTGTGATATAAATCCAAATGTCTACTGACAGCAGTCAGCATTTTACCATTGGATGAATAGTATACATGGTCCTTTATTATTTGGAGAAATTGTCTGGCTGTTTTTCCCACGTAAAAAGCTCCACATTTGCAAAACATAAGGTATACAACCCCTTGTGTACCACAGTCCGCAAAAAAATTGAGGGTAAAGGTTTCTCTATTAGGGAGCATGAATCTAGTGCCCACAGAAATCCATGGACAGAAGAGATAGCTACCACATTGATGGATACCACGACGAGAATGTGTAGAGGTGGAATTGGGGGAAAAGTGACTAGACACTAGTTTGTCTTTCAATGATCTGGCCCGTCTGAAACTGATTTCAGGGCGTTGGCCAATTTATTTCCTGAGGATGGGGTCCTCCTGTAGCAAGGGCCAATGATTGGGTAATATATTACGGAATTCAAGATGCTTTTTTTTTTTAATTGAAAAGATGTTTATTGAGATTTTCAACAATATACAAAGAAGTAAGGAAAGCAAGAAAAAATATAAAATAACAATAAAAAACAAGAACCACATAACCAGAACACATGTACTTATGCATCCAGAATTGTTGGAAACTCAACAGTTTATATTCATGCAGTGTTATAGTTGTTTTCCCACAGTTTATCAAATTTACCGCATATAAGTGAGTTGATTGCTAAAAGTCGTTTGAATGTGTAGTTTTGTTGAACTTTTCTGGTTACATCAGTAATGTTAACTGTAGGAATGTTTTTCCAATTGTGAAGTATCAGGGACCTAGCAACTAATAGGATGTGAGATACCACATGTCTCATGGTGTATGGAAAGTTTTCTAGTCCAATGTGTAGTATAGCCATTGTTGGGTTGGGAGGTGTGAGTATTCCCGTAAGGGATAAAATAATTTTGAATATTTGATTCCAGAAGCTAGTTAAGCTGGGGCATTCTGAGAACCTGTGGAGAAGATGACCCTTATGTACGCATTCTCTTCAACAAAAAGATGAGGTGTTGGGAAACATTTTTGCAATCCTGCAGGGGGTATATTGCAAATGATCAATTATCTTGATTGTTGATTCCCAATGACTAATACAGTGTGATGTGTTTTGTATAGTTTGAAACGCAAACTTCCATCGTTCATCTGTAGTCGCTGTACCCATATCTGTGTCCCACTTCATATGTGCAGCTGATTTTTTAAACAACTTTTTATTCTGGAGCAGATTATACTATAGTGATATACCCTTGTTGTGCAATGAACCACTTGTGAGGTGTTGTCAAACTAAGGTCGGAAGGTGGGTTGTAGGGACTGGGTGTGTTTGTATAAAGTGAGACACTCGTATACAAGTTAAAAGCACATGATTTGGCTTATTATATTCCCTCATTAGACATTCTGCCGTTTTTGTGCATTTGTTTTGGAGTAAGTCATGCACCATGTTTATCCCTTGGGAGGGGAATGTTTTCAAGGATAGCATTGGTATTAGCTTCAATTATGCTTAGACGAAGTTTGAAGACTCTTACCCTGCTGTTGCTAAGTTGGCGGGTTAGGAGGAATCTCCAAGCTTGCAATGATATGTTGATAGTGGGGGGAATATTTCTGGTGCTCAGGGTATCCAACTGTCTCCCATAAGAACCGTTGGTAGGTCTGGTATGGGAGCTAGGGATTTCAGGAAGCACCCTGAAAATGTATAGAATTTGTGGTAGAATAAGCATTTAAAATTCTGCTAACCTGCCCATCCAAGATAGTTCACGTTTGGCTATATTTCTGGTTTGGGTTTCTATTTTAGTTATAAGGGGTTTTAGGTTAGTGTCTGCTAGTGAGCTAGTGGTATTAGTCAGTGTAATGCCCAGGTATGGTATACCTTTATCATTCCATGAGTACGGGAGGGATTGTGTCAGGGAAGACAGGCTTTCCATGTAAGCATCCGGCGTGCACGCATGCGTACTAGCACTTTAAGACACACCTGTCACTAATACTGAAGTCAGGCGGGCTATTTAAACAGGGCTCCTACAGAGGTTCATTGCTGTTTGGTCTGCAGCTCCTGTGTTGTATCCTGTTTCCTGTGTGACCTCTGATTCTGATCCAGCTAGTTGTTACCTGTGATTGCCTGCTGCCTGTTCTGATCCCGGCTTCCCATAGACTCTGATCCTGCCTGCTGATTCTGTCTGCTGATCTTCCGGTACTACTTGGCTTGTGACCTGACCTCTCTTCTGCCTACTGTCTATGCTTGATCTGCCTGATTATTACCGACCCGGCCTGTCTGACCCTGCATCTCGCTCATCCAGCCTGCTACAGCTCCCAGCCCTGCAAGCCTGCATCTGGTACTGCTCTGTGGTTCATCCCAGCCTGCCACCAGTCAAGCATCGTGTCAGCTCATCTACTATCTGCCTGCTGATCACCGCTACTACACGGACTATTGAACTGTTTACAGGCACTCATACCCCACCGTGCTCCTGTGGCTGCTGTATCATTACCAGTGGTCCGCGAGCCGGAGTTGTATGAGAGGCCTTCCTCTACACGTCAGGCTCACATCCCAGGTACATAACAGTACCAAACAGCCATGTCTGAGCCTGCAAGAGGACCCTCTCCAGTAAATGAAATATGTCAGCCCCTTGCTGCTCTTACACAGATGGTTAAGTCGCTGCAGGAAGGATACGTGCGTCTCGAAGAGCGGGTACAGTCCCTGTCCAATCCAGCAACCATAGCTCCTGCATCTGATCCTGCCTCCTCCATCACCCAAGCTAGGGCTTTAGCCAGCCATACAGTAATGATGTTACCCCCTGAGCCTCGTGTACCTACTCCTGAGAGGTTTTCTGGTGATCGGAGTAAATTTAGAGCCTTTCGCAATGACTGTCAGCTCTACTTTGCTCTCCAGCCACAGACTTTTTCCCTGGAAACCACCAAGGTGAGATTCTCTATTTGCCTCCTCCAAGGGGAACCACAGTCTTGGGCCCACCGGCTGTTAGAAGAGAACAACGCACAACTAAACACCATGCAAATGTTCTTTGACGCCATGGCGCTGATTTATGATGACCCACAACGTACCACCACTGCTGAAGTCGCTCTTCATACACTCCAGCAAGGCCATAGAGCGGCAGAGGACTATGTCACCGACTTTAGACGCTGGAGTGCACACACTAGCTGGAATGACGCAGCCCTGCGTCATCAATTTCGTCTGGGTCTCTCGGAAAGCCTGAAAGATGAGCTCGCTCGGGTCGGGGTGCCAAGCTCTCTGGAAGCCCTAATCACTCTGTCCATTCAGATTGACCGCCGCCTACGAGAACGCAGGTCTGAAAGAACCACACAGCACTTCCGTCCAGCCTGGATGTTACCTAAGATCCCTGCTTCTCCTAACCCGGCTCCTGGAAATTCCACTTTCCCCACTCCAGAGGTGCCTAAACCCATGCAATTGGGCCTGATTCGCTCTTCTTTGACTCCAGAAGAACGCCAACGCCGACGAGTATATAACCTCTGCCTGTACTATGGAGAAGCCGGTCACTTCGTACATACCTGTCCTGCCAAGCTGCGTAAGTGTCTTTCCCTTTCTTCACTCAAGCAGTCACCCCTGCCTGCCTTGTCTGCCAGCTCAGCTCATATCGCTCTGCCTGTTTCCTTCCAACTACCGGGAAGAACCGTATCAGTGACCGCTATTATTGATTCTGGAGCGTGTAGCTGTTTCATCGACTAGTCCTTCGCAGCTCAGCAACACATTCCTCTACAAACCAGAGGACAGGGACTCACTGTATTCCTGGCCGATGGGTCTCGTATTAAATCTGGACTGGTAACCAAGGAGACCCCACCAATGCTGACCATCTCCTCCACCAACCACCGAGAGCTGCTGCGTTTAGACGCAATTTATTCGCCCTTATTTCCCATCATCCTGGGCCTACCCTGGCTACAGGCCCACAATCCACAGATAGACTGGAAATCCGGAAGTGTCAAGTTCCAGTCAGCATATTGCCAGAGACACTGTTTGGAAACTTCACCACCATCACCTGCTACCCTGCTGTGTATGGACGCAGACCCTGAATTATGTCAAGTAGTTCCGAATTCTTACCACAAATACCTGGACGTTTTCAGTAAACGAGGAGCAGACACCCTTCCTCCACACAGACCTTATGACTGCCCCATCGAGCTCCTTCCTGGGACAGAGATTCCATTCGGGCGCATCTTCCCTTTATCTGAGCGGGAATCAGGAGTTCTGAAGGACTATATTGATGAAAATCTGCAGAAAGGATTCATCCGTCCCTCTACTTCACCGGCCGGTGCCGGTATATTTTTCGTAGAAAAGAAGGATCATTCCCTGAGACCATGTGTGGACTATCGTGACCTAAATAAAAAATCAGTAAAAAATCGCTACCCCCTTCCTCTAGTCCCTGAACTGTTCCAAAGACTCAAATCAGCAAGCATTTTTACTAAGCTGGATTTAAGAGGGGCCTATAACCTGGTTCGCATATGAGAAGGGGATGAATGGAAAACTGCCTTACGTACCCGATTTGGGCACTTTGAATATCTAGTTATGCCCTTTGGCCTTTGTAATGCCCCTGCCACCTTCCAGTACTTTATTAACGACATTTTCAAAGACTTTCTGGATATTTTTGTGGTTGTCTACCTTGATGACATCTTGATATTCTCTGTATCATTAGAGGTGCACTGAGGGCATGTTAAAAGCGTATTGTGCCGGCTCCGCAAATATGGACTTTATGCCAAAGCCGAGAAATGCGACTTTGAGCGACGGAGCATCAAGTTTTTAGGTCTGATCATTTCGACCGAAGGGATCAAGATGGACCCACAGAAAGTCTCAGCGATACTAGATTGGCCAGCCCCCACAGACAAGAAGGGAATACAACGATTCGTGGGCTTTGCCAATTTTTACCGCAAGTTTATTAAGAACTTTTCTGCTATCATTCACCCTATTACACAGCTGACCAAACAAGGTATCCGTTTCTGTTGGACTTTTGAGGCTCAAGCTGCTTTTGAAATCTTGAAGAGACTGTTTACCATTGCTCCTGTCTTAAGTCACCCAGACTCTACCTTGCCCTATATTGTGGAGGTGGATGCTTCAGAAAGTGCAGTTGGGGCCATTCTATCACAACGTCAAGGCCTCAAAGAAGTGACCCATCCAGTGGCATTCTTTTCACGCAAACTCACGTTAGCTGAAAGAAACTACGATGTAGGGGATCGGGAACTTTTGGCGATCAAAGCCACGTTGGAGGAATGGAGGTACTTGTTGGAGGGAGCGGCACATCCAATTCTGATGTACACGGATCATAATAATCTTGAATATCTGCGATCCGCTAAACGCCTCAAACCACACCAAGCTCGCTGGGCACTCTTTTTCTCAAGATTCTCATTCCATATTACGTACAAGCCCGGATCAAAGAACACTATTGCCCCGTACACACGGTCGGACTTTGTTCGGACATTCCGACAACAAAATCCTAGGATTTTTTCAGACGGATGTTGGCTCAAACTTGTCTTGCATACACACGGTCACACAAAGTTGTCGGAAAATCCGATCGTTCTAAACGTGGTGACGTAAAACACATACGTCGGGACTATAAACGGGGCGGTGGCCAATAGCTTTCATCTCTTTATTTATTCTGAGCATGCGTGGCACTTTGTCCATCGGATTTGTGTACACACGATCGGAATTTCCGACAACGGATTTTGTTGTCGGAAAATTTTATATCCTGCTCTCAAACTTTGTATGTCGGAAAATCCGATGGAAAATGTGTGATGGAGCCTACACACGGTCGGAATTTCCGACAACAAGGTCCTATCACACATTTTCCTTCGGAAAATCTGACCGTGTGTACGGGGCATAAGCCTGATGCGTTGTCGCACATGTTCGAAGATCCAAGAGACATCCTAATACCAGACACCATTTTACCAGCTGGAAATTTCCTACTATTACACACTGACCTTATGTCTCAGTTACAGCAAGCTTCTGCAGAAACACCCAGTCCTCCAGGGGTCACACTACAAGCAAAGAATGGGCTATTATGGAGGGGTAAGCAGATTTTTGTACCTAAAAAGGTTCGAGCAATGATCTTGGGGGTTTGTCATGACCACCCTTTGGCAGGCCATTTTGGGGTTCATAAGACTATCGAAATTGTACAACGCTCATTTTGGTGGCCAGGATTGGAGAAAGACTGCAGAGCCTATGTAAATGCATGCACCACCTGCACCCGGAGTAAAATTTCCCGTAACAAAGCTTGGGGATTACTCAGACCTTTGCCTATACCTGACAGACAGTGGAAGATGATTGCTATGGATTTTATAGTTGAACTTCCACCTTCTGAAGAATGTACCGCTATCTTTGTGGTAGTGGATCGCTTAACAAAGATGGCTCATTTCATTCCTCTAAAGAGTACACCATCGGCTGCAGAAACCGCCCGGGTGTTTATAGGAGAAATTGTCAGACTCCATGGAGTCCCCGCAAATATTGTGTCTGATTGCGGTGTCCAGTTCACATCCAGATTTTGGAAGGCCTTGTGTGAGACCCTACAGATTGAACTCTCATTCTCTTCTGCTTACCACCCACAAACTAATGGGCAGACGGAGAGGACTAATCAAACCCTAGAACAATACATCCGTTGTTTTACTTCTTTTGTCCAGGATGATTGGGTATCATTATTACCACTGGCGGAATTTGCCTATAATAATGCCACCCATTCTGCCACCAAGCAATCTCCGTTCTTTGCTAATTATGGATTCCATCCCACCTTCTTACCTAATCTTGTCACAGAATCTTCCGTTCCAGCCGTCCAGGATACTGTGGACTTTTTCTCTCGCAATAATATGTTGTTACAGGAAACCATCGCGAAAGCGCAGGAGGACAGCAAGAAATCATTTGACAAGAAAAGAAGGGGGGAACTGATCTTGCAACCAGGAGATCAAGTATGGCTTTCAACAACAAATTTGAAGATGCTATGTCCTTCAAGGAAGCTGGCACCAAGGTTCGTAGGACCATTTCCGGTAAGGAGAAAAATTAATGATGTTTCTTTTGAATTAACCTTACCTGAGTCTTTTAAAATCCACCCAGTGTTTCATGTATCCTTGCTAAAGCCTGTTGTGCCAGATCCATTTCCGGATCATAGACCAGGTCCTCCTGCACCTATTATTATTGATGGGGATGAGGAATTTGAGGTGGAGGCTGTTTTAGACTGCAGGAAAAGAAAGGGGCAGGCACAATATTTAATCAAGTGGAAGGGTTATGGTCCAGAGGAAAGTTCCTGGGAACCCGCACGAAATGTACATGCCACAGACTTGATCCGTGCCTTCTTCCACAGGAACACCCAAAAGAGGAGCCGGTTGGGCACCCGGAGGTTGCCCGTAGGGAGGGGGCAATGTCAGGGAAGACAGGCTTTCCATGTAAGCACCCGGCGTGCACTCATGCGTACTAGCACTTTAAGACACACACCTGACACTAATACTGAAGTCAGGCAGGCTATGTTGATAGTGGGGGGAATATTTCTGGTGCTCAGGGTATCCAACTGTCTCCCATAAGAACCGTTGGTAGGTCTGGTATGGGAGCTAGGGATTTCAGGAAGCACCCTGAAAACGTATAGAATTTGTGGTAGAATAAGCATTTAAAATTCTGCTAACCTGCCCATCCAAGATAGTTCACGTTTGGCTATATTTCTGGTTTGGGTTTCTATTTTAGTTATAAGGGGTTTTAGGTTAGTGTCTGCTAGTGAGCTAGTGGTATTAGTCAGTGTAATGCCCAGGTATGGTATACCTTTATCATTCCATGAGTACGGGAGGGATTGTGTCAGGGAAGACAGGCTTTCCATGTAAGCATCCGGCGTGCGCGCATGCGTACTAGCACTTTAAGACACACCTGTCACTAATACTGAAGTCAGGCGGGCTATTTAAACAGGGCTCCTACAGAGGTTCATTGCTGTTTGGTCTGCAGCTCCTGTGTTGTATCCTGTTTCCTGTGTGACCTCTGATTCTGATCCAGCTTGTTGTTACCTGTGATTGCCTGCTGCCTGTTCTGATCCCGGCTTCCCATAGACTCTGATCCTGCCTGCTGATTCTGTCTGCTGATCTTCCGGTACTACTTGGCTTGTGACCTGACCTCTCTTCTGCCTACCGTCTATGCCTGATCTGCCTGATTATTACCGACCCGGCCTGTCTGACCCTGCATCTCGCTCATCCAGCCTGCTACAGCTCCCAGCCCTGCAAGCCTGCATCTGGTACTGCTCTGTGGTTCATCCCAGCCTGCCACCAGTCAAGCATCGTGTCAGCTCATCTACTATCTGCCTGCTGATCACCGCTACTACATGGACTATTGAACTGTTTACAGGCACTCATACCCCACCGTGCTCCTGTGGCTGCTGTATCACTACCAGTGGTCCGCGAGCCAGAGTTGTACGAGAGGCATTCCTCTACACGTCAGGCTCACATCCCAGGTATGTAACAGATTGTTGTATTGTAACTTGAGACAGTCTTTGACTGGTACCCCCAGATTTAGGATGAGGGATTTGGTGAAATTCACCTTATAATATGAAACATCGCCAAAGGATTTCAGTATTTCATGAGCCATAGGGAGTGAGGTAAGTGGATTTGTTAACAGCAATACCACATCGTCCGCAAACAAGTTTATAACATGGGGAGTAGAGCCAAATTAAAAACCAGTTATGTTAGCATGCATTCTGATGGCCTCTGCCAGGGGTTCAACCATGAGATTGAAGATCATCTGAGATAATGGACAACCCTTGGGTGTTCCATTGGTTATCTGAAAAGGAATGGAGAGCATGCTGGACGTGTACACTTGTGCCGAGGGGCAAGAGTATAAGGCTAGTGCTGCATTCAGTATATGACCACAAAATCCGAACTTAGACAAAGCCATTGACATGTACTTCCAGTGAACTCTATCAATTGCCTTCTCTGCATCTATGGAAAGCAGCAGAGAAGGCGTTTTGTTTTTTCAACGTGGTGTATTATGTTAATGATTCTCCTTGTAGCATCTGAGGTTTGTTAGTTACCCCTTCATGAAACCCATCTGGTCATGCTGGATAAGGGATGGAATGAAGACTGTTAGTCATTTGGCTATTAGTTTAGCGTAAATTTTGATATTGGTGTTCAGTAAAGAGATAGGATGAAAATTTGGGGGCATAGTAGGTTCTTTACCTGGTTTGGGAAGGGTGACTATGTATGCTTGTAACATCTCTGGGGGAAATGTCGCCGTGTCTGCAGCCTTTGTGAAGACTGTTTGCATATGTGTTGCAAGGTAAGAGCTAAATGTTTTGAAATATTCATTTGAAAACCCATCGGGCCCGGGTGATTTGCCATTCGGTAATGTAGCTATTGCAGCTTCTATCTCAGCTGTAGTGAACGGGGAATTCAATGAGAGAATTTGGGACTCTGAGAGAGAGGGCAAATTTAGTTTCTGTAGGAAATTCTGAATGTTTTCAGTTGTAGGTTGGTATGTAGAGGGGTCATCTTTGATGTTATGCGGAGTACTATAGTAAGTAGCAAATTGGTTCGCGATATCCTGCGGGTTAATGATTTTGTGTTTGAGAGTGGGGTGTATCAAGTAGGCAGTTCTCGTCTTGGTGTGTGCTGCTTTTATTCTATTGGCTAAATATTTGCCTGCTCTGTTGGCGTTGGCGTACAAGTTCAATTTCAGGCGTCTTAGGTGATAGTCATATTGTTGGGACAGTAGTTTCTCTCTTAGTTGGGAAAGCTTTTGGGTGAGAGTAGGTTCGAGAGCTTGTTTGTTTTGTGTTTCTAATGTATATATAGTGTTTAGAACAGAGTTGGAATTAGCTGTATGGCGTTTCTTTTCTCTAGCACCGAGTTGTATTAATATGCCCCTCATGTATGCCTTATGGGCATTCCAGAGAGTAAAGGATTCTCCACAGAATCTGCATTATTTAGAAAGAAAGTACTAAGGTGTTGGGAGATCATTGTGGAGGTTCAGGGTTCTTGCATAATCTGAAGTTGCTGCGCCAAATGGGTGGGGAAGAGGAGACAATCTGGTTGTTAATGGCAATAGTAATAGCTGCATGGTCAGACCATCCAATGTCATGTATCTGCGCAGAAGAGGTTTTTTGCAGTAACCATTTATCTGTTAGGAATAAGTCAATGCGCGAGTAGGAGCAATGCCTGTGGGAGAAGAAAGTATAGTCCCTTGTAAGCATCTCCAAACATCAAACAGTTCCGCATCAAACAGTTCCGTATTGTTTTGCTGAGATATGTGGAGCTATTTGTTTTTCGAGAGGACGTATCCAGTCTAGGATCTACAATGAGATTAAAGTCACCACACATTATGAGATTGCCATATTGTTGAGACTTGATTTTCCATAGCAGCCTGCTGAGAAAGTGGATCTGGTGTGAGTTTGGGGCATACAGAGATGCCAGCGTATATGGATTTGAGTTAATATCTCCCTTCAGGATGATGTATCTGCCATTAGTGTCAAGGATGGTTTCTTTATGTTGGAAAGATAAGGTATTCCTCAATGCAATTAATACTCCTCCTTTTTTATGACCCGGTGTGCATGCCAAGAACACATGAGGGAAGTCTTTATTTGAGCATTTTGGGGCTTTGGATTCTTGAAAGTCTCCTTGAGAGTCTCCTGGACACACAAGATATCAGCCCTGTGTTTCTTGGCATCTGTCCACATGGAGAGTCTTTTTGCGGGGTGGTTCAGGCCCCTGGCATTGATAGATAGGCAGTTAATGGGCATGGGGAGGTTTTTGAGAAGTCTGCAGTGCTAAGTAGTGCATATACTCACTGTGACCATGGTTGATATCCAGAGAAGGAGCATTGATTCTGGCTTTGTCCAGGGTGGAATGAGAGTTCACTGCTGGTCGGCATGCTTCAAACATAGAACAAGCAAAATAAAAGTAATAAAGAAAGAACAAAGTTAATGGTGCAGGTTCAAATAGCACAATAAGAAAAGGATCTATGAACTGATCCATGTGCAGGCGTAACTGCTACAAAGATTCTGGAGGGGAAAAACAGGGATTATAACTTGGAACCCCTGTGTCCGGAGAGAACTGAATGATATGTATTGCGTTAAACTCACATGTTTCCACTGGTGTTTTTCTTGGAGGAACGTTTACGTGAGATCACTTGCTAGTCCTCTTGTAATGGACTAGGTGTTAGAGCAGGAGCAGCTGGCAGAGCGTGGTCAGGTAGAATGCCCCATTGGCGCAATGCTGCGATGCCTTCTTCCATTGTGGAGATCAAGACAGATATACCATTATGGGTAACCGAGAGCTTGGCAAGATACTTTAATTCGTGGATAATGTTGTGGTTTCTCAGAGCCTTAGTTATCATCGCTAGGTTGCGATGCTGTTGGAGTGAGTGTCTGGACAGGTCTGGGAGTAGTTGTAGTTCCCCGTACTGTGGGTGCCTGTTGTCGGTTCTGCGGGAAGTTGTTAGGATTTGTTCCTTAGCGTGGTAGTAGTGTACCCTGAGCAACACGTCTCTAGAAGTATTTTCTGGAAGGAAGGAGGGTTTGGGAATACGATGAATACGATCCACAATGAGATCCTGTGGTGACAGAGATGGCAGTAAAGTTGAAAATAGTGCCTGGGTATAATACAGTAGCTGTGTGGCAGGTATGGCTTCAGGGATCCCCTTAATTTTTATGTTGTTCCTTCTGGAACGGTCTTCTAAATCTGTCACTTTGTTTTTCAACCAGGCAATTTCCTCACTGTGGTTGTAGTTATGTCACTCATGCATTGTTCAATGTGATCCACCCTTCTGCCTAAGGCCTGTACTTCCCTTTGACAGTGATTTATCCCTGCAGTCATATCAGCATGTAGTGAGGCTTTCAGGGATAACAACATGTCCTTAAGAACAGTGTCTGATACTGGCCTGTCAGAAGTGGGGAATTCTGCTATAGGATCCTGTATGTTGTGCACCACTGTCTCCCCAGCATTATCAGGCCTGCTTACCTCCATGTCAGGGTCCCTCAGCGGCCTGTCTGGTGAGGTAATCCTCTTTTTTTTGTTTGGCTGGGCTCCTGGTAGATGGACTGGAGGTCCCAAAAGAGGATCCGCTATGTAGGAGGGCTCTGTGGGCTGGTTGTGAGGGACCAGAGTGGCCGTTAGATGCGATCGTGGCCCGCTGCTCCATCTGTCTCCCTGAGGCACCGGTGCCATTTTGTTGGAGCTTGCGCGCTTTAAAAAAGTCCTGCAGCTTTTGAGGGTTCTGCAGGTTTTTCCGAACACAGGTCATCTCAGCAGATGCAGCAGGTCTCAGGGAGTCAGTGGATGCTTTTTGGGGTGTGGATGTTGCCGATGGTCGCGGATGTTACTGGATTCTCTCTGGCAGCCGAGTGGAGCTCTCAGTTCAAGCGTCCATGTTGGTGCTCGGTCGCCACGTCCCCCATAATTCAAGATGTTGATCGGAGTATCTTGTAATATATTTAACTGTGGGGTTGAATCTGTGCATTTTAGCTTTGAAAAGAAGTGAGCTGTGAGTTTGACGCAGTGCTTTATTGAAAGCACTGCGTAGCAATGATTTGCTGTAGCCCCTAGAGCAGAGTTGTGTAAGAAGGAGGTTGGCCTGGATCTTAAAATCTTCAAAATGTGTATAGTTGCAACGTAGCCATAAATATTGAGCATAGAGAATGCTGCGAATAAGTCAAATCACAAGCTATCCAAAAATTACAAAACCATCCTGATTTAGATATTAAAGAGGCTGATAAAGCGGGCAACATTGTTTTGATGACTAAAGCTAATTATGAAAAGATGTGTATGAACATACTATGCAACAAAGATTGGTATGTACGTATCTCTGTATCTCGGACTTCTAAGTTTAAGGCTCAGTATCTATCTATCATTAACTCTGCTTACCAGTAGGGACTAATTGATCAGGATATACAGTATCTCACAAAAGTGAGTACACCCCTCACATTTTGGAAATATTTTATTTTATCTTTTTATGTGACAACACTGAAGAAATTACACTTTGCTAGAATGTAAAGTAGTGAATATACAGCTTGTATAACAGTGTAAATTTGCTGTCCCTTCAAAATAACTCAACACACATCCATTAATGTCTAAACCGCTGGCAACAAAAGTGAGTACACCCCTTCCCCGGTGTCATGTGACTTGTTAGTGTTGCAAGGTCTCAGGTGTGAATGGGGAGCAGGTGTGTTAAATTTGGTGTTATCGCTCTCACTCTCTCATACTTGTCACTGGAAGTTCAACATGGCACCTCATGGCTAAGAACTCTCTGAGAATCTGAAAAAAAGAATTGTTTCTCTACATAAAGATGGCCTAGGCTATAAGAAGATTGCCAAAACCCTAACATGAGCTGCAGCACGATGGCCAAGACCATGCAGCGGTTTAACTGGACAGGTTCCACTCAGAACAGGCCTCACCATGGTCAACCAAAGAAGTTGAGTGCACGTACGTATGAGTGCTGCCAACATTGCTGCAGAGGTTGAAGGAGTGGGGGGTCAGCCTGTCAGTGCTCAGTCCATACGCTACACACTGCATCAAATTGGTCTGCATGGCTGTCATCCCAGAAGGAAGCCTCTTCTAAAGATGATGCACAATAAAGCCCACAAACAGTTTGCTGAAGACAAGCAGACTAAGGACATGGATTACTGGAACCATGTCCTGTGGTCTGATGAGACCAAGATAAACTTATTTGGTTCAGATGGTGTCAAGTGTGTGTGGCGGCAACCAGGTGAGGAGTACAAAGACAAGTGTGTCTTGCCTACAGGCAAGAATGGTGGTGGGAGTGTCATGGTTTGGGGCTGCATGAGTGCTGCCGACACTGGGGAGCTACAGTTCATTGAGGGATCCATGAATGCCAACATGTACTGTGACATACTAAAGCAGCCTTTGGAGACTTTTCAACATGAAGAGTATTCCAACATGATAACGACCCAAAACACACCTCCCAGATGACCACTGCCCTGCTAAAAAGCTGAGGGTAAAGGTGATGGACTGGCCAAGCGTGTCTCTATTGAGCATCTGTGGGGCATCCTCAAATGGAAGGTGGATGAGTGCAAGGTCTCTAACATCCACCAGCTCCGTGATGTTGTAATGGAGGAGTGGAAGAGGACTCCAGTGGCAACCTGTGAAGCTCTGGTGAACTCCATGCACAAGAGGGTTAAGGCACTGCTGGAAAACAATGGTGGCCAAACAAGCTATTGACACTTTGGGCCCAATTTGGACATTTTCCCTTAGGGGTGTACTCACTTTTGTTGCCAGCAGTTTAGACATTAATGGCTGTGTGTTGAGTTATTTTGAGGGGACAGCACATGTACACTGTTATACAAGCTGTACACTCACTACTTTACATTGTAGCAAAGTGCCATTTCTTCAGTGTTGTCACATGAAAAGATATAAATATTTACAAAAATGTGAGGGGTGTACTCACTTTTGTGAGATACTGTATATAACTCATCCAGGGATGGGCGAACGGTTCAGCCTGAGCATACGTGTGGGCTGAACTTTGGTTGTTCGGATGTTCTGCGAACACCGAACAATATGCGGTGTTCGGGGAAAATTCGAAGCACCGTTAAAGTCTATGGGACACTAACATGAAAAATCAAAAGTGTTCATTTTAAAGGCTTATATGCAAGTTATTATCCTAAAAAGTGTTTGGAGACCTGGGTCCTGCCCCAGGGTACATGTATCAATGCAAAATTTTTTTTTTAAAACGGACGTTTTTTCGGGAGCAGTGATTTTTTTTAATGCTTAAAGTGAAACAATAAAAATTAAACATTCCTTTAAATACTGTGCCTGGGGGGTTTCTATAGTATGCCTGTAAACTAGCGCAGTTTTCCCGTGTTTAGAACAGTACCACAGCAAAATGACATTTCTAAAGGAAAAATTGTCATTTAAAACTGACCGCGGCTGTAATGAATTGTTGGGTCTCGGGAATATAGATAAAACTCATTGAAAAAAAGAGCATGGGATCCCACCCAGTCCATTACCAGGCCCTTTGGGTCTGGTATGAATATTAAGGGGAACCCCGCACCAAAATTAAAAAAAAAATTGCATGGGGCCCCCTAAAATGCATACCAGGCCCTTTTGGGGAACCCTGCACCATTTTTTTTTTTAAATTGGCGTAAGGGTCCCCCAAAATCCAGACTGATGGTATGGATTTTAAGGGAAACCCTGCGCCAAAATTTAAAAAAATGGCTTGGGGGTCCCCCCAAAATCCATACCAGACCCTTATCCGAGCACGCAACCTGGCAAGCAGCAGGAAAAGAAGGGGGGACAAGAGCGCCCCCCCTCCTTAACCATACCAGACCACATGCCCTCAACATGAGGAGGGTGCTTTGGGGTAGCCCCCAAAGCACCTTGTCCCCATGTTGATGGGGGCAAGGGCCTCATCCCCACAACCATTGCCCAGTGGTTGTGGGGGTCTGTGGGTGGGGGGCTTATCGGAATCTGGAAGCCCCCTTTAACAAGGTGACCCCCAGATCCCGCCTCCCCCTGTGTGAAATGGTAACGGGTACATTGTACCCGTACCATTTCACAAAAAAAGTGTCCCAGATGACGGCTGTGTAGCTGAAACATGTCGGGTGGATCCCTCACGATTAACGCTATTTGACCATTTTGAGCTGTTTTGATCTCCGAAATATGTGAGTGCATAGTTTTTTGTTTTTTTTTTCAACTGAAGGAGTTTTTAATTGAGAAGTAGTCAGAATTTTCTATGTTGATGTCAGAGGCTGGAGGACAATTACATAAAATTGCATACAAGAAGTGATTTCTGCTAGAGGGGGTTATACCATCTACTTATTACTTTACACCTTTTGATATTTTTGTTAAATAAATGATTTATAAAATGTTTTCATATTCTTGTGTTTTTTAAAAGTATATTATCTTTATTTCAAAATATTTTATTGAGTTTTCATGAGATCAATAACAAATATACATAACCTTTGCTTTGAGTGCAGGTGTACATATAAGAAAAAAAAGTGAAACCCCTTAGGGGTTGCATGTGTACCTTATGACAGTAGATACGATTATAAATAGAGCCGCGACCTTGCATGAAAACCTACAAATGACAGAGTTAATTCGTATAGGTCCAAGGACCCAGATACAAGGATTAGTTTGGTGAGGGGGAAGCAGGAGCGGCCGTCTGCACCCCAACTGGGAACACACTGTGCCGGAGCGGCACACTCCAACTTGCCCCAGACACCCCCTTAGTTATTGCTAAAGGTATCTGGGCAACAAAACAGAAAGTAATGACCTACTACATATGCTGCCCTTGGGAGCTGGGCTCCCTGAGGTCTCTGCAATGGTCTAAAATAAAACTGGAGAGCATCCTCTTGGTAGATCAACCTGCTAAGAGACAAGAGAAAGGAAATAAAGAGAGGAGGGAGAGGTGAGAGTGGGGGGAGAGAGATAGAGGAGAAGGTAGACGAAAGCCAAGCCACAGGAGGAGACCCTCCAAACCCAGATACTGCCTGATGCTTCAGGGTTGAACCCCTGGGATCAAGGAGATGCCCAAGAACTTAGCCCAAGGTTCCCAGATAGCTTCAAATTTCTCTGTGGTATTGTTCAGGGTACTGGCCACCTTCTCTTGGGCCATGATCCATGAAATTTTACGGATAGCCGCTTTGAAGGACACCTTGGGTTGTTTCCAAGCCTTGGCTATAGATAATTTAGCCCCCAGCAAAATGAAGTGAATCAATCTACGGGACAGTTTGGGAGTTTTGGGTAGATGGTCGTTTAAGAGCGCTACGGCGGGGGTTCTTGGGACCTGTACTCCGGTGACTTTTTTAATCATATGAAAAATCCTATGCCAGAAAGACCTCAGCCGTGGACATTCCCAAAAGATATGGGCCAATGAGCCCCTAAGAAGACAACCCCTGAAGCACCTGGAGTCCGTGGAGGGGAACATCCTGGCCAGTCTCTCCGGTGGAAGGTACCATCTTGTGATGACCTTTACGCTGGATTCCACCAGTGAGATGTTCAGAATGCTCTTGTACGCCCTCTCATAGGTGACCCTCCACTTCTCCAGGTCCCACTCCAGGGATAAGTCAGACTCCCAAGCTACCATGTATGGAGTCTTGGCTGATTGATTAGAGAGTGACTGGTAAATGATGGAGATTCCACCCCTCTGCTCCGTAGACCGACCGCACCATATCTCGTAAGGGGTGAATGAGTGGTTTGACGGATTGTCTTTTCCCCTATGTGTGAGGAAGTGTCTGATCTGCTGAAAGCGAAAGTTCTCAGAGCTGGGCATCTCCAGCTGACTCACACAGAAGGCCCTGGTTATAGGCCCCATTGATGTGAAGTAGTGTCCAATCCGGTACATCCCCTTGTTCAGCCACCAACGGAATGCTTTAATATCGGTTCCCGGGGGAAAGTCAGGGTTATTGAATATATGTGCCAGTGGTTGTTTGCGGGAAGATATGCTTGGAAGGTTTCTTAGTGAATCCCATAACTGAAAGGATTGTGAGAGGATTGGGGATAGTATAGGGGGTCTTTTCTTAGGGGGAACCCACAACAGAAAATCGATAGTGAAAGAGGGGACTGCCTGTCTCTCAATCAGTATCCAGTCTGGTCTCTCCGCCTTCGCGTATACCGTCGAAATCTGAGCTAATCTGGCCGATTGGTAGTACCACAGTAGGTGCGGAAGGCCCAATGCCCCTTGCTTTCTACTTAAATATAATGTGCTCTGTTGTAGTCTGTACCCCTTCCCCCCCAAATGAATTTTACTATTTTCCTTTGGAACGATTTCAAGTGTTCCCTATTGATGTTAACTGGGATGGCTCTAAATAGGTATAGAATTCTGGGAAGCAAGTTCATCTTGACAGCATGGATCCTCCCTAACCATGATAACCCCCCCCTAGCCCATTTGGATAGGTCTGTCTCTAATTTGCGGTAAGTGTGAGGGAAGTTGGTTGTATAAAGAAGTTCCGTTTTCGCTGTGAGCCTTATCCCTAAGTAATCTATGTAAGAGTCACTCCATTTGAATTCAAAGGAACTCTGCAGGGATGCCACTAAAGTTGGGTTAAGGGAGATATTCAAGGCTGAAGATTTGGCATAATTGACCTTAAGCCCAGAAACCCTTGAAAACTCTTTCAGGAGCCTGCAAAGGTTTGGAGGTTGGGGATGTGATAAAAAGGAGCATGTCGTCCGCAAACAACCCACATTTGTGGACCTGGTCACCGCAGGTAACCCCTTGGATGTTGGGATCTGCTCTTATTGCTATTGCTAACGTTTCGATCGCAATAGCAAAAATTAGGGGGGATAGTGGGCATCCCTGCCTAGTTCCTCTTGCAATGGACAGGGTATTAGAGTATTGGCCTTGTAAGCGTATCACCGCTTTGGGAGAGGAGTATAAAGATTTTAGTGTCCCTAAAAAGTTGGGTCCAAAGCCCCATTTTTCTAGTATGGAGAAGAGATAAGGCCATTCGATCGAGTCGAAGGCTTTGTGGAGATCCAGCGAGAGGATCATACCTTCCTGTTTCGGTCCCCCTTCCCAGTTAGATTGTAGGATGGATACTATGTCTATAGCTCTCCTAATTTGGTCGGGTCCTTGCCTACCTGGTATAAAACCGACCTGATCCTTGTGTACATAAAGATTGATAAAAGAGGAGAGGCGGTTGGCAAGAATTTTAGTGAGAATTTTGAGGTCATTGTTAATTAGAGAAATGGGTCTGTAGTTCTCAACTTCCTCATGGTTTTTGTTGGGTTTGGGGATCACTGAGATGAATGCTGTGTTTAGTTGGGAGTCCAGGGGGAATCCTGACTTTTTAGAATTAAAAAACTTTGCTAGATACGGGGCTAGGATAGCGCTATATTCCTTATAGTAAGGGACCGATAGGCCATCTGGGCCTGGGGCTGAGCCGGATTTAAGGCCTTTTATTACCTCCCTGACTTCATCCTCCGTGATGGGGGCTTCCATTGAGTCTCTGCATTCCCTGGAGAGTGAAGGAAGTTGTAGATGCGATAAGAAATCATTTACTAGGGGGCCTTTCTCTGATCGGGGGGGGCTGTAGAGTGAAGAATAAAAATTGTGGAACGCAGTCATGATACTTATTGGATTTGCTGTTGGGGGTTGACCTGCTATCCTCACTTTGGGGAAGGAGTTAGATCGATATTTAGGTGAAAGTTTAGAAGCTAACATTGAGCCGAATCTATCCCTGTGGCAATAAAATTTGGCTCCACACCATCTAAGAGTCTTCTCTGCTTTAGCCGTTAAGGCGAGATTCAGCTCAAGTCTGGTGGCATCCAGTCTAGCTAAAAGGATCCTGGATGGGTGCTTTTTATGTTCTGCTTTTAGTTGGAGGAAGGAATTTTCAAGCTTTTGAATGTCTATCAATCGTTCCTTCTTAAATTTGGACGCTAGTCTAATTATGACTCCACGAATGGTTGCCTTGTGGGCTGCCCACAGGGTTTCGGGGGCGATATTCTCCACATCATTTAAGTGGAAATATTCTTTAATAGATTTAGCAATTTCCTGTACCAGGCTAGGGTCGGCTAATAGGGATTCGTTTAGTCGCCAGAAGAAACCTCCCCGCCCAGACAGGACATTTCGAAGGGTAAGGGCAACTAAGGAATGATCAGACCATGCTGTGTCCAGAATTGCTGCCTTAGTTGACATAGGAATGAGAGCCGTCTGGGTGAGGATGTGATCAATCCTAGCGTACGATTGGTGGGGAGCGGAAAAGTGCGTAAAGTCCCTTTTGTTGGGGTTCAATTCCCTCCATATATCTACTAGACCCTGCGAGTGGACCATTTTGGCGATCCTCGTGCTAAGTTTTGTGGGGCGTGTGAGTTGGTCTTTAAGGGGCCTGGTTTTGTCTAGACCCTGATCAAATGCAACATTTGAGTCCCCTCCCATAATTACTTTGCCTTCCAGAAGCGGGTTCAAGGTTGAAAATAGGTCCTGGAAGAACGCCGCTTGGCCCTTATTTGGGGCATAGTATGAGACAAATGAATATAAAACGCCTTCCAGGGTCCCCTTCACCAAAACGAATCTGCCCTCTGGGTCCCTAAAGTCAGAGAGGAATGAGAATTTGCAGTTTTTCGAGAAGAGAATAGCTACCCCTTTCGTCTTATTGGTGGCGTTCGCTAGGTAAAATGTCGGAAAGTGTGCGTGTAGGAACTTGGGGGTGTACCGGATATGGAAATGCGTCTCCTGCAGGAGCATCACATCAAACCTCAGTGATTTATAATGATCCATGGCCAATCTCCTTTTCCTAGGAGAGTTTAGGCCCTGGACATTATGTGAGCCGATCTTGAGGTCAATATCCTTCACGGTCAGGTCAGCCATAGGAGCAGAGGGGAAAGAAGCTGGTAATCACGCAGTCACTTACCCTTGGGAGTCTTCTGATACTGAACATGGGCCAGGTTGTGCGGAGCCGTCCTAGGAACAACTCTGGGACTCTGGGACCCAGGCTGGCTAGAAGAGAGAAAAGGTGTGAGATGGGGAAAGAAGAGATTAGATACTTACTAAACACTAAAGACAAAAACAAAGACATGGGTACCATGAAAATACCCTTGGGTTTATGCGGATCAAAATCCGCTATAACCCCAATGAACTTCTTCTGACTGCCCTATCGGGCGTCAGAAGTTCCGACACCAAAGGACACCAACGGTTCTTTGGAATCGAGTGGAGGCACAAGTGGTCCACCCCGGACCCTTGGTATGTCAAAATTTGAACTATAAAAAAAACACACAACAGTTGATAACAGAGTAATTGTAATAACAGCCCTACTATCAGGGGTCTCTATGCCCGTGACATTAATTTACCCAGGTAGGAACTAAACAACAAGAACCTGAGAATCTCGTCCCCATGTCATCCCCAGGGTACCCCCCCCAACTGCCTGTGTGAGGGAAAAAGCCTGGGGGTCCCCTGGTACTGAGAGAGGCCTCAATGACCCAGTCAACCTGACCCACAGCTGCAAAAGGGGGGGGGGGGCTATGGGAAATACAGGCAAACCGAGCTTTCTATCTGAGCTAAGCTTTGGCCTAGCAAAACCAATATCACCATTCTAGTCCTGAAATCTGTCCTTTATGTTAGAGGTAGCTTGGTTTTCCTGTAGAATTAAGTTTCCTGTGGAGGACCTCTTCCTCTGGGACGTTTGACAGTCAAATTAGCTGGTTGTTGCAGTCGGCTTTTTGGGGAAAAAGGAGGTGAGTGATTGGATCAGATCCTCTCCATCAGGAAAAGTCGACAGTTGTAGAAACGGTGTGTATTGAAGTGAGACTCGAAGATAGTGAAGATGTGGGGGATTCCATGTCCGTAAGACGTGGGAAGGTATTGGAGCACCTGCTCCATCAACTTGGGGGAAAAACAGTCCCGAAAATGTCTCTGCAGAGACTGGAGAGAAGAGATGAGGTGGGTAAGTCAGTCTTAGGGTGGTTTCCCCTCCTTGCTCTTCTTGGAAGGGCCCTTCGACCAGAGTGGGGATACCGGGCTGCCTGGAGGCGGCCGTTTAGTGGAGCCCGAGGAAGCAGACGTAAAGTCCATTGGAGCTTCGTGGGATATCAGCCTGAGGCCTAGTAAAAGCCTCTCCCCTTCCTGTAGGCTAGCGAATGAGTAGGTTTTGCCCTGGATGGAGAACTTAACAGCGAAGGGGAATGTCCAACGGTATTTGATGTCCCGTTGAGAGAGGGCCGTGAGAAGGGGTTTTAGTGTCCTGCGTCTCTGAATGGTTGTAGGGGCGAGGTCAGCGAAAATTTGGATCTGGTGACCCTGGTGCTGCAGCATAGGCTTTTGACGAGATTGACGCATGACCTCTTCCTTCACCGCATAAAAGTGCGGCTTGACGATGATGTCCCTTGGGGAGCCATCTTGTCTGGGGGGGCCAAGAGACCTGTGTGCCCTGTCAAGTTCCAGACGTTGAGGGGGTATGTTGGGGATAAGGGCTGTGATGATGTCCTGGACCGTGGAGGGTATGTCCGAAAAGGATTCCGGGAGGCCTCTTATCCGAAAGTTGTACCTCCTAGACCGATTCTCGAGTTCGTCGATCCTGGAGAGGGCAACTTCTAATTGCTCTTGAATGGTCATGAGGTGAGCAGCGTTTTGGTTGGTTCTAGCGGTTGTGCATTCCACTTTGTCCTCAATGGCTTCAATTCTTGCGCCTAAATTGGACAGGTCCGCTTTAATAGTATTGGTGATCTGATTAGCTGTGTTAGCTAGTCCTTTCTCCAAAAGGGATGAGAATTTTACAAACATGGCTTCCTGTAGTGCTGTGAGGTCTGATACTGATAAACCAGATTGTTGTATAGCTGGAGAAGGTATTTGGGCCTGTGCAGGGAGGGCCTGTGAGATTATCTCTTGTTGAGAGAGGGACAGCATCTCTGCGGGGGCCTTTGCTGTGGCCTGGGGCTTCGTGTGGCCGTGTGGAGGTACGTGGGGAGTTTGGGAGGGTCCCTGTGCTGCTTGTGCGTAAGTCAGGGTCGGAGGAGATAGTACTGGCCTGATCTCTGGTGTCCTGAAGTGGATGCCTCCCTGAAGCAGCGGTCCGTCCGTGCTGGCGGCCATCTTGGGACTCCCGTCCGCGCCCGCCGAAGTAAATTGGGGGCCGAGATCGCGTCTTGCCTGGGGCCCCGACATCTCCTTCTGTTCCCCGGCTGTTCCCCTACCTGGGGAGGGTGCTGTGTCGCTCGTTAGTGGGCTGATGCGGCTAGTGTGCGGCTCGATGGTCCGGGGTGGAGCGGAGCTCAGGGCTCAGGCAGCCATGTCGGAGCTCTCGCGCATGCGCACTCGTGAGTGCATAGTTTATTCTTTTATTTAATAAATTGATGTTTTAAACGTTATCACGCTATGTGAGCTTTACTTCTCGCATGATATATGAAACTTTCGCTTGGCCCTATTGGATCATTGGTGGACGTGGAAAGCTTTGCTGATACCCCTCTTTCTATCGCGAGTTGAAGATTGGTGACGAGTTACCCTGTCCAGACCGGTTGGTCAACAAGCCTTTTTGACTTGTAAGACGTAGGTATTTTCAAGTCACTAAGTTCCGGTAAGCCTCCTGATGTTTCGGTGATGGTACTGCCACCCATCTAGATCCTTTGTCCACCTGTGGTCCCTTCGTTATCCATCAACTTGTTGAATGTGACAAATTTCATTTTCCTGTGAAGTTGGAAGTAATTTTCCACCATTTCCAAACGCACAACCCCCATAGACTTTCGGTGGTGGTTTCCTTTTTTCACAAGCTTATTATTTATTCCTACTTTGGACTTTATATATGAATTTGAGTGGCTGATCTGCCATACTCTCACAGTTTTTCAGATTTATTGTATTTACTCCATTTTTATATTTTGGTCACTATTATTCATATCGTATTTCAATTGATGTGTTGAATTATATAGTGTCACTTTGTTCCACTATTTCAACCTTTGTCTATAAGGGTTGTTTAGGTTTTGTTTACTGTCTCTAGGCACGTTTAACTTTTTGTTCAATGTATATAGCGCTACACTTTTTTATTTTTATCACAAAAAAAGTGTCAAAATGTAAAAAAAACATAACACAGTTTGGGGACAAGTCCTTTATTAAAAAATAAAAAATATAAATGTCCCACGAAGTCCATTCATCTTCTTCTATCGCTCCACCGACAGACTGAAAAAAAAGACAAAAAAAAAACTGCCACTGATCCGCCTCCATGGGAGGCTCCCACCCTCTGACGCGTCCTCGCAGGTGACAGTTCTTATATAACTGAGGGCGGGGCCACACGGTGACGTACCCGGGTGACCCCACCCCCCTCTGACACACGGGGACTTTCCCATGGCTTCTCGTGGTGTCTGAGAGGGGGACGGGTCCACCCGTTTACATAACCGGGTGGCCCTGCCCCCTCTGATGCCCTGGGAAAGCCATGGGGAAGTCCCTGTGCGTCAGAGGGGGGCAGGGTCACCCAGGTATGTCACCATGTGGCCCCACCCTCAGTTATATAAGAACTGTCACCTGCGAGGACGCATCAGAGGGCAGGAGCCTCCCATGGAGGCAGATCGGTGGCGGGGTTTTTTTTTGTCTTTTTTTTCGGGCCGTTGGTGGAGCGATAGAAGAAGATGAATGGACCTCGTGGGACATTTTTATTTTTCTATTTTTTAATAAAGGACTTGTCCCCAAACTGTGTCTTGTTGTTTTTTACAATTTGACACTTTTTATGTGAAATGGTACGGGTACAATGTACCCGTTACCATTTCACACAGGGTGGGGCTTGTTAAAGGGGGCTTCCAGATTCCAATAAGCCCCCCTCCCGCAGACCCCCACAACCACCAGGCAAGGGTTATGGGGATGAGGCCCTTGTTCCCATCAACATGGGGACAAGGTTCTTTGGGGGGCTACCCCAAAGCACCCTCCCCATGTTGAGGGCATGTGGCCTGGTACAGTTCAGGAGGGGGCACTCTCTCATCCCCCCTCTTTTCCTGCAGCCTGCCAGGTTGTGTGCTCGGATAAGGGTCTGGTATGGATTTTGGGGGGGGACCCCTACGCCATTTTTTTAAATTTTGGCGCAGGGTTCCCCTTAAAATCCATACCAGACCTGATGGGTCTGGAATGGATTTTGGGGGGCCCCTATGCCATTTTTTTTAATTGGCGCAGGGTTCCCCTTAATTTCCATATCAGACCCGAAGGGGCTGTTATGGATTTTAGGGGGACCCCCACGCAATTTTTTTAAAAATTTTGGTTCGGTGTTCCCCTTAATATTCATACCAGACCCAAAGGGCCCAGTAATGGACTGGGGGGATTCCATGCTCTTTTTTCCAATGAGTTTTACCTATATTGCCGAGACCCGACAATTCATTACAGCCGCAATCAGTTTTAAATGACAATTTTTCCTTTAGAAATGTCATTTTGCTGCGGTAATGTTCTAAACACGGGAAAAATGCGCCACTTTACAGGCATACTATAGACACCCCCCAGGCATGATATTTAAAGGAATATTTCATTTTTATTGTTTCACCTTAAGCATTAAAAAAAATCAGATGTTTAAAAAAAAAATTGCATTGATACGTGTCTCCTGGGGCAGGACCCGGGTCCCCAAACACTTTTTATGACAATAACTTGCACACAAGCCTTTAAAATGAGCACTTTTCATTATTCATGTTCGTGTCCCATAGACTTTAACGGTGTTTGTGTGTTCTGCCAAATTTTTTGCCTGTTCGGTATGTTCTTGTGCAAACTGAACAGGGGGTTGTTCGCCCCATCCCTAATCTCAACATACGCAATCCACGCAAGGCAACATTTTATGCCTTTGCCAAAGCTATACAAGAACCTTTTATCACCCCCGGGGAGACCAATCATGTCGGAAATGGGCTCATTGACAGAAAACACTAGTTGATTAGTCGACTCTATACTTATGTCCCATGTGTTGGGTTTACCCTCATATACTAAAGACACATTCAACCTTCTCAAACAGATCGAGGGGTTGGTCGTCCCTCCCGATGCCCTGCGCGTGACTTTGGATGTTGAGGCATTATACTCTAGTATCCCTCAGCCAAAGCCAAAGAATAAATGACCATGTATACTATTCATCCAATGGTAAAAACGCTGACTGCTGACTGCTGTCAGTGGACATTTGGATTTATATCATTTATAAGTTTGATGTTTAGTTGGTCTCATTTATTGCCTTGGCTGTGATCCCTAGGGACCCTAGAGGGGGTGAGTGGGACAAACTTATCCTTCGTAAAAAAAAACACATTGATTGAGCGTCTCGATGTCACACATTATCCTGGCAGCAATGAGGGACAATCCTACAAACCTTTTTTATGAACCAACCATTCCCACTTAAAACCCACCCCGCTCCGCCCCGAAGGGAATCCTTGAGTCAGTGCGTGCTCTTAGTCACACTCTAGTCTTTCATTGATCTTGAACCCCTCTGCAGTTATTATGGATTGGGGTTGTTGTTACCCCACAGACACCTGCCTTTCATGGTCTGTGAACATTGTATTTTTCTCCCTTATTTAGTAATTTTTTCTATATACTATATTCAGTTTATCGAGTTTCTCTACAATACTTCTACATATTCCTCTGTTTCTTTGTTCATGTCCATGCTTTAAAACAAGCTCATTTATGTTCTTGCCTACAGCTATATGGCTCTAGTCTATGTTTTTAACAGTTATCTGTATATTATGCTGTTTTATATATTGGACCTTTTCTGCTATTTATGTTATTTTTATTATAGTTACCATGCATTTACTATTTGTTTTATATTTGCATTAACCTTCCACCTTCTCTCCCCCTGATGGTTATTCTGTTGGGTTGCCTTATTGGTGGTAATCGGCTTCATCCCAGCACTATGCGGCCACCCAGTGCCACTCTCCATCTTATCCATCTCACCTTCATTGGGTGCATTGGGCTGTGGCGCTTGGAGGACAAGTTAGAGGGTGCTGTCCCCTTTCTTGTTCCTCAATATGTCACTGCCAACCTGGTGCCTTGCTGCCTTGCACTGTGCTGTTTATCATCTGGCTGCTGCGCATGCACGGGCCCGGGCGCATGCGCAGTGATGTTATTTGCGGCCGGTCCGGGTGAGGTCATCCACGGCACCACCGATTGGTTGACTACGGGCGGGATGTGCATACAAAAGGGCATTGCATTCAGTGTTCCATCTGCTATCATTATTCCTGTCATTTTCTGTGCAGCAGATGGCTGGTTTTATTTGAGGAGCCCCGGTGTCAGGTACAGTGTGTTGCAGTAGTTATATAGGTGTTAGTGTCAATTTGGCTACCATTTTTACCTCCTGTGATAAATCTCTCTGCTTTTTTCCTTTTTAGCCCACCTAGTTCTCTGCTTATTTGCTTTATGGTGTTTACCTTGGTAACTTATGATCCCCCGGACTTAGTGATTGTGATCACTTCTATTGAAAATTGTTAAGAGTGGTCTTTCTATTCCATGTAGTGCAGGCAATTTATGTCATAGCTGCATTTTTTAATCTATTGTCCTATTGGTGTGGATTTTATTTATATGTTTCCCCTCTTTTTTTTATATTAAAGATATTTTTTCTATATTTTTGTTGTGTCCTTTCTAAAAAGTCCAAGCTCTATATACTAATTTGGCTCTCAAATCTAAATAGGATGTGGCACTGTTTGGGTATCCACAGTACCACTCTGTGATGATACATTACTTGTTTAACCACTTCTGCCCCAGAAGGATTTACCCGGTGGGGGCGTGACCGGATGTTGATGTGAGTGGGTGTGCGAGTGCGCTCCCTCCCACCTCCGGCTTCCATGCCGCTCAGCCCCGTCCCTAGCAGCTTAACCTAGCCCGATACCCTGACGGCCTGTGAACTGCCTTCTTGCACACTGCTTCCTGTACCACCTCACGGCTACTCCGCCCAGCTGCATCCTACCTCTGGAGCGAGGCGCCCGGACGCTGCATTGTGTTGTTCCCGGGTGCCGACCCGCTCTTTGCCCAGCATCCCGCGCTCGGTTTATGTCGCGGGATCCACTCTGCCGCCGCTGGACTAGGTTGCCTGGCAACGCCCGGGGCTCTCGCGGAAGCTGTGACGTATCCTGGACAAAGGCTCGGGAGCTCCGCTTTGCCTCCAATCCAATCCCCCCTCCCTGGCTTCAGCTACAGAACAGCAGCAGATGCCGGCAGACAGACGCCGGCAGACATTGGCTATAATCACAGGTACACGTGGAATGAGCGGAGAGAGCGCACAGATTTGAAGGACTGCAGGACAGGTATGAGAGCAACCTGATTAAAAAACTTGTGGCTATAGAGGTGGACTGTATGGTACCCCGTCTGCTACACCTGCTAGTGCTATGCAACGCTAGGCAACTATGCAATGTTACAGTAGTTGAACTAAACCCCAGTTGTGGGCCCTAAGGACGCCACGTGCACTCTAGAGGGTGTGTTGCGGGGGGGGGGGGGCGACAGTGGCAGCACCTGGGTACATCAACTAGTAGACAAGGGGTAAACCGTTGGAACCCTGCTGTCTCCCAGCGTCCTCAATGATGACCAGGAAGAAGGGTGAGGAGCCCCAACAGTCACACGAAAACGTAACAGCACAGGGTACTCGCTCAGTTAAGGAAAAGGGGAACCTAGCAGCATCAGCCTCGGCGGCGGCGACAGCCGCAGCAAAACTGGAAAAATTTGCGCACACCCCCGCACACACCCCCGTTAAGGGTAATCAACTGCTTATCGAGAAGTCGCAGATAGGACCGTCCGGGGAGCGGAAAAGTGTGGGCAGAATGTCATCAGTCCCAGTTGCCCTGCCGGCTAGTACTAAATCTACAATAAATAAGAAAAGCTCAGAGCTAGCCTCCCTGGAGAAAGCAACCGTACCAGCTAGTGGCGTTCCACCTGATCCCAGCATAGCCGCGGAACTAGAACCCACATTAAAGGAAGTACTAGCTGCAGTAAACTCGTGTAAGGGGTCCCTGAATGACCTGTGTGATCAACTAGGGGGCCTCAAGGTAGAACTACGCTCTATGAGTCAGGAACTCCAGAAAGTGCTAGAAAGAACTACTATTATTGAGGAAAGATTGAGCCAACTGGAAGACACAGTGTTTCCAATGCAACGGGAATTCAAGAGCATACAAATGCAATTTGAAACGTATAGGAATAAAATGGACGAAATAGAGAACAGGATGCGCAGATGTAACGTAAGGGTGCTGGGCCTCCCTGAGGGAAGCGAGGGCCCTCGCCCTGAGGTATATATGGAAAATCTGCTTAAGGGGCTTTTTGGGCCCGACATTCTCTCACCTTACTTTGCTATTGAGAGGGCGCATCGAATTCCCACTAGGCCCACCGCATCAGGGGGACGCCCTAGACCAATGATCCTTAAACTGTTCTGTTACAAAGACAAGGTGTCGCTAATGCAGAAATCTAGAGAAAAAGGAGATATGTTCCACAATGGCAGTAGGATCTCACTGTACCCCGATTATTCCCCGGACTTGCAGAAAAGAAGGGCGGGTTTCGTGGAAGTGAAGCGCGCCCTACGGTCTCATAAAATCCAGTATGCTCTGCTATATCCAGCGCGATTGCGTGTAGAAGCTTCGGGGACAGTCTACTTCTTTGACGCAGCTGACAAGGCCTCAGCTTGGCTCGAGGACTATAAAAAGAATTTACAAACCTAGGAGTCCGGGGGAAACGTGAAAAGGGAAAAAAAAGAAAGAAAATGAAAGAGGACAAAACACTGTATCACTAAAAAAAAAAAAATTAAATGAGGGATGGGGCTGGGGGTGGGGGTTTTTTTTTTTTTTTTTTTTTTTTTTTTTTTCTTTTTTCTTTCCGGAGGTGGGGGGGAGGAGTGTGGGTCCAAGAGTGGGTGAAATCCTCAAATGGGTGCTGGTTCACGATCAAGGTCGTGGGGTGGTTTGATTTTTTTCTTTTTTTGGTTTTTTAGTGCTCCCCTTAAGGGAGATGTAATAAAGGTTGAGGGGGAGGGGGGAGGGGGGCAGGTGGTGGTTGGTGGGGGGGTGTGGCTGGTACCAGTTGAGGTACGGAGGTATGGGGTAGATTGGGTCACAACAAAGGCTCCTGGGGCTAGCCGAAATAGGCATGGGAGGGGTAAGGGGAAGTCACTGGGTAGAGAGTTAATCACTCCTCATACGGGATTTAAACACACCAGCAAGCAGAAGCAGGGGTGGGGGGAGGGTAACAAATTAAATAAGGGTTTGTGTTATTTATATATGCACGTGGAAGGATGTGGAGCTCTGGGGGTGTGGGAGAGACGGGAGGGGAAGGGAACTTGCTCTCCCCCCCCGTCCTCCACACCCCTAAAAAATAGTTTTTGCACGGGTAGTGGATCTAGGAATCACAGTGGACTCATAATAAATGTCAAGAAAGTGGGTGAGCTCGGTTGGGGTTTAAAAAGAGGAGTACGCCTTACACCGCACATGTTGGTTGTTTTCTTTTTATTCTATGTTAAAAAAAAAAAAACTTTCCTTTTCTTTTTCTCTTTCCGATGCCTAGTGTAGTTGGAATAGGATCATGGAACGTTAGGGGGTTAGGTGATCCTGACAAGAGAACTGCTGTTTTACTAGAGCTGGAGGCCCAGGGTGTCGATCTGATCTGCCTGCAGGAGACGCATTTGACAAATGAAACTAGGATAAGATTTGGGGGTAGGAAATTCCAGACGCAATTCCACTCTGTTTACTCCTCCTACTCAAGGGGAGTGAGTATATTGGTTAAAAAAGGGGTGTCGTTTGCCTGCAGGGGTGTTCGGATCGACACGCTGGGCTGCTATATCTTTTTGCATTGCCTGTTGGATGACAGAGAGTTTGTTATTGCAAATATCTATATCCCTCCTCCAAGCAAGTTGGAAATTCTATATTGCCTGCTGGAATATATGGAGAGCAAGGTTGGGATTCCATTAATCCTGGTTGGCGACTTTAACACAGTTCTTGATAGTCGGCAGGATAGGCTCCCAACCGGTACCCGGGCAGCGAGGGCAATGGAGGGCAGGCTGAGGCAGTTTTTGGAGGAAGTGGGGTGGTGTGATTTATGGAGAATCCGCAACCCAAACGGTAGGCAATATTCTTGCTATTCAGGGACACATCACACACTATCCCGAATAGATCTAGCCATAGGTAATAAGGAAACGCACCCCCTAGTGCATAAAATAGACTACGGCCCAAGAGGATTATCGGACCACTCTCCTCTAAAACTAGTGGTGCGCATCGGTGATAGACAAATATATAGGCCCTGGTCAGTAAGTCCAGTATGGCTGGAGGTAATAGGGAGCAGCGGAGAAATCTCTACTAGTCTAGAGGAATTTATGGTATGCAACTCAGG
Organism: Lithobates septentrionalis; assembly: GCA_037952835.1. NCBI lineage: Eukaryota > Metazoa > Chordata > Amphibia > Anura > Ranidae > Lithobates > Lithobates septentrionalis. The sequence goes on from JBBDGP010000432.1 coordinate 150,809, forward strand.
GACAGCGGCAGGGGGAGTGATCTGGGATGCTCTAAAGGCCTTTCTTAGAGGACTTCTAATTCAGCAAATAGCAAGGGTAAAGCGGAAAACAAGAACGCAGGATGATCGCATTAGAAATGAGGTTATGGAGCTGGAAAGGCAGTACGTTTTGGGCCCTACTGTAGAGCTAGAGGAGCTCTGGATTGGGAAACAACAGGAATATAAAGCAGTAACAATGAGAAAAGCCGAAAATAAAAGACTCTTTCAGAGGCAGAGGTTTTTTGAGGAGGGGGAAAGAGTGGGCCGAATGCTTGCCGTAGTGGCAAGCACCAACTCCCCGTCCTCAACAATCTCTGCGATTAGATCCCCAAGCGGGGAAATTGCGACGGACCCAGGGAAAGTCAAGGAGATATTCCTTGATTTTTATAGGTCCCTGTATCAGTCAAAACACCCCATAGCAAGAGGAGAGTTGGATAAACTACTGGAGGGACTTGTATTACCAACCTTATCCGCAGCAGATAAAATAAGCTTAGAATCCCCTATAACACTAGAGGAATTAAGGTGTGCTGTGGCTGCTATGCCTAATCATAAGACCCCAGGCCCAGATGGACTCCCCCTGGAAATATATAAGTATTATGGGGGGATCCTGCTCCCCACCCTCTTGAGGACATTAGAGGAGGCGTTTGTTGACGGTGGTCTCCCGGCTTCAATGACAGAATCAAATATCATTCTTATTCAAAAGGAGGGGAAGGATCATCTGGATGTAGCGTCATACAGACCAATTTCCCTGCTCTGCTCGGACGTTAAAATCCTAGCAAAGGTACTAGCAACCAGGCTAAGTAAATGTATTGATAACTTGGTACACCCAGACCAAGCAGGATTTATCCCCCATAGGTCTACCAGCGTCAATATTAGGAGAGCATACCTGAACCTGCAGACCCCAGTCGTGGACAGGGACCCCAGAGCTGTTATGGCCCTGGACATCGCCAAGGCATTCGATAGCCTGGAGTGGGGCTACCTCTGGGGAATAATGGATAAATTCGGATTTGGCCCGACTTTTATTAAATGGATAAAAATATTGTACAGCTGTCCACTAGCTAAGTTAAAGATTAACAACGAGTATACAGACAGTTTTACATTAGAGAGGGGTACAAGACAGGGGTGCCCCTTGTCGCCTCTTCTATTTGCTCTGGCAATGGAGCCGCTGGCAGAGGCTATAAGAAGGGCACCGGACTTGCGGGGCTTTAGGAGGAAGAGCAGTGAAGAAAGAGTTGCACTTTACGCAGACGACGTCCTGGTATTTCTGGGGGACACAGGGCCATCGCTGGTAAAAACGATGCAACTGGTAGAAAGCTTTGGGACGGTATCGGGCCTAGCGGTTAATTGGGATAAATCCTCATTGTTACAGGTTGACTCAATCAATAACCCCCTCCCTGACGGTCTCCCTGGGATAAACATAACTGACAAGATAAAGTACTTGGGAATAGTAATGACTAGAGATCCCAATAATTATATCCAAGACAACCTGGCCCCCTTGCTTGAGAAGTTTAGAAGAAAATGTGACATCTGGTGCCGGCTCCCCCTGTCGTTGGCAGGACGCGCAAATCTGATCAGAATGATCTGGCTGCCACAACTACTTTACATTCTCCATAACTCCCCGGTATGGATCGGGAGAAAATGGTTTATGAAAATTGATTCCCTATTCAGGGAACTTATCTGGAAGAAGGGCCAGGCTAGGATCAAACTGCAGACATTGCAGCGACCTACCCGGGAAGGAGGCCTGGCAATTCCACACCCGTATGGTTACTACCTAGCTGCCCAAATGCAGCACTTAGGGGGTTGTGAATCCTTGGGTGAAGCAAGTGCCAGTAATAAAATTATGTTAGAAGGTAGCCCACACAGCCGCTTAGTAGAGGCACTAGAGGCGGGCTCACTCCAGAGAAAGCTGCCAACACATAAATTAGTAAACAAGACCTGGCAGACAGTTAAAAAGATCATGGGGTATAGAGGTATTACTGAGTTTTCTCCCATATGGTCTAACGAATCCCTGGGGGAATTAAGGGCTGTAGAAAAGAACCCCGTTTGGGAAAGTCACGGAATTCATAGATTGGTTCAGCTGTACAGCGACACCAACTTGAAATCTTTTACGGAACTGAGAATGGAATTCGGAGTCCCATACAATATTTTTTATAACTATTTACAGATCAGGCACGCATTGAACACCCAATTTGGGTCCTCTCCTATGATACGCTGTAATACACCGCTTCTTAATAAAATAGTTAAAGCAACAAGCACTAAGGGGCTGATTGGGGATGTGTATACGCAATTATTGGATAAGACTCTGGTTCAAGGTGTGCCTCTTGGGTCCAGAGAGGGATGGGAGGCGGACGTGGGGGAGCTGTCGGACGACCAGTGGAATAAAATATTGGAACTTGGGCAGATGGTGTCTGTCTCTCCATCACAGAAGGCCTCACACCTCTTCCTAATACATAGAGCATACTATACGCCCAGAAGACTGTACAGGTTTGGGGGTAGGCCAGATGACAGCTGCCCCAGGTGCTATAGGTCAGGAGATCTTATACATATGGTCTGGAGATGTCCAAAATTGGCAAGATATTGGACGGAAGTGATAGGGACAATAAACCGTAGACTTAGGGTAAATATTGAGTTAGACGCCAAGGTGTGTGTGTTGGGTTTGGTGGGAGCCAATTTGGGCAGCACCAGTACAACCACCGCCATAGTGAGATGTCTATACCAAGCGAGAAAGTTGCTAGCGCAACATTGGCTCTCAACAAACCCTCCAACTATAGGGGATTGGCTTAAAACAATGGACTCCCTGGTCTGGACAGAAAGGACAGTATACACCAAAAAAGGGAACTACAGTAAATTTATCGGTATATGGAAGCCTTGGCTCCAGGAGCAGAATATCCAACATCTAATCTGAATCAATGTACCCTGGACCCCCTCACGAGGGGGGGGTAAATAAAGGCTCAAACTGGATAAACTCGGGTGTAGGAGCAGGTCCCATCGGGGCTTAGATAGTTATAGCATGAATCCTAACGAGAACGTACTTAACCTTTACGCTGATAACAAGGGGGGGGGGTGGGTAAGGCGGGGAATAGACAGAGGGTGGTTGGGAAATTTAGGGAGGGTAAGGGGGGGGGGGGGAATAATAAAAGAGGGGCAAGTAAAAAAAAAAAAAAAAAAAATGAGCACATTGTAAGTAGCTGTTACGTACATATTTATTGAATGATAGTAGTTATCACAGTGCACAGAAGATAAGCGAGGTATTAGTGTTGTTATCCTGCATTTGTAATATTGTTTTAATGTCTTTGCTAAATACACTTTAAATACAATTTGCCACGAAAAGTATGTAACTTTGTTTTTACACTGATATTAATAAAAAGAAATTTAACAGAAGGATTTACCCCCTTCCTGACCAGAGCATTTTTTGTGATTCAGCACTGCGTCGCTTTAACTGACAATTGCGCGTTTGCGCGACGTTGTACCCAAACAAAATTACCTTCCTTTTTTTCCCACAAATAGAGCTTTCTTTTGGTGGTATTTGATCACCTCTGCGGTTTTTATTTTTTGCGCTATAAACAAAAAAAGAGAGACAATTTTGAAAAAAAGCTACATTTTTTACTTTTTGCTATAATAAATATCCCCCAAAAATATATAAAAAAAAACAAATTTTTTCCTCAATTTAGGCTGATATGTATTCTTCTACATATTTTTGGTTAAAAAAAATAGCAACAAGCGATTGATTGGTTTGCATCTACAAAATAGGGGATAGATTTATGGCATTTTTATTATTTTTTTTTTTTTACTAGTAATGGCGGCGATCTGTGATTTTTATTGGAACTGTGTCATTATGGTGGACACATCGGACACTTTTGACACTATTTTGGGACCAATGTCATTTATACAGCGATCGGTGCTATAAATAGCCACTGAAACTGTATAAATGACACTGGCAGGGAAGGGGTTAAACACTAGCGGGTGATCAAGGGGTTAAGTGTGTCCTAGGGAGTGATTCTAACTGTGGGGGGATGGGCTAACACTGACATGACAGTGATCACTGCTCCCGATAACAGGAAGCAGTAGATTCCTATCATGTCACTAGGCAGAAAAGGGAAATGCCTTGTTTTTCATAGGCATCTCCCCGTTCTGCCTCTCTGTCTCACGATTGTGGGCCGCCGGCAAACATAGAGTTTGCGGGACCCACACGGGCACGCTGCCGCGGCAGGCACATTCAAAGGGAAATACAGGTACACCCATTTGCCTGTACAAGCCATTCTGCCAACGTATATATGTGTGCAGCGGTCGGCAAGTGGTTAACTAATACTAATGATACCTGGTACTTGATGCATCACTACTTAGTTGTTATAAGCTCACGATTGTTACCTATGACACTGAGTTGCATGTTCCTTACAATCCAATGTTGTCATTCTAAATGCCATATTATCTTTGTACTCTGAAAACCTTTGAATAGAATCTGAAGTGAATAAAAAAAATGTCTCTGATTGAGTCTGTCATGCAGAAACTAGAATCTCTGATATATGAAATTATATAAATATATATGCAGCTCATAATGGACTGAAAGATTACCACACTGAGCAGCAATCTGAAATTAACTAGCTAAAAACAAAAGTGGCTGATATCAAGGATTGTTCCCAGGGCAGAATATCCAGTTCTGGGAAATCCCAGAAACAATGACTCAAGTTGATCTGCAGCCAAGCTTTGTGTCAGTTTCTCAAAGCTCTAGGCCAGGGATTATGGGTTCAATAATGACAGAGCCCATCGCCTGCCAAAACCCACATTTCTGTCAGAGTATACCCACAGGGATATACTAACAAAGCACTTGTTAGCTGATGCAATTCTACCATATTAAAGAGCAAATTATGACTGCTTCCAGGACGAATAAAATATCATGTCTATATTTGCAGATTTGTCCCAATTCATACAAGTCAGGAAAAAAAACGTATGTCAACCACAAAACCGTTAAGGATTCATAAAGTCCTTCATAAATGTGAATACTTGACTTCCATCATCCAATCATGTGAAAGCAAAAATACAGTTGTACGCGTATGTGTAACCTCATTCCACAATGCTGGCAGAAGATGAGCGGCTGCATGGACTTGAATGTCAGTTTCATTGTTTCTGATGCTAATCATGCTTACAGAGGGGTCTACTAGTTGGCAATTACTTCTTTATAGAGGATTCTGCATCTGATCAAGCAACAGAAACTATTCACAGGCACCCCAGCTGGAAAGTCAACGCCAAAGCTAATAGTAAGGCTACTTTCACACTGAGGCGTGCGGGCGCTGGCAGTACAGCGGCGCTAAATATAGCGCCACTTTACTGTCATTTTAGCGGCGCTAGCGGGGCTGTATTAACCCTCCGCTAGCGTCCGAAAAAGGGTTAAAACCACCCGCAAAACGCCGCTGCAGCGGTGCTTTGCGGGCGGGTTTGCAGCGATGCCCCATTGTTGTCAATAGGAAGGGGTGCTTTAGGAGCGGTGAATATACCGCTCCAAAGATGCAGTTTGCAGGACTTTTTAGAACGCCCTGCAAATGCACCGCTCAAGTGTGAAAGCCCTCTGGGCTTTCACATTGGAGTGCATTGAGCAGCTCTTTTGGGGTGCTTTGCAGGCGCTATTTTTAGCAATTTAGCACCTGCAAAGCGCCTCAGTGTGAAAGGAGCCTTACTGTGTGGAATGCATGCAAAGACTTAGTGAGACTTTTGTGGCTGCTCATCAGCTAGTCAAGTATACCAAGGATCATATTTTCAAAGTCAAAGCTGTGGTTAATTGTTCAGTGCATAAGAACCAGAGCTGATAGAGGGACAGGCACAGCTATGAAGAGGAGACTGTCATTATAGAGCTGTGGGCAGCCTGTTTTAAGCCCACCATGACCCAGGAGGAATACACAGAGGATGAGGATGTGGGCTGCTGGGAATTCTGGGAGGAATTGCAGATAATCCTATACAGTCTAAGCCTGCTTTGTAGATTGGGAGAAGGCATTACAGATCCCAGAGATCCCAGGCAAAGAGAGGAATGTGAGGAAGAAATTCTGAGAGGCTGACTGTGCATCTGCTTGCTTGCAGGCTGCTTACCACCACATCTGGGATGAAAAGAGGCACAGCAGCGGACATTACCTAGTACCAGAGAGCCCACTGACACTGACTGAGCCCTCTGTCTGATTGTTGTGAAGAACTCTGCAGATGTTGACTTTATTTAGCCACCAATGGAGAACAGAGAGATCATTATCTGTTGCCGCAGGAATCGGTGAGAGGCCACTGGCCAACCCCCCTACTACATTGTGTTAGAGAAGATCTGTGTTGCCAACATGGGTCACAGTGAAGGCACCTTTGCCTGTGTTCAGAGTAAATTTATCCTATGAGAAAAAATTGCACTACAAGTCTGCCCTAGTCCTGAAGAAGCTGCATTGCTACAAAAGTTGATGACTTTTGAAGGGCATATATCTCATGATCGATTGTATTTTTAAAATATTTATGATTTAATATGCATATTTTGGGGGCGTGGCCAAGATGGCGACCTAGGAGGACGTGTTCCTTGGAGCTCTGCTGCTGGACATCCTAATATCCTGACTCCTGGCTGATACTTCGCGAGGGGAACCTCCTATAATAGCCTGAATGCCATATAGAACACGTCGGCGGGCCAAAAAGTTACGATTCCCGCAAAATCTGGATGATATAGCCCCGATTGTGGACTCACACGTGGCGGAATCCCCCAGGAGGATATCCAACATGGCGTCTCAGACAGAGGCCGCAGACCCGACGGAGACGGCACAGCTCGGATTCCCGGAGGTTATGGCTGCGATCGCCTCCTGCCAGGCTGCTCTGACGAGCAAGATCGAATCTGTGCAGCTGGACGTGAGCCTGATTAGACAAGACCAGGATAAGCTTCGGTCGAGAGTGACGGAGGTGGAGGAGCGGGTAGGTCTGACCGAGGACGCGGTCGCGGACCATTCTGCATCCATCCGCACGCTACAGACGAAAGTCCGGGCTCTAGAATACAAAGTGGATGATTCCGAGAACCGGAACCGAAGAAACAACCTTCGGATTGTCGGCATGCCAGAAGGCGCTGAGGGGAAAAATCCTACGGTCTTTGTGGAGGATCTACTGAAAACCCTGCTTCCAGCGGCGCAGTTCTCCCCCTTTTACACAGTGGAACGAGCGCATCGGGTCCCTCCTGTTCCCGGGCCGCCTGGATCCAACCCCCGCACCCTGATCTTCCGCATGCTTAACTTCAGGGACCGGGATGCGGTACTGAGAGAGGCGCGCAGGGCAGGTGAAGTAAAGTTCCAAAATGCAAACCTGCTTTTTTTTCCAGACTATTCTGTTGAGACACAGAAACTGCGTAGGTCTTTTGACCAAGTGAAAGCATCGCTTAGAGCACGGAACATTAAGTATAGCATACTTTTTCCGGCCAGACTGAGGGTACAGGATGGGGAGTCGGTTAAATTCTTTACATCTCCCCGGGAGGCCGCCACCTGGCTCGAGGCTCTCCCACAACATCGTTAATTTAGTGACTGCTTTCTTTTCTCCCTGGTTTGACATTGAGCTCATAATGTAGTTATCATCTCCTTATGTGCTAAGCTGCTATCTACTACTTTTATTCAGCGATGGTGACTTTGGTGCAAGTATCTGGTTTTGTGTTAACCCGGTACTTTGGTTGCCCTGGGCGGGAAACACTTTCTGTGCACTCCTAGAACAGAGGAAGGTTGACCTATGGATGAACCTCTGGGAGCTATCCCATTGCACTAGTTACTGTTCTGATCGCTGTGTGGGATAGGATGCCGTTGGATCAACTATCCAGTGCAGTGTCACAGGGGATTTGCAAGCAATGACCTATTGAACTTTAGATCCTGATGTCTGCTAGGACTTTGCAAATGCTGATAGCAGCTATTGGGCAATAATTAACCGGTAGATGGTCACTAGGAGGGAGGGGGGGTCCTGTTCTATATTTTTTTTCTGGTTTTGGTTTTATTTTACCTTTTCTCTTGAATAGGTGCCCCCGGGATAACTATTAAGAAAGGATTACTGTACCTTATCTATTTTTTATTTTCTGCATTGCAGTTTAAAGCGATTGCATATGGTATGGTAGTGCTGATATTAAGAAATGTGCCCCTGTAATCAATCCAGGAGAATTATTACACTTACTGTACGTTATGGTTGTTAGTAACCTAGTAAAGAGAGAGTGTGCCTAATACTTGGGCATTGTAACTAAGATATTTACCCCTGCAACAGCCCAGGCGACATGAATCTTTATAACACATGATATATGCTTTCGTTACTGGCTGAGTTAGATGGGAGGGTGCCCAGAGCCCTCACACTGTAACTAAGATATGTGCCCCTGCATCAGTTCAGGAGAAATAGGCTGTTATAATTTATGTCTTGTAAGCATCTCTGTTGTCTGGCCAGACAACCTCATCGTATTTGAGTCCACGCCCCTACTACGGTTGTAATAGTTGGGATTTATGGGTACTGACACATCACCAGTTTCAAGGGGGTGTGGGGGAGGGGGGGAAGGTTTCTGCCGTTGCAGACATGAGGGAATTGAATGTGTTCTTAGTTTTTCTACACAAGGAGTTGCTCATGATACAAGAGGGACAAGATGCCCTTCACTACAGTACGAATTAATTGCAGATACCAGCTTAGGTCTATTTCTGTATAGAGTACATGACACTGGGATACGCTGTCCCTTCAGTGGTTTGGGGGATGGGTGGGACTTGCGGATCCTAATATCAGTTTCTACTGGCAAATTGTTTAATGGCTGACATATCTATTATCTCGTGGAATGTCAGGGGATTAAATTCAGCCGTCAAGAGGTCTCTGGTCTTTAGATATATACAGAAACACTTACCACATGTATGCATTCTACAGGAGACGCATCTGATTGGCTCAAAAATTCTTGGGTTAAAAAAGGCCTGGGTGGGAGCACATTACCATTCTACCTACTCTGGCTATGCTAGGGGGGTGAGTGTTTTGATCCGCAGGTCCCTCCCATTCCAGATTCTTGATGTTAAGACGGATGTTGAGGGAAGATATGTGATAATCCATATGACTGTACACACCAGGCCAATGGTATTAGTGGGTCTGTACCTTCCCCCTCCTGCGAGGGCTCAACTTCTCTATGACATTATGCAAACTGTCATGGGATACCATATGCAAGAAGTATTTATCTTTGGAGACTTTAACCTGGTGCCCTCCCAGGAGGCGGATAGACTTAACCCCGGGTCTCGCATCTCGTCGGAGCTGCAGAACTGGGCGAGTACTTTTGCGCTGACAGATGCATGGAGACATTTTCACCCTAGGGACCGAGAGTATACCTGTCACTCGGCTTCACACAGAGCCCTATCCCGTATAGATCTGGCATATGTCTCGGGGAGTGCACTTTGTTGGACGAGGGAGGTAAAACACCTGGCAAGAGGTATCTCCGACCATGCTCCCCTAAGCCTGGTTGTCTCTCTGGGTAGTCCTACAGGTCCTAGGCTGTGGCGTCTCTCCAGATACTGGGCGATGGATGAGCGGATTCAGGAGGTGCTGCCGGAGGCTATTTGTAGCTTTTGGCTGCGACATAATGAATCTGTGGACTCTCTGATCCTCTGGGATACCTTTAAGGCCTGGGTTAGGGGGGAATATATATCTCGTATCTCTTCACTTCAGAGAGAGGCTGGTCGATCCCTGGAGCGGTTGGAGGGAGAGGCGGGGATAACTGAAGCTGCATATGTAAGATCGCCTACTGAACCCAATTACCACACTTGGCAGAGGGCTCTGAGGGAACTTTCCCTATTTAATATAGAACAAACTAAGAAATCCATGCTGCATTCTACACAGAGGATATTTGAATATGGTAATAAAAATGGGAGATTGTTGGCTTGGCTGGCGCGGGGACAGATGGGAACCACACACATAGGGGGGGTACGGGATGATGGTGGAGTGTTGCTGACCTCTCCAGAGGATATTAACGCCAGATTTTCCCATTTTTTCAGTGATCTATACACTTCCAGAACTAGTGGTAATTCTTTGGCATTGCAGGAGTACTTGAATAACATCCCCTTTCCTACATTATCTGAGGAGCATAGGGCAATGATGGATAAGGATATATCCTTGGAGGAGGTACAGATTGCGATTGGGGGCTTGCAGAAAGGGAAAACCCCGGGGGTGGATGGGCTCCCCACGGAGTTCTACTCTCAGAATATGGAGCTGATTGCTCCTAAACTCACGTCACTTTTTGCAGCAATTGCGGGGAGGGGTGCTTTACCGGAGTCCATGGAGGAGGCGGTCATAGTCCTGATCCATAAACAGGGTAAGGATCCTCAGGAGTGTGCGTCCTACCGGCCCATCTCATTACTTAACGTGGATACCAAAATTCTAGCTAAAATCCTTGCCACCCGCCTGTCTTCGATCATTTCCACATTGATCCACGTTGACCAGACCGGTTTTATGCCGGGCAAGGGGACAGACATTAACATTAGGCGTCTTTTCCTCAATCTGTCCATTGCCCATGATAACTGTGGGGATAGAGTGATCGCCTCCTTGGATGCTGAGAAGGCGTTTGACTCTGTGGAGTGGGACTTTCTTGGGGAAGTGTTGGAGAGATTTGGTTTTGGTCCTGGCTTTCGCCAATGGGTCAAACTTCTATATAGAGCACCGAGGGCTAGGGTACGTACCAATGATAGGATATCTGGCCCCTTCCCACTCCACAGAGGCACTCGCCAGGGGTGCCCGCTATCGCCTAGTCTGTTCGCCCTTGCCCTGGAGCCACTGGCGATTATGGTCAGAGAATCTTCCGAGATCAGGGGGATGCAGATTGGTAGACTTGAACAGAAAATTTCATTATACGCGGACGACGCACTACTTTACTTGAATGATGCAGGACCATCTCTGCTGGCCGCTCTGACCATCTTTGATAGATTTGGTGCTGCATCGGGGATTCGAATAAACTGGTCTAAATCGGTCCTTTTCCCTCTGGATGGTGGGATCCCTGCCGCGACGGGTGGTACGCCCCTCCAGTGGGTCTCAGAATTTAAGTACCTCGGGGTTCGAATATCCAGGGATGTTGCCCAATATTACAACCTGAATATACTCCCATTGCTTCACCTCCTCAAAGAACGTTGCCGTGCGTGGTCTGGACTACCCTTGAATTTGCTGGGGCGTATAAACATTTTAAAAATGATGCTTCTGCCCAAGTTTACTTATCTTTTTAGGAATAGTCCGATCTGGCTTCCGGCGTCCTTCTTTCAGGAAATAGACAAACAAATTATCTCCTTCATTTGGAATACAGCTGTTCCGCGTCTAGCTAAGACCACAATGCAGCTCCCTACACAACTGGGGGGGCTTGCTCTCCCTAATTTTAAACTTTATTATTGGGCGGCGATGCTAGTGACGGCGTACTGGTGGTTTGAGGGGAAACGCTCTAACGCGGCCGTATGTGTGGAGGCGGCGAGGCTAGGATCGTTACAGGATCTCCAAAATCTGGTATATAGGGGGGTAAAAGCTTTTGTGGAGCTTCCCGGCCCGACCAAGGCGACACTTCATGTGTGGAAGGTGGCCAGAAGGAGTTTTTCCTTGGTGGGACGATGGGCGCCGGTACAGCCACTTTGGGGAAATCCTCAGCTGCCCCACTACCGAACTATTCCTGATCCCCAATTGTGGGCAGGTTTTGGTATCAAAACCCTAAGAGACATTATGCCCAATGGAGAACTGTTGTCCTTTGCGCTGATGTCAAGGACATATAGGCTCCCGGGATGGATGTTTTTCCGGTACGCTCAGTTACGTCATGCGACCCGGGCACAATTCCCTATCCCGCCACTATTACAATTAGATCCGCTAGAAGACCTGTTGTCCAGTGAGGACCTGGGGAAACCTCTATCTGCCATATATAATTTACTGCTGCCCAGGGAGCTGCCCAAGATGGACAGGTTGTGGAATACCTGGAAATTGGACATCCCTACGTTGGATAGAGAGGACTGGGAGACCTCTCTGGAGCAGGGTCCCAAACTGGTGATATCAGCAGGGGATAAACTGACACAAATAAACTTTCTTCATAGGATTTACTTTACCCCGGCGAGGTTATCCAAAATATATCCTGACAGAGATCCTCATTGCCCTAGATGTCGAACTCAGATTGGCACGTATCTCCACATGTTCTGGGACTGCCCTGCTTTGTCAAAATTTTGGCTGGGAGTGTATGATCACCTAAACCTTAGAATGGACCTGTCTGTTCCTAAAACACCCGAGATAGCCCTGCTGGGAATACATGAGGATGAACACAGGTCGCACCATACAAAAATATTAATCTCACTTCTCTTCTACTACGCAAAAAAAGAGATACTTGCTAGATGGACCGCTGTTGAACCCCCGACTCTATCCTCCTGGGAAAAGAGAATTAACAAAGCATTGCCCCTCTATAGATTGACGTACACTAGTAGGGGATGCCCATGGAAATTTGATAAGGTTTGGTTACCATGGATGAGCTGATAAGGTTTTTGATGTATCTGATGGGAATACCTAGTATGTTTTACAAGTAATTACTTATTGCATTGCGGCAGATGCCTTGAAAATGGTATGATAACAACTATGTGAGCAAGAGATTACTTCCAATCAAAATTTGATCTGCAATTGTATGTACTTATACACACATGGTCTGTATTACTCCTCTTTCTTTGTACTGTATATTATACTTTTCAATAAAGCACTCCTGATTGTTAAAAAAAAAAAAATATGCATATTTTATGTATGATTTGATACATTGATATATGACACAATTGTTTTTAAGACTTTATTTATATAAATAAACTAAATGTTTTATCCTATTGAATTAAGGGTCTGTAAATGACTTTGGTTTTATTTGTCTGGAGGCACACTTCAATGATCCTTACTTATGATGTAGGTTTGTTACCTTTTGCATTTTTCCTGGGATGGTGCCATGAGACTAGGGATGAGCTCGATATTCGAGTCGAACGTAAGTTAGCTGAACACCGAACATTATGGGGCATTTACGGCAAGTTCAAGTGCTGCGGAATGCCCCATATTGCACTGTGAGATCGCAGTGCATTGCTGTATGATGATTGGCCAAAGCATGCACCTGACCTGCATGCTTTGGCCAATCACAGCATGCTCTGCTGTGAGACTACAGGGAGACTAAGTTCACGCCCCACACTATGTAAGGCTGCTTACATAGCGCCTGTGTGTAGTGTTGTTGGCATGGACATAGAGAGAGAGCTTGAGTTAGATTAAGCAGGCAGGTTAATTGATATTGTATATATATATATATATATATATATATATATATATATATATATATATATATATATATATATATATATATCTCACAAAAATGAGTACACATTTTTGTAAATATTATATTGTACCTTTTCATGTGACAACACTGAAGAAATGACACTTTGCTACAATGTAAAGTAGTAAGTGTATAGCTTGTATAACAGTGTAAATTTGCTGTCCCCTCACACAGCCATTAATGTCTAAACCGCTGGAAACAAAGGTGAGTACACCACTAAGTGAAAATGTCCAAATTGGGCCCAAATTGTTAATATTTATTTTCCAGAACTGCCTTAACCCCCTTGGGCATGGAGTTCACCAGAGCTTCACAGGATGCCACTGGAGTCCTCTACCACTCGACATCATGGAGTAGGTGGATGTTAGAGACCTTGCGCTCCTCCACCGTCTGTTTGAGGATGCCCCACAGATGCTCAATAGGGTTTCGATCTGCAGACATGCTTGGCCAGTCCATCACCTTTACCCTCAGCTTCTTTAGCAAGGCAGTGGTCCTCTTGGAGGTGTGTTTGGGGCCGTTATCACGTTAGAATACTGCCCTGTGGCCCAGTCCCCGAAGGGAGGGGATCATGCTCTGCTTCAGTATGTCACAGTACATGTTGGCATTCATGGTTCCCTCAAAAAAATGTAGCTCCCCAGTGCTGGCAGCACTCATGCAGCCCCAGACCATGATACTCCCACCACTATGTTTGACTGTAGGCAAGACACACTTGTCTTTGTACTCCTCACCTGGTTGCTGCCACACACACTTGACACCATCTGTACCAAATAAGTTTGTCTTGGTCTCATAAGACCACTGGACATGGTTTCAGTAATCCATGTCCTTAGTCTTCAGCAAACTGTTTGGGGGCTTTCTTGTGCATGATCTTTAGAAGAGGCTTCCTTCTGGGATGACAGCCATACAGACCAATTTGATGCAATGTGCGGCATATGGTCTGAGCACTGACAGGCTGACCCCCCACCCCTTCAACCTCTGCAGCATTACTGGCAGCACTCATACGTCTATTTCCCAAAGACAACCTCTGGATATGACGCTGAGAATGTGCACTCAACTTCTTTAGTCGACCATGGCGAGCCTGTTCTGAGTGGAACCTGTCCTGTTAAACCGCTGCATGGTCTTGGCCACCATGCTGCAGCTCAGTTTCAGGGTCTTGCCAAGCTTCTTATAGCCTAGGCCATCTTTATGTAGAGCAACAATTCTTTTTTTTAGATCCTCAGAGAGTTCTTTGCCATGAGGTGCTATGTTGAACTTCCAGTGACCAGTATGAGAGAGTGAGAGCAATAACACCAAATTTAACACATCTGCTCCCCATTCACACCTGAGACTTTGTAACACTAGCGAGTCACATGACAGCGGCAAGGGAAAATGGCTAATTGGGCCCAATTTGGACATTTTCACTTAGGGGTATACTCACTTTTGTTGCCAGCAGTTTAGACATTAATGACCGTGTGTTGAGTTATTTTGAGGGGACAACAAATTTACACTGTTATACAAGCTGTACACTCACTACTTTACATTGTAGCAAAGTGTCATTTCTTTAGTGTTGTCACATGAAAAGATATAATAAAATATTTACAAAAATGTGAGGGGTGTGCTCACTTTTGAGAGATACTGTGTGTGTGTACATATATATATATATATATTCAGTCAGTGCAGGCAGTGTATCAATATATATATGCTCTGCATTCAGTGTAGCGTATATATACAGTGCATTCGGCAGTGTACAGTATATAATACACTTCAGGCGGTATATCAATATATATATAGAGGTGTGTGAAAAAGCATTTGCCCCCTTCCTGATTTTTTTTTATTTTTTGCATATTCAGATGATTCAGATCATCAAACTAATTTTAATATTACACAAAGATAACCCGAGTAAATCCAAGATGCAGTTTTTAAATTATTATTTCATTTATTAGGCGAAAAAAAGCTGTTCAAACCTGCCTGGATCAGATAGATGGATAATGGGGAGGGAGGAGGGAGTAGGTGAAATAAAAGAATAGCCACCGATAGAGCGGCCGATCTTGGACGTCGGTGTCCGGTGACCCCCTTATAGGTAACTTACGTTAGTTAGTAAGACAGACTTTATGTAAGTCAATAGTTTTAGGGTAGTTTGGGTGTTGGGTGTGAGTGTGTGTTCCCCCCCCCCCATTTTTTTTTTTCTTTTTTTCTTTTGGGTACCCTATCGGACTTTGAAATATGAAAATATGCTCTTATAATATTAGAGGCCTTAACTCAGCAACAAAAAGGTCTCAGGTCCTATACTCTCTCCATAAACAAAAAGTCGGTGTGATATTCTTCCAGGAGACGCATTTCCGCATGGACCATATCCCTAAACTACAAAATAGATTTTATACTACATGGTATCATGATTCCTTTGGGTATTCAAAATCAAAAGGTGTCTCTATTGCAATACATAAGACAATACCACACCAAGTGTTGGAAGAATGGCGTAATAGAGATGGAAGAGCGATACTACTCAAAGTTTTGATACTTGGTAAGAAATATACTTTCATCAACATATATTTACCTAACCAGGGTCAGCATAAAGTAGGAACACAAATGTTAAAAATGCTTATGGAAAAGGCGGAGGGGATAATAATAATTGGGGGGGGACTTCAACTTTGTCTTAGATAAGGGGAAAGATACTACAGCACCCTCACTAATGCAGGTCGGTAGGGAGAAAAAAACTTTTTTAGATATGATGGCAAAATATCAGTTGTTTGATATTTGGAGGGTATTACACCCAACCGAAAAAGATTTCACGTTTCACTCAAAAGTTCATGGGACATACCATAGATTAGATTTTTTCTTGATAAATCAGATGGGGATAGAAGTAACCTTATCTACTGAGATAGGTAGCTCGTTATGGTCAGATCATGCGCCAGTATTTTTGGTACTGGACATATTTAAGAGTAAAAATAGTAGGGGAAACTGGAAACTTAATGATAATCTGCTGTATGATGAAAAATGTGTGACAGAGATTAGAAAGGTGATAACAGACTTCATATATGATCATATAAAAGCCACACATCTTTGCCGAACCAGTGGGAAGCATTAAAATGTGTAATTCAAGGGTTTTTTTATACTGAAGACTGAAGAAAATAAGAGGTAATAGAATGACTCAACTATTAAAAGAAATACCTAAAATAGAAACCCAACATAAACAAAATCCAACACGCGAAAAATTAATTGAATTAACGAATATGAAAACAGAATTAAAAACATTGATAAACGAGCAAACTTTACGAATAAGAGATAGTAATCGCTCTTTATATTACCAGCAGGGTAATAAACCAGGTAAACTTCTTGCTAGGGTTCTGCGCCATCGGGGCAATGTAGTGCCCATTGTTGAAATTAAGTCAGAAAAAGGAGATATGAGATACGATCCAAAAGAAATACTAAAAGAGTTTCAGATTTTCTATACGAAACTATATAATATATCTAACGATAGCATAAACAGCAACCCGGAGGGATTCCAACAAAGTGTGTATCAATACGTTAGAGAAACTGCACTCCCTGTACTAGCACCAGTAGAAACGCTACAACTAGATCAGGATTTTTCAGAGACAGAGATACAAAAAGCAATTGATGCATTAGTACCTGGGAAAAGCCCAGGCCCGGACGGTTTTACCCCAAGATTCTATAAAACATTTAAAGAAGAACTTATCCCTATTATGAAGCGGACTTTTAATGCAATATCTACATCAGTGCCTTTTGTCCCACAAAGTATGCAGGCGTATATTTCACTCATACCCAAACCAGAGAAGGATCATACATTATGCGGAAATTATAGACCAATCTCACTAACAAATATTGATTTAAGATTGTACTCTAAAATAATCGCCAATAGACTTGCCCCTATAATGCCTGCACACATACATCTAGATCAGGTAGGTTTTGTAAGGGGTAGGGAGGCAAGAGATAACACCCTAAAAACACTCACATTAGTAGAACATGCACAGAGAGGTTCCATCCCATCCTGTCTATTGGCAATTGATGCTGAGAAAGCTTTTGACAGGGTGGGATGGAACTTCCTTAGAGAGACCTTAGTACAATGGGGACTGGGCCCTATACTCATAGATAAAATAATGGCCTTATATCGGAATCCAACGGCTAGGATAAGGGAAAATGGTGATCTTTCGGAGGTAGTCCCTATAACGAACAGAACCCGACAGGGCTGTCTGTTATCCCCATTGTTATACATACTAGTGATGGAGCATTTATTAATAGCGGTTCGAGAAAATAAAGACATACAAGGAATCAAAGTGGGAGATATAGAGTACAATATGTCAGTATATGCAGATGACATTCTGTTATATATCTCAAACCCCTTGATATCATTACCAAATCTAATATCTGAATTTAAACGATTTGGGGGTACTAAGCAATTTCAAGGTAAATTATAATAAATCTGAAGCTCTAAATATTAATCTGCCAAACACTATGGTGGAACTCCTTAAAAATGATTTCTCTTTTAAATGGCAGGTGAACGCAATTAAATATTTAGGTACCTATATCCCTACCGACCTTGGTAAACTGCAGGAATATAATTATGTCCCGATGGTGCAGAAAACTATGAGAACGTTACAACAATATGAAAAAGGAATGTTTTCCTGGATGGGTAGAATAAGTATAGTAAAAATGGACATATTACCCAAAATACTTTATATTCTACAAGCGATACCTATTTTTCCCTCAACAATTATCGTAAAAAAAATTGCATAGTTTAAAAGGAAAATTCATATGGGGAGGCAAGACCCCCAGAATTAATAGAACAGTGCTAAATAAAAATAAAAGAGATGGGGCCTTGCCCTTCCAGATATAGATTTGTACCTTAGAGCAATGTTGGTAACTAGAATAGTGGATTGGTTCCACAACAGAGATAATAAACAGTGGGTGAAGCTTGAAGAAGAGATTACGGTCCTAAAATTAAAATCACTACCTTGGATTAGAAGAGAGCAAAGACCGCCGGATGGAGAAATGCCCTCTCTAGTGGTATCAACACTAAAAGTATGGGATATTATGATAAAGAGAGGGATAGGATCTACCAGTAGAGGCCTTATGACCCCACTATTTAGTAATCCAGAATTTCCACTGGCACTTGAATCTAAAACATTTCTTAAATGGAAGAGATGTGAAGATACTAGGATAGTGGAGACGATGGCAGAGAATAGACTTCTTCCACTGGAAATGTTGGGCGTAGAACACAAAACAAAATGGATGCAGTATGGATTGCTCCAACGGTATATTACATCTTTAATAAAGGAGTCAGTAATAGATAGGCCCCTGACAGGTCTAGAAAAAATTTTCCTGCAGGAAAATAGACCCACCCATGTCCTATCTAAGATATATAAATATTTGAATTCAGAGAATAAAGGACTGGAACTACCCTACATTAAGAAATGGGAATTAGAGATAGGGATGGAAATCCCCAGGGAAAGGTGGAAAAAGGCAATCATAGCAACCCATAAACTCTCAATATCCACTAAACATCAAGAAAGGAATTATAAAATCCTAGCCAGATGGTACAGGTGTCCCGTGGACCTACATAAAATGAACCTGATAATGAGGATACCTGTTGGAGGTGTCATGCAGCTCAGGGTACAATGTCACATATTTGGTACTATTGCTCAGAAATTCAACCATTCTGGCAGAAAATATTTGAGATATACAGAGATATGACCGGGACTGATTTATACCCTGGAATACAGAGGGCAGTATTATCTATGATCCCAGGATCGGTGAAAAAAATAAAAAAGGGAATTTTGAAATATTTTTTGACAGCGGCTCGAACCATCATAGCAAGAAAATGGAAAAGCACATGTGTGCCTTCAGTAGTGGAGTGGGAATGTGAAATGGCGGAGATGCGTGCCCTAGAGGAAAGAATGGTGATAGAAGAAGGGTGTAAGGAACAATTATTAAATATATGGACTAAATGGGAAGAGTTCAGAGTCTCTTCAAAACTCCTGAGGAAGGCATAGAATTTCTAATTTATCATAGTAGGAGGGGAGGTCCCCAAATTTAATTTTTTTTTTTTGTTTGTTGTTGTCATATGTTTGTTGGTATGAATGGGTATGATTGAGCTGTAAGAGAGGGTGGGGGTGGGTTTAAATTATGGAAGGTACATCCTTGAATTAATTTTGTAGTTAAAAGGAAACAGAGAATTAAATAATGGTCTTGATAAAGAATCATAGAATTGCTTCATGTTATGGATGTGTATCTGTATTATAAAGTGTTGTTAAAAATGTTTTGATAAATAAAGATTGTTAAAAAAAAAACCTGCCTGGCTCTGTGTGAAAAAGTATTTGTCCCCTCCCATGCTGAATCATGAATGGTGATTAACCACATTTTTTTGGAAAGCTGAGTTAAATTTCACTTGCCACTCCCAGGCCTGATTACTGCCAGACCTGTTGAATCAAGAAATCACATAAATAGAAGCTGTCTGACAAAGTGAAGCATACTAATAGATCACAAAAAGGCACACATCATGCCACAATCTAAAAAAAATTCAAGAACAGATTAAAAACAAAGTAATGTATTGGTTTAGGAAGGGTTTCTAAGGCTTTGAAACTCCAATGAACCACGGGGAGAGCCATTATCCACAAATGGTGATAACTTGGAACAGTGGTGAACTTTCCCAGGAGTGGCCAGCCTACAAAAGTTACTCCAAGAGCATGACGATGACTTATCCAGGAGGTCATAAAAGAACCCAGAACAACATCTAAAGAATTGCAGGCCTCTGGTAAGATTAGTGTTCATGATTCAACAATAAGAAAGAGACTGGGCAAAAATGGCATCCATGGGAGAGTTCCAAGGTCAAAGCCACTGCTGACCCAAAAGAACACAAAGGCTCATCTCACATTTACCAAAAAACATCTTGATAATCCCCAAGACTTTAGGCAAATATTCTGTGGACTGATTAGACAAAAATTTAACTTTTTGGAATGTGTGCGTTCCGTTACATCTCATATAAAACTAATACAGCATTTCATAACAAGAACATCATACCAACAGTCAGACATGGTGGTGGTAGCATGATAGTCTGGGGCTGCTTTGCAGCTTCAGGAACTGGACTACTTACCATAATTTATGGAACCATTAATTCTGAGCTCTACCAGAAAGTCCTAAAGGAGAATGTTCGGCCATCAGTTCGTGACCTCAAGCTCAAGTGCACTTGGGTTATGCAGCAGGACAATGACCTGAAACACAACAGCAAGTCAACCTCCAAATGGTTTAAACAAAGCAAAATTTACATTTTAGAGTGGCCTAGTCAAAGCCTAGGCTTAAATCCAATTGAGATTCTGTATCATGACCTTACACAGGCCGTTCATGCTGCAAAACCCTCCAATGTGGCTGATATAAAACAATTCTGCAAAGAAGAGTGGGCCAAAATTGTTCCACAGCAATGTGAAAGACTCATTGCCAGTTATCGCACTTTATTGCAGTTGCTGCTGCCAAGGGTGGCACAACCAGTCATTAAGTTTAGGGGGCAATTACTTTTTCACATAAAGCCAGGCAGGTTTGGACAGCTTTTTTGCCTTAATAAAACCATCATTTAAAAACTGCATTTTGTATTTATTCGGGTTATCTTTGTGTAATAATACAATTTGTTTGATGATCTGAGTCATTTAAGTGTGAGAAATATACAAAAAACAAAAAATCAGAAAGGGGCAAATACTTTTTCACACAACTGTATATATATGTATATACTCTGCATTCAGTGTAGCGTATATATACAGTGCATTCAGCGGTGTACAGTATATAATATACCGTATTTATCGGCGTATAACACGCACAGGCATATAACACGCACATTCATTTTAAGAGGGAAGTTTCAGGAGAAAAACTTAAATTTTAAATAAGGAACGTTGAAGCAAAATAAGGGTCAGTGCCCATCAGCAGCCTTACCATTGCCATCAATGCAGCCTGATCAATGCTCATCTGCAGCCTCACAAGTGCCATCAATGCAGCCTCATCATTCCACATCAATGCAGCCTCACCATTGACATCAATGCAGCAGCCTCACCATTGCCATCAGTGCAGCAGCCTCACCCTTGCCTTCAATGCAGCAGCCTCACCATTGCCATCAGTGCAGAAGCCTCACCATTGCCATCAGTGCAGCCTGATCGATGCCCATCTGCAGCCTAGAGGGGACAGGTAGGGGGGCGAGACGAGCGCCGACAGATTACATACAGTGAGAATGTCCTATGATAGACAGAACAGTGGTCCAATGGTGGCCCAGGAGACAGGAATTCCTTTACAGAGGCCGCCAAGTAAACAGGAGATTCTCACTGTATGTAATCTGATGGCGCTCTCCCTGTCCCCTCCGAGGCAGCTAAAATTGAAGTATCGGTGTATAACACGCACATGCTATTTGCACCCGATTTTCATATACTCTGAATTCAGTGTAGCCTATATATACAGTGCATTCGGTGATGTATAGTTTCTAATACAGTTCAGCTGGTGAACACAGTATATAATACAGTGCAGCCGTTGTACAGTTTCTAATACAGTGCAGGCGGTGTACTCAGTATATAATACAGGGCGTACAGTTTCTAATACACTTCAGGTGGTGTACACAGTATATAATGCAGTGCAGCCATTGTACATTTTCTAATACAGTGCGGCCAGTATACACAGTATATAATACAGTGCAGCCATTGTACAGTTTTCAATACAGAGCAGGCGGTATACGCAGTATATAATACAGTGTGTACAGTATCTAATACACTTCAGTTGGTGTATTAATATATATATATATATATATATATATATATATATACAGTCTGTATAATACAGTCTGTATAATACAGTGTAGTGCGGTGTTACAAAAAAATAAAAAGTCATGTCCAGAAGGCCACCAAGGAGAGGCAGACGCTCACAGGCCACTAAAAGGGGGCACCCAGTCTCTGTGTCTACAGTCAACAGTGGTGGTCGTGGACATGGTGCATCCTCTGCAGGTGGCCGCGGGGCACACTTGTC
Organism: Lithobates septentrionalis; assembly: GCA_037952835.1. Classification (NCBI taxonomy): domain Eukaryota; kingdom Metazoa; phylum Chordata; class Amphibia; order Anura; family Ranidae; genus Lithobates; species Lithobates septentrionalis. The sequence goes on from JBBDGP010000432.1 coordinate 173,100, forward strand.
CTTTTTTTCTGCTGCTGGCCGTGTTATTGAGCCACAACATGCAGAAGAGTTGGTGGAGTGGATAACAAAGCCGTCCTCATCCTCCTCATCCTCTGTCACCCAGGCTCAGAGTAGTTTGCCTTTGAACGCAGCTGTCAAAGCTGCCTATTCCATTGGCTCCTTGTCCACAGTCACTCCATCTGTAGCCCCACCATCATGCACAGAGGAGTCCCCAGAATTATTCAACCACAGTGTCGGTTATATGCTGATGGAGGATGCACGGTGATTTGAAGGCTCTAATGTTGGTTCCCAGGTTGAGGAAGGGAGTAACGTGAGCCTAGAGAGGGGGGGTGCCACAGAAGGACAAGAAACTGGCAGTCATGCCCCTCCAGCTGCAGCATACTGCCAAGTTTTCTCCGGTGATGAGCTGAGGGGGAATGATGAGGTAACTGACTGTACTTGGGTGCCTGAGAGAAGAGAGCAGGAAAGTGAGGAGGAGGCACAACTCCAACGAGGCAGGATGTCATCCAGGGGGCAGCTTAAGGGTAGCCATCTTATTGCATCACACCACAGAGCTCTGCAGGTGCAGGGCGCTGCTGACTCCCCACTGACTTTTAAAAGATCCTTGGTGTGGGCCTTTTTTGACACGTGTGCAGCAGATCACACCATTGCTGTTTGCAACCTATGTCTCAAGCATGGCCAGAACAGCAGCCACTTGGGCACCACATGCTTTACTTGCCATGCAGTCCATTGGCAACAGCAATTGAAAGACCCACATCATAGAAAAAGGCAGATTTATCTTTGCTCCTCATCTGGGATCTCAAGCCCTACTATACCTCCAGTCCTCTCAAAAACCTAAAGTAAAAAATGTAGCGCTAAAACAAAACAGAACCAAAATGTGAACATATAAATAGAATTCAGTGACCAGTGGATGGTGTCCACTGTGACATAAAAAAACAAAAAACAAAAATATATGTGAATAAAAGTTCAATAACTCATGAATGTTATCTACTAAGACATGAGTATGGACAAATATAATAGTAAAGTCCCATAGTGCAATAAAATATGGAATCCAATATAAGTGAAAGATCTTCTAGTGGGTGATTCATCAACATGGAAATTTTGAGGTAGAAATAGATAAAATACTCTTACCAGAACAGGTGGATTCGAATGTCGGCGACACCGAATCAAACAGGCTTAGAGATCCACAAGGATGGCTATCCTGGAGGGAGATGGAAGTCCCGGATGTCAAGGGACATCTCCTTTTCGCTCGACCAGCTGCAGCGATGACCATTAATCAAAGGGAACCGTGTGGGAAGGATGGAAATATCCAAGTCTCGTATCAAGTCCCAAGAGTATAGGGAGAGACAAAATTGGAGTGTGCCAATAGTGCGGATCAAAAGGTAAATTTATTGGATCAAACCAATATACAAAACAATAAAAGCATGATCACGTGTAGGGAATAGTGTGCCTTGCTAGGTTCCAAAACTGCATTTCTTTTCACGTAAGGCCATTCCAGCTCTCTACCGTCATGTAGAAGGCAATGTTTAGCCTTGTTTGACAGGGCGGTCAGCAGTAAGGTTCATATTACTGCTGACTCATGGTCCAGCAGGCATGGGCAGGGACGTTACCTTTCCTTCAGGCACACTGGGTAACTCTGCTGGCAGCTGGGCAGGATGCGGGACAAGGTTCAGTGTTGTTGGAGCTTGTTTCACCACCAAGCCTCCAAAAAGCTAGTGGTGATTTTGCCACAGCTCTCTGCTCCACCCCCTCCTCTTCTTCTTCCTCTTTGGTCTCTTCTGCAGAATTGTCCTCTGAACCAGCAGTGCTCTGTAAGCGCTCAAGGGGCTACGCAAGCAGTCAAGCTAAAAGATGCCATGCAGTGCTTGAGTTGGTCTGCCTAGGGGACAGGAGCCACACTGGGACAGAGATTCTGTCAGCTCTGCAGGGGCAGGCTCAGAGGTGGTTGACGCCATGCCAGAATGGTTGTATGCGACAATGGCACTAACCTTCTCTCCGCCCTCTTAGTATCAAGGAGAGGGGTCATTACTGGCTGGCAACCCTTCTTGATCCACGTTACAAGGGTAAAGTTGCAAAACTCATCCTGCCTTCGCAGAGGGAGCAGAGGATGTGTAGTATATATAATACTGTGCAGGGTATATAGTGCAGTGTACAATATATAATATAGTGTATTGAAGTGGTTAAGGGCAACCCTATGACAGAATTAAGAAAAAAAACAGCAAGGGTTCCCCACCCCGTCCATACCAGGCCCTTTGGCCCTTTGGGTCTGGTGTAGATTTTAAGGGGAACTCCATGCCAAAATGTATAAGAAAAACAGCATGGGGTCCCCCCAAAATCCATACCAGACCCTTATCCGAGCATGCAACCTGGCAGGCTGCAGGAAAAGGGGGGATGAAAGAGCGCCTCCCCCCTCCTGAACCGTACCAGGCCACATGCCCTCAACATGGGGAGGGTGCTTTGGGGTTTCCCCCAAAGCACCTTGTCCCCATGTTGATGGGGATAAGGGCCTCATCCCCACAACCCTTGCCCGGTGGTTGTGGGGGTCTGCAGGCGGAGGGCTTATCGGAATCTGGAAAATTTAACAAGGGGGGCCCCAGATCCTGCCCCCCATGTGAATGGGTATCAGGTACATTGTACCCCTACCCATTCACCAAATAAAGTGTCAAAAAGTAAAAACCACAATACACAGTTTTTGACAAGTCATTTTATTTTCTATTTTTCAGTTATCAGCGCCGTGATTGAAGATGGATGGACATCACGGGACACTTTTTTGTTTTTTTTAATAAAAGGAATTTTTACACTTTTTTTGGTGAATGAGTAGGGGTACAATGTACCCAATTGTCAGAAAACATGAAATCAGACCGAGACAGAAGTACAGTTAAATCACACTTGTTTAATAATAAACGTAGTAAAAACATAGCCAGAGTTCAGTAACCGGAATGGATAGTCAGCCAAGCCAGAAGTCAGGGATCAATGCAGTGGAACAGCAAGCAGGATCTGGAGCCAGAAGGAATGTCAGCAAAGCCATTCTTTAAACAGGAACGCAGGAGATGTTTCTTGTGATGTTGACCAAGGGGAAGGCAGAGCTCCTCTGGACTGGACAGCTTAAGTAGGCAGGACTGACGAGCAGGATCAAAAACAGCTGAGTAACTGTGGTGAGAGATGGGAGCTGGCAATTAGCCGCCAGCTCAGAGAAGGAAGGGTTGAGCCCAGCCCTGACACCGATACCCATTCACATAGGGGGGCTTCCAGATTCCGATAAGCCCCCACCCGCAGACCCCCACAACCACCGGGCAAAGGTTGTGGGGATGAGGACCTTGTCCCCATCAACATGGGGACATGGTGCTTTGGGACGGCATGTGGCCTGGTACGGTTCAGGAGGGGGGAGGGGGGAACTCTCTCCCTTTTCCTGCGGCCTGCCAGGTTGCATGCTTGGATAAGGGTCTGGTATGGATTTTGGGGGGGACCCACATGCCATTTTTTTTTTCATTTTGACGTGGAGTTCCACTTATGATCCATACCAGACCTGAAGGACCTGGTATGGACTGGAGAATGGTATGGGGGAAACCCACGCTGTTTTTTTCAATGATTTTGTATGTATATTGCTGGGATCCAGCAATACATTACAGCCGCAAGCAATTTTGAATTACATTTTTTCCTTTAGGAATGTAATTTTTCTGCGGAACTGTTATAAACATGGGAAAGATGCACTACTTTACAGGCAGACTAAGGGGACAATATTTAATGGAATATTTCATTTTTATTGTTTTACTTTAAGCATTATTAAAATCACTGCTTCTGAAAAAATTGTTTTAAAAACATTTTTTTTTTTTTTGCATTGTTACATGTCCCCTGGGGCAGTACCTGGGTACCCAAACACTTCTTATAGCAAAAACTGCATATAAGCCTTTAAGCCTTTAAAAAGAAGACTTTTGATTTTTCACGTTCGTGTCCCATAGACTTTAACGGTGTTCACATGTTCACACACATTTTTTGTCTGTTCGCATGTTCTGGTGCCAACTGAACCGGGGGGGGGGGGGGGGGGGGTGTTCGGCTCAACCCCACCTGGGACAAATAATAGCTATACAAATATGGGATTCCATCACACTTATATATACTATATGTAGAGATGTGTCCCTTAACTAGTTACAGACCCCCCCGCCTGCCACAGTTGTTGCAGCAAGTTGGCTCCCCTGCGAAAATCACCTTCAGTGTACGTTGGGCACGTACACGGCGATTTGTGGGTGTGCGCGCCCATTCACAAGCGGGGGAGCCAACCAGCCGGTCTGATGGACTTGATGCCCACCGGCCACCCGCGATTGCTCCTAAGACAGACAGAATGAAGATCTGTCAGTGTAAACAAACAGATTCCCATTCTGTAAGGGGAGGAGAGAGAGATGGACTGTTTCTAGTGATTAGGAACAATAATCTTTCTCCTCCTCTACTCAGCCCAGCCCCCATACAGTTAGCAACACCTCCCAGGGAACACATTTAACCCCTTGATCGCACCTAGTGTTAACCACTTCCCTGCCTGTGACATTTATACAGTAATCAGTGGCTATTTTTAGCTCAGATGGCTGTATACATTTCAATGGTCCCAAAAAAGTGTCAATGGTGTCTGATCTGTCCGTCGTAATGTCGCAGTCCCACTAAAAAACGCAGATCACCACCATTACTAGTAAAAAGATTAAAATGCCATAAATACATAAATTTAATACATTTGTATATGCTATAACTTTTGATCAAACCAATCAATATACGCCTATTGCACACCATTTCTCATTACATATTGTCCTAAACCGATGAAGAAATTTGGGGGATATTTATTGTAGCAAAAAGTAAAAAATATTGTTTTTTTTTCAAAATTATCGCAAAAAATTAAAAATGCAGAGGTGATCAAATACCACCAAAAGAAAGCTCTATTTGAGGGGAAAAAATGACATCAATTTTGTTTGGGTACAACGTCGCACGACCGCGCAATTGTCAGGTAAAGCGACGCAGTGACGTATCACAAAAAATTTCCTGGTCATTAAGGGGGCAAATCTTTTGGTTCTTAAATGGTTAAATGGATGTGCTGTGCTTGTCCCTGTCACTGGAACGATCTGGTTCAGGTAAGAAAAAGTGGGGCTCTGGGGGACTGCTGCACTAGAATGGGGAATGCACTAGAATGCATTAAGGTGAAAAACCTTGGGGGTTTACAACTCCTTTCACTTATGCCCCGTACACACGGTCGGATTTTCTGATGGACAATGTCCGATCGGAGCGTGTTGTCGGAAATTCCGACCGTGTGTGGGCGCCATCGGACATTTTCCATCGGATTTTCCGACACACAAAGTTGGACAGCAGGAGATAAAATTTTCCGACAACAAAATCCGATCGCGTCAATTCCGACCGTGTGTGGCCTGTTCCGACGCACAAACTGCCACGCATGCTCAGAAGAAATTCCGACACGGGACAGCTCGTCCTGGTAAACTTAGCGTTCGCAATGGATACAGCACTTTCGTCACGCTGCAATGTTCAAAATGGTTTAATACAGCGCACTCTCTTCTTCTTTATAATGTGACAAGAATTAAGTAGTTTTGATGCTCATATTCACACACACTTCTCACAAACTTCTTTCGTTACTATTTATCGGGATTCCCTCAATATATTTTGATTTCTCACATCTGACAACATATATTTTTTTTTTTTTACTTTAATGTAGATTCTTTTTTTGTGTTTCTCTTTTTAAATTTTTTTTTGGGTGATTTTGATTTGTACTCCTGAAAATGTTTGTGTGTTTTTTGTGACAAGTTCCCACAACACCATTGATATGTTGTTGTATTTAATCTGTAGGAGATTGTTTGGTGTTGTCCCTTGTTATTTTCACATTTTATGTTTTTAGAAATGTATCTGAATCGTCACCAACAAACTGTCCTTTTTGGATGAAAACACACACAGGAGAGTAGAATTTACCGAAATAATTTTTATTAAGGGGTCACAACTATAAAAAAACAAAGAGGGAGGCAACGCTGGAGAAACTGCAGAAATTGGCGAAGCCTGGGACCCCCAGGGCAGACATCAATTATTTAAAAGCAAAATTGGTGGCCTGAGGAGTCCATATCTTAGGGAGGGCAGTCTGGTCCAGAAGTCCCAGAGATCCGGAAAGCAGCAGATGACATCTGTGTCCCCAGGCTGTGGTCATACGAGAGACTGCATCTTCTGTCAGACAAGACTGAACACAGGGTCATCACTCTCAGGTCTTCCTTCCACGCTTCCTTCCAGGCTTTGGCTGTGGTGGTGGAGTTGTGGCAGCAGGAGGAGGAGGAGGATCGTCCATCTCCATGACATCCGTCTTGGGTGTCAGTTCCCCACTCTCCCCCTTCCGAAGGACTTTATAAAGCAGGTCCTCACAGAGCCTGCGTTGGCCCTCCTGCATGCCCTGCAATTTTGTGGCAGCCATGCAGGCAAAGGCCTCTGCAGGACTGGGGAAGGCTCGGAGGGACGCAGAAGCCTCCTGGATCAGCCTGTATGCTGAATCCTGCACAGGACTGGGAGTGGCCTTCCTGGCCCTTTTGTATGGCAGGCGGAGGGGAGGAACCTGAGACTCAGTCAGGCTGCGACTTGTCCCAGGCTTCTCTTGGCTGACACTTAGCCCCGCCTCCTCCTGGCTGCCACTAATCCCCGCCTCCTCCTGACTGCCACACTCCTCCTGGCTGAGGTCTTCCTGTGTATGAAAAAGGGACATAGTTTTAGTATTTTATTCATCAATCACACACAATTTTCACCTCCTCACTGCTGCAAATTGAATGTTAACAAATATAACAGACTATCCTTCTGAGCCCAGCATTTTTCATTCTTGTCCCAATTTTGGGTGCCCACTACTGTCTATTGATATGTAAAACACTTTCAAGCAGCAATTAGTGATCAATAATAACATCTAATAAACATCATTTATTTATTGCCCAGAAATCTGTAGAAGAATGCTATACCTGACTCCAGCTGGGCTCCTCCACTTCTTCCTGGTTGGAAGGCCCAGGTTGGACATCGGAAGCCTCAGCTGGTATGGAAGGAAGCGTGGAAGGAAGAGTAGAGAGGGATTCCCTGACCTCAGTCTGGTCTGACAGAAATCGCAGTCTCTCATAGTACCACAGCCTGGGGACATAAACGTCATCTGCTGCAGCTCCGGACCTCTGGGAATCTGTGACCTTCTTGCGCTCCCTAAGATAAGTGCTCCTCAGGCCACCAATTTTAGCTTTCAAATAAGGGATGGTTGCTGTGGGGACCACCGGCTTCACCAACTCCAGCAGTTTCTCCAGCGCTGCCTGCCTCTTCTATTTGTGGTTGTAATGGGGATGTCTGACCTGCCACAGACAGGGCAGCTCCCTGTACTTGTCTATGAACAGGGGAAGGAAGTTGTGGTCATTGAAGCCATCCATTTTCTCTGCAAGACACAACACAAGACAAACCCTAATGTCAGGCCAAACTCCCCTAATCTTGTTACAATATAGGCTTCCATTTCGAAGCAGTATAGGCCCAAGTTTAGATCCTACCTTCGTTAGCACAATCGGCGTCTCCGATGCTCCTTCCTCTGCTCACAGATCGTACGTAAGATGCGCGCGTTACGCTTTATACACACTGCGCATGCGTATAACTCCGCCCGCCCCTGACGTTCTTTCTAGTCTATTCCCCGCCCCTTTTCGTTCAGCGCAGTGGGTGAAGAGCACATGGCGGATAGACAGCAGGATCGTGCTAACTGTAGCAACGAGGAGGAGGAGGAGGAAAGGCCGGAGCCTGAAACGTCCCGATCCAGAAGGAAATTAAAGGACTCAAATATGTCCTTTGGGGAGATGTTGGAGATGGTGGACATCCTGAAGAAGGCCGACTATGATGGAAAGTATAGGCCTTACCCCAACCACAATGTCCGAAAGGCCAAGATCATGGCGAAAGTGGTCAGGAGTCTGCACCGGAATTTCGGGGTACGACGATCGAAAGATCAGCTCAGGAAGCGGTGATTGGACCTGAAATTACGAGAACATGAGCAGTACAGAAAGATCCGGAGAGTGCTGCAAAAAAGTAAGTAGTTGTGCTGTGTTCCTATTTTTTTGGTGTTTATTACGTTCGTGCTGCTCCATGAGCTTTTAGGAACTGTTGTACAGTTTAAAATGGCAACTTTCATGTTCATGGGCACATTATTCGTTCGGATCACACATTTTTCTTTCGGACTATAAATAAAATACCATTGTTTAGGCCATATGCATTTGGCCACCATTTTGAGGCCCTATACTTGTCTTCAAAGAATCGGGTTGTGTAGATGGCTTTGTTAATAGAATGAAATGCAAACTAGATTCTGTGTAAGGAGAGGACACTCAGCAGCTGTTTTCACATCTGGACACTGGAGAACTAGTGTGGGACCCCAGAACACCATTTTTATTAGGGGGGCCACACAGGTGCTCCAGTGTATACTATAGGGGGGGCTACATCTGTGAAGCTTGTACCAAACAGGTAAAGTATTGCAGGTTGACAAAGGACACTAAAAAAGCTACATCTTGGAACTCGGCTAAAATAGACAATTGTACCCCACTTCCAAGCAATGTTTCATCTTTATAGTTCTGCCATCAAATATCTGTGTGCTAATTATACCATTATGTTTTACATAGGGGATAAGAGACTCGGAGGACACCCCTCATCCGAGGAGACCAGAGCCCCCCCCCCCCTCTGGAAGAAGGGGAAATACCCCCAACACAAGAAGAGCAGGAGGAAGAAGACGTGGTGGAACTAGTCACCACAACAGGTGAGTGTCTGCGACCACAGGCTCAGATAAGAGATGGATGGCGGCATTTTTGGGCAAACCTAATTTATTTTGTGGTTCCTCTCTTTTTAGGTGATCGTGAGGTTGTGGATGAAGATCCTTTCACATCCGAAAGTGCCCAGATCCTGATCGGGGAGATCATGGGGTGTAATTTACAATTGCAAAACATCAAGCAAAACATCAATGATGTTATTCCAAAATATAAAAATATCATTGATGTTTTGGGGCGAGTTTAAAGCCCCTCCAAATCACTTTCTTCTTTTGTGTGCTACAATGTGCTAAATCTTTTTTTGATTTTTCCCAAAGCCAAATTTGGAGGATGCACACAGTGTGTCAACATGTGCTATCTGCCATCACGGGAGATCAATAGACGCGTTTTGGGGGTGCAACCCCTTCCTCAATAATAAAGTAGCGGTGAGGAAGGGCTTTCTCCCCCAAAACACGTCCCTTGATCCCCCGTGATGGCAGATAGCACATGTTGACATTGTGAAATTTGTGTGCATCTTCCAAATTTGGCTTTTCCTGGTGTGATTTCCCCCCATCTGAACGCAATATCAAACCCAGTTCCTAAATACTCATGTCTGATATTGCCTTCAGGTTCTACCAAATGTGAACTTTGTAAGATCAAGATTTGTGTCTTTTCTTGTTGGTTTTACACAGGCCTGTTTTCTATAAAATGCACATTTTCATTTTGGATGACACCACAAAAATTGTTATACAACAAACATGTCGGTTTGTCAGAAAAACCTTTGGTAAATGCACATGTGATTGTGCTGGTATTAAAAAGATTGTTCATCAAGAATGTGTGGATTATTGTCTCAACGCTACAACATTTTTGAGGTGATGTAATTGTTGTTTGATGAGAAAATGGGGGTAATTTCCTAAGGGCAAATACTCTTTGCACTACAAGTGCAGTTTCAGTGTAGTAGTGCAAAGTGTCTTTGCATGTAGTAAATAACAGCCAACAGTGCTTTGTAAGGTTACACAATCACGACATTTTCTGGACTCCACACATTTCTGTCAGGGTCAGCTCAAACAAACACAAGCAGTAAATGTCCACAAAGAAGAGCCTGGGGGGAGATGCCTGTCGAGAACTTGAGGTCCTGCAGGCTTCTCCCTGTGGCCAAATACCGCAGGGTAGCGACCAGCTCTGCTCCGGAGTGATGGCTTGCCTCATGCAGGTATCCTGCCTGCTAATATAGGGGGTCAGCAAAGCCAACAAACGGTGAAACACGGGGTCCGTCATCCTGAGAAAGTTCCTGAAATCATCAGGATTATTCTCACGGATCTCACGGAGCAAAGGCATATGAGAGAACTCGTCACGCTGAAGCAACCAATTCTTGGTCCATGAACTCCTCCCCACCCTGTTCATGGACTGGACTTGTGTCAAGGTCAGGACCCCAACACCAAGCCCCCACACAGCACGAACTCTACGAGGAGTACGCATACGAAACATGGCTAGAAAACGGTCGGCTGCTCAGAACGAAGTAACAGAACGCACTGAAGAACAGCAAGGCCTGTGAAGAGCGACCTGAAAACCAGTAACGAATGAACAAGAATACAATGACTCCTTAAAGTCACGCGGAACTTGCTTGCACGCACTGAAGAGCAGATACAAACCCACAAGCACAAACTGAACGGCAGAAAACGGTCTGAAAGCCACGAGTCTGAAAAAGCGCGAATCGTCTCTCACCAAACTTTTACTAACACGAGATTAGCAAAAGGAGCCCAAAGGGTGCCGCGCTTGGTTCTGAACCGGCCTTTTCTAGTCTCGTCGTACGTGGTGTACGTGACCGCGTGGTTGTCGATCGGAAATTCCGACAACTTTGTGCGACCGTGTGTAGGCAAAACAAGTTTGAGCCAACATCCGTCGGAAAAAATCCTAGGATTTTGTTGTCGGAATGTCCGAACAAAATCCGACCGTGTGTACGGGGCATTAGAGTGATTCTTTAAACATTGTTTTTTTAGCTGACAAGACCTAATATGTAGAAAAAAGTGGGGAGAAGAATTTCCCAAAGCAATTCTTCAGAAAGGAACATGCAAATTTATCATACAATATAAAGTATTTATTACAAAAATTCACTTAACACTAATCACTTTTAAATGGAATGACATACCTACACCGAATACAATAAAATTAGACAACGTTGCCTTAAGACACAGATGGCCACCACACTCAGACACACACCCCTCACCAATATCATTATTTACTGATGAATATATTGGAATCCCTGTGTTGGTATGGATAGTAATGGTTTTAAAGCAGTTCGCTTAATATTGCATGGATACCACACATAGAGAATTAATCCTGTCCATAGCTCAGTTAAACAATGACAGTGGACAATGGTAGAAGCAATTAGCCTCGGTGATGTCAAATAAAGAAGGATAGCAGACAGTTCACAATTCTAATTGTAGCGCTGGTAGATTTTTGATCTAGTAAATCTAGTGGGTCACTTGTTAGAGGAAGTTAGATTTACAACAACAAATTAGTGAAAAATCACAAAGCAACTCTTCTATGAGGACAAACCGGTGATGAAAATTGTAATCTTTATTGAGACTATCCAAAAATATTATTACAACAGATCTAAGTACAAAATGCAATCCTAAAAATATATCCCTATCACCAACACATATTAAAAAGACCTAAAATCTCAAGAGGACATCGGTGGCCACCATCTTCCAATTTCACCTCACATATCTCTCACTCTCACACACACACACACATACAGATCTCAATTGATCGCCAGATCGGTAAGGCTTGCAGGTGTAAAGCTCCAATAACCTGGGATAATGTCACGTATAAGTGACTGGTTTGGTCTTGTGATGAAATACAGTTGTTCATGAATATTTTCCTCCAGGGATAAAGGTAAGAGTTGTAAATAGTACAGGTGTGGTGCGAGAGTTCCTTATGGTTTCCGTAGCGCTAACTTGTAACAGAGACAGCTTCTATATTTTTTTTTTTTTTTTTAACATAAAAGTTTATTTAAATTTTCACAACAAAAAAAACTGTTCGCTTTGTATTAGATTTGATTACAGATGACATGCATAGAACATTTACGTGACTTGGTATGAGTAAGAATCAATTATCACAGTAGTTATCCATTTCAGAAGAAGATATTAATACACTCATTAAGGATATAGATAAATGATGTATGTGTAAGGGATCCCACCTTTCAATTTGGAACATCCTAGCCCATTTGTATAAAGTTTTGAGAAGTCCTGAGAGCTAGTCACCGCCAATCCCCATGGGCACGAACCCCACATTTCATTCAATAGACAGGTGTTTGGCCTTCACCCACGCTGCCCAAATTTTCTCAAATTTTTTTGGACAGTTCCTGCCCATATACGTCATTTTATATAATGGTAGCGCCTTATTTACCAGGGATAGCCAGAGTTGTTTGGTGGGCGGTTGGGACTGATTCCACTGCAGTAAGATTGCTTTTCTGGCATATAGTGTGGTGTAAAAAATGAACAGTTTCTTCCCCCATGAAACTTCTAGAAAATCACAAATACCTAGTAGAAGAGGTATTGGGCTATATGGGACTTGCAGTCCCCCTATAGAATTGATATCAGCAAGTATACTTTGCCAGAATTCCACCACTCCGGGGCAGGACCAGACCACATGAAAGAAATCGGCTTCCCTAGACCCACATCTGGGGCACCTCGCTGTTCTATCAGGGTATATTTTCGCCAGGCGTATTGGAGAGTAGTAGGCCCTATGTAGGAATTTCAGCTGCATGAATCTATCCCTTGCTGAAATTGTCAAGGGTAGGTATTGTTGGATTCCCTCTTCCCAGTCCTCATCCGTCAACTCCGGAACATCCACCCTCCACCTCTCACATAGCTGGGAGACTTTAGATGTATCTCGCGTCACAAGTAGGTTATAGACGGCGGACAGTGTTCTTCCGCCATCCTGGTTTTTCAATACACTTTCTATCGGTGTCTCCTCCAGAGTCAACGGACCGGGGAACTGGGACCGGAACGCATGCCTCACCTGGAGGAACCTGAAGAACATATGATTGGGTAGATCCTTTTCTCTTTTTAAAGCATCAAATGTGACTAGTTGTCCTTGGGCAACTATATCCCCCAGGGTCGTGACTCCATATCTGGCCCACACAACCGGGTCAGGGATGGAGTGAAAGTGAGGCAGGCGGGGGTTACCCCACAGGGGAGTTGCCGGGGACCAATTACTAGGTCCCCAAAATAGCGTATTAACAGTGTCCCATACCTTAAGGGTTGTTTTTATGGGACAGGTCACATCTGGGTGGGATCTGGGGCCTCTATGCACCAAGTTCCTCAACTCTGCATAGGAGCCGATCAGCGCCGCCTCCAAGGAAGCGGCCAGATTAGCCGTCTCTTCTGAGAACCACCATTTTACCATTACTAATACCGCTGCCCAGTAGTATTTTAGGAAGCATGGTAAGGCCAGACCCCCCAAGGTCCCTGGTAGTTGCAGTGTTGCCCTGGCTATTCTAGGAGTTTTCCCATTCCAAATGAATGAGGTGATAATGCTATCTAAATGTCGAAAGAAGGTCATTGATATAGGGATCGGGGTCTGTCGGAATAGGTATGTAAATTTAGGTAAAATTGACATTTTGATTAAGTTGACACGGCCAACCGGGGTCAGTGGTAGGGATCTCCATGTGTTACATCTTTGGGATAGGTGGTGAACCACAGGGTTTAAGTTTAAATTGATATATTTTTTTAAGTCTAGATGTATTTCTACCCCTAGGTATCTAAACTGGGAAACCCTACAGAGTTGTCCATCCGTTTGCAAGGAAGTAGACCCCGCCCGCAGGGGAAACAGTATCGATTTTCCCCAGTTGATACATATACCAGAGAATTTCCCAAATCTATTAATTACCGAGAGAGCCTCCGGTAGGGAGGCACCGTCCTCTTTAAGATAGAGTAAGGTGTCGTCAGCATATAACGACACCTTTTCCTGTAGAGGACCCCTCGGAATTCCCCTAACCCCGGGTGTGGCCCTCAGAAGGGCAGCCATCGGCTCTATTGCCAGGGCAAAAAGGCCAGGCGAGAGCGGGCACCCCTGCCTGGTTCCCCTACCCAAAAGAAAGGTCGGGGAGAGTACTGTGCCTGTGCGAACTCTGGCTGTGGGGGCCCTGTATACCATCCTGACCCAGGAGATAAAGACCGGGCCAAACCCGAATCTGCGGAGAACCTCCCATAGGTAGCCCCACTCAACAGAGTCGAAGGCTTTCTCCGCGTCCAGAGAGGCCACAACTTCGTCTCGGGTATCCTCCTCCCCGGAGGCCAGGACAGCAAACAACCTGCGGATGTTTATGTCTGTGCCCTTTCCAGGCATGAAACCTGATTGATCTTCATGAATTAGATCAAGTATTATTTTGTTTAACCGCTGGGCCAAAATTTTGGTTAAAATCTTTGCGTCCGAATTAAGTAAAGATATAGGTCGATATGAGGGACATAGTTGGGGGTCTTTTCCCGGCTTTGGCAGGACCACTATGATGGCTTGTAACATGGATTGTGGAATCTCCCCAGTACGCAGGGTCTCTGTAAGCATTGTGTGCATCCTAGGCGCCACCTCGCCCATATACAGTTTATAAAATTCAGGAGGTAGGCCGTCCAGTCCCGGTGTCTTCCCCGTTTGTAAAGAGCTGAGAGCCCGTTGGACCTCCTCCAAGGTTATTGGAGCTTCGAGGTCCTCCCGTGCTGCAGCCGTGAGGGTCGGAAGTGTTATTTCGTCTAGGAACTCCGAGAGTTCCTTCGCTGAGTATTGTGCCCTAGATGAGTATAGGGACGAGTAATATTCAGCAAAGCAAGCATTTATCCCCTCAGGGTCTGATATTAGGGTGCCGTCATTCTTGCGGATACGAGCTATGGTGGACACAGGGGACTGCTCCCTGGCCAACCAGGCCAAAAGCCTACCTGTTTTTTCCCCTTGCTCAAATATTCTTTGAGTTTGGGCTAGTTGGCGTTTGTTTGCCTTGGCTACCCTTAGTAGCATTACCTCCCGATAGGCAACCTTCATATCTTGTGCTATAATAGGGTTGGCCGTGAGGGTGTATCTGGTCTCTAAGTCCCGGGCTTTGGTCTCTGCCTCTTCCACCAGCATCTTATTATTTCTGCGCTCTCTAGCTATGGATGACATATAGCAGCCTCTGATGTAGGCTTTAAAAGTGTCCCATATCATCCCCGGAGTGGAGGAACCCGCGTTGGTCAACCAAAATTGTTTTATCTCTTTTACTATCTCAATTTCTATGGTAGGATGTTCAATCCAGAATCGGGAGAGTCGCTAAATTCTGTCCGCCTGTGGAGTGGAGGTTTGCAGTATGCATAATAGCGGGGAATGGTCAGAAATTCCCCTCGGCAATGTATCAATATTTATAACTTTGGGAAGCATGGGCGAGCTTGCGTAAAGGAGGTCAATACGTGATAATGAGTTGTAGGAGGAAGAGTGACATGTATAAACTCGTTCTGTTGGATGTTTCCAGCGCCATACATCCTCTAATCCCAGCACCTGCGCCCATCTAGTTAGCGCAGAGTCTGTAGCTGGGTCCGGGGACATTTTATCTATTGACGGGTTAGGTGTGATATTAAAATCCCCCGTGAGAATTACATTGTCTGTGGGGAATTGCGCAATTATAGTAGTGATCTTCTGCAGTAGGGAAATGTTAGCCGGTGGAGGCAAATATACCCCCACTATGACCATTGCCAATGCTTCTATATTAGCGTGGATTATTATGTATCTACCTTCTGGGTCTATGAGAATATCAAGGGGTTCAAAATTGAGTGATTTGTGGATCAATATACTAACCCCCCTGGCGTAATTAGTGTATGTGGCATGATAATGGTGTCCCACCCATGGTTTCTTTAACCCCAACACTCTGCCCCCCATCAAATGTGTCTCTTGAAGAATACAAATACTGGGCGTATATTTCTTAAGATATTCAAAAACTAGTGAGCGTTTAATTTTGTGATTAAGACCCCTTACATTCCATGACAATATTTTCAGCTGAGCCATATCTCAATGTGGTATATATTTCTTTCGGAAAACCATGTATTGTTAAAATATATAGATGACTCCTTCCCATCCCTCCCCCCTCCCTCCAAGGGACCCATCCTCCACCCATGGGCAATAACCAGTCTGGCAGCCTGAAGCATGTATCCTATGCCTTTGCTATTGTCAAGCCATCTATAGGAGTCTTCCCTTAAATAATGAAGCGAAAAACAACAAACAAAAATTAACTTTAAACAACCTAAACAAAACGTCCCTCCCATCCCTCCCCACACCCCATTAATTAAATTTCGGAGTGTTTGAGTACCCATAACAACCAAAATAAAAGAAAATAAAAAAGCAAGAAAAGACAAAAAAAAAAAAAAAAAATTTTTTAGGAGGAACCTCCTAGGGGGCGGTGTGCAGCAGTTGGCACACCTAGGACCTAATTATCTTAGCGTGAGATCAGAGACCGCACTACTCATTGCATCTGCAGGCCTGTGCTGATAATAAACGAGAGGGGGAAGGTAAAATAAAGATTCCTTATAAAAAAGAAGAAAAAACCTGGAGAAGGAAACCAAAACAACAAGGAGAAATATCCCCCATATCCAAGGCCCCCTCCCTTCCATGTGGACCTGAGCAACCTGTCTGCGCTAGAGCAGCCATTAGCACTTAGATATTTCTAAGGGTACAATCTTAGTTACAAACGATAGTAGTTTCTATAAACCTGTAAAAAGTAAAAGAAAGTTGGTTAAACAATAGAAGCAGTCACTTAGAGTCCTCTTGAAGAGTCAGACCACTTAACAGGATTCCACCATTAACCCTTCCCTCCACCACCCATCTCTAATAACAGGATGAATATTGGTGATGTGGGGCACTATGTCTCGCATTCTCCCCCTTTTCCCCTCTTCTCCTCCTCCGTCAGCCCCGGAGTCAGTAAATACGGCAACAAAGTTCCATGGGTCCATACCGTCGGTCAGGACTGCCAACATCCGAATAGTTCCTTTAGGGGGAGAGAGGAGCCCCAGGGAAAAAAAAAAGGGGGGGGAGGGGGGGGCGGGGTGGGAATACATTTCAGCAGACCATATTTAATGCACCCCCATCGACCCCCCCAATCCCTCGACACAGGACTGTTCAGCAAAGCAAGTTTCCATCCCCTATTGTCTGGTTAGCTGTTCGGCAATACTCCCCACAGATAATCAGGCCCCTCAGGATTCATGTATTCCATAGCGCCCGTACAGTGTGTCATTTACCAATAGGGGTGGGGATTATTAGAGATAGCAGGCTGTAAATCTTACCACCGGTCCTCACCAGGTAGATGGAGGGTTAGGCTTGGCGTATTCCATACGTCGTATCAGTGATTGCGTGGCAGGGATTCAAGCCATCTGGCTGCTTCCTCCGGGGAGGTGAAGAATTTAGTAGTTTCGCCATCCACTACCCTGAGTCGTGCAGGGAAAAACATGCTGTATTTTAGTCCCTTAACGCGCAGTTGGGCCTTGACCTGGTCGAATGTCCTGCGTTGCCTCTGTGTTTCAACGGAGTAGTCAGGAAATAGCATTATCTTCGCGTTCTCAGTGCGCAGCTCTCCCACTTTTCGTGCCTCTCTTAAGATCAGATCTCTATCTCTAAAGTTCAATAGACGAAATATGAAGGTGCGTGGAGGTGTTCCCGGTGGGCCCCGAGTTGACGGCATTCTGTGGGCTCGCTCCACCGCAAAGTGTGTAGAAAATGGTGCCTGCGGGAGAAGGTTATGCAGCAACTGCTCCGTGTAGGCCTCCGGGTCTCTTCCCTCCACTCCTTCCGGAAGTCCCACCAAGCGCAGATTATTCCTGCGATTTCTGTTTTCCTGATCTTCCGCACGTGATTCCAGCGTTTTCATTTTAACTTGCAGTATACGAAGGGAGGCGCTGTGATCTCGGATTTCATCTTCATTCTCCCCTACCCTCCTTTCAGCCTCCGTCAGCCTGTCTCTGTATTTGTCCATATCCCTTCTTATTAGGCCCATTTCTGATTGTATTTGCTCTATTTTGGTAGTTAGGGTAGTTTGGCAACCCGTGATAGCCTGCATTAATGCTTGAAACTGATCCTCTCCCATCTGGGAGGACTCAGCCTGAGTGTCTGTGTGATCTGTTTGCGAGGCCATGTTTGAACGCACTGCTCCCCGTGGGCCCTGGGCTGGTGGCGATGTATTAGGGGCCTTTTGTTTCTGTTTCTGGGCGCCACAGGTTCTTCTTCTCATGCCCAGTTTTCAGTCTGCCAGATACTATGTGACAGGCAAGGGTCCCTCAGCAGCCAGTTTACAGTATGTATCCTCCGCCCTCCGTATATCCCTGTCTCTCTCACCTTCCAGCAGGTCTTGTCTGCAGTCCCTCCGCCTCTCCCCTCCAGATGGCACCTCCGCTGGGCCTAAAGCAGCCCCTCTTCCGCCGATCGCGGCACCTGAGGCTGGGGATCGCGAGTGCCTTGTAGGCCTCAGAATGGCGGATCCCCTCTGGAGTGGTGAGCCGGCCGAGGGCCTCCTAGGCGGCGTGGATGTCTCCTCTCTTCCGCTCCGGGCCTCCCCCTGCCTCCCAGCGGCACCAGCCACAGCGGATGGATCGTTGCGGCCACTCCACGGCCGTCCACAGCACCCGAGGCCGGGGATCGCGAGGCCGCACAGGCCGCAAGATGGCGGATCGTCTCCGTGACGCCGAGCCGGCCCGAGAGCTTACAGCAGCTTCATCCGACGGTCCACACCTACAATTCTCCTCCACTCCGCCGCCGGTCACAGAGCACCGCCACCCCAGGTCAGTTTTTAGAGGGATCGCTTAGATTTAAGGTAGGATTCCTATGGATGCAGTAAGGGCCGGCGGAGCTCCCTCAGATTCCTTGTCCGGCAGTGTCGCCCGGGAGCCGAACCGCCACTATCATCTGACTTCAGCTTTCCTCGCCTCTGTGCCCGGTCTCAGCCACAACCCTATGGGGCAGTTAAATCTGATATTAGGCCACAAACTAACGGATTTTTAGGCCTGCTGTGTGCGGAGCTCTATCTCAGCCGTCCTATCTGGTCGCCACAGCTTCTATATTTAGATGTGTGCACACAATGGTTAGAAATCACCAAAAGGTGAGACAACGTATCAAGTTGAATGTAGCACTTGTGTGATATTAATAGAATGAAACTGACTTTACCAGCAGCAGGAGCGGAACACTGTACAGCTCACCGTTTCAAATAATAGAGGGAAGCTTACAGTCACCGGCGTCTAGACAGGATCATCGCGATCCATGGTTTACCATCACAGCCACTGCAGGAGAGATCCCATTCATGGATAGCAGAGCGGTTTCCTACGTTAACTACCTATAAGAAATTATCCTATAATCCCTTCCCAGGAATTATAGAGGCCCTGAACTTCAAATTGAGGATGGCCCTTGAAAATAACCTGCTCTCCAATAAAGAGAGTAAATATCTTTGCGTCAACAAATTTAATACCCCAACCTTTTATATAATACCTAAGCTTCATAAATCGATCACTAATCCTCTGTGAAGACCCATTGTGTCTGCCATCAAGGGACCCCTGGAGAGAGTGAGCAAATTTGTGGACGCAATGATAAAGGAATTGGTAAGGGAACTCCCTTCCTTCGTACAGGACACACGGGATGTACTCAGAAAAATAGATGGAATCAAGGTACCTAAAGACACCATACTGGTGGGGGTTGATGTAGAATCACTCTACACGTCAATCCCACACGAATGTGGTCTAAAAGCAGTACAGTATTTCCTTGATTCCAAATTTCCACAGCTAGCTGCACAAAATGAGTTCATTGTAGATTTACTACAATTTATGTTGGACAACATCTGTTTCCAGTTCTTCAGCCAATATTATAGACAAATAAGGGGTACGTCCATGGGGACCCCATGGGCCCCAGCCTATGCATGTCTACATCTTGGGCTGTGAGAATTGGAGTGTGGCTGAGGTACATTGATGACGTGATCATGTTTTGGGGGGGCACACCATCGGAACTGAAGGCCTTTATTGACAAACTGAAACAGAACAATAGGAATATAAGGCTTACCTTTTCATTTACCTTTACCTTTTCATCTGACCCTGTAGCTTTACCATTCCTTGACCTTACTATTCAGATTAGGGATGGCCAGATATCTACAAAAACTTTCAGAAAAGAGGCGGCAGCCAACACCTTGCTTTTGGCCACTAGCCACCATCCGAAACCACTCATTCACGGAATACCTGTAGGACAGTTCCTGCGTACCAGGAGAAACTGTTCAGATGATAGGGATTTCCAAATGGAATCCCATGAAATGTACGGGCGTTTCCGTGAACGAGGATATTCCCATGGATGCATTAGGAAAGCTAAAAAGCGAGCTTGCCTTACTGACAGATCTTCCTTACTCTCTAACAGCAAAACAGAACAACAACTAGACAGAACCATCTCTGCCCCAATAAGGATCATCACAAAATTTGGGGCACAATCGGAACAAGTCCGGAAAATACTGGGCCGCCATTGGCACATCTTAGATCCCCTATAATAGGGAGGATAGTTGGGAATAGACCTCTACTCACCGCTAGAAGGGCCACCAATCTTAGAGATAATCTGGTTCACTCGGAATACACGAGACCGACTAGACAAAATTGGCTCACTATCCTACCCCCCCTTAGGGGCATGTTTCAATGTGGCAGATGCCACATTTGCAAATTTGTTGATAAGACGGACATGTTCACCAACTCTGATGGCACAAAACAATTTAAAATTCATCACTTCATAAACTGTCGATCAACACGTGTCATATACATGTTAACATGCCCATGTGGTTTAATCTACGTGGGCAAGACCAAAAGACAGCTTAAAATCAGAGTTGGTGAACATGTCCAAAGTATACTCAATAAGGATGATTATCACTACACTTTCTGGAGAAACATGATGGAAACCGAAGTGGCCTTAAATGCAAGGGTATCTATAAACTAAACTTGCCCCCACGTAGGGGTGATTTTGACAAAGTACTTTACCAAAAAGAAAAGATGTGGATATTTACTTTAAAATGCATGCAGCCGCGAGGATTAAACAACGAATGCAATCTATCTGTCTTTTTGGAACAATAGGGAAAACCTTCTTTTGAACTGGTGCTCTCTTTTGATGCTGTCTGTGGATCTGATTGGAGATTCTTCACATATTTTGACTGTTGATGAGCTTCTTCCCGTCTATTCACCTATTATGGAATTTGAAGGTTGTCATAGAGTCAATACTCTCCCCTTCCATTCCCTCCTTAAAATATGCTCATGAGTCTGGATTGGGATGAGTCATAATTGATTAATCCCAAATTTGAATGTTGACACTTTCCACTTAGCCATATATGTAAAGAGCCTCCATCAATAATTTTGTGTTCTGTTTTTGTTTTTTGTTTTTTGTGTTTTGTTTTTTGCTTTTTGACTTGATAATTGGAGCCCACTACTTTAACTAGGCTAAACCCACCGTTTCTGTTTGGGCCCTCTACCAGCAAAACCTTTACCCCTGGTAGATTATTGGAACCCGTGTTCACTGGAATTTAGATAAATCTTCTCTAGCTCTTTCCTGACTGTCTATATATATATATATATATATATATATATATATATATATATATATATATATATATATATATATATATTTGTATTCCCATTGACTCAACTTTATCCTACTGAATGTAATTTCTTTGCTAAGAATCCTAGATAATTTATGTCATTTATTTGGTTAAACTTTGATTGCCCATTTGAGTGTGTTTGTCTGTGCACGGGTGATGAATGATACCATTAATGAACCAAAGCACTATGGGATACCTACCAGATGAAATTGATTGATAACTGATTAAATTGGAGATTTAAACCTGGCAGATACACCATTGCGCATGCTCTGAAGAAGCTAGTAATTTAGCGAAACATAGCATCAGGATTATATGGTATCCGTGAGGAGGACGTCTGGTTGGCCACCTACTAGCTCAGCTAAACTATTCTTCCCACCCCGCTCTACATTCCATTTGGTCCGTTAGCTAACATCAGAGCCTGACTATTGAAGCTAATACTACCAGTGACATCCATGCAGCACCAGTGAGGATTAAGACTTTCCTAACAGCTGATCAGGGCATCCACCCGAAACGTAGGAAACTGCTCTGCTATCCATGAATGGGATCTCTCCTGCAGTGGCTGTGACGGTAAACCATGGATCGCGATGATCCCGTCTAGACGCCGGTGACTGTAAGCTTCCCTCTATTATTTGATACGATGAGCTGTACGGTGTTCCGCTCCTGCTGCTGGTAAAGTCAGTTTCATTCTATTAATATCACACAAGTGCTACATTCAACTTGATACGTTGTCTCACCTTTTGGTGATTTCTAACCATTGTGTGCACACATCTAAATATAGAAGCTGTCTCTGTTACAAGTTAGCACTACGGAAACCATAAGGAACTCTCGCACCACACCTGTACTACTTACAACTCTTACCTTTATCCCTGGAGGAAAATATTCATGAACAACTGTATTTCATCACAAGACCAAACCAGTCACTTATACTTGACATTATCCCAGGTTATTGGAGCTTTACACCTGCAAGCCTTACCGATCTGGCGATCGATTGAGATCTGTATGTGTGTGTGTGTGTGTGAGAGTGAGAGATATGTGAGGTGAAATTGGAAGATGGTGGGCACCGATGTCCTCTTGAGACTTTAGGTCTTTTTAATATGTGTTGGGAATAGGGATATATTTTTAGGATTGCATTTTTTACTTAGATCTGTTGTAATAATATTTTTGGATAGTCTCAATAAAGATTAATATTTTCATCACCGGTTTGTCCTCATAGAAGAGTTGCTTTGTGATTTTTCACTAATTTGTTGTTGTAGATATAGGTTTAACTCAGAGGACAACTAAATTTGGCAGTCTCCGATATTCAAGCTATTGTTGGAGACACCTGATTTGGACGGTGGAACTGGTTGAATCTCAAAAGGGTGAGGCCAATTTATGGCCAAATATTTCCCATATGAGAACACCGGATGATATTAAGGAGTAGTTGAGATTCCCCCTTCTCCCCCCCCCCCTTTTTTCTTTGAAGGAAGTTAGATTTGCCTCTGTTCCAGCTTGGCTGAGTTGCATGTGGTTCCACACTGTGCCTGTGGGTGTCGTTGTCACCATGGGCCAGTGTTGAAAAAGCAACGTGTTGAAGCGTGTGAGTGCTTCTCTTTCCCGGAGATAACTCGGTGGAGGTGGTCCTCCGAGTTGCATTCTGGGAGAGGGTATTTATGAGACAGATGCCATATTTTGGGGTTCATTTTCAGCCACCTGCTGGCCCTCCTGGCCGACAGGTATGTGTTAAGAGTACCACCTCATGGGCCTCCGTTCCAGAGGCCCATGTCACTGAGGCGTGTGGGTGGGCCCAGAAGCCTGTCTGGAGCCTACCACAGCAGCAGAGGAATGGTCCTGAGCTGTCTATCCTGAGTGAAGAAGCTGGACATCCGAGAATATCCCAGGGGAGGACCCGTCATGGAAGGATCATGCAGAGTGCTGGTCTGGAGAGGGGCCTGGTGACTCAGTTGGAGGACGTATCCTGAAGTAGTCTTACTGCATAGCACTGCCGGGTTGGCTTAAAGGTTCAAGTACTGTGTCTGACATTCATCTTAAACCAATACATCCTGTGGCAGAGGATCGTACGGGTTTTATTCCAAACAAGTCCGTGGCAGAGACTTTTATTCGTGCTGCGTACTGGCTGCTAGCAAGTGAGAGATGTCTATCCAGGCGGGCAAAGATTAAATCCTATAAAGGGGAGACTATTCAGCTACAAGTGTTCAATTGCAAAGAATGTTCTGAAGAATACTACAGAAAGGTATTTGAGCTTCCCTGCAGCTTTCCTTCTGTCTCTTTCCTGCTACTTCCTTTATTTGTTCATTAAAGCATTGGAATATATACTCAAGTGTTCAGTGCTTACATCGCCCAGAGGTAAACTCAACGGAACCCTAGATCCGGTGCCGGTGAAACAGAGGTATCGAGAGTGAAGGTAACAGCCCGCTTTAAACCAGCAGCTCCACCGAGAGTTATTGCTACATAATAATGGAGTGAAGGCAAAATTCCTGGTAATGCAAATCAGGAGGTAGACAGAACATGAATGTTCAAGGTTCCTTCAGTGTGTATAAATATATGACAGCTATTCAGGCTATTGACAACAGATGCGGACGGGCTAATGAACCTCTAGGGGGCATGTGAGTATGTGTATGTATGTACGCCTCCCAGCCGGGAAGTGAAGAACAATACAGCTCACCGCTCTCCCGATTTCCACCACGTATACAGCATCAGTGTGAAGCCGGTGTTCCGCCTATTTCTGAATGAGAAAAGGACCTCCATCTGTCCCTCCGGGTCTTCCAGATGCGACCAATGTCGGTGGATATCCTGCTTGTTAAGAGCCTACTTACATAGTTACATACATAGTTAGTAAGGTTGAATAAAGACACCAGTCCATCCAGTTCAACCTGAGTGAGTGTGTGTCTACAACCCTGACCCTTGTCCCTAACCCTGTACATTGCACACTCACATCAGTCCCTACCCTCAATCCAAGGTCCCCATTCATATACTAGGGCCAATTTTGGACAGAAGCCAATTAACCTACCAGCATGTCTTTGGAGTGTGGGAGGAAACCGGAGTACCCGGAGGAAACCCACGCAGGCACAGGGAGAACATGCAAACTCCAGGCAGGTAGTGTCGTGGTTGGGATTCGAACCAGCGACCGTTTTTTTACTGCTAGGCGAGAGTGCTAACCACTGCACCACTGTGCCGCCCTTGTCGCTCAAACACTCCAATCAGAAAAATTGTATTCTCCGTGCTCAGGATACTATCGGGTTGCAGTCTCCCCTAATCGGTCCTCAAAGGGAACTTACAGATAATGCAAACAAAAGATTGGGAAGTGGCGCTACCCTAGTAGCAAACAGATAAGGAGGGTAATTGGTGACCCACCCTAGTGTGTTTCCATACCTAAACTATACCCAAAACAATATTATAGCAAATGTGCACATCAAATTATAAAGGTATCTGTATCTACAGGATAAAGATGCAGCACCAATAAAACAGTGAAAAATGGTATAAACTGTGAAAAAAGGTTAAATAACACCACCACATATGCAAAATGACTGACTATATCACTAGTGTATATCAATAGATATAAGGAATAGATTAATAAATGCTAAATATCAATGCTAAAAAAACCCATGTGTATCATAGGTACCTACAATCAAATAGTGTTAGTCATATAAATGTGCTATAAAATATAATATATAATAAAAGCATAAAAAATTACATAAATACATTAATTATTTAATAATTGCGTGTATATGATGCAGAAAAAAGAGGGGTTGCCATAGTCCCACATGTATAGTGTGAAAAAAAAGTGTTTTTGAAAAAATATTAATTTTGAAAAAATATGAGAAAAATTCTGAAGGAAGTGCTGTAAAGGATGTCAAAGTTCCAAGGTGACCACAGTGCTCAGCAGATTAGGTGATCTTGTGCTCCCCCTCAAGGGTCCCCACTCATCAGCTCCCTGCACCCCTGCAGGGGTAATGGGCATATAGAAATAGCCGAAAAGTTTGGTATTCCCTGATGTATCCTCCACCTGAATCACCTGGCAAGTTGTCTCCTCTGGTCCGTCCTCCAAATAGGGGTCTCCCGACACAGTTATTAGTTGTTATTTAACCTTTTTTCACTGTTTATACCATTTGTCACTGTTTTATTGGTGCTGCATCTTCATCCTGTAGATACAGATACCTTTATAATTTGATGTGCACATTTGCTATAATATTGTTTATCCTACACACATGTGTATATAGTATTTTGGGTATAGTTTAGGTATGGAAACATACTAGGGTGGGTCACCAATTACCCTCCTTATCCGTTTGCTACTAGTGTAGCGCCACTTACCCCACCTTTTGTTTGTCAAACACTCCAATGGCATTTTCGAATCTCCCAAGGAATGCAGAGGGGAGTTGTCAGCTGGTGGGTGGGTCTGAGCCCTCACTACAGGGAGCATGATGGCGTCATGCTGACGCGTTTCACAAATGACCCCAGTTTCTTCAGAGCATGCGTGGACGTCTGGTCAGTATCCTTAAATAGACCCCGTGCAGACACCAATCATTGTACTGGTGATCAAGAGGTGTCCACTTCCGTATTTACGGCCATTCACACAGAAAAACAGCAACAATACAGCTGCCTGGCCAAGGGGTGCAGCAGAGCCACAAAGAAAACAAACAAATTAAAGTAAAATAAAATAAAAATAAAGATAAAAAAAATAAAATGAAAAACAACTATGATAATAAAAATCAAAAAGAAAAAAGTGATAATAAATAGCAATCAAATCAAATTATTGAGTTTAAATACCCAATTAATTAATGAAAATTTAGAAGGGCATCCCACCAGTTTGCAGACAACCCGTCATGCCATATTAAGTCTTACGTAGAGTGCAATGTGGAAATGACCATTGGGATGTATTGGAAGCTGGGGGTTGTACCTCCAGACTGATGAAAAGATTATAAATAGGTTGGGTGGGGTGGTAGGGGATGATGAAAAAGGAAGGGAAGGGGAGGAGGGGAAGGAAAGGGAAAAAGGGGGAAGGGGGGAAGGAGGAGGCTAGGGGAAGGGGGGAAAGAGAAGAGGATAAAGAATATCGGGACTTAGGATGCAAGGAACACAGACAAATTGCATTCATTATTTATGTCTTTCATTTTCACCCAAATCAGTCATGAATGAGTTTGAGGTGTACAAAGTAAAATGATTTTTAGGTATTGGCATACAGAATGTCATAATAAATCTAAAGTAAGCCAGTCCAATAAGGAAGAAGTAGAAGCTTTGGATGCTCTAGTGTCCTTACTACAGGAAAATGCTGACTCTGATCCTGATACAGAGACATTCGACCTTGGACAGGAATGTGCTCACCCGACCAAACTTCAAAATAAGTCAGTTAAGATACCACCTTTGTCAAAACACAAATGGATTGAGTTATTCCTGGAACAAAGTAAACTGGAAGTATAAGGGCACTGATAATTTAACTCGGGAAGAAAGAAAGGCCTGGAAAGAATTGGAGGAGGCTTCTGAAATAGTGATTAAGGGAAGTGATAAAGGTGGTAATTAGGGATGGGCTTTATGTTCGGGTCGAACATGAGTTCGACTCGAACATTGGCTGTTCGCCCCTTCACCGAATAGTGAACAATTTGGGGTGTTCACGGCAAATTCGAAAGCCGTGGAACACCCTTTGAAAGTCTATGGGAGAAATCAAAAGTGCTAATTTTAAAGGTTAATATGCAAGTTATTGTCATAAAAAGTGTTTGGGGACCTGGGTCCTGCCCCAGGGGACATGTATCAATGCAAAAAAAGTTTTAAAAACGGCCATTTTTTTGGGAGCAGTGATTTTAATAATGCTTAAAGTGAAACAATAAAAGTGTAATATAGACCTGAAGGGTCTGGTATAGATTTTGAGGGGGACCTACACACCATTTTTTTTTTTACATTTTGGCGCGGGATTCCCCTTAATATCCATACCAGACCTGAAGGGCCTGGTATGGAATTTGGGGGGCCCCCTTTATTTTTTTTTATTTTGGTTCGGGGTTCCCCTGTGGGGGAATCCCATGCCCTTTTTATCAATGAACTTTTATGTGTATTGCGGACCGACAATTCATTATAGCCGCAAGTAGTTTTAAATGACTTTTTTTCCTTTAGAAATGTCATTTTGCTGTCAGACTGTTATAAACATGGGAAACATGAGCCACTTTACATGCATACTATAGACACTCCCCAGGTATGAAATTTAAAGCAATATTACACTTTTATTGTTTCACTTTAAGCATTATTAAAATCACTGCTCCCGAAAAAAACGGCCATTTTTAAAACTTTTTTTTGCATTGATACATGTCCCCTGGGGCAGGACCCAGGTCCCCAAACACTTTTTAAGACAATACCATGCATATAAGCCTTTAAAATTAGCACTTTTGATTTTTCATGTTCGTGTCCCATGGACTTTAACGGTGTTCGCGTGTTCGAACAAATTTTTTGCCTGTTCGCATGTTCTGGTGTGAACCGAATGGGGGGGTGTTCAGCCCATCCCTAGTGGTAATTTTGTTCTACTTACTCAGGATAAATATGAACAGGAAGTAATGTGCTTAATTCTTGATAAATCCACCTATCGGAGACTTACCTCCGATCCTTTTCCATCGAATGTAGCGGCCCTAAATTACAAACTGAGTTTAGCCTTTGAAGAAGGTTTGATAACGAAAATAGAATACAACTATCTGAATGTTTTGCAGTTTAATACACCAACATTTTACATAATACCAAAACTCCATGAGTTTCTAACCGACCCCCCTGGCAGACCCATAGTGTCAGCCATAAATGGCCCTCTAAAAAAATTGGGAAGTTTATGGATGCGCTTATCAAAGAACTTGTACATGACATTCCCTCCTATGTACAGGATACCCGAGATGTCCTTCATCGACTGGACACTACTACTTTGCCAGCGGGAGATATCCTTGTGGGGATCGATGTGGAATCTTTGTACACGTCAATCCCACACACTTGGGGATTAAAGGCAGTACAACATTTTCTTGAGAAGAAGTTTCAAATTCTAAGATCCCAGAATGAGTTCCTTACTGACATTTTGGATTTCCTGCTAGAACATAATTGTTTCCAATTTTTGGGTGTTAATTATCAACAAATCAGGGGGACATTGATGGGTGCACCTTTGGCCCCCCTCATATGCCTGTTTCTATCTTGGTCTCTGGGAGGAGGAGGTGGTTTATTTGTTGCCGCTGTACCCCAGCAGCTCCCCAGAGATACAGGATGGCTGTCTCCCGATGTAAACAAGGCAGACTGCTGTCCTGTTAGGTATGACAGTGAGATCTTGTTTTCCTGTTAAGAGGAAGAGGACTTTGGGATTGAGACAAGGGAATTATATGGTAGGTTCAGGGAAAGGGGTACTCACACAAACGCATTAGAAGGGCCAAAAAAAGAGCTACACAAGCGGATAGGGGAGTTATTCTTGACAAAACTAAAAGTATAAGACCTAAAACTCAACTACAGGCACCCATTAGGATAATCACAAAATATGGGGCACAGTGGGACCAGGTAAAAAGCATACTTGGCCACCACTGGCATATCCTGCTGGATCGCCTATTCTCGGTGAGATTGTCGGGGATCATCCGTTAATGACTGCCCAGCGGTCCCGAAATCTTAAGGATAGCCTCAATATACTCTGACTCTGAATATCAAAGATCAGCCACACATAACTGGCTATCTGATCTGGCACCTATGAATGGGAGGACAGGAAAGTGTTCAGTCACAGGAGGCCTCAACTCTTATTTTATCTGAGATTTATTGATGACCTCCTATTTATTTGGGAGGGCACAGAAGAATCTGTGATTGAATTTTTACAGGAACTTAACAATAACCCCAATAATATTAGATTGGAATATCAGATTAGTAGCAACATGGTCAATTTCTTGGATGTAACAATAGAGAGATGTCACATTAAAAACAAAAGTATTTTTCAAACCGACAGATCGTAATAGCTATTTGTCAATAAGAAGTGGTCATCACCCAGCGTGGATAAGAAACATCCCGAAGGGGTAAGTGTTACGAGTACGTCGGAATTGCACACAGATAGATGATTTTTATGAGCAGGCTGGGATCCTAAGAAATAAATTTATACAAAAAGGATATGATACTGATGAACTGAATAAGATCATCCAGGAAGTGGCACAAATTCCGAGGGAACAATGCTTTAAGAAGAAAAATGCTCCTCAACCAATTGATAACCAACATCAGTTGGGGTTCATCTCAGGTTATCATTGCCAATACAAAGAGATTGAAGGTATATTTAAGAAGCATTGGCATATTTTGTGCAAGGATAGGCACTTAGGAGAAATACTGCCGAACCAACCGAAATGTATTTATAGGAGGGCTCCGAGTTTTGGTGACCATGTGGTTAAGAAGATTCTTGACCCGCCAGGGCAGAATGACCTGAGACTGGACTTGAAGGGCCTTTACTGCTGCAGGGGATGTATCTGTTGTAGAACCGTAAAAGTGTGTCACAGAGGGGTGACAAGTGTGACCAATAGAGAAGGAGAATCCTTTGAAATCAAGGAATTTAGCTCTTGTAACTCCTCCCATGTTGTATATTTGATGTGGTGCCCGTGTGGCCTACTTTATGTGGGGAGGACCAAAAGACTTTTGAGGATCAGAATCTCAGAACATCTAACCAATATAAAGAACGGTTATAAGTACCACAGTGTCTCCTTGCATTTTAAAGAAAAGCATCAGAAGGATCCCTCCTTGTTACAGTTTTGTAGAATTGATGTGGTCCACCCTTCATGGAGAGGGTCCAATAGAGTTAAAGATCTTTCCCAGAGGGAAACTCGCTGGATCTTTTAATTGAAAAGTTTAACTCCTAGGGGGTTAAACATAGAGTTGGATTTAAACTGTTTTATAAATAATTTTTAATTTAGACAGTGGGATCAATAGTGATTTTTTTGCTGGTTGTGAAATCATTATGGTAATGTACATATATGCTCATATGAGTGGTTTGAATGATATTTGAGATGTTCCTCTAACCTAGAGGAGTGAAATCCCTAGCTGAAGGCCGAATGTATCATTATATTAGATGTTTACACCATGGGTAACTGTGGGCAAAATATATAGGTATACCTGAGAGTAGAACTAGCCCTAAATAGTGGGGGAGAGAATGGGTTTTATTCTCAGTGGGATACCTTAAATAAGTGGGAGAGCAGATGGGTAGGTGATAACGTATAGGGGTGATGATACTCTCCCTTGGTAGTTTAGTTAGTGAGTTCCCCTATACGGATAAAATTCCATATAATTATATAATATATAATTTTTAATATAAATTCTTAATATATATAGAAAGGAGTTAATATATAATAAGAGAGATTCTCACCATGTAAAGACTGATCAAATAATTTACCGAGATTTTGTGATTTTTATTGATTTTTATAGATCTTTTTAGATTGATTATGTTAATTTTAAGGCACCCACATTTTGGAGCGTGACTTTGGAGTGGTATGTGATCCAATCTCATGTGTCTATATGTGGACTAATGCAGTAATTAATGCAGAAACTATAGGATAAGTATGTCATATGTAACTGCATGTTGGAATAAGGAAGCGCTTTGTTCGTTTATATGAATGAGATTACATCATAGGTGCAGGTATGACAGATCCGTGCTTGAACCTGTTTGCCAGATGTAGGTATAACTGGGTGCAAGCCATGCATGAGAGATGTATGTTGAAATCAGTCCGAATCATTTCTAAGGCAGCCCTCATCTCTGATTAGCGGCGCTCCGTAGTCTCTGAATAGTGGAAAATCATTACAGCGCGGACACGAGGTGTGCACATGCGGACCAATCCGCCTATTGGGTGCTAGTTAGGAGGAGATATAAGGGATGAGTGGCAGCCCATACAGCCAATCCCATGATTAAGTCAAATCTATGATGAAACATGTAGGGGGCTGTGATGTGTGAAGAGCAACGCTGAAAGCCGCACCGTAGGAGGGGTAATTTGATTACATGGCGTACCATCGAGGAAGGGGGTGAGATCGGAAGTCTAAGCACTAACACACCTCGGGTCCGCTGTGACCATTTGTGTCATTTGTTCATCCACTGAGTTTTGAAGTTGCTGTGAGCTGCACTGTATTTGCTGCTGTTTTGAATCTTTAAAATGTGAGTGATTTTCTAGAAGATTGTAGTGGTTTTAATAAACTTGCCGTGCTGGTTTACACTATTGGAGCACTTTATTATTTTTCATGTGGACCGATTTATCAAACACTGTGGGATATCGAATTTATCTGATTACCCGGGAGTGTGGTGAACAAGCGATTTTTGCCGTGCATGAGAGTACTGGCAATAGGAATCGGTGATTGTGTCTCTATTGGGAGTGGATTCACGTTTCACGGTGGTGAGGTGGAAGACACGTGGAGGTCATTCACTTATCAAGATTCCAGTTTTCAAACAAGAATTTTTTCACTGATTTTTTGTCACACTTTTTTATCACATTTTTTTGTCACATTATTTTAGACTTATTTTTGTTTACACTATATGGACTATTATAGTACACTAATGGTGTATATATATATATATATATATATATATATATATATATATATATATTTTCACATCTAACACATGGTGAAATGATCTGTGTATATTCATATATTTGGTGTGCAATTCACTGTGGATGTGATTCGGTTCACGTGTTAATGTGTGTAGCAGAGCTCAGTCTGTAACATACAGCAGAGTTGGAGTTCACTTTATTATTTGTCACTGGGAGGGTGTGAGCGCCTCTTATTTCTTCTTTTATATCTGGAAGAGGGATCGTTTGGGTGAACAGATATATGAGATCAAATAGTATTTATATGTAATTTGTTTAGAGGGGCAGCTCTCTTTATATATCTTTATATATATTTAGGAGATTTTATGAGATTATTCACATAATCACATTTGTATTTAGTTTCACTTTATTTGGTGGCGCAGTGGAGGTATTTTTGATTGAAGGGCGGTGTAGCTTTCAGAATACCTATATTATTATTATAAAAAGCATACTTGGCCACCACTGGCATATCCTGCTGGATCGCCTATTCTCGGTGAGATTGTCGTGGATCATCCGTTAATGACTGCCCAGCGGTCCCGAAATCTTAAGGATAGCCTCAATATACTCTGACTCTGAATATCAAAGATCAGCCACACTTAACTGGCTATCTGATCTGGCACCTATGAAGGGTATGTATCCCTGTGGTAGGTGTGCAGTCTGCAAATTTGTAGATAGGACGGATGTGTTCACCAACTCTAAAGGCAAGAAGAAATGTAAAATTAACAACTTCATCAATTGCACTACTACTCGTGTAGCTTACATGCTGACTTGCCCATGTGGTAAGAACTATGTGGGCAAGACTAAAAGACAGCTGAAAGTCAGAGTTGGTGAACACTAGAGATGTGCGAACGGTTTGGCCCGAGCATAAGTTGGGGCCGAACTTTGGTTTTTGGGTGTTCTGCAGAACACCGAACAATGTGCGGTGTTCACGGCAAATTCGAAAGCCGCCAGAACACTGTTAAAGTCTATGGGACATTAACATGAAAAATCAAGTGTTCATTTTAAAGGCTTATATGCAAATTATTGTCATAAAGTGAAACAATAAAAGTGAAATATTACTTTAAATTTCGTACCTGGGGATGTCTATAGTATGCCTGTAAAGTGGCACATTTTTCCTGTGTTTAGAACATTTAAATTTTGGTTCGGGGGTTCCCCTTAATATTCATACCAGACCCAAAGGGCCTGGTAATGGACTAGGGGAATCCCATGCCATTTTTTTCAATGCCTGTATTGTATTGCCGGGACAGACAATTCATTATAGCCGCGAGTACTTTTAAATTACTTTTTTTCCTTTTTTTGTGCAGGGACTGTTCTAAACACGGAAAAAATGTGCCACTTTACAGGCATACTATAGACACCCCCCAGGTATGGAATTTAAAGGAATATTTCACTTTTATTGTTTCACTTTAAGCATTTTTAAAATCACTGCTCCTGAAAAAAACAGCCATTTTTAAAACTTTTTTGCATTGATACATGTCTTCTGGGGCAGGACCCGGGTCCCCAAACACTTTTTATGACAATAATTTGCATATAAGCCTTTAAAATGAGCACTTTTGATTATTCATGTTCGTGTCCCATAAACGTTAACGGTGTTCATGTGTTCTGCCCAATTTTTTGCCTGTTCGGTATGTTCTGGTGCGAACTGAACCGGGGGGTGTTCGGCCCATCCCTAGTGAATACATCCACAGTATCATCAAGAAAGATGATGAACGCCCACTCGCCCTCCACTCCATCTAAGCAGTATGCAACCACTGGGGCTCAATAATGAATGCAATTTGACTGTGTTCCTTGCACCCTCTTCTCTTCTCTTTCCCCCTTCCTCTATGTCCCTTCCTCCACTCTTCCCCCCTTCCCCCTCTTTCCCTTTTCTTCCCCTCCTCCCCTTCCCTTGCCCCCTCCCACCCAACCTATTTATAATTTTTTCATCGGTCTGGAGGTACAACCCCCAGCTTCCAAAATGCCATTGGAGAGATTCCAAAATGCCATTGGAGTGTTTGAGCCGCAAGTAGGCTCCTAAGAAGCAGGATATCCACCGAGATTGGTTGCATCTGGGAGACCCAGAAGTTCAGACGGAGGTCCTTTTCTCAGCCAGAAATAGGTGTAACACCGGCTTCACACTGATGCTGTGGACGTGGTGGATATCAGGAGAGCGGTGAGCTGTATTGTTCTTCACTTCCTGGCTGGGAGGAGTACATACATACACATACTCACCTGCCCCCTAGAGGTTAATTAGCCCATTCGCATCTGTTGTCAATAGCCTGAATAGCTGTCATATATTTATACACACTGAAGGAACCTTGAACATTCGTGTTCTGTCTACCTCCTGATCTGCATTACCAGGGGTTTTGCCTTCACTCCATTATTAGAATTGTGAACTGTCTACTATCCATCTTTATTTGATGTCATCGGGGTCAATTGCTTCTATCATTGTCCACTGTCATTGTTTAACTGAGCTATGGACAGGATTAATTTTCTGTGTGTGGTATCCATGCAATATTAAGCGAGCTGCTTTAAAACCACTACTATCCATACCAACCCACGGATTCCAATATATTCATCAGTAAATAATGATATTGGTGAGAAGTGTGTGTCTGAGTGTAGTGGCCATCTGTGTCTTAAGGCAACGTTGTCTAATTTTATTGTATTTGGTGGAGGTATGTCATACCATGTAAAAGTGATAAGCGTTAAGTACATTTTTGTAATAAATACTTTATATTTTTTGATAAATTTGCTTGTTCCTTTCTGAAGAATTGCTTTGGGAAATTCTTCTCCCTCCTTTTTTCTATATGCTTACCCTAATTTAGAGGAACACACCTCAGAATTCTTAGGAAGACACTTCCTGAGGTGATGGCATGTGATGGCTTATATGAGGAATTATCATCACGATTTTTTCTCCTGAGTCCAATTATTATATATAGGTGTAGCTGTTGTGTCATTTTTTACCCTCCCCTCTGTTTTTTGTTATGCCCCGTACACACAGTCGGATTTTCCGATGGAAAATGTCCGATCGGAGCGTATTGTCGGAAATTCCGACCGTGTGTGGGCTCCATCCGACATTTTCCATCGGATTTTCCGACACACAAAGTTTGAGAGCAGGCTATAAAATTTTCCGACAACAAAATCCGATCGCGTCAATTCCGACCGTGTGTGGCCAGTTCCGACGCACAAAGTGCCACGCATGCTCAGAAGAAATTCTGAGACGGAACAGCTCGGTCTGGTAAACTTCGCAATAGATACAACACTTTTGTCACGGTGCAATGTTAAAAATGGTTTAATACAGCGCACTCTCTTCTTCTTTATAATGTGAGAAGAATGAAGTAGTTTTGCTGCTCATATTCACACAGACTCTCACAAACTTCTTTCTTTATTATTTATCGGGACTCCCTCAATATATTTTGATTTGTCACATCTGACAACATTATTTTTTTTTTTTTTTTTTTCAGGCAGATTTTTTTTTTTTTTTTTAGGTTTGTATTTTTTTCAAGGCTGATCTTTGTTTTATTTTATTTTTAGTTTTACTCCAGAATATTTTTGTGTGTGTTTTGTGTGTCAAGTTACCACAACACCATTGATATGTTGTATTATTTAATCTGTAGGAGATTGTTTGGTGTTGGTGTCCCTTGTTAATTTCACATTGTATTTTGAAATGTACCTGAATCCTCAGAAACAAGCTGTCCTTTTTGAATGAAAACACACATAGGCGAGTATAATTGCAAAAAAAAATCATTTATTAAGGGCTCACAACTAAACAAAGAGGGAGGCAATGCTGGAGACACAGCAGAAATGGGTGAAGCCTTGGACCCCCAGGGCAGACATCAATTATTTTCAAACAAAATTGGGGGCCTGAGGAGTCCTTATATAAGGGAGTGCAGTCTGGTCCAGAAGTCCCAGAGATCCGGAAATCAACAGATGACATCTGTGTCCCCAGGCTGTGGTCATACAAGAGACTGCATATTTTGTCAGACCAGACTGAACCCAGGTCATCACTCTCTGGTCTTCCTTCCACGCTTCCTTCCATGCTGTGGCTCTGGTGGTGGAGTTGGGGCAGGAAGAGGAGGAGGGGCCAACTCACTCAGGTGGGTATTGGGTGTTAGTTCACCACTCACCCCCTTACTTAGGACTTTATAAAGAAGGTCCTCACATATTTTGCGTTGACCCTCCTGCATGCCCTGCAGTTTTGTGGCAGCCATGCAGGCAAAGGCCTCTTCAGGAGTGGGTAAGGCTCTGAGGGACACAGAAGCCTCCTGAATCAGCCTGAGCGCAGAATCCTGCATGTGAGTCGCCTTCCTCGCTCTTTTGTATGGAAGGCGGAGGGGAGGAACCTGCGATTCTGTCAGGCTTCGACTTGTCCCAGGCTTCTCCTGGCTGACACTTAGCCCCGCCTCCTCCTGGCTGCAACTTAGCCCCGCCTCCTCCTGGCTGTCACATTCCACAGCCTCCTCCTGGCTGAGGTCTTCCTGTGTATAAAAAAGGGACATAGTTTGAGTTTTTGATTCATCAATCACACACAATTGTCACCTCATGATTGTTGCAAATTGAATGTTAACAAATATAACAGACTATCCTTCTGAGCCCAGCATTTTTCATTCTTGTCCCAATTTTTTGTGCCCACTACTGTCTATTGATATGTAAAACACTTTTTGCAATCAGCAATTAGAGATCAATAATGACATCTAGAATAATGCTGTACCTGACTCAAGCTGGGCTCCTCCACTTCTTCCTGGCTGGAAGGCCCAGGTTGGACATTGGAAGCCTCAGCTGGGGTGGAAGGAAGAGTGGAAGGAAGAGTGGAGAGGGATTCCCTGACTTCAGTGTGGTCTGACAGAAATCGCAGTCTCTCATAGTACCACAGCCTGGGGACATAAATGTCATCTGCTGCAGCTCCGGATCTCTGGGAATCTGTGACCTTCTTGCGCTCCCTAAGATAAGTGCTCCTCAGGCCACCAATTTTGGTCTTTAAATAGGGGATGGTTGCTGTGGGGACCACTGGCTTCACCAACTCCAGCAGTTTCTCCAGCGCTGCCTGCCTCTTTTGTTTATTGTTATAATGGGGGTGTCTCACCTGCCACAGACAGGGCAGCTCCCTGTATTTGTCTATGAACAGGGGGAGGAAATTGTGGTCGTTGAAGCCATCCATTTTCTCTGCAAGACACAACACAAGACAAACCCTAATGTCAGGCCAAACTCTTCCAATCTTGTTACAATATAGGCTTCAATTTAGAAGCAGTATAGGCCCAAGTTTAGATCTTACCTTCGTTCTCACGATCGGCGCCTCTGATGCTCCTTCTTCCGCTCACAGATCGTACGTAATACGCACGCGTGTTACGCTTTATACACACTGCGCATGCGTGTAACTCCGCCCGCCCCTGACGTTCTTTCTAGTCTATTCCCCGCCCCTTTTCGTTCGGCACAGTGGGGGAAGAGCACATGGCGGAGACACAGCAGGTGCGTGCTAATTACAGCAACGAGGAGGAGAGGGAGGAAAGCCCGGATCCGGAAACGTCGGTATCAAGAAGGAGAAGATTTAAGGCATCGAATATGTCCTTTGGGGAGATGTTGGAGATGGTGGGCATCCTGAAGAAGGCCGACTATGACGGGAAGTATGGACCTTACCCCAACCCCAATGTCAGAAAGGCCAAGATCATGGCGAAAGTGGTCAAGAGTCTGCACCGGAATTTCGGGGTACGACGATCGAAAGATCAGCTCAGGAAGCAGTGGTCGGACCTCAAATTAAGAGAACACGAGCAGTACCAAAAGATCCGGAGAGTGCTGCAAAAAAGTAAATAGTTGTGCTGTGTTCCTATTCTTTTTTTCTGTATTACGTTCATGCTGCTCCATGTGCTTTTCCTAATTAAGTGTTGTACAGTTTAAAATGGCAACTTCCATGTTCATGGGCACATTACTCGTTCGTATCAAACATTTTCCTTTCGGCCTATAAAACACCATTGTTTTGGCCATATGCATTTGCCCACATTTTTTAGGGCCTACTTGTCTGAAACTAATTTGGTTGTGTAGATGGGTTTGTTACTAGAATGAAATGCAAACTAGATTCTGTGTAAGGAGAGGACACTCAGCAGCAGTTTACACATCTGGACACTGGAGCACTAGTGTGGGACACAAGAACACCATTGGTGCTCCAGTGTATACTATAGGGGGGTCTCCATCTGTGAAGCTTGTACAAAACAGGTAAAGTATTGAAGCTTGACAAAGGACACTCAAAATTCTACATCTTGGAACTCTGCCAAAATAGAAATTGTACCCCACTTCCAAGCAATGTTTCATATTTATAGTTCTGCCATCAAATATCTGTGTGCTAAGTATACCATTTTTGTTTTACATAGGGGAGAAAAGACTCGGAGGACACCCCTCATCCGAGGAGACCAGAGACCCCCCACCTCTGGAAGAAGGAGAAATCCCCCAAATCTAAGCAGAGCAGGAGGAGGAAGACATGGTGGAACTAGTCACCACAACAGGTGAGTGTCTGCGACCACAGGCTCAGGTAAGAGATGGATGCCGGCATATTTATAATACCTGCTTTTTTTTTGGTTTCTCTCTTTTTAGGTGATCGTGATGTTGTGGATCCAGATCCTTTCACCTCGGAAAGTGCCCAGATCCTGATTGGGGAGATCATGGGGTGTAATGTTGCATTGGAAAACCTCAAGAAAAACATCAATGATGTTATTCAAAAAAACAAGAACATCATTGATGTTTTGGGGAGAGTTTAAAACCCCTCCAGGACTTCCGGTTCCAGCGCCACATGAGGAGGAGGTGAGCAGCTTCAGCTCCCACACAGCTCCTCACTAAACCATTTAATTCAGCCACAGCTCCGGGGGGAACCCCTACTGCCTCTGCTCTATCCCAGGCAGACATGGATCGCTTCGTGGAGCGGTCATATGCTCGGGCGCTGTCCTCGCCCCCCTCCACAGCTCCGCCGGTGGGAGACATAGCAGCTGACACAGCCAAGATGGCAGCCAATCCGGACACAGCAGAGAGGCCTCAGCTGCAGCCACAACCTCCCCCTGCCCCTGCTGTGACAGAGACGGACCCCACATCCCCTGCCAACATTGCCCAGGCTGTAGTGCAACTTCTGGGACCATCCCTAACAGCCACTGTGGACGCAGCGGTGCACAGAGGGCTGGAGCAGCTGCACATAGAGCTCCAGGCTCAGGCCCAACGCATCACTCAGGTGGAGGAGGGAATCTCCATACTGGAAGATGACTGCACAGCCTCATCTGTAGCACTTGCACGCATCAATGCCTCGCACAGACACATATGGGACAAGCTGGACGATTTAGAAAATTGCTCAAGAAGGAACAACTTGCGCATAATTGGCTTGCCAGAGTCGATCCCGGCCTCCCACCTTACAAATATATGTGCAAAAACCATCCCAGAGCAACTTGGCCTCCGCATACCCTGCACTGTTGAACGGGCGCATCGTATGGGTCAACACTCTGACACACACGCTAAACCTCGGCATGTGATAGTGAAATATTTGAACTATGCTGACAAAAACGCCATAATGCAAAAATTTCGTCGCACGCGCTCACTGGAGGTGGATGGCGCAAAACTGCTGCTCTTTGCGGACTATTCCATAGAGGTAATGAAACAACGCAAGGCATTCTCCTCGGTATGCTCCACTCTGCACCACAATCAAATCCGATTCTCCCTAGCTTATCCAGCTCTCCTCCGCGTCCAAACGCCTGAAGGGGAACAACTCACCTTTAATACACCTGAAGAGGCGGAAACCTACCTAGCCAATAGAAGCTCCGAAATGGAACACAGCACCGCTGCAGAGGGCTCACCATCGTCATCTTCACAGCACGGTACGGACCCCCTAAACACCCCCGAAGCCCGACCAAACCTCCATACAAACGCAGTCGTTTCACCAACCAGGAAGATCGCTCTGGGAATCGTTGAAGGACTTCACACCACCACCCTTCTCACCTCGCCATCTACTAACGGGTAGTATCAACCCATCTTATATGTTTATCTTTTCTTAATTTTTATCCTTAAGACAAAGGTACTTTTGATGCCTCTAGAAACTGCCGTACATGCTCTCTATTGAGCACTACCCTTACCAGCCTGTTGCTAAAAGTTATGCATTTACAGTTATATGGTCATGCAACTCAATAACTAAAGTGTGGCCTCCCACTACCTGGGAGACCTTCCTTTTCAGGGACGCCTGCAATGTTTTTGTTTTCTGTATTTTCTATTTTTTGGTTTGATTAGTTTAATCTATAGAGAGGAGCCTTCCCCTGTGTTTAGCCTATCTCGCCATTTGTTAGTTTAAACCTGCACTGCTTCCTCAGGGGATCCCCCCCAGACTACCCTCCCTTCCTATCCTGTACCCACTCCCCCCCCTTATCCCCCTTCCTTTCCACTACCTTCCCTATCCTCACCCCCCATTGCTAACACCCTGCCCCTAAGTGAGGAGCTGGCAGTTAATGGGAGCTATGCTAGATAGGTGAGACCTCATGTGGAAAAAAGAGAAGTCCACATGGCACGTTCTATATTTCCTTACCCGATACTCTGACTTATTAATGTTTATAACTTACTGCTGTTTAGATAAGTTTAAGTTCATGTTTGCCAACCTAGTTCACATGTCTTCAGGGGTTCTGTGGCGCTTTAGTGGCTCCCAAAAGGTAGATAGAACATCTACAAAGGGGTTCTTACACAAACCCCTAAACCAAACCACTTTTAACTACCAACCATGTCACAGTCTGCAGATGGGAGTCACCTAAACTTTGTCTCGTGGAATGTTAAGGGGCTGCGTTCCCCAAACAAACGCATGTCCATCCTCAGACACCTGCGGCGTCTCCGGACTGATGTGGCTCTACTCCAGGAGACACATCTGGCCGCAGACGACCTGCAACGTCTTCGTAGAATGTGGGTGGGCTCTGTTTATGGTTCACCGGCAGTAGGCCGCAAAGCGGGTGTCGCTATCCTTCTGCACAAGAATTTACAACACACTGTTAGGGAGGTCAAGGTTGACTCGGAAGGAAGGAAAATGACTCTACATCTGACTATAGACGATAAACCTGTAGCACTTACTAACATCTATGCTCCTAACTCTCCTGACACCTCCTTCTTTCAAGATTTTGTGAAATGGGTGCTAACTACCCCAGAGACGTTACACCTAATGGGTGGGGATTTTAATTCAGTCATGTCCTCCCTAGCCGATCGCACAGGCCCCCCTGCACATAGAACACATACTCACACCCCCCCCCTCATCTGCATCTACCCTTCTGTCACAATCCGTCGCCTCCATGCATTTTGTGGATGTTTGGCGCTTGATGCACCCGACGGATCGGGAATACACTTTTTTTTCGCCCCCACACAATACGTTCTCACGCATAGACTATTTTTTTGCCTCCCCGGCTCTAAGCTCCGTAATAAATGCACCACACATACAAGACGCAGTGATTTCAGACCACAGCCCAATTGTAGTTCACCTAACCCAAACGGCTCGTTCATCTCCCTCCCCTACTTGGCGCTTCCCCTCCTATCTAGTTGACAATGAGGACTTCCAACATACACTATACTGCGCCTGGGAGGAATACATCTCCACTAATGGAGCTCACATTACAGACCCTAACCTCTTCTGGGAAGC
Source organism: Lithobates septentrionalis (assembly GCA_037952835.1). Taxonomy (NCBI): domain Eukaryota; kingdom Metazoa; phylum Chordata; class Amphibia; order Anura; family Ranidae; genus Lithobates; species Lithobates septentrionalis. Next base: position 214,620 of record JBBDGP010000432.1, read on the forward strand.
AGGCAAGGCCTTCTTACGGGGTAAAATAATTTCATACACAGCCCAGTTCAAAAAAAGAGCCAAGCAACAATATAGTCAGTCAAGTGAAGCCCTACGCTTGGCACAGGAACAGCTCACATTAAACCGCACCATAGAGACCATACAAAAATGGAGACAGGCTAAAAGCACCTTTGACCTCTGGGCAGAACAACATGAAGCGGCCAAAACGTCATACTCTCAGCTACATTTCCATAGATTTGGCAACAAGGCTGGCAGGCTCCTGGCCAAGATGTGCTCAGGACCTAGACGCCCTACCCGTATCTCTGCTCTTAGAGCTTTGACAGGCTCTATGGTCACCTCCCCAGCTGAGATTAGCAACCTACTTGTGGAATACTACACTAATCTATACAAAGCTGACCTGACTGACTTACCTACTACTGACTCTCTGCTTGACAAAATACGTCTGCCCAAACTCCACCACACACAATTGGAGACAATTAATGCCCCCCATTACTGTTGATGATATCCGATATACGATCAAAGGCATGGCCTCGGCCAAAGCCCCGGGACCCGACGGATACACCGCCAAATTTTTTAAAATGACCAGGGAATTTATTCCAGATACCTTAACCACTTGACGACCGCCTCACGCCGATGTACGCCGGCAAGGTGGCACGGACAGGCAAAATCACGTACATGTACGTGATTTGCCTTCCGCGGGTGGGGGGTCCGATCGGTCCCCCCCCGGTGCCCGAGGCGGTCGCCATTTCTTCCCGGGCGATGAGAGGTGAGGGGGAGGCCATCCATTGTTGGCAACCCCCTCCCGATCGCTCCCGGCGAATGAGAATGCTTCCTTTCCCTCTGTAATGTAAACAGAGGGAAAGGAAGTGATGTCATCCCTCCTCGAGCCGGTCTTTTCTTCGCGGCGCCGAGGAGAGAAGACATCAAGTAAGTCTGCACAACACTACACTAACAGTAGAACACGCTAGGCACACTTGTCACCCCCCATCACCCCCCGATCCCCCCCCGATCACCCCCCTGTACCCCCTGTCACTCTGACACCAATAGCATTTTTTTTTTTGCATTGGTGTCAGTTTGTGTCAGTTACAAGTGTTAGGGCAGTTAGGTTAGCCCCCTTTAGGTTTAGGGTACCCCCCCTTAGGTCCAGGGTACCCCCCTAACACCCCCTAATAAAGGTTAACCCCTTGATTACCCCTGTCACCAGTGTCGCTAAGCGATCGTTTTTCTGATCGCTGTATTAGTGACACAGGTGACGCTAGTTAGGGAGGTAAGTATATAGGTTCGCTGTCAGTGTTTTATAGCGACAGGGACCCCCATATACTACCTGCTAAAGGTTTTAACCCCCTGATTGCCCCCTAGTTAACCCTTTCACCAGCGATCACCGTATAAGTGTTACGGGTGACGCTGGTTAGCTAGTTTGTTTTTTGTAGTTTATTACAGTTTATTACAGTTTATTATAGTTTTAGGGCACCCACCGTTTATTACCCTATAAAGGTTTAACCCCCTAATTGCCCGGCGGTGATATAAATTACATTTTTAGGGTCAGCTAAGGTCTGCGTCGCCCCAGGCAGCGTCAGGTCAGCGCCAGTACCGCTAAAACCCATGCACGCAGCATACACCTCCCTTAGTGCTATAGTATCTGAGCGGATCGATATCTGATCCGATCAGATCTATACTCCCCAGCAGTTTAGGGTTCCCATAAACACAGTGTTAGCGGGATCAGCCCAGATACCTGCTAGCACCTGCGTTTTGCCCCTCGGCCCAGCCCTGCCCAGCCCACCCAAGTGCAGTATCGATCGATAACTGACACTTACAAAACACTAAGCACACATAACTGCAGCGTTCGCAGAGTCAGGCCTGATCCCTGCGATCGCTAACAGTTTTTTGGTAGCGTTTTGATACAGTCGCTGACAGTCAGGAGCTTTTTTGCCTGTGAGTCTCACTAGTGTACCCCTAAATTTAGAGCCCAAAATGGCAAATCAAAGATACACTAGTGAAGAGGCCTACACGTTTCTGAGTATGACAGATAGTGAAGAGGAAGTCACTCATCTGTCAAGTTCAGGCTCAGAATACAAACCTGTAGAGGACAGCGGCTCCATGACAGATAGCTCTGACGACAGAGTTGTGGTCCCTGCTAAGGTCAGGCGTACCAGACCCCAATCTTCTTCTTCTGTCCTTGAAGTGCAAGAACCGCAGGGCTCTCGTATGTAGCAGAGAAGTACTAGCGCCGCTATTCCTTCTGGTGAACTGGCAAGCACCAGCGGCCTAGTACACCCTGGTCGTACATCCAGCACTGCAGTATCACGTGGTGACGTGGCGAGTCCCATAAGTGCAGTTCAAGCTGGCGAGGTGGCAAGCACTAGTAGTGTCCCGCTGCCACCAAGAAGACAAAGACAGGCCCGTCGTGCCCATAGTGCCCTTCCTGCTGCATTCGCCAATCCGAATTGGGAACCCACCACTTCTGCAGCACCCGTACTTCCCCCTTTCACTGGCCAACCCGGAATTCAGGTGGAAACAGTTGACTTTACGCCACTGGATTTTTATTCACTGTTTTTCACCGAAGATCTCTATAGATCTATTGTGGACCAAAGCAATTTATACGCTGGTCAACACATCGCCGCTAATCCCCAGTCCTCCCTTGCCAGAGATTGGAGACCAATTACGGTCTCCGAATTTAAGACCTTTCTGGGCCTTTCCCTCCTCATGGAGCCGACAAACTGCCCTGACTACATAGGAAGTGCTGGCAAGATAGTGTGGGACTTGGTGTCACCCTTATTCGGAAAGGGGTACCACTTGTACGTGGACAATTATTACACGAGCGTGCCACTTTTTAGTCACTTGTTTGATCAGCAGATTGGAGCATGTGGCACCGTGCGACCTAATCGCCGGGGCTTTCCCCAGCGGCTTGTAGATTCCCGTCTTAGGCTGGGGGAGAGAGCCTGCTTGAAGTATAATAATTTGCTCGCTATGAAGTGGAGGGATAAGAAGAATGTTTTCGTTCTCACCTCCCTTCATGCAGACACGACGACCCAAATTCCTACGGCGACTGGTGTTGTGGAGAAACCCCTCTGTGTCCACGAATACAACCTTAATATGGGAGGGGTGGACCTCAACGGCCAGTTGTTGGCGCCGTACCTAGTTGCCCGTAAGGCCAGACACTGGTACAAAAAAGTGTCTGTTTATTTATTTCAATTGGCTTTGCTGAACGCTCATGTGCTATACAGAGCTTCAGGACAGACTGGATCCTTCCTTAAATTCACGGAAGAGATCGTCAGAGCCCTTCTGTTTCCAGACGGTGCTCTACCTCACCTTCCCCAACCAAATGCAGTAAGCCGGCTGCATGAGAGGCATTTTCTTTATGCCATCCCGAGTACCCCTACCCAACGAGCCCCCCAAAAAAGATGTCGTGTCTGCAGCAAGCGCGGATTTAGGCGTGACACCCGGTCTTATTGTCCCTCCTGTCCTGGCAATCCTGGTCTTTGCATGGGTGAATGCTTTGAACGCTACCATACATTAGTTGAGTATTAGCGTAGGGTTCAGCACTGCACAGACTAGGCACACTAACACAGGGTCTCCCAAGATGCCATTGCATTTTGAGAGACCCAAACCTGGAACGAGTTACAAAAGTTAAAAGTTACTAAAAAAAAGTGTAAAAAAAATAAATAAAAAAAAAATAAAAAAAAATAAAAAAACACAAAAAAAATATAAAATAAAAAAAAACAAAAATAGTTGTTGTTTTATTGTTCTCTCTCTCTCTATTCTCTCTCTATTGTTCTGCTCTTTTTTACTCTATTCTATTCTGCAATGTTTTATTGTTATTATGTTTTACCATGTTTGCTTTTCAGATTTTTTATGCTTTACCGTTTACTGTGTTTTGTTGGTAACCATTTTATTGTTTTCAGGTACGCCATTCAGTTGCAGCGCGGATTTATTTATCTTGACAGCAACAGCATTTGCTCCCACGATATATAAAGCCGTGACTCCAGCGCTGTCGGAGGTGATTTCCCCACCACAGTTACATACTTCAGCATATATGCCGAAGCGTGGGGGCAGCAGTGGGTGGAGGAGCAATTTGCTCCTGCCTTTTGCGGGAGGATGCCCCCATGCTTCGGCATATATATATTTTAGGCACAGGTTGCGTTAAATGTTTTATTTTTTACTATGTTTTTTTTTTTGTATTTGCTTTGCAGGTATGGTAAGTCTTACTGTTATACTGTAATGTTACTTTGTTTTATTGTTAACCATCATTTGCTTAGCAGGTACGCCATTCAGTTGCAGTTATTTATCTTGACAGCAACAGCGTTTGCTCCCACGATATATAAAGCCGTGACTCCAGCGCTGTCGGAGGTGATTTCACCACCACAGTTACATACTTCAGCATATATGCCGAAGCGTGGGGGCAGCAGTGGGTGGAGGAGCAATTTGCTCCTGCCTTTTGCGGGAGGATGCCCCCATGCTTCGGCATATATATATTTTAGGCACAGGTTGCGTTAAATGTTTTATTTTTTACTATGTTTTTTTTTGTATTTGCTTTGCAGGTATGGTAAGTCTTACTGTTATACTGTAATGTTACTTTGTTTTATTGTTAACCATCATTTGCTTAGCAGGTACGCCATTCAGTTGCAGCGCGGATTTATTTATCTTGACAGCGACAGCGTTTGCTCCCACGATATATAAAGCCGTGACTCCAGCGCTGTCGGAGGTGATTTCACCACCACAGTTACATACTTCAGCATATATGCCGAAGCGTGGGGGCAGCAGTGGGTGGAGGAGCAATTTGCTCCTGCCTTTTGCGGGAGGATGCCCCCATGCTTCGGCATATATAAATGGTGCATGTATGCCCATCATTAGAAGTGGGTGGATGAAGGGAGGTATTCTAATGGTGGGCATACCCACCGATCAATATCTTTTTTTCGTTCAGCCCACAGGCTGCATGAAAAAAAAGTTTACAATATATGCCTAACAAGGACCAGCAACATACTGGTATGTTGCTGGACTTTGAGTGGTTATACCAGAATGATGCCTGCAGGTTTAGGTATCATCTTGGTATCATTCTTTTCAGCCAGCGGTCGGCTTTCATGTAAAAGCAATCCTAGCGGCTAATTAGCCTCTAGACTGCTTTTGCAAGCAGTGGGAGGGAATGCCCCCCCCCCCACCGTCTTCCATGTTTTTCTCTGGCTCTCCTGTCCCAACAGGGAACCTGAAAATGCAGCCAGTGATTCAGCTAGCTGACCATAGAGCTGATCAGAGACCAGAATGGCTCCAAACATCTCTATGGCCTAAGAAACCGGAAGCTACGAGCATTTCATGACTTAGATATTGCCGAATGTAAACAGTGCCATTGGGAAATTGGGAAAGAATTTTATCACACCGATCTTGGTGTGGTCAGATGCTTTGAGGGCAGAGGAGAGATCTAGGGTCTAATAGAGCCCAATTTTTTAAAAAAAGAGTACCTGTCACTACCTATTGCTATCATAGGGGATATTTACATTCCCTGAGATAACAATAAAATTAATTAAAAAAAAAAAAATGAAAGGAACAGTTTAAAAATAAGATAAAAAAGAAAAAAAATAATAAAGAAAAAAAAAAAAAAAGCACCCCTGTCCCCCCCTGCTCTCGCGCAAAGGCGAACGCAAGCGTCGGTCTGGCGTCAAATGTAAACAGCAATTGCACCATGCATGTGAGGTATCACCGCGAAGGACAGAACGAGGGCAGTAATTTTAGCAGTAGACCTCCTCTGTAAATCTAAAGTGGTAACCTGTAAAGGCTTTTAAAGGCTTTTAAAAATGTATTTATTTTGTCGCCGCTGCGCGTTTGTGCGCAATTTTAAAGCATGTCATGTTTGGTATCCATGTACTCGGCCTAAGATCATCTTTTTTATTTCATCAAACATTTGGGCAATATAGTGTGTTTTAATGCATTAAAATTTAAAAAAGTGTGTTTTTTCCCCAAAAAATGCGTTTGAAAAATCGCTGCGCAAATACTGTGTGAAAAAAAAATATGAAACACCCACCATTTCAATCTGTAGGGCATTTGCTTTAAAAAAATATATAATGTTTGGGGGTTCAAAGTAATTTTCTTGCAAAAAAAAATAATTTTTTCATGTAATCAAAAAGTGTCAGAAAGGGCTTTGTCTTCAAGTGGTTAGAAGAGTGGGTGATGTGTGACATAAGCTTCTAAATGTTGTGCATAAAATGCCAGGACAGTTCAAACCCCCCCAAATGACCCCATTTTGGAAAGTAGACACCCCAAGCTATTTGCTGAGAGGCATGTCGAGTCCATGGAATATTTTATATTGTGACACAAGTTGTGGGAAAGAGACAAATCTTTTTTTTTTTTTTTGCACAAAGTTGTCACTAAATGATATATTGCTCAAACATGCCATGGGAATATGTGAAATTACACCCCAAAATACATTCTGTTGCTTCTACTAAGTATGGGGATACCACATGTGTGGGACTTTTTGGGAGCCTAGCCGCGCACGGGACCCCGAAAACCAAGCACCGCCTTCAGGCTTTCTAAGGGCGTACATTTTTGATTTCACTCTTCACTGCCTAGCACAGTTTCGGAGGCCATGGAATGACCAGATGGCACAAACCCCCCCCCCCCCCCAAATGACCCCATTTTGGAAAATAGACACCTAAAGCTATTTGCTGAGAGGTATAGTGAGTATTTTGCAGACCTCACTTTTTGTCACAAACTTTTGAAAATTGAAAAAAGAAAAAAAAAATACATTTTTCTTGTCTTTCTTCATTTTCAAAAACAAATGAGAGCTACAAAATACTCACCATGCCTCTCAGCAAATAGCTTGGGGTGTCTACTTTCCAAAATGGGGTCATTTGGGGGGGTTTTGTGCCATCTTGGCATTTTATGGCCTTCAAAACTGTGATAGGTAGTGAGGAGTGGAATCACAACTTAACGCCCTTAGAAATCCTGAAGCTGGTGCTTGGTTTTCGGGGCCCCGTATGCGGCTAGGCTCCCAAAAAGTCCCACACATGTGGTATCCCCGTACTCAGGAGAAGCAGCAGAATATATTTTGGGGTGTAATTCCACATATGCCCATGGCATGTTTGAGCAATATATCATTTAGTGACAACTTTGTGCAAAAAAAAAAAAAAAAATTGTCACTTTCCCGCAACTTGTGTCAAAATATAAAATATTCCATGGACTCAACATGCCTCTCAGCAAATATCTTGGGGTGTCTACTTTCCAAAATGGGGTCATTTCGGGGGGTTTTGTGCCATCTGGGCTTTTTATGGCCTTCAAAACTGTGATAGGCAGTGAGGAGTGAAATCACAACTTTACGCCCTTAGAAATCCTGAAGGCGGTGCTTGGTTTTCGGGGCCCCATATGCGGCTAGGCTCCCAAAAAGTCCCACACATGTGGTATCCCCGTACTCAGGAGAAGCAGCTAAATGTATTTTGGGGTGCAATTCCACATATGCCCATGGCCTGTGTGGGAAATATATCATTTAGTGACAACTTTGTGCAAAAAAAAAAAAAATTCACTTTCCCGCAACTTGTGTCAAAAAATAAAATATTCCATGGACTCAACATGCCTCTCAGCAAATAGCTTTGGGTGTCTACTTTCCAAAATGGGGTCATTTGGGGGGGTTTTGTGCCATCTTGGCATTTTATGGCCTTCAAAACTGTGATAGGAAGTGAGGAGTGAAATCAAAAATGTATGCCCTTAGAAATCCTGAAGGCGGTGCTTGGTTTTCGGGGCCCCGTACGCGGCTAGGCTCCCAAAAAGTCTTAAACATGTGGTATCCCCGTACTCAGGAGAAGCAGCAGAATGTATTTTGGGGTGTAATTCCACATATGCCCATGGCATGTTTGAGCAATATATCATTTAGTGACAACTTTGTGCAAAAAAAAAAAAAAAAAAGTGTTACTTTCCCGCAACTTGTGTCAAAATATAAAATATTCCATGGACTCAACATGCCTCTCAGCAAATAGTTTGGGGTGTCTACTTTCCAAAATGGGGTCATTTGGGGGGGTTTTGTGCCATCTTGGCATTTTATGGCCTTCAAAACTGTGATAGGTAGTGAGAAGTGAAATCACAACATTACGCCCTTAGAAATCCTGAAGGCGGTGCTTGGTTTTCGGGGCCCCGTATGCGGCTAGGCTCCCAAAAAGTCCCACACATGTGGTATCCCCATACTCAGGAGAAGCAGCTAAATGTATTTTGGGGTGCAATTGCACATATGCCCATGGCCTGTGTGAGAAATATATCATTTAGTGACAACTTTGTGCAAAAAAAAAAAAAATTGTCACTTTCCCGCAACTTGTGTCAAAAAATAAAGTATTCCATGGACTCAAAATGCCTCTCAGCAAATAGCTTGGGGTGTCTACTTTCCAATATGGGGTCATTTGGGGGGTTTTGTGCCATCTGGGCATTTTATGGCCTTCAAAACTGTGATAGGTAGTGAGGAGTGAAATCAAAAATTTATGCCCTTAGAAATCCTGAAGGCGGTGATTGGTTTTCGGGGCCCCGTACGCGGCTAGGCTCCCAAAAAGTCCCACACATGTGGTATCCCCATACTCAGGAGAAGCAGCTGAATGTATTTTGGGGTGCAATTCCGCATAGGCCCATGGCCTGTGTGAGCAATATATCATTTAGTGACAACTTTTTTGTAAATATTTTTTTTTTTTTTTTTTTGTCATTATTCAATCACTTGGGACAAAAAAAATAAATATTCAATGGGTTCAACATGCCTCTCAGCAATTTCCTTGGGGTGTCTACTTTCCAAAATGGGGTCATTTGGGGGGGTTTTGTACTGCCCTGCCATTTTAGCACCCCAAGAAATGACATAGGCAGTCATAAACTAAAAGCTGTGTAAATTCCAGAAAATGTACCCTAGTTTGTAGACGCTATAACTTTTGCGCAAACCAATAAATATACGCTTATTGACATTTTTTTTACCAAAGACATGTGGCCGAATAAATTTTGGCCTAAATGTATGACTAAAATTGAGTTTATTGGATTTTTTTTTTAATCAGAAAGGTTTTTATTTTGCAAAAAAAAAAAAAAAACAAATACAGGTAGCATACAGATACTCGTATATAACATGTACAAATTTCGGAATTCTCACAAAGCATGTTATGGGAACATTGATCAGCTACCTTAGAATATTGTAGACAGTTCCGATTATATTCTATCAGGAATATCACCTATCGTACTCTTATCTTTTAATTATATTAGGTCTAACATGTAATATAATTCGCAGGGAGTATAACTCCACATAAGGTACAAATTTAAGCAAATACCAGCTATAATAATATTACCCTTATATGCTGAAAGCTCCAATGATCTCTAATCATATTAGAGTATAAAAATAGCGAACCTGTTGTTCATTTAACAGTAATATCAGAATCAACTCTACTGTATTATAATTCCGACAACCTTAACTTGATTCGTTATATTTAGTTCAATATAGTATTCATCGGGAAAGTAAAGAAATAGAATAGAAGAGAAAAACAGGAGAAATAGAGAAAAGAAGAAAGAGAAAAAGAAAGATAGGAACAAAGCAGAGTAAAACCTTGCCATGCAGTACCTCATCATACATACTGTTTTATATCCCCCAGGGGCTGTCTCTTTTTATATTTCACGCTTCTTTGCATGCGTATAGTTTCTATACAGTAGTCAAGTCTACATCAACCCAAGAGTAACCTATCTTTAATTAATTGATGCAGGGCCAAACCAGGAACGTCCAACCACGCCTGCCATATGGAGAGGAATTTTTGTGGAGCCTTCCTACGTTGATAGGTTATTTTTTCTCTTATTAGGAGCCTATTCACGCTGTCTATCCATTGCTTCCTGGTGGGAACTCGCGGAGTAATCCACCACTGGGCAATTAATTTCTTCGCTATGTATAGTAAACGAATAAGCGCTATACGTGTAGGTGGGGGTGCTAACTCTTCGTCTATTCCCCCCAGTACACATACCACTGGAGTTCTCTCAAGAGGTATCATATATACTTCTGAAATCGTGTCCAGTACTTCCTTCCAATATCTGAATAGCTTGGAGCATTTCCAGATCATGTGGAGTAAATTTCCATGATCCCGTTCACATTTTGGGCACAGGGGTGAATCCCTAATTCCCCATTTATAAAGTTGAAGAGGGGTTCTGTATGCCCTATGCAGAAGGTAAAGATGTGAAAGTTTCTGTGACACAGAAATTGATACCAGGGGGGCATTCATAAGGCATATCTCCCAAGTGTCTCCATCTATTGCTCCTATATCCTCCTCCCACCGCTGCCTGCATGGTAGTCTAGAGGGGTCTTGTATTCGTGCTATAAGTGTATTATAGCATCTAGATATCATGCCCTTTTTAACTTCATCCATAAATACATCCTGTATAATCAGATGTTCTGTTGGTTGGATCCTGACAGTTCTATTCTGGGTTTGTAAGGCATGTCGCAATTGGAGGTATTTATAAAAATTATTATGTGGGATCCCAAACTCTGTTTGGATCTGCTGGAATGATTTGAGAGTGCTATCCTGGTATAGCTGTGAGATTTGATGCCTGCGTCCTCCCAGCTCTTAAAGTCTTTTAGTTTTTGTATTTCTTTCAATTGTCTATTTCGCCAGAGAGGCGTGCTGGACAGGAAGCCCGTGATGCCTAGTAGTTTTTTGACATAGGCCCAAAGTGAAATCAACAATTTAACTGTAGGAGCTTCCGGGTCTAAGTGCAAGAATCCCGCCTCCAAATTTGTCAGTGCTGAGTAGTTATTGTCTTCTAGTATTACAAGTTTACGAATCGGGTCTTTCGGGTCCAGCAGGCCCCATCCTCCTAGTTGTTGTAGCTGGGAAGCGAGATAATACATCCTAGGATGAGGGACTGCAAGTCCTCCCTCCTCTTTGCCATATTGTAATGTTGATAGTTTTATGCTCGCTATTTTTTTTCTCCATATGAGCTCTCTGAATTGGGTCTCTATTCTATCGAACCATTTTTTAGATATCCAAACCGGGGAATTATTAAAAATATAAAGCAGTTGTGGTGCCCAGACCATTTTAATAAGGGTAATTCTACCAACAACAGACAGGGGTAGTTTACACCAGGCCCTGCTTTTTTCACGGAATTTGGTTAATAAGGGTGTTAGGTTCTGTTCAACATAAGTGGCTGGGTTAGGGGTCACCTGGATCCCTAGGTAGCGGAATGAGCTTACTTGTTGTATCATCTCTGCACCTGGTGGTAATGGAGTGTTCAGGGGGTCAAGCATCATCAGCACTGACTTGTCCCAGTTAATGGAGAAGCCCGATAATTCCCCAAAGTCCTTAATGAGGGACATGACTGTTTCTAGTGAGTCTTTTGTGTCTCCTAAGTAGAGTAGGGTATCATCTGCATACATAGACACTACGTCTTTATTCATACCTCTTTGGAATCCCGCTATTCTAGAGTCTCTTCTGATTTTTGCTCCCAGAGGTTCCAGGGCCAAGGCAAACAGCAGGGGTGACAATGGGCACCCCTGTCTGGTGCCTCTAAATAAAGGAAAAGGTTCTGAAAGTTCCCCATTAATCCGTATTCTGGCCGTGGGCGCAGCATACAAAAGCTGTATCCATCGAATAAAGGTATCTCCCAATCCCATGTTTTGTAGTGTTTTCCACAGATAAGGCCATTCGACACTGTCGAAGGCCTTAGCTGCGTCCAGCGAGAAAATTGCTCTATTGCCTGTGTTGTCCACTGGGAGCTGTAAGTTCAGGAATAGTCTTCTTATATTTTGGGCCGTGGATCTCGTGGGGATGAACCCGGATTGGTCTCTATGTACTATTTTATGAATTACCTTGGCCAATCTGTTTGCTAACATCCGGGCCAGCAACTTGATATCGGATGTGAGCAATGAAATGGGTCTATAAGATCACGGGGAATTCGCATCTTTACCCGGTTTTAATATAACAATAATGATCGCCTCATTCATTGAGCTTGGCAGTGAACCCTCCCTTAATGCCTCATTGTAAACTTTCAGCAGTGTGGGGAGCATGGAATCAGCATAGCGTTTGTATATCTCTGCAGGGAGGCCATCTATACCTGGTGCTTTATTGTTTTTAGTTTGAGATAGGGCGATATCCAGTTCTTCTGCAGTTAAAGGGGCATTGAGCATGGCCCTATCTTCTAGTGGCAGACTGGGGAGCTCACAGCTATCTAAGAAGTCTGTTATTGCACTATCAGTGGGTGTAACTTTAGAAGTATAGAGATCAGCATAGAAATCACCAAAGACCATCAGGATATCAGGAGTAGAGCATTTCAGAACGCCCTGTACGTCGCAGATGGCGGAGATGAGAGAGGTCGATTGCTGAGACCGCGCCATTACTGCAAGCATATGACCAGTCGTCTCCCCCTCCTCAAAATGTGATTGTTGTAAAAAAAAGCGTTTGTTCTCCGCCAGCTGCAACGCCAGTTGCCCAGACATTGTCTGTGCACTCAACCATGCCCTCTTATTGTCTCCTGTGGGGTTATTAATATAATCGTTTTCAGTCTCGGTGACTCTATTTCTTACCAATAGTTCCCAAGCCTTGGTGTCAGTTTTAATCCGTGATATTGTTTTGATAAGTTGTCCTCTCAAAAAGGCCTTCGCTGTATCCCAAACCAGCCCCAGTCTAGCCGTAACAATATTATCCCGTAGAAACAGTGTAAGTGCTCTGGCTATAGGATCTGGCTCTGCAAACAGCGAGAGCCAAAAGGGATTGAGTTTCCACATTGGCCGTCTGTATCTATTTGGTAATGAGATGGTTACACAAAGTGCCGAGTGATCAGATATATGCCTGTCCGCATAGCCAGATTCCACTATTAAATGTAGCATCTTGTCATTCCCAAGGCCCAAATCTATTCTGGATAACCCGTCATTAGGGATGAGCTTCGAGTTCGAGTCGAACTCATGTTCTACTCGAACATTGGCTGTTCGCAAGTTCGCCGAACAGCGAACAATTTGGGGTGTTTGCGGCAAATTCGAATGCCGCGGAACACCCTTTAAAAGTCTATGGGAGAAATCAAAAGTGCTAATTTTAAAGGCTTATATGCAAGTTATTGTCATAAAAAGTGTTTGGGGACCCGGGTCCTGCCCCAGGGGACATGGATCAATGCAAAAAAAAGTTTTAAAAACGGACGTTTTTTCAGGAGCAGTGATTTTATTAATGCTTAAAGTCAAACAATAAAAGTGTAATATCCCTTTAAATTTCGTACCTGGGGGGTGTCTATAGTATGCCTGTAAAGGGGCGCATGTTTCCTGTGTTTAGAACAGTCTGACAGCAAAATGACATTTGGAAGGAAAAAACTCATTTAAAACTACCCGCGGCTATTGCATTGCCGACAATACACATAGAAGTTCATTGATAAAAACGGCATGGGAATTCCCCACAGGGGAACCCCGAACCAAAATAAAAAAAAAAAAAATGATGTGGGGGTCCCCCTAAATTCCATACAAGGCCCTTCAGGTCTGGTATGGATATTAAGGGGAACCCCAGCCAAAATTTAAAAAAAAAATTGACGTGGGGTTCCCCCTAAATTCCATACCAGACCCTTCAGGTCTGGTATGGATTTTAAGGGGAACCCCGCGCCAAAAAAAAAAAAAAAACGGCGTGGGGTCCCCCTAAAAATCCATACCAGACCCTTATCCGAGCACGCAACCTGGCAGGCCGCAGGAAAAGAGGGGGGACGAGAGTGCGGCCCCCCCCCCTCCTGAACCGTACCAGGCCACATGCCCTCAACATTGGGAGGGTGCTTTGGGGTAGCCCCCCAAAACACCTTGTCCCCATGTTGATGAGGACAAGGGCCTCATCCTCACAACCGTGGCCGGTGGTTGTGGGGGTCTGCGGGCGGGGGGCTTATCGGAATCTGGAAGCCCCCTTTAACAAGGGGACCCCCAGATCCCGGCCCCCCCCTGTGTGAAATGGTAAGGGGGTACTTACCCCTACCATTTCACTAAAAAACTGTCAAAAATGTTAAAAATGACAAGAGACAGTTTTTGACAATTCCTTTATTTAAATGCTTCTTCTTTCTTCCTTCATCTTCTTCTTCTTCTGGTTCTTCTGGCTCTTCTGGTTCTTCCTCCGGCGTTCTCGTCCAGCATCTTCTCCGCGGCGTCTTCTATCTTCTTCTCCTCGGGCCGCTCCGCACCCATGGCATGAGGGGAGGCTCCCGCTCTTCTCTTCATCTTCTTCTCTTCTTCATCTTCTTCTTCATCTTCTTCTTCATCTCTTCTTCCTTCTTCTCTTCTTCATGTCTTCTGCGGGCCGCTCCGCAGCCATGCTGGCATGGAGGGAGGCTCCCGCTGTGTGACGGCGTCTCTTCGTCTGACGGTTCTTAAATAACGGGGGGCGGGGCCACCCGGTGACCCCGCCCCCCTCTGACGCACGGTGACATGACGGGACTTCCCTGTGACGTCACGGGGAATGCCACAGGGAAGTCCCGTCATGTCACCGTGCGTCAGAGGGGGGCGGGGTCACCGGGTGGCCCCGCCCCCCGTTATTTAAGAACCGTCAGACGAAGAGACGCCGTCACACAGCGGGAGCCTCCCTCCATGCCAGCATGGCTGCGGAGCGGCCCGCAGAAGACATGAAGAAGAGAAGAAGGAAGAAGAGATGAAGAAGAAGATGAAGAAGAAGATGAAGAAGAGAAGAAGATGAAGAGAAGAGCGGGAGCCTCCCCTCATGCCATGGGTGCGGAGCGGCCCGAGGAGAAGAAGATAGAAGACGCCGCGGAGAAGATGCTGGACGAGAACGCCGGAGGAAGAACCAGAAGAGCCAGAAGAACCAGAAGAAGAAGAAGATGAAGGAAGAAAGAAGAAGCATTTAAATAAAGGAATTGTCAAAAACTGTCTCTTGTCATTTTTAACATTTTTGACAGTTTTTTATTGAAATGGTAGGGGTAAGTACCCCCTTACCATTTCACACAGGGGGGGGGCCGGGATCTGGGGGTCCCCTTGTTAAAGGGGGCTTCCAGATTCCGATAAGCCCCCCGCCCGCAGACCCCCACAACCACCGGCCACGGTTGTGAGGATGAGGCCCTTGTCCTCATCAACATGGGGACAAGGTGTTTTGGGGGGCTACCCCAAAGCACCCTCCCAATGTTGAGGGCATGTGGCCTGGTACGGTTCAGGAGGGGGGGGGGCCGCACTCTCGTCCCCCCCTCTTTTCCTGCGGCCTGCCAGGTTGCGTGCTCGGATAAGGGTCTGGTATGGATTTTTAGGGGGACCCCACGCCGTTTTTTTTTTTTTTTTTTGGCGCGGGGTTCCCCTTAAAATCCATACCAGACCTGAAGGGTCTGGTATGGAATTTAGGGGGAACCCCACGTCAATTTTTTTTTTTAATTTTGGCTGGGGTTCCCCTTAATATCCATACCAGACCTGAAGGGCCTTGTATGGAATTTAGGGGGACCCCCACATCATTTTTTTTTTTTTTTATTTTGGTTCGGGGTTCCCCTGTGGGGAATTCCCATGCCGTTTTTATCAATGAACTTCTATGTGTATTGTCGGCAATGCAATAGCCGCGGTAGTTTTAAATGTGTTTTTTCCTTCAAAATGTCATTTTGCTGTCAGACTGTTCTAAACACGGGAAACATGCGCCCCTTTACAGGCATACTATAGACACCCCCCAGGTATGAAATTTAAAGGGATATTACACTTTTATTGTTTGACTTTAAGCATTATTAAAATCACTGCTCCTGAAAAAACGGCCGTTTTTAAAACTTTTTTTTGCATTGATTCATGTCCCCTGGGGCAGGACCCAGGTCCCCAAACACTTTTATTGACAATAACTTGCATATTAGCCTTTAAAATTAGCACTTTTGATTATTCATGTTCGTGTCCCATAGACTTTAACGGTGTTCGCGTGTTCGAACGAATTTTTTTCCTGTTCGCATGTTCTGGTGCGAACCGAACAGGGGGGTGTTCGGCTCATCCCTACCCGTCATGTGAGGCTGAGTGGCAGGAGTATTTTTTATCGTTTGGGTGTTTGGATCTCCAGACATCTATCAGCCCTGTTTCTTCAAGTATTCTGGCAAAGGGGGTACTACTTTTCACCTGAGATGTGCCAGCAGTAGGTACAGGAAATTTATCTTTGAGAGGATTTAAGAAATTATTGTAGTCCCCCATTGCCAGTAAGGGTACTTCTGGGTATTGGGCCATAAAACCTGCTAGGTGCTTGATAACCTCTGAGTTATACAGTGGGGGTATATAGATGCTAGCAAGAATACATTTGAGGCCTGTAATTGAGCATAGAAGAAAGACATATCTGCCAGCCGGGTCAATGCGTTTTCTAATGCAATTGAACTGAATATCTTTTCTGAACAGTATACTTGCTCCCCTTGAGTAAGTGGAGTGGGTTGCATGAAACTGGTTAGTATACAATCGTGGACTGAGGCTGGGGGGAGGGTCCGCAGAGAAATGGGTCTCCTGCAGGCAGACTACCCCCGCATTCAGCGACTTGAGATGTCTAAGGACCGCCCCCCTTTTGACTGGATTTCCCAGTCCTCTGACATTCCAGGTCACAATGGACAATTTAGCCATCCCCATCTTGTTTCAGGATCATTGACCAGGCCGGCATAACTCTCATCAAACCTCCCAGGTCATACCATAACATATTATCTGGAAGGGGGGATAGGCCCCCTCTCCCTAAATCATGCTTGATTTCTCCTTTCAGAGAACATGTGGGTATTTGTAGACATGAAATCATGTTGCAAGGCAAAGAGAAATACATTATTAGGTTAGTACATAGGTACAGGAGACAGTAAATTGTTGGCTTAATGCATGTTACTCTGCATGGCAAGAATCTAAAGGTCAACAGTTCACACAGCCACTTGGCTGCAGTGTTAACTTTTCCCACACAACAGGTGTGGGGGGGGGTAAAAGCCTTGAAAACTAGTTAACCAGTAGGTTAGTTCCCGTAGGGGTTTCACAGCTACGGTAGGCACGTATTGCTTCATTATTTGCAAACAAAAATGTGGAAAAAAAGGGGGGCAAAAGAATGAAAAAAAAAACCCCGTGGGGAGGAGGGTGATACAAACAAACAGTTCTCCTCGGCCGCCTGAACATCGGATGTGAGAGTAGGAACTGTCCTCCATAGACAACAATTGTTTTGAATCTTAAGGCCTCTTCACGGCCCAGGGATTTATCCCAGCAAAAATAGACCTGGGCTTGCCAGGTTATTGCATATCCAGGGCTTATCTCTTAAGCAGGGACATCTCTTTGTGGTCTGGCAGCTTTAAGGGCCCTATCCTCACGGTCTAGCCATTGAGCCGCCATGTCCGGGCGTTCAAAGAAGCGGGTTTCTCCGAGTGCGACTACCCTGAGGCGGGCAGGATATAGCATCGCATATGGCAAGTTAAGGTCCCTTAATCTTCGTTTGACATCCATAAACTTTGCTCGCTGCTTCTGGAGTTCAGCCGAAAAATCCGGAAACAGGGAGATTTTGGAGTTTTCAATGGATAACTTACTTCCCATGGTTCTGGCTTTAGCAAGGAGGGCATCTCTGTCCTTGTAGTTTAAGAGCTTAAACAGAAAAGCACGAGGGTGATTGCCTGGGGGTAGTGGACGAGATGGCACTCTATGCGCTCTCTCCACCGCGAATAGCGGAGAGAATGCTTCTTTTCCAAATGTAGTGAGGAGCCATTGTTCGATGAAAGTGACAGGGTCTTTACCCTCTATCCTTTCTGGGAATCCTAAGGCGCGGACATTGTTGCGGCGCATGCGATTTTCCAAATCATCTAAACGCGCTGCATGCTGATCTGCAAGATGGCAGTTATACTTTAAATCTCTCTGCATGGGTACTAAATCATCTTCAATAACACTGACCCTGCTCTCCACTGCAGCTGTGCGCTCTCTCAGCTTTTGCATGTCCTGTCTCACAAAGGATATCTCAGCTTTAACACCCTTCACTTCATCAGTCAGGGTTGAGATGGATCTGTTGCATATAGTCACTGCAGAGAGAATGTCTCTGAGAGTGGGTTCAGCATTATCTAGGGGGATACTTGGTGTCTGAGTGTCTTGATAGGGATGTGATACTGTACTCACTGTGGCCCAGTCAGAAGGGGATCCAGCGCCATCCTCCAGTGGAATAGTATTATCCATCTCCAGCTGGCTTCCTTCTTCTTCACTAAGGTCAGATGTGGGTGATAGTAGTTCTTTTGATGATTTATTGCCAAACAGGAGTTTCTGGGCTGCTTCTTTATATTTTTCCTTTTGAGATCGCTGTGGCAGAGCGCCATCTTGGGCCTGTGCTGCGGGCGGGCCGCCACCATTCTTGTCCCGTTTTGGCATGTTTTTCAGCTGCAGATCGGTCGGGTGAATGGGTCTGCTGTGGCCCAGATAGCGTGCGGTTCCGATCGGAGGTGACAGTGGGCTGGATGAGTGATCTAGAGGATGATTACCAGGATTTTCGGCGGAGCTGAGGAGAAGTGTGTCCTGCTACATGCGCTGCCTGGCCACGCCCCTTATTGGATTTTTTTTATAACAAAAAGTAGAAAATATCATTTTTTTTCAAAATTTTCGGTCTTTTTCCGTTTATAGCGCAAAAAATAAAAACGGCAGAGGTGATAAAATGCCATCAAAAGAAAGCTCTATTTGTGGGAAGAAAAGGATGCAAATTTCGTTTGGGTACAGCATTGCATGACCGCGCAATTAAAAGTTAAAACGACGCAGTGCCAAATTGGAAAAAGACCTCTGGTCCTTAGGCAGCATAATGGTCCGGGGCTCAAGTGGTTAAAACATGTATACGCAGCCATGTGGGACGGAGGGCCCTATCTTCCTACGGGAACACAGGCCCACATCAAACTAATCTCTAAGAAAGGGAAAGATCCCCTATTACCGGGATCATACCGACTGATATCGTTAATTAATGTCGATGTCAAAATCTTATCCAAAATAATTGCGTCACGTCTAGCTCCCCTACTGCCATCTTTATTACACCCAGCCCAATCTGGCTTTGTTTCGGGGAGATCAGCTACCCTAAACATTTGCAAAGTATTAATGGCTCTGGAATATGCTAAAACCCACCCTAACCAAGACATTGCCATCATGTCCTTAGACGCGGAAAAAGCCTTTGACAACATCAGTTTCTCCTGGCTCTTTAGAGTGATGACACAATTTGGATTCTCAGGCCAGATTATGCAATTTCTTCTACAAATGTACGCGTCCCCTACCGCACGTCTTGTTACCCCTGATTTTATTTCAGACACAATTCCATTAACAAAAGGAATGAGACAGGGATGCACCCTGTCTCCACTCCTGTTCAATCTAGAAATCGAACCCCTGTCCAGAATGTTAAATTCAGTTGATGGAATCAGTGGCATCACTCTAAATAACCACACTCTCCGTTCGGCACTATTTGCAGATGACATACTATTGTTCTCCACCGACCCTATAGCAGACTTTGACAGACTCAAACAACTTTTCACAGACTTCCGACTTTGCTCGGAATTCAGAATTAATTTCGATAAGAGTGAGATCCTACCATTGCACCCCCATCTCTCCAGTAAATGGAAACACCTATCCCCCCTGGCCATAGCCAACCAACATATTACATACTTGGGTATTAAAATAGGATGTGAACCATCCTCTCTGTACTCATTGAATTACCCCCCTTTGATAGCCAAAATTGTGAAGGAGTTGGAGGCTTGGGGGACCCTACCTCTCTCGCTCTTTGGGAGATGCCACCTTTTCAAAATGGTATCTTTTGCACGCTTGCTTTACCCAATGCAGACCATACCTCTTCTAATTAAACATTCAGATATCCAAAAACTTCAGAAGGCCCTAACTGCCTTCATATGGTCTCACAAGAAACCTTGCATAGCGCTGCAGAAACTATGTCTCCTGAAGGGCGAGGGCGGGGCGGGACTGCCCAACATGTACTTCTACAACCTGGCATGTTTACTTAGACAGGGCCTAGACTGGTTAACTGGAGGTTCTAAATACTCTAACTTATCCTTAGAAGAGGCTATGGTGCACCCATATGACCTTTTGGCCATCCTCCATTCCAATCCCAATGCATTACCCCCCCACCTCAAAACAAGTGTACTTATTAGGGATACGGTCATTGCTTGGAGAGAACTAAGAAAGCTGCTTAAACTGCCATCCAGCATCTCTAAGTACCTCAAAATACAAGGCAACCCTATGTTTCTTCCATCTATCATCCATAAAGCATTTGGCCAATGGAAACTTAAAGGCCTCACTGATGTCTCGTCTTTCTATCTCAACAAGCCTGGCAAATTCAAACCCTTTCAAACCCTGATGCGGGAGTACTCCCTGCCACCAACTCATGTTTTTTTCCATCACCAACTCATCAACTATCTCAAATCATGTTCTGGTCCCAATACCAATCCACTTGAAACATTCTGCATTGATACTCTCCTCAAAAGCAATAATTACTCCATCTCCAATATTTACTCCTGTCTCATACAACATCAAACACGGAAATATGCTCTCAAACCCTTTCAAAAGTGGTCACACGTATTAGAAGATGAGTCTTTGCCAGAAAAAATCCTTGAGGGATACAAAACTGTCCGCAATCTTACCGCTTCCGAAACTTGGAGGGAAACGCAATTCAAGATCATTCACAGGGCTTATTTTCCATTTCCCTTTAACAAGGCGGACCCCACCCAAGCGAAATGTTCCTGGTGTAATCTACCTCGCCCCACCTTGCTACATAGGCTCTGGGACTGTACCAAGATTGATGCTTATTGGGCTAAGGTGATCACTTACATCAACGAGGTCCACAAAATTCAGTGTACTAAGGACCGCCTATTATGCCTGTTTAGCATACCCCCTTCACCCTCATCGCCAACGGGGGTCTCACAAAATATTCCACATTGGGCTCACCTGTGTCTTCTAGCGGCTCGCAGGACTATTATGTCTCACTGGATATCAGCGACTCCACCTACCCTAACAGTGTTTAAAAAGGCCTTGGCCTCACTTTTCCATCTAGAGAGATTGGACACCATCACCCTTAATTTCCGATCGACTTCCCGTTTTTTTAAAAGATGGAGAAAATACATCGAAGCTACATTCGCTCCACAGGCACTAATGGGTATAATGCACCCATTCCGCTACACGAAATGGTACTTGACAAAAGATCTCACCAACTCTCTTGGCCGACTGAAGATATCCCCCACCCCGGATTCCTTTACTTTTAACCCACCGTAGGATATCCACAAATCCATTTTGCTCCTTAACATCCACCCTTCCACATTCATTACTCTATATTTCTTAGTATAGTGAGATCAATCAGGATATTTATTATACCCTGACCAATATATACCATGCTCAGCCAGGTATGTACAGATGCTGCCTCCACTCCTGAAGATATTTAGATGTTAAGATTTCATATGTCGAGCAAAGCTACGCTCAATAGTGTTGGTAAGATGGCAAACATGAACTCCCCTGACCTCCCCTCCCCCTACCCTCCCCCTCATTTTTCTTTTTTTTTCTGTTTTCTTTTTCTTTTTTGTTCTAACTGATATGAGAAGTCTTTATTTTAACTAATATGAGAAGTCATTGTTCTTTACAGATTGTAATAATTAATGCTCTGTAACCTTTGATACACTCAGTTTTATACTATTGTATGCTATAAAACCCAATAAATATTTTTCAAAAAAAAACCCCCTCCAAATCCCTTTGTTTTTTTGTGTGCTACAATGTTAAAAATGATTTAGCGATTTTTAGAAAAGCCAAATTTTGAAGAGGCACACAGTGTACCAACATGTGCTATGTGCCATCACGGGAGATCAATGGACGCGTTTTGGGGGTGCAACCCCTTCCTCAATAATAAAGTAGTTGTGAAGAATGGGTTGCTCCCCCAAAACACGTCCCTTGATCCCCCATGATGGCAGCTAGCACATGTTGACATTCGTAAATTGGTGTGCTTCTTCAAAATTTGGCTTTTCCAGGAGTGACTTCACCCCATCTGAACGCAATATCAAACACAGTTCCTAAATACTCATGTCTGATATTGCCTTCAAGTTCTACCTAATGTGAACTTTGTAAGTTCAAGATTTGTGTCTTTCTTGATGGTTTGAAACATGTCTGTTTTATCTTAAATGGACATTTATATTTTTGATAATGCCACCCCAAAAATTGTTATACAACAAACATGTTGGTTTGTTTTAAAAACCTTTTCTAAATGCACATGTGATTGTGCAGGTATTAAAAAGATTGTTAATCAAGAATGTGTGGATTATTGGCTCAACGCTACAACACTTTTGAGGTGCTCTAATTGCTGCTTTCTGTGACAATGGGGGTTATTTCCTGAGGGCAAATCCACTTTGCACTACAAGTGCATTTTTAGTGCAGTTTCAAGTGCACTGGTAGTGCAAAGTGTCTTTGCCTTTAGTAAATAACACCCAACAGTGCTTTGTAAGGTTACACAATCACGCCATTTTCTGGACTCACCACATTTCTGTCAGGGTCAGCTAAAACAAACACAAGCAGTAAATGTCACCAAAGATTTGCGTAATTTTTTTTTTATTTGATCAAGGTTTCACCAATTGTCTGACATATTGATGGCCCCCCTACCCGCAAAGAACTCAAGGTATCTTAACCGGACATCACGGGCACTCAGGAAGGGCAAGCCAGGACGGCCACTTTCAAGCGCCGTCAGGGTTGTTTCATTTATAATTCCGGCCTCAAGCCCAACTGAGCCAGCATAGTTGGCCGAATGTTGCCGTAAAAAGTTGTGTAGAACACAGCACGCCAGGATTATATGATTCAGTTTATTCTCCACCATATGGATGGGTGTAAGAAATAGGCGGAACCGTCTGGCCATGATTCCAAACGTGTTCTCCACCACTCTTCTGGCTCTGGCCAGCCGGTAATTAAAAACCCTCTGGTCTGGGGTGAGAGTCCTCATCGGGAATGGCCGCATAAGGTGGTCCCCCAGCGCAAAGGCTTCACCCGCAAGGAAGACGAATGGGAGTCCTTCCACATTGTCTTCTGGAGGTGGCAAGTCCAAGCTGCCATTCTGGAGATGCCTGTAAAACTCTGTCTGGTCGATGACTCCACCATCGGACATCCGGCCATTCTTCCCCACGTCCACATACAGGAACTCATAATTAGCCGACACCACCGCCAACATCACAATACTATTGAACCCCTTGTAATTATAATAGTATGACCCCGAGTTGGGTGGTGGGACGATGTGGACGTGTTTCTCATCAATTGCCCCTCCGCAGTTAGGAAAGTCCCACCACTGGGCAAAGTGGGAGGCCACAGTCTGCCATTCCTGTGGCGTGGAAGGAAACTGTTGAGGAAAACAAACAAAAAATAGTCTTTATGCACATTAAAACATGGAAAGCAGATTAGACACAAACATTCTTGGCCAACATCCAGATAACATTTATTAAGGGGAATTTTACAACACCAAAGTATAAGGTACACCTATCATATTCCCCCTCCCCCCCATGGGCCATTTCTAACATTATAGGGGGGGGGGACTCTTGGACAGGTAACCCTCTCCACTTCATTGAGAGATGAATGCCTAAATAATGGGTATTACTTGGAACAGCCCCTCCTTAGTTACACTATTTTCAGCCCACTGGACAGGAAAGAAGTGTCATAATACAAAGATATAAATACACCCTGTACACATTTGAGCACATTTGGACATTTTGCTATTACCTATCAAGATAATAATAGTATACAAAAACTTGAAACAGTATCATTTAAAAGTATACAGGCAGGCCCTTGCACTACATGCTTTGGGGAATTCATCCATACATCTGACCACTAAAGAGATGGGTATAGTGTATGGGTTTGGCAAAGTCACCAGATAGATGATTGAGAATAGATAGAGAATTGGGATCAGCTGACTTAGCAGTTGGGGGGAGGGAGGGTTAAAAATGATTTGGGGACACCACAAAAAAAAGCCTCTGGCACTTTGCTTGAATTTAAAACACAAATCAGATTTCTAAACATTTTAGGGGGTGTTTGGGGTAAAGCACTATTATGGAGCTGATAAAATACATTGTTAAATGACTACATGAGGTGAATATAGGGCCAGGAGAGCATGCTGGGGAGGTAAGTGAAGGCAAATATGTATGAAGGACAAAAAATAAATACATAAAAATCCAGCATGCATGAGGACAAAGGGGACATTCACAGCATATTCCAATCATGGTACTTAGGGAATGAGGAAAGAAATACAATACATTAGCAAACATTAAATACAATAAAATGTGATGTTAAAGGATAAAAATCTTACCTTCATATACTCCTTCTGCAGGACCTGGATGATGGCAGAACAGGTCTTTGGGATAATGATCCCCAGAGCCTCGGGGAGATGCCTGTGGAGAACTTCTAGTCCTGCAGGCTTCTCCCCGTCGCCAAGTACCGCAGGGTGGCGACGAGCCTCTGCTCCGGAGTGATGGCTTGCCTCATGCAGGTATCCTGCCTGCTGATATAGGGGGTCAGCGAAGCCAACAAACGGTGAAATACAAGGTCCGTCATCCGGAGAAAGTTCCTGAAATCATCAGGATTATTCTCACGGATCTCGCGGAGCAAAGGCATATGACAGAACTGGTCACGCTGGAGCAACCAATTCTTGGTCCATGAACTCCTCCCCACCCTGTTCATGGACTGGACTTGTGTCAAGGTCAGGACCCCAACACCAAGCCCCCGCACAGCACGGACTCTACGAGGAGTACGTATACACAACATGGCTAGAAAACGGTCGGCTGCTCAGAACAATGTAACAGAACGCACTGAAGAACAGCAAGGCCTGTGAAGAGCGACCTGAAAAACAGTAACGAACGAACAAGAACACAATGACTAAAGTCACACGGAGCTTGCTTGCACGCACTGAAGAGCAGATACAAACCCACAAGCACAAACTGAACCGCAGAAAATGATCTAAAAGCCACGAGTCTGAAAAAGCGCAAATCGTCTCTCACCAAACTTTTACCTGAAAAACAGTAACGAACGAACAAGAACACAATGACTAAAGTCACGCGGAGCTTGCTTGCACGCACTGAAGAGCAGATACAAACCCACAAGCACAAACTGAACCGCAGAAAATGATCTGAAAGCCACGAGTCTGAAA
Source organism: Lithobates septentrionalis (assembly GCA_037952835.1). Taxonomy (NCBI): domain Eukaryota; kingdom Metazoa; phylum Chordata; class Amphibia; order Anura; family Ranidae; genus Lithobates; species Lithobates septentrionalis. The sequence goes on from JBBDGP010000432.1 coordinate 239,642, forward strand.
AAGCGCAAATCGTCTCTCACCAAACTTTTACTAACACGAGATTAGCAAAAGGAGCCCAAAGGGTGCCGCGCTTGGTTCTGAACTGGCCATTTCTAGTCTTGTCGTACGTGGTTGACGTCACCGCGTTCTTGGCAATCGGAAATTCCGACAACTTTGTGCGACCGTGTGTACGCAAAACAAGTTTGGGCCAACATCCGTCTGAAAAAATCCTAGGATTTTGTTGTCAGAATGTCCAATCAATGTCCGACCGTGTGTACGGGGTATAAGAAGACTTAATATGTGACAACACAGGGGAATTTTCTATGTTATGATACTTAGCGTGAGAAAAGATAATCGTAGATAGTTAGGCAATTCACCCTGAAAATGTTTATCGAATATAATCATAAATACTGATAAATATATCTGGGACATAATTGGAACTAACTTGAAGATTTTACAATACACAAATATATACTTTAACCACTTCAGCCCCGGAAGGTTTTACCCCCTTCATGACCAGGCCATTTTTTGTGATACGGCACTGCATTACTTTAACTGACAATTGCGCGGTCGTGCGCACCCAAATAAAATTTATGTCCTTTTTTCCCCACAAATAGAGCTTTCTTTTAGTGGTATTTGATCACCTCTGTGGTTTTTATTTTTTGCGCTATAAACAAAAAAAACTTTTTTGGAATTTTTGAAACAATTTTGAAAGAAAAAAACAATATTTTTTACTTTCTGCTATGAAACATACCCAATAAAAAATGTAAAAAAAACTAATTTCTTCATCAATTTAGGCCAATATGTATTCTGCTACTTATTTTTGGTAAAAAAATCCCAATAAGCGTATATTGATTGGTTTGCGCAAAAGTTATAGTGTCTACAAACTATGGGATATTTTTAAGGCATTTTTATTTTTTTATTTTTTTACTAGTGATGGCAGCAATCAGTGGATTTTAGCAGGACTGCAACATTGCAGTGGACAAATCGGACACCTGACACTTTTGACACTTTTTTTATGAGCCAGTGACATTATTACAGTGATCAGTGCTAAAAATATGCACTGTTACTGTACTAATGGCATTGATAGGGAAGGGATTAACACCGGAGGCAATCAAAGGGCTAATTGTGTCCCTAGGGGATGCTTTCTTACTGTGCTGGGGATGGACTCACTGTATAAGCAGAGAGATTTGTGTTCCTGCTTAACAGGAACACAAGATCTCTCTGTTCATACCTGACAGGACAGCAATCTGCCTTGTTTATATCGGGACACAGCCATCCTGTATCTCTGGGGAGTGGTCGCGGGTGTTTGGCTCCCCCTCTGGCCAATCAGCACGTGCAAGCACCCGCTTACTATTACTATTACTATTACTTACTATACAAAATGACGTACAGGTACATCGTTTCGCACAATAGAGCCAACCTGCCGCCGGTCGGCAAGTGGTTAAGAAGATGTGTATTACTTACTAGCAGATGTTATTAAGAGTGACAAACATATGTCCATAAAAAATTCAGGTTGAAGTATCCTTTCACTATATGAATCAGAAATCCACAAATGCCATCCGATTTCAGTGCATTGGCCCAGTAATCTGTAAATCCCATACTGAGTAAACCAATTTGCTCATTTCTAGTGGTACCTTAACTTGTGTCTATGTGTTTGGCTGTTAACAAGGCAAATGTAAAGGTGTGTTTATGGAACAGCAATATACAGTATAGACATGCACAACTATATTGTAAACAAAAGTTTTACTTGATCAATCATTCAGGAAGTAATTTTTACAATTGTTAAGGCAGCCAAAGCAAATATGCTCTAATAATCAAGGATCAAGTTACCTTCATATGGATAGGTAGTGATTACTGAAAAGTGCCAAGAAAAATGTGACAGCTGTCATAAATTAGCAAGGCTACCCTTAACTCCAGTTATTTTATACACTATGTAGCGCTGGTAGATTTACAATCTACCACCGATTAGGTAAATTTAGTAAATTGTGTGTTAGGAAGGTTAAAAGTTTGCCTCTGTTCCAGCTTGGCTGACGTTGTGTGTACTTCCGTGCTGACCGGTGGGTGTCGCTGTTACCATTAGTCAGTGTTGGAAGGGCAACGTGTCGAAGTGTATAGATGCTCCTCTGTCCCGGAGGCAAGCTCAATGGAGGTGGTCTTCTGAGTTGCATTCTGGGAAGGGGGTATTTATGGGACAGACGCCATATTTTGGGGTTCGTTTTAAAGCCACCTGCTGGCCCTCCTGGCCGACAGGTATGCGTTAAGGAGCTACCTTGTGGTCCTATGATCGGGAGGCCCACGATGCTGAGGCGTAGGGGTGGGCCCAGAGGCCTACCACCGTGGCCGAGGAATGGTCCTGAGCTGTCGGTCCTGTGTGATGAAGCTGGACAGCCGAGGAGATCCCAGGGGAGGACCCATCTTGAGGAGATCGCGCAGCCTGCGGGTCTATAGAGGGGCCTGGTGACTCGGTTGCAGGACGTATCCAAAAGAAGTAATTCTACAGCATAGTGTCACTGGCTTGGCTTAAAGTTTCAGGTACTGAGACTGACTGTTCACTGCAGAAGATCTGATACATCCTGTGGCAGAGGATCGTGCAGATTTACCCCCCCAAACAAGTCTGTGGCAGAAACTTTAGATTCGTGCTGCGAACTGGCTGCTAGAGAGAGGCCTATCCAGACGAGCAAAGAGTGAATCCCACGAGGGGAATGCATTCCACATAGTTATCTGAATTCTACCGGGACATTTGTTGCTAAGATCTTATAAGAAGATATTTGAGTTTCTCCTGAAGGTTTCCTTTTCCATCTCTTTCCTGCTACTTCCTAAAGTTTTACTGTTTAATAAAGCATTGAAAACATACTCCAGTGTTGGTGCGTGTGTCGTCCAGCAGTAAACTCAACGGAACCCCTAGACCCGGTGCCGGTGAAACAGAGGGAAGCAAAGTGAAGGTAACAGACCCGCTTAAACCAGCAGCTCCACCGTGAGTTATTGCTACAACTATATAGCAATATTAAAAAAATCTCTCAAATGGGACACAAATGGCCAAAAAAAAACAAAACGATAAACGATATGATATTGACTGACCCTTTTTTATATACAGAAACAGTTAAAAAAACTTTAACTACAGAATTTTAGCTTCAAATGACTATACTAGTAAATAACATTTGCATTGTTTGCTCTACATCATAAGGTTAATGTTTTCACTTTATTCACAGTCTGCTTGATACAGTATTTACGCTGGAACATGTGTACTATTGTCAAGTGAATCAAGCTATTCACTTTTGTCTAATTCAGTAGATAATCATTATCTTTTTTCTGCTTCTATTGTGATTAAGTTCATTACTACCATAGTCAACATAAATTGTTTCTACTGTAGTGTGCTTATTGTTTTAAGATTTATGTGAAAATTAGCAGTACATGGTGATTAGGTTCTTAGATCAGCTAAAGAACGAAAATATTCTTCCCTTGCCATTTTTAATGCATTTTTAATCACCAACTAAATAACAAAGAATTGTATTTTAAAATAATTAAGATTGCTTACTGAATCTCCATAGGATGTCAACAACAAAGGGGTTAATGATCCATCACACCATAATTGAAATAATCAGAGATGTCTTTCTACCACCCAAAGCAATTTTCTTTATCTAAAATGCATCTGTACCAAAACAACACAGCATTTCTCATCCTGCATAAAAATGATCAAAGAAAATAGAGAGCCCATAATCCTAGGACAATGGCTCATATTCAGCTGAAATGTTATATGCAAATACGGCTGAATAGATCATGCAAATACTCAAGATAGCTTATCATTCCAAATAGCTGAGTACCTTAACACCAACTTTTCCTTCGAAAGCATTAAATGAGTTTCATTAAAATGTGTGCTACCTGATAATATCTGGAAATTAATACTCATTGTGAAGTTTTACCATGACGCTATAAAAGGTTAATGAGTCTATTTAAAATGTATTATGATAGCTACTTTAGATAGTGAAAAACAAAGAAATTTAACAAAATGTGTATTTTACAAGAGGAACAGATGAAAATAAGTACTTTGAGTGTACCTGCTAAGGTTATTCTGTAGACAATTGCTTCCACAGTAACATTAAGAAAATAATGAAAACCTTTCTTGGCAACCTTTTTAGTAGCACATTTGCTAATTTATTAAGTCTAGCAGCTTGATGACATGGAGACAGTGGCTAACTAACACAGCAACTTCTGAAGGTAGTAGTGGTGCCACACTGATGCACATTACGGATGATGAAGTCTATTTTAATTGTTTTGAGTTTATTGATGGCATTGGTGGCAAAAAAAAATAATGAGGAATGTGTTTTGTGCTGGAAGTTTTATAATAGAACTAAAAAGACAAAATTTTGACATCATTTATGGGATCCAAATAGACATTGTCATTAGGAATGAGCCGAACACCCCCTGTGAACCAGAACCTGCGAACAGACCGAAAATTGGCACGAACGTTAGAACCCCATTGAAGTCTATGGGACTGGAACGTTCAAAATCAAAAGTGCTAATTTTAAAGGCTATTTTGCATAGTATTGTCCTAAGAAGGGTTTGGGTACCCGGGTCCTGCCCCAGGGGACATGTATCAATGCAAAAAAAAAATGTAAAAACATTTTTTCGGGAGCAGTGGTTTTAACCGGTTCAATACCGGGCATTTTCACCCCCTTCCTTCCCAGACCAATTTTTAGTTTTCAGTACTGTCGCACTTTAAACGAAAATTGCGCGGTCGTGCGACATTTTACCCAAAAAAAATTGACGTACTTTTTTTCCCCACAAATAGAGATTTCTTTTGGTGGTATTTGATCACCTCTGCAGTTTTTATTTTTTGCGCTATAAACAAAAGAAGAGCGACAATTTTGAAAAAAAACACAATATTTTTTACTTTTTGCTATAATAAATAGCCCAATTTTTTTCCTCAGTTTCGGCCGATACGTATTCTTCTACATATTTTTGGTAAAAAAAAATCGCAATAAGCGTATATTGATTGGTTTGCGCAAAAGTTATAGCTTCTCTAAAATACGTAATAGATTTATGGCATTTTTAAAAAAAAAATTGTATTAATTTTTTTTACTAGTAATAGCGGCAATCGCGATTTTTTTTCGTGACTGCGACATTATGGCCGAAACATCAGACACTTTTGACACATTTTTGGGACCATTCACATTTATACAGCGATCAATGCTATAAAATTGCATTGATTACTGTGTAAATGTGACAGGCAGTGAAGGGGTTAACCACTAGGGGGCGGGGAGGGGTTAAATGTGTTTCCTAGGGAATGCTTCTAACTGTAGGGGGAGGAGGGGCACAAGGGGAGGAGACCGATCAGTGTTCCGCTGTTTTGGGAACACAGATCGGTCTCCTCTGAGCTGACAGGACGTGGATCTGTGTGTTTACACACACAGATCCACGGTCCGGCCCGGTTAACGGGCAATCGCGGGTGCTCGGTGTACATCGCGGCCGCCGGGCACACGCACCGGGTCCCGAGCAACGCGGCGCCCCCTAGGCGGCCAGGAACCCGAGGCCGTCATATGACGTCTACCAAGGATGGGAGATCCCATCTGTGGACGTCATTTGACAATAGGCCGGTATTGAAGTGGTTAATGATGCTTAAAGTGAAAAAAAAGGTGAAATATTCCTTTAAATATCATACCTGGGGGGTGTCTATAGTATGCCTGTAAAGTGGGGCGTGTTTCCCCTGCTTAGAACAGTCCCTGCACAAAATGACATTTTTAAAATAATAAAAGTAATTTAAAACTGCTTACGGCTTTAATGTAATGTCCGATCCCGGTAATATGGATGAAAATCAGTGAGACAAATGGCATGGGTACCATCCCCCCCCCCAGTCCATTACCAGGCCCTTTGGGTCTTGTATGGATATTAAGGGGAACCCCGCACCCAAATTAAAAAAAGGAAAGGCGTGGAGCCCCAGACCCTCTGAACAGCAGTATACAGGCAGTGCAAACAAGACAGTCTGTTTGTAATTTTGAACTGGTACATTTTTAAAGTGTAGCTGCAGCCAAAAAATCTATTTTTAAGCTTTTTGGAAAACATAGGGAAGGGTTATCACCCCTGTGACATTTGTTTTGCTGTCTGTGCACCTCTTTAGAAGATTTTACCTCACTTTCTGTCCCAATGACAAATGTTTATTGACAATTTAGGGTTTTTAGTGAAACAAGAATTGGTGATAAAGCATGAGTGGAGAGGAGACACGTTTTTCCCATATTAACTCTTACAGGAGAGAATTTCCCTTCCTAGGGGTAGATTTCATCTCACTTCCTGTAGGAGTCGTTTGTAAGTTGGATGTTTGAAAGTAGGGGCCTGTCCTATATACTCTGCAGAAATTGGGGCCTTAGGTGTTGGTGTTGCCACAACACTGTAAGCCCTCACAGTTACTCTTGGTGGGCGCAGGAACAGGCTCTGCTGTGAAATATTAGATCAAGAATTGTAATTACATGCCCCTGTTGAAAGGGGGTAGAAAAATTGGGCCTTTGGTGGTGGAGGTGCTGGTGCCACAACACTGTAAGTCCTCACAGTTACTCTTGGTGGGCGCAGAAACGGGCCCTGCTGTGAAATATTAGATGAAGAATTGTAATTACATTTGGGCCTTAGGCACTGGTGCTGGTGCCACAACACTGCAACCCCTCACAAATACTCTAGTTGAGTGCAGCAACGAACCCTCCTTGCAAACTATTGCATCAAAAATTGTAATTACTTGCCCCTGTTAAACAGGGGCTGAAAACTTGGGCCTTAGCCACTGGTGGCGGCGCCCAAAACCAAAATATTCTTACAAGCTATCAGCATGATCATTAAGGAGGAAGAGGATAGTCACTCAGCATAACAGGATAGTAACTCAGCATCAGCATAAGCAGTCTTGAAGGGATCTGACATTTAAAAAAAAAATATTCGGTTACATCAGCATCAGGTGCTCGGTAGCTGATGGTGATCCAAGACTGATTCATTTTTATGAAGGTCAGTCGATCGACCGAGTCGGTGGACAGGCGCACCCTGTGATCAGTTACAAAGCCTCCAGCAGCACTGAATGTGCATTCCGAAAGAACGCTGGATGCAGGACAGGCCAGTAGCTCAATTGCATACTGTGCAAGCTCTGGCCAGTGATCCATCCTCAAGACCCAGTAACCCAGAGGATTTTCGGTGGGAAAGGTGTCCAAGTCAGATCTTGCCCTTAGGTATTCCTATACCATGTAAAACAGACGCTGGCGATGGTTGCTGGAACCGATCATACCTTGGGGCTGCGGACTAAAAAATTGTCTGAAGGCATCGGTCAGACAGCCAACTTCTCCACCGCTCCTTCTTTGACTGACCGAAGCCTCAGCAACACGTTGTCCAGGAACAGGAGCTTGTAACCTCCCAGTCTCTGGGAACGCATTGCACAGATCTTTCTGCAAGGCCTCCCGAAGATGTTTCATCCTCTGCTCCCTCTGCGATGGCAAGATAAGGTCTGCAACCTTACCCTTGTAACATGGATCAAGGAGGGTTGCCAGCCAGTATTGATCCCTCTACATGATACCACGAATACAAGGATCCTTCCGCAGGCTTTGCAGGACCTGGGAGGCCATGCAGCGTAGGTTTGCTGAGGCATTCGGTCCTGAATCCTCTGGGTCACTAAGGACGACATGATCCGCAGCCACCTCCTCCCAGCCAAATACAAGTCCATGGATTTCTTGGGACTGTAAATGATCCCTTAAAGACTGCTGCTGATGCTGAGTGCCAGGCTCCACCTCCATGCTGACACAATCCTCCTCTTCCTCCTCCTCCTTGTCCTCTTCCTGTGTGATCGGCGGGCACGCAGGAACACTGTCTGGATAAAGAGGGCCTTGAGAGCTAAGGAAGTCCTCCTCTTCCTGCCTCTGTTCTGCCTCAAGTGCCCTGTCCATTATTCCACACAGTGTTTGCTCCAACAGGTGGACAAGGGGGACAGTGTCAATGATGCATGCACTGTCACTGCTCACCATCCTTGTGGCCTCCTCAAATGGTGACAGGACATTGCATGCATCCCTGATCATGGCCCACTGGTGTGAGGAAAAAAAAAACAAGCTCCCCTGACACTGACCTGGTGCCATAGTCGCACAGGTACTCATTGATGGCCCTCTGCTGCATGTGCAGCCACTGCAGCATGGCCAATGTTGAGTTCCACCTGGTGGGCATGTCACAGATTAGGCAGTTCTTGGGCTGGTTAAATTCCTTTTGGAGGTCAGTCAGCCAAGCACTGGCATTATATGACCTGCGGAAATGCACGCAGACTTTCCTGGCCTGCCTTAGGACATCCTGTAAGCCTGGGTACCTGCCCAAGAACCGCTGCACCACCAAGTTAAGGACGTGAGCCAAACAGGGCACATGGGTCAGTTGTCCTTGTCAGAGGGCTTAGAGGAGGTTGGTGCCATTGTTGGAAACCACCATACCTGCCTTAAGCTGGCATGGCGTCAACCACCTCTGAACCTGCCCCTGCAGAGCTGACAGAATATCTGCCCCAGTATGGCTCCTGTCCCCCAAGCACACCAGCTCAAGCACTGCATGGCATCTTTTGGCCTGAGTGCTTACATAGCCCCTTGAACGCCTACGGAGCACTGCTGGTTCTGAAGACAAATCAGCACAGGAAGAGGCCATGGAGGAAGAAGAAGAGGAGGGGGTGGAGGAGAGAGGTGTGGCAGGATCACCACTAGTAGTATTTTGGAGGCGTGGTGGCGGAACAACCTCCAACACTACAGGACCCTGTCCTGCATCCTTCCCAGCTGCCATAAGAGTCACCCAGTGCGCGGTGAATAGGGATGAGCCGAACACCCCCCTGTTCGGTTCGCACCAGAACATGCGAACAGGAAAAAAGTTCGCTCGAACACGCGAACACCGTTAAAGTCTAAGGGACACGAACATTAATATTTAAAAGTGCTAATTTTAAAGGCTTATATGCAAGTTATTGTCATAAAAAGTGTTTGGGGACCTGGGTCCTGCCCCAGGGGACAAGGATCAATGCAAAAAAAAGTTTTAAAAACGGCCGTTTTTTCAGGAGCAGTGATTTTAATAATGCTTAAAGTCAAACAATAAAAGTGTAATATCCCTTTAAATTTCGTACCTGGGGGGTGTCTATAGTATGCCTGTAAAGAGGCGCATGTTTCCTGTGTTTAGAACAGTCTGACAGCAAAATGACATTTCGAAGGAAAAAAAAGCCATTTAAAACTACCCGCGGCTATTGCATTGCTGACAATACACATAGAAGTTCATTAATAAAAACGGCATGGGAATTCCCCACAGGGCAACCCCAAACCAATATTAAAAAAAAAAAATGATGTGGGAGACCCCCTAAATTCCATACCAGGCCCTTCAGGTCTGGTATGGATATTAAGGGGAACCCCGGCCAAAATTTAAAAAAAAAATGACGTGGGGTTCCCCCTAAATTCCATACCAGACCCTTATCCGAGCACGCAACCTGGCAGGCCGCAGGAAAAGAGCGGGGGACGAGAGTGCGCCCCCCCTCCTGAACCGTACCAGGCCACATGCCCTCAACATTGGGAGGGTGCTTTGGGGTAGCCCCCCAAAACACCTTGTCCCCATGTTGATGAGGACAAGGGCCTCATCCCCACAACCCTGGCCGGTGGTTGTGGGGGTCTGCGGGCGGGGGGCTTATCGGAATCTGGAAGCCCCCTTTAACAAGGGGACCCCCAGATCCCCGCCCCCCCCTGTGTGAAATGGTAAGGGGGTACTTACCCCTACCATTTCACTAAAAAACTGTCAAAAATGTTAAAAATGACAAGAGACAGTTTTTGACAATTCCTTTATTTAAATGCTTCTTCTTTCTTCCTTCATCTTCTTCTGGTTCTTCTGGCTCTTCTGGTTCTTGCTCCGGCGTTCTCGTCCAGCATCTCCTCTGCGGCGTCTTCTATCTTCTTCTCCTCAGGCCGCTCCGCACCCATGGCATGAGGGGAGGCTCCCGCTCTTCTCTTCATCTTCTTCTTCATCCTCTCCTCTTCTTTCTTCTTCTCTTCTTCATTTTCTTTTCCGGGCCGCTCCGCATTCATGCTGGCATGAAGGGAGGCTCCCGCTGTGTGACGGCGTCTCTTCGTCTGATGGCTCTTAAATAACGGGGGGGTGGGGGGGTGACCCCCGCCCCCCTCTGACGCACGGTGACTTGACAGGGACTTCCCTGTGACGTCACGGGGAATGCCACAGGGAAGTCCCATCATGTCCCGTGCGTCAGAGGGGGCGGGGTCACCGGGTGGCCCTGCCCCCCGTTATTTAAGAGCCGTCAGACGAAGAGACGCCGTCACACAGCGGGAGCCTCCCTTCATGCCAGCAGGAATGCGGAGCGGCCCGGAGAAGAAAATGAAAAAGAGAAGAAGAAAGAAGAGGAGAGGATGAAGAAGAAGATGAAGAGAAGAGCGGGAGCCTCCCCTCATGCCATGGGTGCGGAGCGGCCCGAGGAGAAGAAGATAGAAGACGCCGCGGAGGAGATGCTGGACGAGAACGCCGGAGGAAGAACCAGAAGTGCCAGAAGAACCAGAAGAAGATGAAGGAAGAAAGAAGAAAGAAGAAGCATTTAAATAAAGGAATTGTCAAAAACTATCTCTTGTCATTTTTAACATTTTTGACAGTTTTTTAGTGAAATGGTAGGGGTAATTACCCCCTTACCATTTCACACAGGGGGGGGGCCGGGATCTGGGGGTCCCCTTGTTAAAGGGGGCTTCCAGATTCCAATAAGCCCCCCGCCCGCAGACCCCCACAACCACTGGCCAGGGTTGTGGGGATGAGGCCCTTGTCCTCATCAACATGGGGACAAGGTGTTTTGGGGGGCTACCCCAAAGCACCCTCCCAATGTTGAGGGTATGTGGCCTGGTACGGTTCAGGAGGGGGGGGGCGCACTCTCGTCCCCCCCTCTTTTCCTGCGGCCTGCCAGGTTGCGTGCTCAGATAAGGGTCTGGTATGGATTTTTGGGGGGACCCCACGCCGTTTTTTTTTTTTTTTGGCGTGGGGTTCCCCTTAAAATCCATACCAGACCTGAAGGGTCTGGTATGGAATATAGGGGGAACCCCACGTCTTTTTTTTTTCTTTTTTGGCCGGGGTTCCCCTTAATATCCATACCAGACCTGAAGGGCCTGGTATGGAATTTAGGGGGTCTCCCAAGTCAATTTTTTTTTTTAAATTTTGGTTCGGGGTTGCCCTGTGGGGAATTCCCATGCCGTTTTTATCAATGAACTTCTATGTGTATTGTCGGCAATGCAATAGCCGCGGGTAGTTTTAAATGGCTTTTTTTCCTTCGAAATGTCATTTTGCTGTCAGACTGTTCTAAACACAGGAAACATGCGCCCCTTTACAGGCATACTATAGACACCCCCCAGGTACGAAATTTAAAGGGATATTACACTTTTATTGTTTGACTTTAAGCATTATTAAAATCACTGCTCCTGAAAAAACAGCCGTTTTTAAAACTTTTTTTTGCATTGATCCATGTCCCATGGGGCAGGACCCAGGTCCCCAAACACTTTTTATGACAATAACTTGCATATAAGCCTTTAAAATGAGCACTTTTGATTTCTCCCATAGACTTTTAAAGGGTGTTCCGCGGCATTCGAATTTGCCGCGAACACCCCAAATTGTTCGCTGTTCGGCGGACTTGCGAACAGCCAATGTTCGAGTCGAACATGAGTTCGACTTGAACTCGAAGCTCATCCCTAGCGGTGAAAGATAAGTAACATCCCTCTCCATGCCTTCTAGACCATGAGTCAGCGGTAATATGCACCTTACCGCTGACCGCCCTGTCCAGTGAGGCCAAGACATTGCCTTCCACATGCCGGTAGAGGAGCATGAGAAAAAGTGGCGTTTGGGTACCTGCCACTGAGGAACCGCACATTCCACAAACTCACGGAAGGGGGCAGAGTCTACCAACTGAAAAGGCAGCAGTTGAAGTGCTAGCAATTTTGCCAAGCTAGCATTCAACCGCTGGGCATGGGGATGGCTGGGAGCAAACTTCTTTTGGCGGTGCAGCAGCTGGGGCATGGAAATTTGCCTGGTACAATCTGACGTCGGTGTACCAAAAGCAGATTGCCCACAAGTACTTGGCTGTGACACACCTAATTCTACACCTTCATTCCTCTCAGTGCAGGTCTCAGAGAGGACTGAAGGTATAGTGGGGTTGGAAATCTCAGCTGATGAGGAGCAAGGAGAGGTCCTCTTTGTTCTTTGGTATGGGTCTTTTAGATACGCTTGCCAGCGAACTGCATGGCAGGTCAACATATGTCTGGTCAAGCATGTGGTACCCAAGCGGGAGATGTTTTGGCCACGCGAGATACGCTTGAGACATATGTTACAAATAGCAGCGGTGCGATCTGATTCACTCGTCTCAAAAAAGGCCCACACCAAAGAACTTTTTGAATAACGCGCAGAGACTGCAGCGCCCTGCACATCTGGAGCTTTGGGGTGTGATGCAGTCAATGTGCTGCCCTTAGGCTGGCCCCTGGAGGGCATCCTGCCTCGTTGGTGATGTGCCGCCTCCTCTCTCCTATCAGGCACCCACGTTGAGTTAGTGACCTCATCATCCCCTCCCTCCTCATCACTGGAGCAAACCTGGCAGTATGCTGCAGCAGGGGGAGCATGACTGCCAGATTGCTGTCCTTCTTGGGCACCCCCTCTGTCCATGCTCATGTTACTGCCTTCATCGAGCTCAGTATCATCATCAGAGCCTTCCAAACGCTGGGCATCCTCCTGGAGCATGTACCCAACACTGTGGTCAAACAGTTCGAGGGACTCCTCAGGAGGACATGGTGGGGCTAGGGAAGGAGTCACTGATGAAATTGAGCCGAGGGAAGAGGCCGCTGCTTTGCCAGACAAAGTACCCTGGGCATGGGTGAGAGAGGATGAGGAGGATGAGGACGGCTTGGTCATACACTCGACCAAGTCTTCCGGATGTTGTGGCTCAACACGGCCAGCTGCCGAAAAAAAGGCCAAGCGTGTCCCACGGCCATGTGCTGATGAGGATGCACCGTCTCCACGACCAGCACTAGACACAGAGCCTGCTTGCCCTTTCTTATTGGCTTGTGACTGTCTGCCTCTCCTTCTTGGCCTTCCAGACATACTAATGGCCTGTAGCTGCACTAAGCTGGGATATATATACACTACCGTTCAAAAGTTTGGGGTCACATTGAAATGTCCTTATTTTTGAAGGAAAAGCACTGTACTTTTAAATGAAGCTAACTTTGAACTAGTCCTAACTTTAAACAAATATACTCTATACATTGCTAATGTGGTAAATGACTATTCTAACTGCAAATGTCTAGTTTTTGGTGCAATATCTACATAGGTGTATAGAGGCCCATTTCCAGCAACTATCACTCCAGTGTTCTAATGGTACAATGTGTTTGCTCATTGGCTCAGAAGGCTAATTGATGATTAGCAAACCCTTGTGCAATCATGTTCACACATCTAAAAACAGTCTAGCTCCTTCCAGAAGCTACAAAACTGACCTTCCTGTGAGCAGATTGAGTTTCTGGAGCATCACATTTGTGGGGTCAATTAAACGCTCAAAATGGCCAGAAAAAGAGAACTTTCATCTGAAACTCGACAGTCTATTCTTGTTCTTAGAAATGAAGGCTATTCCATGCGAGAAATTGCAAAGAAATTGAAGATTTCCTACAACGGTGTGTACTACTCCCTTCAGAGGACAGCACAAACAGGCTCTAACCAGAGTAGAAAAAGAAGTGGGAGGCCGCGTTGCACAACTAAGCAAGAAGATAAGCACATTAGAGTCTCTAGTTTGAGAAACAGACGTCTCACAGGACCCCAACTGCCATCTTCATTAAATAGTACCCGCAAAACACCAGTGTCAACATCTACAGTGAAGAGGCGGCTGCGGGATTTTGGGCTTCAGGGCAGAGTGGCAAAGAAAAAGCCATATCTGAGACTGGCCAATAAAAGAAAAAGATTAAGATGGGCAAAAGAACACAGACATTGGACAGAGGAAGACTGGAAAAAAGTGTTGTGGACGGATGAATCCAAGTTTGAGGTGTTTGGATCACAAAGAAGAACGTTTGTGAGACGCAGAACAAATGAAAAGATGCTGGAAGAATGCCTGACGCCATCTGTTAAGCATGGGGGAGGTAATGTGATGGTCTGGGGTTGCTTTGGTGCTGGTAAGGTGGGAGCTTTGTACAGGGTAAAAGGGATTCTGAATAAGGAAGGCTATCACTCCATTCTGCAACGCCATGCCATACCCAGTGGACAGCGCTTGATTGGAGCCAATTTCATCCTACAACAGGACAATGACCCTAAACACACCTCCAAATTGTGCAAGAACTATTTACAGCAGAAGCAGGCAGCTGGTATTCTATCGGTAATGGAGTGGCCAGCACAGTCACCAGATCTGAACCCCATTGAGCTGTTGTGGGAGCAGCTTGACCGTATGGTACGCCAGAAGTGCCCATCCAACCAATCCAACTTGTGGGAGCTGCTTCTAGAAGCGTGGGGTGCAATTTCTCCAGCTTACCTCAATAAATTAACAGCTAGAATGCCAAAGGTGTGCAATGCTGTAATTGCTGCAAAAGGAGGATTCTTTGATGAAAGCAAAGTTTGATGTAAAAACAATGTTATTTCAAATACAAATCATTATTTCTAACCTTGTCAATGTCTTGACTCTATTTTCTATTCATTTCACAACGTATGGTGGTGAATAAGTGTGACTTTTCATGGAAAACACAAAATTGTTTGGGTGACCCCAAACTTTTGAACGGTAGTGTATATATATATATATATATATATATATATATATACTGATACTGCAGCTAGCAAAATCAACTGCCTGCCTGTAGTATGAGAACACCACCAACCTTCTACAGGTAGCTTTAGCTGAACACTGTGCAGAGCTCGCAAAAAACTAACTTGTAGCTTTTTTAGCTGCCTGCGGTAGTGATAGGATCAGGAAAACACCACCAACCTTCTACAGGTAGCTTTAGGTGAACACTGTGCAGAGCTCGCAAAAAATAACTTGTAGGTTTAGCTGAACACTGTGAGGTGGACGCACCACACTAACTTGTAGTTTTAGCTGAACACTGTGAGCAGGACGCACAGCACTAACTTGTAGTTTTAGCTGAACACTGTGAGCAGGACGCACTGCACTAACTTGTAGCTTTAGATGAACACTGTGCAGAGGTCTCACTGCACCAACTTGTAGGTTTAGCTGAACACTGTGAGCAGGACGCACAGCACTAACTTGTATTTTTAGCTGAACACTGTGAGCAGGACGCACAGCACTAACTTATAGTTTTAGCTAAACACTGTGAGCAGGACGCACTGCACTAACTTGTAGCTTGAGATGAACACTGTGCAGAGGTCTCACTACACCAACTTGTAGTTTTAGCTGAACACTGTGAGCAGGACGCACTGCACTAACTTGTAGCTTTAGATGAGCACTGTGCAGAGGTCTCACTACACCAACTTGTAGGTTTAGCTGAACACTGTGAGCAGGACACACAGCACTAACTTGTATTTTTAGCTGAACACTGTGAGCAGGACGCACAGCACTAACTTGTAGTTTTAGCTGAACACTGTGAGCAGGACGCACTGCACTAACTTGTAGCTTTAGATGAACACCGTGCAGAGGTCTCACTACACCAACTTGTACGTTTAGCTGAACACTGTGAGCAGGACGCACAGCAATAACTTGTAGTTTTAGCTGAACACTGTGAGCAGGACGCACTGCACTAACTTGTAGCTTGAGATGAACACTGTGCAGAGGTCTCACTACACCAACTTGTAGTTTTAGCTGAACACTGTGAGCAGGACGCACTGCACTAACTGTAAATAGTCTAGCTGCCTGACTGTGGTACTAATAGGATCAAAAGAACACCAGTAATTTTCTTCAGGTAGCTGTATATACTGTAACAAGACAAGCCTGCCTGTCAGTAGGAAGATAACAGGAACGGATCTAGCTGAACACTGTGAACAGGACGCACTGCACTAACTGTAAATAGTCTAGCTGCCTGACTGTGGTACTAATAGGATAAAAAGAACACCAGCAATTTTCTTCAGGTAGCTGTAAATACTGTAACAAGACAAGCCTGCCTGTCAGTAGGAAGATAACAGGAACGGATCTAGCTAAACTGAATACAGTGTATATATATATATATGCAACACCTGGGATGCATATATATATACACAATACACTGTAAGTGCAGCTAAACTGACTGACTGTTCTGCCTAATCTATCTAACTCAAATCAAATGTCACTGTCTGTCTCTCTCTCTCTCTCTCAATGAACGCCGGAACACACACTATACAGGGCCGCCGTGCAGGCGGCCTTATATAGTGTGGGGCGTGTACTAAATCCTCTGAGCCATAATTGGCCAAAGCCTCCTTGGCTTTGGCCAATTACGGCTCTCTGTTCAGACGGCGCTGTGATTGGCCAAGCATGCGGGTCATAGTGCATGCTTGGCCAATCATCAGCCAGCAATGCACTGCGATGCCGCAGTGAATTATGGGCCGTGACGCGCCACACGAATTTGGCGCGAACGGCCCATATCGTTCGCAATTCGGCGAACGGGCGAACAGACGATGTTCGAGTCGAACATGGGTTCGACTCGAACACGAAGCTCATCCCTGGTCACAGCACAAGAAAACAATTACAAGTTGTACTCCAGATGGTATCACACGCCCGAACATCTACATGTATTTCATCCAACTACAACTCCGTTGTGCTGGAGATGTAATTCCGAAGTGGGCTCTCTTCTCCATATCTGGTGGGACTGTGCTCACATAAAACCATTTTGGGAAACAGTACACAAAATGATAGCCCAAATTACCTACCTCCTATACCCTAGAATTTTCCCCCGCACAATACCTAATCCACCATACACTCATATCACAATCCAATTACAGAAAATCATTAATGCTCCATCTGATTAACGCTGCTAAGCAATGTGTCCCACTACGTTGGAAGAACACTAATCCTCCCACTATATCTGACTGGCTAAAACGGGTGGAAAAAATAGCGGAAATGGAGGACTTAATTCACCAAGCTAAAGAAATGCCCACAAAATTCCGTAACACCTGGGCTTGCTGGATTCATTTTAGAGACTCCCAGGAATATAAGTCTATGATGTTGGATTCCCAACCCGGACTCCCCTTCTTAAACTTAATAATAATTGTCTCTGGTATGCTTATTTTAACCAGGCTCGGAATGTCTACCGCACACCACCACCGCCTTACCTCATTTACAATTACCCCAAAGATATTCCCCGCTACATACACGTGCGGTCTGAATCAGGTTCTTTCTGACTTTGTCCTTATTCCACATTGAGCATACAGGGTGTAATACCTTCCCCCTACACTTTGAATTCCCTATCTGTCGATAAACTGAAACTTCTGATTATCCCTACCACCCCATTCCTAAAAATTACAACACTGAACCCCCAAAATCTAAACCAAATCGTGGATACATCACTAACCCTAATTATTTTGTAAATTAGTTACATAGCAGAACAGACCAATTCAGACGAGAACTGACCATAGGCATTTCCCTTCATCTCCCCTCGCACAGTTTGATCCCATTAGGGGTGCGGGGGATATGAACGGTCACGCCCTGGTCCTCAATCAACCTATATATTCTCGCAGGTTAACCTGTACTATACCCAAACACCTTACATATTTGGAAGATAGTCTCAGTATTCTCCAGATCAATAGATCCCCATGTACTTAATAATTGTTATCTTCCCAAAATTGACGATATTTCTTCTATCTTTCTCAGGAACGTTCTATATACAAGCTCTTCCTGTATGAACCGTATCGCTCACTGACCCTTCTCCAAAGTTTTTACCCAGTTTTGTACTACTCGTTGTACCTGTAAAACTTCATTTTTAATAATTATATTGACATGTATTGTTATGTCATTTTCATGATACTTGATATATGTTAACTTGAATAAAATATTTGAAACAAAAAAAAAAAAAAAAAATAGAAATTGTAGAACGAGGATATCAACAGGGCATTCTAAATAAAAAAGAAAAGGAATATCTGGTCCCAGTAGGCCCGAGGATCCCGGTAATGTATTATCTTCCGAAAATACACAAGAGCACTACCAGGCCTACAGGCAGACCTATTATAAGCGGAATAGATTTGGTTTTTTCCAGAATCGGCCGCTACATCGATTTTTTCTTACAACCGTTGGTGTGCCAAGCCCCCTCCTACCTGAAAGATACAGGGGATACCATTCGCCATTTGGCATCCGTCGAATACCAGGATAATCTTATCCTGGTTACGGCGGATGTCATGGCATTATATACCTGCATGCCACACAAACTGGGACTTGAGGCTGTAAAACATTACCTTGCCATGGATAACAAGATTTCACTTACTCAACAAAGTTTCGTTATGGAACTTCTACAATTTGCTACACTTACCAATTATTTGTGGTATAACAACCAATTCTTTTTGCAGAAGAAAGGCGTGGCTATGGGGGCTAAATTTGCCCCCAGCCTCGCCAACCTTTTCATGGCACTATGGGAGGAGGATGTCGTCTACCCATCACAGCGGTCCGCTGTGTTTATGGGCAAGATACATAGACAACATCCTCCTCCTGTGGAAAGGTGATGAGGAAACTCTCCATGAGTTCATGGCCACTCTCAACAACAATGAGAGAGGTATAGTCCTTACGTATGAGACAAGTTCTGTCTCTATACAGTTTCTGGATCTGGAGATATCCATAGTTGACTGTCGGATTGTGACTACCACCTATTTCAAGCCGACGGACAGAAATGGGTATATCTCGACAGATAGTTGTCACTACAGCCCATGGTTGGAATCTGTTCCACGGAGCCAACTACTGCGTATTCGCAGGAACTGTTCCACTTTTGGTGACTTTGTAAAGCAAGCCCACTTCTTGAAAGAGCGTTTCGTCGCAAAAGGGTATCAACCATCAACTATAGATCAAGAGATTACTAGAATCTCTTGTATCGATCGAGATACACTTATCACCGAACGTCCTAAGTTCACCCCCGATGACAAATTCAAGTGGTCGATGTTCACTCAATTTTCCATCCAACATAGACAAATCAAACATATCCTGAATCGTCATTGGAGAGTTCTAAAAAGTGACCCAGTTCTAGGCCCAGTGCTCCCTAGTAATGCAGGTGTCACCTTCAGAGGAGCCCCATCTCTTTGAGACCACATTTCCCACAATGTCATTGAACCGCCCAATAAAACATCTTTTTTCCCAGAAACCAAGGGTTATTATCCTTGCAAACGATGCAATGTTTGTATGCATAATCTGTGTGGACGTAGGAAATCTGAAACATTCCAGTCTACAGTCATTTCTACTACCTACCTGATGAAACATTTCACCATGTGTGCTACTCGCTTTATAGTGTACCTCATCACTTGCCCGTGCAACAAACAGTACGTGGGCTGCACTATAAGGGCGTTTAGCACCCGTGTGAATGAGCACATCACCGCCATCAAATTTGGCCGCACAAACCATAGTGTGCCTCGGCATTTTCTTGAGTACCATGATAAGAACCCAAGAGGCACAAAATTTCAAATCATTGACAAATACATCGCGCACTGGAGGGGGGGGGCCCACGCATTAGAGGGGTATCCCAACTCAAAACTTTTTGGATATTTCAGTTAAAGAGTTATTTTTCCCACGGGTTGAATGTCGAATGGGACCTAAATGCGTTCATCAACAAATCATGATTTATCGTGGATTTGGCCCCCCTCTTCATATTTGATTTAGATTTATTTTTATTTTTATTGTCTCAATATAACATTTATTTATATTTACTGAGCATAATTTGAATAGGCACATCATGAATTATATGCCTACCATCACACACACACACACACTTTAAACAACCATGTGTTTAGCATTCCCGGCCCCTTCCCCCCTTTTTTGGGGTGTCTCACGATCACTAGACATATTTTTCACACACATATGTTTCACCCAAATTTTTTGTCATATGCTGTGTTGAGGAGCGTACATGCTTCTGGGGGAGTGTAACAGTTTATGCCCTTATGTCTTTTAATGCTTTTTAATATTATTCCACTGCTATATACTATGTCCGGATAATAGTTTCTTATTGCCAGTACTTCCGTGCCTTCTTTCAGCACTTCTGTTGACACACTCGGGTGTTTAGTTACCAGCGCTCGGCTTCACTGTGCAATGACGTTGGAGCGTGGCGTGTGGGCGGAGCGGCGTCGCTCCATGCCATGGATCTTCACTTGCCTCTTCCTGAAGTGGAATTGAGGCTTGGAGCGCAGGAGCCGGATCCTGGTGACAAAATCCTGAAGTAGGGTGTCATGTGATGTGCCTCGTGATTGGGCGGTTGAACCACTGCAAGCCAATCCTATACATCCGGACATCTATTGGCTGTGAGGTCCGCTCTGTAGCGGTTTCTCACAGCTGATGAGAGTTTTTACAGCTGATGCTGAATTTTAAATCAGTAATGTGCCTATAAATACAAGCGTTATACCAGACAAGTGTAAGGCTGACTGCAGGTCAGCCTGTTATTGTAGGAGGAGTCAGGCTGCATAAAGCCTGCCCTCCTTCTTCTCCTTCCTATGGTCGTAGGATCTCGTGTCAGCATCACTTCCGGGTGACTCTGACATCACTTCCGGGTCGCGGATTGAATGAGGAGAATGTTCGGTGGCTGCTCTCTCTGCTCGTGGCAGGTCTCGGCAGCGTTACCATGCGGCAGGGTCTTGTGTGCTGCGGGCACAGGGATAGGGGTAGTATTCTTCCATCCGTTTTCACTTTACTCCGGTCAGCTTGGGGTTCAGATAGCACCATGTGTTGGGGTTGCAGGTTGGGGGGAGTGTGTTTGGGGGTTTTCAGGAGATGATGGCAGAGTCTCATATGTCACGATGTCCCGCCTCTGTCATTAGCACTGCATAGCATGTTTGTATTCCTGGAATACAGGTAAGCAATCCAATGAAACATCTTTTTTCTAGCAGGGACCCATGTTTGTCGAGTTGTAATAGTGTAGGTCATTGCATTTAGTCTTTGGTATTTGGGTCTGCTGTCACCACTGTTAGGTTTCAACATAGGTATGTATGGGCAGGGTCTCCTCTCTCCCTAGCCTCATGGTGATCCCCCCCCCCCTCCTCAGCTTCGTGTGATGGGTTCCCCCCCCTCCTGAGCGCCACATAGTGGGTCGTGTCCCTCCCCGAGCTCCACGTGGTCTATAGTGTGGGTCTTCAGGGGTTAATTCAGGCTGTGGGGTTGTCATGACACTTGCTCATTGCCGGTCATCTCATGTTATTCTGTGGGGGTCCTTTGGGGGCATGCAAATTTCCATTTCTCATGTAATTTTCGGTTTTCCATGTATGTTACGATTTTATGCGATTTACGGTTTCTCATGGAATGCTGGTTCTCATGTATTTTACGGTTTGCATGCGATCTACGATTTCTCATTCATTTTACGATTTTGTTTTCATGCAATTTATGTTTCTCATGCATTTTACGGTTGTCATGCGATTTATGATTTCTCATTTATTTTACGGTTTTTCATGCAATTCACGGTTTCGCATGCATTTTACGGTTTTCATGCGATTTGCGATTTCTTATTCATTTTACGGTTTTTCATGCAATTTACGGTTGCTCATGCATGTTAGTTTCGTATGCAATTTACAGTTGTTCATGCTTGTTACGGTTTCTCGTGCTTTTTTACAGTTTCTCATGTGATTACGGTTTTTTATGCATTTTACGGTTGCCCGTGCATTTTACAGTTTCTCATGCTATTACGTTTTTCATGCAACTTTACAGTGTTCTCATGCAACTTTACAGTGTTCTCATGCTATTTTACAGTGTTCTCATGCAATTTTACAGTGTTCTCATGCATTTACGGTTGTCATATGATTTCTCATTTATTTTACGGTTTTGCATGCATTTTATGGTTTTCATGCGATTTGCGATTTCTTATTCATTTTACGGTTTTTCATGCATATTGGTTTCGTATGCAATTTACGGTTTTTCATGCTTGTTACGGTTTCTCGTGCTTTTTTACAGTTTCTCATGTGATTACAGTTTTTTCGTGCATTTTACGGTTTCTCATGCAATTTTTTACAGTTTCTCATGCTATTACGTTTTTCATGCGATTTTCAGTGTTCTCATGCAACTTTACAGTGTTCTCTTGCAACTTTACAGTGTTCTCATGCAACTTTACAGTGTTCTCATGCGATTTATGATTTCTCATTTATTTTACGGTTTTTCATGCAATTCACGGTTTCGCATGCATTTTACGGTTTTCATGCGATTTGCGATTTCTTATTCATTTTACGGTTTTTCATGCAATTTACGGTTGCTCATGCATATTGGTTTCGTATGCAATTTACGGTTTTTCATGCTTGTTACGGTTTCTCGTGCTTTTTTACAGTTTCTCATGTGATTATGGTCTTTATGCATTTTACGGTTGCCCGTGCAATTTACAGTTTTCTCATGCAATTACGTTTCATGCAATTTTACGTGTTCTCATGCAAATTTTTCAGTGTTCTCATGCAATTTTTCAGTGTCCTCATGCAAATTTTACAGTGTTCTCATGCAAATTTTACAGTGTTCTCATGCAATTTTATAGTGTTCTCATGCAATTTGTCACTTCTTATGCCTATTCATGTTTTTACCTATTTTCTTTGTTTACTATATTCCTCATGTTTTTCCATGCTTCTCGTTTTTCCGTGCTTTTCTTGTTTTCTCGTGCTTTTCTCGTTTTTCCTGTGCTTTTCTCGTTTTTCCTGTGCTTTTCTCGTTTTCCCGTGCTTCTCTCGTTTTCCCGTGCTTCTCTCGTTTTCCCGTGCTTCTCTCGTTTCCCCATGTCTCCTACGTTCATGTCATATGTTTTATGTCACAGCCTTTCGTTCGCTGCATTACCGTTAGCTAGTGCTCACATTCAGGGTCTGTCACGTTTACAGATCCGTACAGGCTGAGGTTTCGTTTTTAATTGATTGTTGTCCCACAATCTTCTCGCCTGTTTTCCATACGTCATACGTGCACGTTCACCATTACACCTTTACTACTACCCACCACGGTCTGTGGGTACTTTAGCCCTGAGTGTTCGTTTTTAATTTTCCTGTCTTGGCGTGGCAGGTTGCTCGGGCTCGCTCACTGCATACAGTAGGGGGGTGTCGTCATTAGGTTCATTTTTTACGCTCTTGGTCTTGTCATTTCTGCACTCACATCTTCATACTTGTCAGGTATTAGGGGTGTTATGTTTTGGGCTGGTTATTTGTAATGTTATCTGGTTGCTTTCATACAGCTGAATTGTTTCATGTTCTACCACAGCAGATTACCCGTCACGTCTATGGGTTTAACAGATTGAGGTGATCGTTTTTAATTGGCTTGCTCGGTGGCAAGTCTTCTCATCTGTTCTTACGTTGCTTATGTATTTCGTACAAACTTACGTTTCTAATGCAGTTCACGTTTCTCATGCAAATTACGTTTCTCATGCAAATTACGTTTCTTATGCAAATTAAGTTTCTCATGTAATTTACGTGTTCTCATGTTATTTACGTTCCTCATGTTATTTACATTTTCATGCTATTTACGTTCCTCATGCAATTTTATGTTTTTCATATAATTTTATGCTTCTCATGCAATTTGTTGTTTCTATGTTAAACTCCACTTTTATGTTTCTCTAGTTTTTTTCCAGGTTTCTCATATTTTCCCAAGGTTACTCTCGTTCTCATGTTCATCACACGTGCATTAATTCACGTTCTCATGCTACTGGTATTTCGCAGGTAGTTTGCGGTTTCTGGCAGCCTCGGTTTTTAGGCTGCTCACATTTCGTAAGCTCGCGCTATACATGGGTTTCGTTCCTTCACGTAGCTTTCGTTCCTGGTGCAGGTTTTCTCAGTATGCTCATGTTTTTCTCGTAGTTCATGTTGCTGTTCCAGTGGTGTGTCACTTACACAAAAATAGGTTACCCAGGGGACTGTGGTTCCTCCTTATCCATGCACACAACCTTTTTATTGCCTAGCTACTCTTGGCTAGGGTTGGCAAAGCATGGAACTATTGGTTAGTCAGCATGGCAGCTCCAGCAGCCTTTTCGGGCTCAGGGGTTTTTGTGGGTTCTGAATTTTCTCAGTCCCTAGGCCAGTATCAGCAGGCTTCCTACTTGGTTCGGTTTTTGCCTCTTTTAACTCATATCGGCACAGCAGTGTCGGGGCGTATCTGATTGGGACTCAGCGTTTCATGTCGTTAGTAGACCCGGACAGGTTTTCTTTATTTGCTGTGCGTTCTATTAAAGCCATCCTCAGGGTTCCTGAAAGTAGCCCTCCTGCTGTGATCAGCAGACTTCTCATCATGGGTCATATTTTCCGTATCGTATCTATCACATTCCCATGGTCTCCTTCGTGTTGGGTACTAGCTCGGTGCTCAAGGCAGGCCTATACCGGGCTTGGGTCATAAGAGACAGGAGCAGTTCTGCATATTTGTGCCTGGGACTTCAGCCATATTGGGTAAGTGGAGGTCGTCTTGTTCTCTGGGTTGGCCCAGAGCCACTTTAGAGATACCACAAGCGGTTGGTATTTGGTAGATTATACGTAATTTCAGTGGGCTATAATTTGGCTTCATATTCATCCTACTGGTCATTTTTGCCCCCTTTTAGGCATACTGACCATTTGACCAGGGCACAACTCAGGTCTATGTTCTTTGTTGCTTTTTGTTCCTTTGTACACTATCCACAGATTGACTCCGAGTACAAGTGTAAGGCTGACTGCAGGTCAGCCTGTTATTGTAGCAGGAGTCAGGCTGCATAAAGCCTGCCCTCCTTCTTCTCCTTCCTATGGTCGTAGGATCTCGTGTCCCACCCACCCATTCCCTTTTTTCTTTTCTTTTTTTCATTTTATTTCAATTCATACTTGGGTATGCCCCCTTTCAGGCATACTGACCATTTGACCAGGGCACAACTCAGGTCTATGTTCTTTGTTGCTTTTTGTTCCTTTGTACACTATCCACAGATTGACTCCGAGTATAATAGATAATATGCCCCAGTAGAAGGACCTCTAGTCCGAAACATGTTTATGTGGATTCAAGCACCATGTGAGGTTATTTCCTCCTTTTGCATGTCCCTACGCTGGCTGAGTGAAGGGTGTATTTTTCCACTACACATCTGCCGGGGATGTGTCTACGCCTAGACTTGGAACATCCGTCTCCTCCAGGTCACCTACGACTGCCACAAAAGAACCAGGGGAACCTGCCGTACATGCTTTTCCACCGAGCATCCATTTGGGTCGGTTGATCCACAAGCCCGTATGGCAAACGTGTCCACCTGATCCGGTAAGCGTATTTGCTCCTTCTATTCTCTTCTTTGGATACCGAGTACTGGAACATCACCTTTTGTGACTTATATGGCACCCAAGAGAAACTCCTTGTCAACATAAAAACACATACGGTCCACACTGTTGGTCACTTACATGATCACAATGTTCACTCAGTTGGACATTTATATGGTTATGGACAAAACAAATATTTTATGAAAATCATTCTTTTTTATATATTGTTATTACACTATCACGTTGCACACTTGATAGTCGCACATGCGTGTATCACCCAATTTTTATTTTTTTATAGCGCTGCATTTTTTATTCCTTATTGCCTTCCACATGCCAGTAGAGAGCCGGAATCGCCTTCCATGAGAAAAAGTGGCGTTTAAAGAACCTGCCACTGAGGAACTGCACATTACACAAACTCACGGAAGGGGGCAGAGTCTACAAACTGAAAAGGCAGCAGTTGAAGTGCTAGCAATTTAGCCAAGCTAACATTCAACCCCTGGGCATGTTGATGGCTGGGAGCGAACTTCTTTCAGCGGTGCAGCAGCTGGGGAAGGAAATTTGCCTGGTACAATCTGACGTTGGTGTACCGATAGCAGATTGCCCAAAAGTACTTGGCTGTAACACACCTAATTCTACACCTTCATTCCTCTCAGTGCAGGTTTCAGAGAACACTGAAGGTATAGTGGGGTTGGAGATCCCAGCTGATGAGGAGCAAGGAGAGGTCTGCTTTGTTCTTTGGTGTGGGTCTTTTAGGTATGCTTGCCAATGAACTGCATGGCAAGTCGACATATGTCTGGTCAAGCATGTATTGCCCAAGCAGGTGATTTTTTGGCCACGCGAGATAGGCTTGAGACATATGTTGCAAATAGCAGTGGTGCAATCTGATGCACTCGTCTCAAAAAAGGCCCACAACAAAGAACTTTTTGAATTATGTGCAGAGACAGTAGCGCCCTGCACATGCGGAGTTCTGCGGTGTGATGCAGTCGGTGTGCTGCCCTTAAGCTGGCCTCTGGAGGGCATCCTGCCTCGTTGGAGATGTGCCGCCTCCTCCTCCTCCTCCTCCTCTTCCTCTCTCCTATCAGGCACCCACGTGGAGTCAGTGACTTCCTCATAATCCCCTCTCTCCTCATCACTGGAGAAAACCTTGCAGTATGCTGCAGCTGGGGGAAAATGACTGCCAGATTGCTGGCCTTCTTGGGCACCCCCTATCTCTGGGCTCACGTTACTGTCTTCCTCTAGCTGGGTACCATCATCGGAGCATTCAAAACGCTGGCCATCCTCCTGGAGCATGTACCCAACACTGTGGTCAAACAGTTCGGAGGACTCCTCAGGAGGACATGGTGGGGCTAGGGAAGGCGTGACTGATGCCATTGAGCAGATGGAAGAGGCTGCTTTGGCTGCTACTTTCATAGACAAAGTACCCTGAGCCTGGATGAGAGAGGATGAGGAGGATGAGGACGGCTTGGTCATCCACTTTACCAAGTCTTACGCATGTTTCGGCTTAACACGGCCAGCTGCCGAAAAAAAGGACAAGCGTGTCCCACGGCCACGTGCTGATGAGGATGCACCATCTCCACGACCAGCACTGTTGCCTCTAGACACAGATCCTGCTTGCCCTCTTTCATTGGCTTGTGACTGTCTGCCTCTCATTGTTGGCCCTCCAGACATACTAATGGCCTGCAGTGAGATGTAGCTGCTCAAAGCTGGTATTTTATACATATACTGGTTATACTGCAGCTAGCATAATCAACTCCCTGCCTGTAGTATTATTAGTATGAGAACACCAGCAATTGTCTGCAGGTAGCTTTAGGTGCACAATGTGCAGAGGACACAGTACACTAACTGTAAATACTGCAGCTGCCTGCCTGTGGTATTAATAGGATCAGAAGAACGCCAGCAATTGCCTTCAGGTAGCTTTAGGTGCACACTGTGCAGAGGACACAGTACACTAACTGTAAATACTGCAGCTGAATGCCTGTGGTATTAATAGGATCAGAACAACAGCAGTTGTCTTCATGTAGCTTTAGGTGCACACTGTGTAGAGGACACAGTACACTAACAGTAAATACTGCAGATACCTGCCTGTGGAATTAATAGGATCAGAAAACAGCAATTGTCTTCAGGTAGATTTAGGTGCATACTGTGCAGAGGACACAGTACACTAACTGTAAATACTGCAGCTGCCTGCCTGTGGTACTAATAGGATCAGAAGAACACCAGCAATTTTCTTAAGGTAGCATTAGGTGCACACTGTGCAGAGGACACAGTACACTAACTGTAAATACTGCAGCTGCCTGCCTATGGTATTAATAGGATCAGAAGAACAGCAGTTGTCTTCAGGTAGCTTTAGGTGCACACTGTGTAGAGGACACAGTACACTAACTGTAAATACTGCAGCTGCCTGCCTATGGTATTAATAGGATCAGAACAACAGCAATTGTCTTCAGGTAGCTTTAGGTGCACACTGTGCAGAGGACACAGTACACTAACTGTAAATACTGCAGCTGCCTGCCTGTGGTATTAATAGAATCAGAACAACAGCAATTGTCTTCAGGTAGTTTTAGGTGCACACTGTGCAGAGGACACAGTACACTAACTGTAAATACTGCAGCTACCTGTCTGTGGTATTAATAGGATCAGAACAACAGCAATTGTCTTCAGGTAGCTTTAGGTACAAACCGTGCAGAGGACACAGTACACTAACTGTAAATACTGAAGCTGCCTGTTTGTGGTACTAATAGGATCAGATGAACACCAGCAATTTTCTTCAGGAAGCTTTAGGTGCACACTGTGCAGAGGACACAGTACACTAACTGTAAATACTGCAACTGTCTGCCTGTGGTATTAATAGGATCAGAAGAACACCAGCAATTTTCTTCAGGTAGCTTTAGGTGCACACTGTGCAGAGGACACAGTACACTAACTGTAAATACTGTAGCTGCCTGCCTATGGTATTAATAGGATCAGAACAACACCAATTGTCTTCAGGTAGCTTTAGGTGCACACGGTGCAGGGGACACAGTACACTAACTGTAAACACTGCAGCTGCCTACCTGTGGTATTAATAGGATCAGAACAACAGCAATTGTCTTCAGGTAGATTTAGGGGCACACTGTGCAGAGGACATAGTACACTAACTGTAAATATTGCAGCTGCCTGCCTATGGTATTAATAGGATCAGAACAACAGCAATTGTCTTCAGGTAGCTTTAGGTGCATACTGTGCAGAGGACACAGTACACTAACTGTAAATACTGCAACTGCCTGCCTGTGGTAATAATAGGATCAGAACAACAGCAATTGTCTTCAGGTAGCTTTAGGTGCAGAGGACACAGTACACTAACTGTAAATACTGCAGCTGCCTGCCGGTGGTATTAATAGGATCAGAACATCAGCAATTGTCTTCAGGTAGCTTTAGGTGCACACTGTGCAGAGGACACAGTACACTAACCACTAACTGTAAATACTGCAGCTGCATGCCCGTGGTACTAATAAGATCAGAAGAACAAGTGTAAGGCTGACCGCAGGTCAGCCTGTAATTGTAGGAGGAGTCAGGCTGCATAAAGCCTGCCCTCCTTCTTCTCCTTCCTATGGTCGTAGGATCTTGTGTTGACAGGTCACTTCCGGGTTAGGGCAGGTCACGGCAGATCACTTCCTGTTTGTGGCTTGCAGGGCGGCAGCATGGTCGGCTGCAAGGTATTCTTTTTGGATCTCTCTCCCGGTGGTCGCGGTTCCGGTAGGTGTGGGTGGGTGGTATCAATGGAGGATCCACATCAGATACCACCCGTCCCGCTCAGGTGCCGGCCTGGGCTGGGGGGGGCTGCAAAGAGACAGTGTTAGACGGCAGATGGGATGTAAAGGAGAAAGAGAGAGGGGTTCTGTAGGTTTTGTTTAGGATTGGACACTTTTCTCACGCATTAGGGACGTCCACATCATAGTATGATTTATATTCTCATGCGATTTTTACGGTTTTCCCATGCAATTGATGTTTTTCATATGTGCGATTTACGGTTTCTCATGCAATTTACATTCTCATGCGATTTTAATGTTTTCTCAGGCAATTTGTTTTTTCTCATGCAGTTTATGTTTCATGCAATTTATGTTCTCAGGCAATTTATCATTCCTCATGCAGTTTACTATTTTTCATACAATTTTACAGATTTTCATGGCGGTTACGATTTCTCATGTCAGTTACGATTTTGCATGCAATTTTACGGTTTCTCATGCTATTTTCGGTTTCTCATGCAATTTACATTTCTCATGCATTTACGTTTCTCATGCAATTTACGTTTCTCATGTAATTTACGGTGTTCTCATGAAATGTTCGATTTCCTATGCAATTTGTCACTTCTCATGCCTATTCATGTTTTCTTACATTTCTCACATTTTACATGGTTCTCACGTTTTCTCTTGGTTCTCACGGTTTCCATGTTTCTTACGCTTCCCTTGTTTTCCATGCCTCTCATATTTTTTCATGCTTCTCACGTCTTCACATGTTTTCTTAAGTTTTCCCATGTTTCTCTCGATTGCTTCTCTCGTTTTTCCATGATTTTCTCGTTGTTCCCATGCTTTGCTCGGTTTTTCCATGCTTTTCTCGTTTTTCCATGCTTTTCTCGTTTTTCCCATGCTTTTCTCGTTTTTTTTTCCCAGGTCCATTACGTTTCATGTCATATGTTTATGTCTTGGTCTGTCATTTGTTTCACAGTTTTTTTCATGCAGTTCAGTGTTTTCTTGCAGTTTCACTGTAGTCATATGCTGTTTCACAGTGTTTTCAGGCAATTTCACAGTGTTCTCATGCAGTTTCACAGTGTTCTCATGCAGTTTCACAGTGTTCTCATGTAATTTCACAGTGTTCTCATGCAATTACGGTTCTCAGGTAATGTGTCACTTCTTATGCCTTTTTCATGTTTTTCTTACATTTCTCATGTTCTCACGTTTTTCCCTTGATTCTCGTTTTCTCATGCTTCTCTCGGTTTCCCATGCTTCTCTCGTTTTCTCATGTGTCTTATGTTCATGTCATATGTTTTTATGTCACAGTTTTTTGTTCGCTGCATTTCCGTTAGCTAGTGCTCACATTCAGGGTCTGTCACGTCTACAGATCCGTACGGGCTGAGGTTGCGTTTTTAATTGATTGTTGTCCCACAATCTTCTCGCCTGTTTTCCATACGTCATACGTGCACATTCACCATCACACATTTACTTCTACCCACCACGGTCTGTGGGTACCTTAGCCCTGAGTGTTCGTTTTTAATTTCCTGTCCTGGCGCTGCAGGTTGCTCGGGCTCGCTCACTGCATAAAGTAGGGGGGTGTCATCATAAGGTTCACATTCTTGCGCTATTGGTCTTGTCATTTCTGCACACACTTCATCATACTTGTCAGATACCAGGGGGTTAGGTCTTGGGCTGGTTGTCTGTAATGTTATTTGGTTGCTTTCAAACAAGCTGGGTTGTTCATGTTCTACCACTGCAGATTACCCATCACGTCTATGGGTTGACAGATTGAGGTGTTCGTTTTTAATTGGCTTGTTCGGTGACAAGTCTCCTCATCTGTTCTTACGCTGTTTATGTATTTTGTACAAACTCACGTTTCTCATGCAATTTACGTTTCTCATGCAATTTACGTGTCTCATGCAATTTACGTTTCTCATGCAATTACGTGTCTCATGCAATTTCGTTTCTCATGCAATTTCGTTTCTCATGCAATTTACGTGTCTCTTGCAATTTGTTTCTATGTTAAACTCACATTTTTATGTTTCTCTTGTTTTCCAGGTTACTCTCGTTCTCATGTTTCTCACGCTGTTCATCAATTCACGTTCTCGTGCTACCGGTGTTTCTCATGTAGTTGCGAGTTCTTGCAGCCTCGGTGCTTAGGCTGCTCACGTTTCGTCAGCTCGCGCAATACATGTGTTTTGTTCCTTCACGCAGATTACGTTCCTGGCGCAGGTTCTCAGTATGCTCACGTTTTTATCGTAGTTCATGTTGCTGTCCCAGTGGCGTGTCACTTACGCAGAGTAGGTTCCCAGGGGACTGCGGTTCTTCCCTGTCGTAATACACTCGACCTTTTATTTCCTAGCTACATTTGGCTAAGGTTGGCAGAAGCATGGAAGTATTGGTAAGTCAGCCTTGGTAGCTCCAGCAGCCTTTGCGGGCTCAGGGGCTTCAGTGGATTCCGAATTTTCTCAGTCTCTAGGCCAGTTTCAGTAGTCTTCCTACTTGGTTCGGTTTTTGCCTCTTTTAACCACTTGCTTACTGGGCACTTAAACCCCCCTCCTGCCCAGACCAATTTTGAGCTTTCAGCACTGTCGCACTTTGAATGACAATTGCGCGGTCATACAACACTGTACCCAAATGAAATTTTTATCATTTTTTTCCCACAAATAGAGCTTTCTTTTGGTGGTATTTAATCACAGCTGGGGTTTTTATTTTTTGCTAAACAAACAAAAAAAGATGGAAATTTTTGAAAAAAAAAAATCATGTTTAATAGTTTGTTATAAAATTTTGCAAACAGGTAATTTTTCTCCTTCATTGATATGCGCTGATGAGGCGGCACTGGTGGGCACTGATGGGCACTGATAGGCACAGTTAAGGCGGCACTGATAGGCACAGTTAAGGCGGCACTGATGGGGACAGATAAGGCGGTACTGATGGGCACAGATAAGGCGGCACTGATGGCCACGGATGGGTGGCACGGATGGGTGGCACGGATGGGTGGCACGGATGGGTGGCACGGATGGGTGGCACTG
This sequence comes from Lithobates septentrionalis, assembly GCA_037952835.1. Lineage (NCBI taxonomy): Eukaryota > Metazoa > Chordata > Amphibia > Anura > Ranidae > Lithobates > Lithobates septentrionalis. Next base: position 271,632 of record JBBDGP010000432.1, read on the forward strand.
ATGGGGGGGCACTGATGGGCGGCACTGATGGGTGGCACTGATGGGCACTGGTAGGTGACACTGATGGGCACAGATAGGTTGCACTGATGGGTGGCACTGTGGGCACTGATGGGTGGCACTGTGGGCACTGATTGATGGCACTGATGGGTGACGCTGGTGGGCACTGGTAGGCAGCACTGCTGCCTATTGCCTTGTGTTAGATGATCGCCGTGATCGGGTTTTTTTTTTCCTCCTCGCGCTGTCAGCGCGAGGAGGAAAAATAGCCGATTACCGGCTCTGTTTACATCACATGATCAGCTGTCATTGGCTGACAGCTGATCATGTGGTAAGGGGTCGGGACCAACCCCTTACTCTGATCTGTGATCAGGCGAGTCTCATAGACTAGCTGATCACCGAGCGCGCCGTGCGCGCCCTGCAGGGGGCGCGCAGGCCGCTCGTGCACGGGACGACGTCAATGGACGTAGTCCCAGCAATTTAGATCCGCGCTGTTGCCGTCATTTGACAATGGCCCGGATCTAAAGCGGTTAACTCATATCGGCTCGGCATTGTCGGGGCATATCTGGTTTGGACTAAGCATTTCATGTTGTGGGTAGACCCCGACAGATCTTTCTTTATTTGCTGAGCATTCTATTAAGCCATCCTCAGGGTTCCTGTCGAGTAGTCCTCCTGCTGAGATCAGCAGACTTCTCATCATGGGTCATATTTTCCATGTCGTATCTATCACATTCTCATGGTCTCCTTCGTGTTGGGTACCAGCTCGGTGCTCAAGGCAGGCCTATACCCGGGTTTTGGGGTCATAAGAGATAGGAGCAGGTTCTGCATATTTGTGCCAGGGATCCCAGCCCGTATTGGGCAGGTGGAGGTCGTCTTGTTTCTCTGGGCTTGGCCCAGAGCCACTTTTTGAGATACCACAAGCGTTTGGTAATTTGGTAGATCATACGCATTTTCAGTGGGTAATAATTTGGCATCATATTCATCCTACTGGTCATTTTTGCCCCCTTTCAGGCATACTGACCACTTGACCCAGGCACAACTCAGGTCTATGTTCTCTGTTGCTTTTTTGTTCCTTTCCTACACTATCCACAGATTGACTCCGAGTACAAGTGTAAGGCTGACCGCAGGTCAGCCTGTAATTGTAGGAGGAGTCAGGCTGCATAAAGCCTGCCCTCCTTCTTCTCCTTCCTATGGTCGTAGGATCTTGTGTCCCACCCACCCATTCCCCTTTTTCTTTTTCTTTTTCATTTTAATTCAATTCATACTTGGGTATGCCCCCTTTCAGGCATACTGACCACTTGACCCAGGCACAACTCCGGTCTATGTTCTCTGTTGCTTTTTTGTTCCTTTCCTACACTATCCACAGATTGACTCCGAGTACAACAGCAATTGTCTTCAGGTAGTTTTAGGTGCACACTGTGCAGAGGACACAGTACACTAACTGTAAATACTGCAGCTGCCTGTCTGTGGTATTAATAGAATCAGAACATCAGCAATTGTCTTCAGGTAACTTTAGGTGCACACTGTGCAGAGGACACAGTACACTAACTGTAAATACTGCAGCTGCCTGCCCGTGGTACTAATAAGATCAGAAGAACAACAGCAATTGTCTTCAGGTAGTTTTAGGTGCACACTGTGCAGAGGACACAGTACACTAACTGTAAATACTGCAGCTACCTGTCTGTGGTATTAATAGGATCAGAACAACAGCAATTGTCTTCAGGTAGCTTTAGGTGCAAACCGTGCAGAGGACACAGTACACTAACTGTAAATACTGAAGCTGCCTGTTTGTGGTACTAATAGGATCAGATGAACACCAGCAATTTTCTTCAGGAAGCTTTAGGTGCACACTGTGCAGAGGACACAGTACACTAACTGCAAATACTGCAGCTGCCTGCCTGTGGTATTAATAGGATCAGAACAACATAAATTGTCTTCAGGGAGCTTTAGCTGCACACTGTGCAGAGGACACAGTACACTAACTGTACATACTGCAGCTGCCTGCCTGTAATATTAATAGGATCAGAACAACAGCAATTGACTTGAGGTAGATTTAGGTGGACACGGTACACTAACTGTAAATACTGCAGTTGCGTGCCTGTGGTATTAAGTTTAGAACAACAGCAATTGTCTTCAGGTAGCTTTAGGTGCACAAGGTGCAGGGGACACAGTACACTAACTGTAAACACTGCAGCTGCCTGCCTGTGGTATTAATAGGATCAGAACAAAAGCAATTGTCTTCAGGTAGCTTTAGGTGCACACTGTGCAGAGGACACAGTACACTAACTGTAAACACTGCAGCTGCCTACCTGTGGTATTAATAGGATCAGAACAACAGCAATTATCTTCAGGTAGATTTAGGGGCACACTGTGCAGAGGACATAGTACACTAACTGTAAATATTGCAGCTGCCTGCCTATGGTATTAATAGGATCAGAACAACAGCAATTGTCTTCAGGTAGCTTTAGGTGCATACTGTGCAGAGGACACAGTACACTAACTGTAAATACTGCAACTGCCTGCCTGTGGTATTAATAGGATCAGAACAATAGCAATTGGCTTCGGGTAGCTTTAGGTGCACACGGTGCAGAGGACACAGTACACTAACTGTAAATACTGAAGCTGCCTGCCTGTGGTAATAATAGGATCAGAACATCAGCAATTGTCTTCAGGTAGCTTTAGGTGCACACTGTGCAGAGGACACAGTACACTAACCACTAACTGTAAATACTGCAGCTGCATGCCCGTGGTACTAATAAGATCAGAAGAACAAGTGTAAGGCTGACCGCAGGTCAGCCTGTAATTGTAGGAGGAGTCAGGCTGCATAAAGCCTGCCCTCCTTCTTCTCCTTTCTATGGTCGTAGGATCTTGTGTTGACAGGTCACTTCCGGGTTAGGGCAGGTCACGGCAGATCACTTCCTGTTTGTGGCTTGCAGGGCAGCAGCATGGTCGGCTGCAAGGTTTTCTTTTTGGATCTCTCTCCCGGTGGTCGCGGTTCCGGTAGGTGTGGGCGGGTGGTATCAATGGAGGATCCACATCAGATACCACCCGTCCCGCTCAGGTGCCGGCCTGGGCTGGGGGGGGGGGGCTGCAAAGAGACAGTGTTAGACGGCAGATGGGATGTAAAGGAGAAAGAGAGAGGGGGATGCTCTGTCTCCTTAATGGGCAATGATTCGGAAGACTCCCGGGGTGCTGCGATCCGAGTCTGCCTGTACACACCGCACACCACCAGGGATACCGCCACCTAGGTATTGTGTCTGTCTGATCGCACAGGACTGAGCATTCACACCATCAGCTTCCAGCATCCGTGCTTTGTACTAGTGCACGTGGGTTGTGTTAGTGGGCTCCGGGTGTGTGTGCGGGTCCTGAGCATATATGGGAGTGTATACTGAGCATACATGGAGGTATATAGTGTGGGCAGGTGACAGCAGGGACAGCCTGAAGATCCATCATTCTAGAGGGCATAGGAGATTGCTCATTGCCTGTCATCTCATTATTTTCTGTGGGGGTCCTTTGGGGGCATGCAATTTACGATTTCTCATGTAATTTTTTGGTTTCTAATGCGATTACAGTTTCTCATGCATTTTACGGTTTTTCATGCATTTTACGGTTTTTTATTCAAAAAAAAAAAAGGGGGGGACAGCTCAATCAGGGACCCCCGGTCTCGGCTCTGCTCCGTGGCATCATAACATTCTCGCCAGCTGCTATTCTCTGGTATCCTGGGCATGTCGTGTCAAATATTTCTGGTCAAAGTAGGTATATGTATTTTTAAAGTACTCTCACGTTCCTGTGTTTTTTTTTTTTTTTTTTTTTTTTTTTCCATCTATAGTGGTTTCCACATTGCAGCAGGGTGCTCAGAATTCTGTTTGGTGGTTTCCTAGCTGTTAGGTATGTTCTGTAGGTTTTGTTTAGGATTGGACACTTTTCTCACGCATTAGGGACGTCCACATCATAGTATGATTTATATTCTCATGCGATTTTTACGGTTTTCCCATGCAATTGATGTTTTTCATATGTGCGATTTACGGTTTCTCATGCAATTTACATTCTCATGCGATTTTAATGTTTTCTCAGGCAATTTGTTTTTTCTCATGCAATTTATGTTTCATGCAATTTATGTTCTCAGGCAATTTATCATTCCTCATGCAGTTTACTATTTTTTCATACAATTTTACAGATTTTCATGGCGGTTACGATTTCTCATGTCAGTTATGATTTCGCATGCAATTTTACGGTTTCTCATGCAATTTACGTTTCTCATGCAATTTACGTTTCTCATGTAATTTACGGTGTTCTCATGAAATGTTCGATTTCCTATGCAATTTGTCACTTCTCATGCCTATTCATGTTTTCTTACATTTCTCACGTTTTACATGGTTCTCACGTTTTCTCTTGGTTCTCACGGTTTCCATGTTTCTTACGCTTCCCTTGTTTTCCATGTTTATCATGGCTCTCATATTTTTTCATGCTTCTCACGTCTTCACATGTTTTCTTAAGTTTTCCCATGTTTCTCTCGATTGCTTCTCTCGTTTTTCCATGATTTTCTCGTTTTCCTCATACTTTTCTCGTTGTTCCCATGCTTTGCTCGGTTTTTCCATGCTTTTCTCGTTTTCCCATGCTTTTCTCGTTTTTTTCCCAGGTCCATTACATTTCATGTCATATGTTTATGTCTTGGTCTGTCATTTGTTTCACAGTTTTTTCTTGCAGTTTCACTGTAGTCATATGCTGTTTCACAGTGTTTTCAGGCAATTTCACAGTGTTCTCATGTAATTTCACAGTGTTCTCATGCAGTTTCACAGTGTTCTCATGCAATTACGGTTCTCAGGTAATGTGTCACTTCTTATGCCTTTTTCATGTTTTTCCCTTGATTCTCACATTTTCCCTTGATTCTCGTTTCCTCATGCTTCTCTCGTTTCCTCATGCTTCTCTCGTTTTCTCATGCTTCTCTCGTTTTCTCATGCTTCTCTCGTTTTCTCATGCTTCTCTCGTTTTCTCATGCTTCTCTCAGTTTCCCATGCTTCTCTCGTTTTCTCATGTGTCTTATGTTCATGTCATATGTTTTTATGTCACAGTTTTTTGTTCGCTGCATTTCCGTTAGCTAGTGCTCACATTCAGGGTCTGTCACGTCTACAGATCCGTACGGGCTGAGGTTGCGTTTTTAATTGATTGTTGTCCCACAATCTTCTCGCCTGTTTTCCATACGTCATACGTGCACATTCACCATCACACATTTACTTCTACCCACCACGGTCTGTGGGTACCTTAGCCCTGAGTGTTCGTTTTTAATTTCCTGTCCTGGCGCTGCAGGTTGCTCGGGCTCGCTCACTGCATACAGTAGGGGGGTGTCATCATAAGGTTCACATTCTTGCGCTATTGGTCTTGTCATTTCTGCACACACTTCATCATACTTGTCAGATACTAGGGGGTTAGGTCTTGGGGTGGTTGTCTGTAATGTTATTTGGTTGCTTTCAAACAAGCTGGGTTGTTCATGTTCTACCACTGCAGATTACCCATCACGTCTATGGGTTGACAGATTGAGGTGTTCGTTTTTAATTGGCTTGTTCGGTGACAAGTCTCCTCATCTGTTCTTACGCTGTTTACGTATTTTGTACAAACTCACGTTTCTCATGCAATTTACGTTTCTCATGCAATTTACGTTTCTCATGCAATTACGTGTCTCATGCAATTACGTGTCTCATGCAATTACGTGTCTCATGCAATTACGTGTCTCATGCAATTTACGTGTCTCATGCAATTTACGTTTCTCATGCAATTTACGTTTCTCATGCAATTTACGTTTCTCATGCAATTTACGTTTCTCATGCAATTTACGTTTCTCATGCAATTTACGTTTCTCATGCAATTTCGTTTCTCATGCAATTTACGTGTCTCTTGCAATTTGTTTCTATGTTAAACTCACATTTTTATGTTTCTCTCGTTTTCCAGGTTACTCTCGTTCTCATGTTTTCTCACGCTGTTCATCAATTCACGTTCTCGTGCTACCGGTGTTTCTCATGTAGTTGCGAGTTCTTGCAGCCTCGCTGCTTAGGCTGCTCACGTTTCGTCAGCTCGCGCAATACATGTGTTTTGTTCCTTCACGCAGATTACGTTCCTGGCGCAGGTTCTCAGTATGCTCACGTTTTTCTCGTAGTTCATGTTGCTGTCCCAGTGGCGTGTCACTTACGCAGAGTAGGTTCCCAGGGGACTGCGGTTCTTCCCTGTCGTAATACACTCGACCTTTTATTTCCTAGCTACATTTGGCTAAGGTTGGCAGAAGCATGGAAGTATTGGTAAGTCAGCCTTGGTAGCTCCAGCAGCCTTTGCGGGCTCAGGGGCTTCAGTGGATTCCGAATTTTCTCAGTCTCTAGGCCAGTTTCAGTAGTCTTCCTACTTGGTTCGTTTTTTGCCTCTTTTAACTCCTATCGGCTCGGCATTGTCGGGGCATATCTGGTTTGGACTCAGCATTTCATGTTGTGGGTAGACCCCGACAGATCTTTCTTTATTTGCTGTGCATTCTATTAAGCCATCCTCAGGGTTCCTGTCAAGTAGTCCTCCTGCTGAGATCAGCAGACTTCTCATCATGGGTCATATTTTCCATGTCGTATCTATCACATTCTCATGGTCTCCTTCGTGTTGGGTACCAGCTCGGTGCTCAAGGCAGGCCTATACCCGGGTTTTGGGGTCATAAGAGATAGGAGCAGGTTCTGCATATTTGTGCCAGGGATCCCAGCCCGTATTGGGCAGGTGGAGGTCGTCTTGTTTCTCTGGGCTTGGCCCAGAGCCACTTTTTGAGATACCACAAGCGTTTGGTAATTTGGTAGATCATACGCATTTTCAGTGGGTAATAATTTGGTATCATATTCATCCTACTGGTCATTTTTGCCCCCTTTCAGGCATACTGACCACTTGACCCAGGCACAACTCAGGTCTATGTTCTCTGTTGCTTTTTTGTTCCTTTCCTACACTATCCACAGATTGACTCCGAGTACAAGTGTAAGGCTGACCGCAGGTCAGCCTGTAATTGTAGGAGGAGTCAGGCTGCATAAAGCCTGCCCTCCTTCTTCTCCTTCCTATGGTCGTAGGATCTTGTGTCCCACCCACCCATTCCCCTTTTTCTTTTTCTTTTTCATTTTAATTCAATTCATACTTGGGTATGCCCCCTTTCAGGCATACTGATCACTTGACCCAGGCACAACTCCGGTCTATGTTCTCTGTTGCTTTTTTGTTCCTTTCCTACACTATCCACAGATTGACTCCGAGTACAACAGCAATTGTCTTCAGGTAGTTTTAGGTGCACACTGTGCAGAGGACACAGTACACTAACTGTAAATACTGCAGCTGCCTGTCTGTGGTATTAATAGAATCAGAACATCAGCAATTGTCTTCAGGTAGCTTTAGGTGCACACTGTGCAGAGGACACAGTACATTAACTGTAAATACTGCAGCTGCCTGCCCGTGGTACTAATAAGATCAGAAGAACAACAGCAATTGTCTTCAGGTAGTTTTAGGTGCACACTGTGCAGAGGACACAGTACACTAACTGTAAATACTGCAGCTGCCTGTCTGTGGTATTGATAGGATCAGAACAACAGCAATTGTCTTCAGGTAGCTTTAGGTGCAAACCGTGCAGAGGAAACAGTATACTAACTGTAAATACTGCAGCTGCCTGTTTGTGGTACTAATAGGTTTAGATGAACACCAGCAATTTTCTTCAGGAAGCTTTAGGTGCACACTGTGCAGAGGACACAGTACATTAACTGCAAATACTGCAGCTGCCTGCCTGTGGTATTAATAGGATCAGAACAACATAAATTGTCTTCAGGTAGCTTTAGGTGCACACTGTGAAGAGGACACAGTACATTAACTGTACATACTGCAGGTGCCTGCCTGTGATATTAACAGGATCAGAAAAACAGCAATTGTCTTCAGGTAGCTTTAGGTGCACACTGTGAAGAGGACACAGTACACTAACTGTAAACACTGCAGCTGCCTGCCTGTGGTATTAATAGGATCAGAAAAAACAGCAATTCTCTTCAGGTAGCTTTAGGTGCATACTGTGCAGAGGACACAGTACACTAATTGTAAATACTGCAGCTGCCTGCCTATGGTATTAATAGGAACAGAACAACAGCAATTGTCTTCAGGTAGCTTTAGGTGCATACTGTGCAGAGGACACAGTACACTAACTGTAAATACTGCAACTGCCTGCCTGTGGTATTAATAGGATCGGAAGAACACCAGCAATTTTCTAAAGGTAGCTTTAGGTGCACACTGTGCAGAGGACACAGTACAAAAAAACTGTAAATACTGCAGCTGCCTGCCTGTGGTACTAATAGTATCAGAAGAACACCAGCAATTTTCTTCAGGTAGTGATGGGTTTAGAACAGGGGTGTCTGGGAAGGAGGGAGGAGCCTGGTAATGGCTCTGTGCACGGCGTGAGGATCCTGGGAACCCTCTCCCTGCAGCTGAGAGGAATGATCGGCCTGATGAGAAGGTGTAGGTAGCTTCCCTCCCCGCCCCCCCTGCTCATCACTCACTGAGATGTCTTGTGGTGTAAGCCAGAGGAAGTTTGTACCTGCGTCTGACTGCAACAAGCTGTAGTGAGCGTCCCTTTTTGTCCCAACTTCAACAACAACTAAAAGATAAGTACCGTATTTTTTTTTATTTTTTTTTTGGCTTTCTTTCTATTGCAATTGTCCTGAAGTGAAAAGGCAAAGGAAAAGTAATAGAAAAAAAGAAAGGGAAAGGGAAAGAACATATTGAAATAAAACGAAATAAAATGGAATAAAAAGCGAAAGTAAATGAAAGTAAATGAAGGCGAAAGAGCTGAAAAAGTAGAATCAAGTGAGCTAAGAAAAACAATAAAAACAGGGGAGAAGGAGAAGGTGAATGAGAGACAAGCCAACGGAAGAGTTGCCTCCCAGCCCCCACCTGCTTGCTGCTGCTGCTGCTGCAGTAGCTCCCTTTCTTGTGATTTTTTTTTTTTTTTTTTTTTTTTGGTCTTTGTTTGTTTTGGTTTTTTGCAAATGATATTAACTATAGGCTCGATAGTATAAACTATAGAATAAGAAGAAAATTCATAGTAACAAAATGTGGAACATATAAGCTCATACTGGAACTATACTGCTGAATATATAAATCATCTTGCTGAATACTTGAATTAGATTGCATTATACCGCTAAAACATTTGAATTATTTTTACGAGCACCTGGGCCCTCATGCACATGGGCTGTTGGGAGAACATTTTTTTTTTTAACTTTTTTGGCTTTTCTCTGCGTTTTTGCAATGGCGTCTGTGGGCGTTTTTGAGCTTTTTTTTTTTTTTTTTCCTCCTCTTTTGGCTCTTTTCTATTGCAATTGTCTTGAAGTGAACAAGCAGGGGAAAAGGCGAAAGAGCTGAAGAAGTAGAATCAAGTGAGCTAAGAAAAACAATAAAAACAGGGGGGGGGGGAACAGGGGAGAAGAGAAGGAGAAGGTGAAAGAAAGACAAGAAGAAAGACAAGCCAACGGAAGAGTTGTCTCCCAGCCCCCACCTGCCTGCTGCTGCTGCTGCTGCAGTACCCCCCTTTCTTGTGAAATTCTTTTTTTTTTTTTTTTTTTTTTTTTGCAAATGGTACTAATTATAGGCTTGATAGTACAAACTATAGAATAAGAAGAAATTTCACAGTAACAAAAATGTGGAACATATAAGCTTATACTGGAACTATACAGCTGAATATATAAATCATCTTGCTGAATATTTGAATTAGATTGCATTATATCGCTAAAACATTTGAATTATTTTGCTGAGCATCTGGGCCCCCATGCACACGGGCTGCTGGAAAAGCGCTGTGAAGACGCTTTTGCAGTGACTTTTTTTTTTTTTTTTTTAACTTTTTTTAGCATTTTTGCAATAGCGTTTTTGAGCGCTTTTTTTTTTTTTTTTTTTTTTTTTTTTTTTTTTACAGCTTAAGAACGCTTAAACAATTGAACAGCAACAAGGAATGCTTAATGTACTTAAGGTAGTAACATAACTTCTGGAAAACGGGGACTACTCATATCTCATTAATTATTTCTATTATTGGATTGTGGGGAGGATGCCGGGTATGAGAACGAAATAATAGAAATATTAGTAAAAATAAGTCAATTTAAAAAGGCTGGGAGATTTTTTCATCATTAAGAGACCCCAATCAAGGGGTATTCTGGAAGGCAGCTTTGAAGATCTTATAAATCCAGCGATAGAAACAAACATGAAGGGGAAAACAACAAGAAGTGCGGGAGCAATACCGAAATCACCTAGGACCAGCCTAGGCCCAAGTCCAGGCCCTATGAACAAGTATATACAGCAAGGAATCGGAGAAGGAGAGAAACAAGTGGGTTCAAAGGGCAGACAAACAGATACAAAAGAGAAGGACAACAAGGATAAAAAAGGCCAGTATAAAGTACAAACAGAAACCAGCCACCTCTCAGAACCCAGAATGGAGCCAGAAATGGGAGAGGAAGACAGAGGAAAGGAGGAAGGACAACAAGGGCCACAGTTGCCAACAAAACAGGATATGGAAAAAATGTTCGCGGCACTAGAGAATTCCCTAAAAGCAGAGATATCAACACTCCATAAAGATATGGGATATATGTTAAACAGAGTGGAAGAAGTAGAGATCAAAGTAGACCTACATAAAAAAAACATAAAGGAACTAGAAGACGAAATAAAGAAATTAAAACGGGAACAACAGGAACAATCATATAAAATAGAAGAGCAAGAAAATAGAGATAAAAAGAAAAACTTGAGAATACGTGGGTTACCGGAAACAGAACAAGCAGAAAATCTAATAGAAAAAATGAACAACCTCTTCAACCAAATCTTGGGAAAGGAAACAACTAACACAATAGGAATAGAAAGTGTCTCTCGAGTAAAAAAACCTCAAAGGTTCGCAAGGGAAACACCTAGAGATGTAATAGTACGCTTCGAAAAATGGGAAGAAAAAAAACAGATCTGGATAAACCTAAAGAGGAAAACACAAATAGAGTTTGCGGGAGGTAAATTACAAATATTTCAAGACTTATCTCAAGAAACGTTGAAAAGACGACAGATACTAAAGCCATTATTAGAAATCCTCCGGGAGCAAGAAATTCAATACAACTGGGGTTTTCCAGCATGTCTAATAGCAAGGAAAAACGGAATAAGTGCGAGGCTAAGACATGTGGAGGAGATTCCGGACTTTTGCAACAAACTAGAAATCCGCTCCCCAGAACTGGAAAAATACGCAAATAGTCAAGAGCGAATAACGGCAAGAGATGACCTACAGTGGCAAGTAAATTCAAGGATCAGACATCAGGATGTGGACTCTCGAGGAAATTAATATCTGAGAAAATACCACACAACGGTGCAAGGGGCCTTAGAGTGGAAAGGGGGGGGGGGGCTGGGGTTGACGGGATGGGAAAAAAGGAAAGTGAAAGGATTGGTAAAACACAACAAAAATGCAGGGAGAGGGAGACAGGGACGCACGGAGTGGACAGGGGGTCGCCCTATTAGTGCTTAGGCAGGGGGGGAATAGGGTGTCTTACAGAGCTCCGCCTCACAATAAATAGAGCAGAGGGGGCAGAGCGTGCCCCACAAAACAAAGTAAAACGCTCTCAGCTCTAGAGAATATGGGGGTAAAAAACCCATATCAAAAAAAAGGGAGGGGGGGTGGGAGGGGGAGGGAGGGTGGGAAGGTCTGATCCATATGAGTGGTTACAGAGGCGCACCTATTCTGAGATAAGGGAAGGGAAAAAGGGAAAAGGAAAAAAAAGGAACAAGAATGGAAAGGGTAAACAGTATAAAAATATCTTCCTATAATGTCCGAGGTCTAAATTCCCCGGGGAAGAGAAACATCATTTTACGAGAACTAGAAAAAAGTAATGCAGATATAATTTTCCTACAGGAGACACACATATCCCAAAACTCAAATACCAAAATATATTCAAGAAATATACCAACATGGTATCAAGGAGACTCGCCAATAAGAAGGGCTAAAGGAGTAGCCATCGGTATAGGGAAAAACGTACGTTTTCTAATAGATCAAAGAAAAACAGACCCGGAGGGCCGATATCTTTTTATCACAGGAACTATACAGGGAGTAAAATATACATTGGCCAACGTCTACTGCCCTAACAAGAACCCTAAAAAATACTTGATCGATATAATAAAAATACTAATGGATTTCAAACAAGGAAAATTAATACTAGCTGGAGACTTCAACTTCAGCATGGACAATAAAATGGACAGTACCTCAATAGTAAGGGACAGAGAAGTAAAGCAACTAAAGAAATTAAGAAGAATACTATATGAACAGCAACTAATAGACCCGTGGAGAATCCAGCACCCCAGTACAAAGGATTATACATACTATTCATCAGTACACAAAAGTTACTCCAGATTGGACTATATCATGGTCGAACATAGAAATCTAGAAGCAATAGAAGAAACAAAAATAGGGATAATAACTGCTTCAGATCATAGCCCAGTAACGCTGAGAATGAAAATAGAAGGAGAAGTACACGAAAGGGGGCCATGGAGAATTAATGAAAATCTGTTAGAAGACCCCGAGACCGAAAAAAGTATCACAGAAGAAATTAAAAGATACTTCGAGGAAAACGACACACCAGAGGTACCGAAAGCAACAATATGGGAGGCGCACAAATCCGTTATTAGGGGCAAATTAATAGCCATAGGGGCAAAAAAAAAAACAAGAAAGGAAAAAAAATATGCAGCAATTGATTAAGGAAATCTATGAATTGGAACGAAAACACAAAAACCAAATAAATAATAAAATTTTTGGCCTATTATCACAAAAGCGAGAGCAATTAAAAGACTGGATGGAACAAGAAGAAAGGAAGGAGTATAACAGAGTAGTACAAGAAAAATTCAAATGGGGTAACAAATCAGGAAAATATCTAGCAAATTTGGTAAAAAAAAAGAAATCTTTGAATTATATTGAGAAGATTAAAAACGAAAAGGGAGAAGTGGTAAATAAAACTACGGATATAGCGATAACATTTCAAAAGTACTTCAGTTCTCTATATACAATAAAAGGACAGGAAAGTTGGAAAGAAGCGAATACAAGAACAAAGAAGATACAAGAATATCTAATAAAAGCAAACCTACCAAAAATAAAAATAGACCAATTGGAAGAACTGGAAAAAAATATCACGCAAGAAGAGATAAAACTGGCATTAAAGGAAACCCCCGTAGGAAAAAGTCCAGGACCAGACGGGTTTACGGTCAAATATTATAAAAAATTTGAAGAATACTTGATACCAAAATTAGCAGAATACCTGAATTCCATAGGTGAAGAAGAAGAAATAAGAAGTGAATCATTACTAGCACATATCACAATAATACCAAAAGATGGAAAAGACAAAGTAAACTGCTCAAGCTACAGGCCAATAGCCCTACTGAACGCTGATACGAAGTTGTACTCCAAGATCCTTGCCACCAGGATGAAAAAATTAATCCCACAGTGGATCAACCCAGACCAGACAGGTTTTGTCCCGGGGAGAGAAGGGAGGGACAACAGCCTAAAATCAATACTGATGTTGCATAAGAAGGTGCAGAAGGAGACCCCAGTTCTATTCCTGTCATTGGATGCTGAAAAAGCATTTGACAGGGTAGACTGGGGTTTCATGATGGATACATTACGGCACTTGGGTATTAGGACAAAAATGATGAAATGGATAACAAACTTGTATAACGGCCCGACAGCAGTCGTAAAAGTAAATGGTAGACTTTCTCCAAGAATTGAGATGCAGAACGGAACACGGCAAGGCTGCCCATTGTCTCCACTACTATACGTACTGGCCTTAGAACCACTATTAGCAACACTCCGAAATAACAAAGAGGTGGAAGGAGCGAGAGTAGGAGGAAAAGAGCATAAGATCGCAGCCTATGCGGACGACATCTTGATGTACGTCTCCAACCCAAGAGTGTCACTCCCAAATATACTGAAAGAAATAAAAAAATATGGAGAATTGTCAAACTTTAAAATTAACCCAATAAAAACGGAAATATTAAATATAGGATTAGAGAAAAAGGAAGCCCAGTTTTTACAAAAGGAATTCCCATTTACCTGGGTAAAAGAACTGAACTACCTTGGAATAAAAATAACTTCCAGAGTTGAAAAGATCTACCAGGCAAACTTTATTCCACTGATCAATGAGGTCAAAGAAGAAATGAAAAAGTTAAGAATACAGCCACTTTCATGGATAGGAAGAATAAATATGTTTAAGATGATGATATTACCTAAAATAAATTACAGATTACAGATGCTACCAGTTAAAATCCCCCAGAGCTTTTTTAAAATAATTAAAACAATGTTGATAAAATACATATGGTTTAACAAAAAACCAAGAATTCAATACACGCTGATTACAAGGAAAAGGGAGCATGGAGGCCTGGCCGCTCCAGATATAAGCAGGTACTATAAAGCCATAGTATTAACACGAATGTTAGAGTGGACAAATGAGAAAAGTGAAAAAAAATGGGTTGAAATGGAAAACATAATAAGCGGAGTCACACTGCATAAGATTATTTGGATACCACCGAAATACAGAACACTGGACACAGATACACATGAAATAACAAAAAATGTTTTAAAAATTTGGGACACCACTCACCTAAAGAATGAATGGAAATACAATTCACCACTGTTAGCACTCACAGGATCGAACTTTTTCACCCCCGGGAAGGAAATATTTGGAACTCAAGGTATAGGTAATCCACAATTAAAAGATATCACCAGAAATGGCAAAATAAGAACACGAGCAGACTTAGAGGAAATGAACGGATGGAAGATGAATGAATGGAACTATAATCAATTAAGGCACTTAGTAAGCACAATTCCACACCCACTGAGAGATGTAACGAAACTAACCACACTGGAAAAGCTATGTAGCAAGGAAATACCATTAAAAAACGGAACATCAAAAATTTACAATATACTGACAGACTTGGAAGCACAAGAAAGACCAGAATACATAAAACAATGGGAAAAAGAGCTGAACTTAAAATTAGATAACCAAAAAGTGGAAAAAATGATTGAAATGGGATATAATAAGGCCTGGGATATGAAGACTATCGAAATGAACTACAAATTAGTATCAAGATGGTATATGACCCCAGTAAGAATACATAAATTTCAACAGGACAAAACACCCTTGTGTTGGAGAAAATGTGGCCAATCAGCAACGATCATACACATATGGTGGGAATGCCCAATAATAACGGAATACTGGAAGGAAGTGTTAAAGATCATAAAGGAAATAACTGGAGAAGAAATAGAACAAAATATCTGGACTTGTCTTTTCCATATACATAACAAACCTAAGAAACAATACATGAAATCAATAGTGCCTAACCTTTTGAATGCGGCCAAGGCATTGATTCCTAAGAATTGGTTAAAATGCGGAAAACCAGAGATAAGAAATTGGCTAGAGGAAATAGAATATTACTATAAAATGGAAGGAGGAAAGAAAAGGGATAATAGTAGATGGGAAAGTTGGAAAAAATACAAAGCCTCAGACATTTATTTAGATAAGATGAAAGAAAGAATAGGTGCAGAGCCTAGTGGATAAATGAATAACATAAAAGAATGGATCAGACACAGGAGGGGTACAGGGGGAAGGGGGAAGGGGGAAGAGGGGAGGAGGGGGGGGGACAAAAAGGAAATTATATAATAGTGGGCTTACAGATATGGGAGGCGCTTCGTTGTTGGCTTTTAAAAATAATAAATAATACCATTGAAGGGAATAAATAATAAAGAAGTGACGGAAACAATCCACAATGATGTGAAAAATGAGAAGAGATAAAGTTTGACACATAAAGTTGAAATAATGTCTCTCAGAAAAATTTCGCTGAAGTGGGAAAAGAAAAAAAAAAAAAAAAAAAAAAAAAAAATTTTCTTCAGGTAGCTTTAGGTGCACACTGCAGAGGACACAGTACACTAACTGTAAATACTGCAGCTGCCTGCCTGTGGTATTAATAGTATCAGAACAACAGCAATTGTCTTCAGTAGGGATGAGCTTCGTGTTCGAGTCGAACCCTTGTTCGACTCGAACATCGTCTGTTCGCCCGTTCGCCGAATTGCGAATGATATGGGCCATTTGCGCCAAATTCGCGTGGCTCGTCATTGCCCATAATTCACTGCGGCATCGCAGTGCATTGCTGGCTGATGATTGGCCAAGCATGAACTATGACCCGCATGCTTGGCCAATCACAGCGCTGTGTGAACAGAGAGCCGTAATTGGCCAAAGCCAAGGAGGCTTTGGCCAATTATGGCTCAGGGGATTTAGTACACGCCCCACAATATATAAGGCCGCCTGCACGGCGGCCCTGTGTAGTTTGTGTTCCGGCATTGAGAGAGAGACAGAGAGACAGTGTCATTTGATTTAAGTTAGGTAGATTAGGCAGGACAGTCAGTGAGTTAGCTGCACTTACAGTGTATTGTCTATATATATATATGCATCCCAGGTGTTGTGTGTGTGTATGTATGTATGTATGTATATGTATGTGTGTATATATATATATATATATATATATATATATACACTGTATTCAGTTTAGCTAGATCAGTTCCTGTTATCTTGCTACTGACAGGCAGGCTTGTGTTGTTACAGTATTGGTGTTCTTTTGATCCTATTAGTACCACAGTCAGGCAGCTAGACTATTTACAGTTAGTTTAGTGCGTCCTCCTCACAGTTTTCAGCTAAAGCTACAAGTTAGTGTAGTGCGTCCTCTGAACAGTGTTCAGCTAAAGCTACAAGTTAGTGTAGTGCGTCCTCCTCACAGTGTTCAGCTAAAGCTACAAGTTAGTGTAGTGCGTCCTCCTCACAGTGTTCAGCTAAAACTACAAGTTAGTGTAGTGCGACCTCTGCACAGTGTTCAACTAAAGCTACCTGTAGAAGGTTGGTGGTGTTTTCCTGATCCTATCACTACCGCAGGCAGCTAAATAAGCTACAAGTTAGTTTTTTGCGAGCTCTGCACAGTGTTCAGCTAAAGCTACCTGTAGAAGGTTGGTGGTGTTTTCCTGATCCTATCACTACCACAGGCAGCTAAATTATTTACACATTAGTGTAGTGCAACCTCTGCACAGTATTCAGCTAAAGCTACCTGTAGAAGGTTGCTGGTGTTCTCATACTACAGGCAGGCAGTTGATTTTGCTAGCTGCAGTATCAGTGTGTAATAAATATATATGTATATATATATAATCTATATCCCCGCTTAGTGCAGCTACAGGCCATTAGTATGTCTGGAAGGCCAACAAGGAGAGGCAGACAGTCACAAGCCAATAAAAGAGGGCAAGCAGGCTCTGTGTCTAGAGGCAACAGTGCTGGTCGTGGAGACGGTGCATCCTTATCAGCACGTGGTCGTGGGACATGCTTGGCCTTTTTTCGGCAGCTGGCCGCGTTGAGCCACAACATGCGGAAGACTTGGTCGAGTGGATGACCAAGCCGTCCTCATCCTCCTCATCCTCTCTCACTAATGCTCAGGGTACTTTGTCTGGCAAAGCAGCTGCCAACACGACCTCTTCCCTCGGCTCAATGGCATCAGTGACTCCTTCCCTAGCCCCACCATGTCCTCCAGAGGAGTCCCTCGAACTGTTTGACCACAGTGTTGGGTACATGCTCCAGGAGGATGCCCAGCGTTTAGAAGGCTCTGATGATGATACTGAGCTAGATGAAGGCAGTAACGTGAGCACGGACAGAGGGGGTGCCCAAGAAGGACAGCAATCTGGTAGTCATGCTCCCCCTGCTGCAGCATACTGCCAGGTTTGCTCCAGTGATGAGGAGGGAGGGGATGATGAGGTCACTGACTCAACGTGGGTGCCTGATAGGAGAGAGGAGGAGGGGGAGGAGGAGGCACATCACCAACGAGGCAGGATGCCCCCCAGAGGCCAGCCTAAGGGCAGCACACTGACTGCATCACACCGCAAAGCATCGCATGTGCAGGGCGCTGCTGTCTCTGTGCGTTATTCTAAAAGTTCTTTGGTGTGGGCCTTTTTTGAGACGAGTGCATCAGATCGCACCGCTGCTATTTGCAACATATGTCTCAAGCGTATCTCGCGTGGCCAAAACATCTCCCGCTTGGGCACCACATGCTTGACCAGACATATGTTGACCTGCCATGCAGTTTGTTGGCAAGCATATCTAAAAGACTCACACCAAAGAACAAAGAGGACCTCTCCTTGCTCCTCATCAGCTGAGATCTTCAACTCCACTATACCTTCAGTCCTCTCTGAGACCTGCACTGAGAGGAATGAAGGTGTAGAATTAGGTGTGTTACAGCCAAGTACTTGTGGGCAATCAGCTTTCGGTACACCAACGTCAGATTGTACCAGGCAATTTTCCCTGCCCCAGCTGCTGCACCACCGAAAGAAGTTCGCTCCCAGCCATCCACATGCCCAGCGGTTGAATGCTAGCTTGGCAAAATTGCTAGCACTTCAACTGCTACCTTTTCAGTTGGTAGACTCTGCCCCCTTCCGTGAGTTTCTGGAATGTGCGGTTCCTCAGTGGCAGGTACCCAAATGCCACTTTTTCTCACGGAAGGCAATTCCGGCTCTCTACCGGCATGTGGAAGGCAATGTGAGGCAGAGGTTCTGCCAGTTCTGCTGGGGCAGGTTCAGAGGTGGTTGACGCCACGCCAACTTAAGGCAGGGAAGGTGGTTTGCGACAATGGCACCAACCTCCTCTCCGCCCTCCGACAGGGACAACTGACCCATGTGCCCTGTTTGGCTCATGTCCTTAACTTGGTGGTGCAGCGGTTCTTGGGCAGGTACCCAGGCTTACAGGATGTCCTGAGGCAGGCCAGTAAAGTCTGTGTGCATTTCTGCCGGTCATATAATGCCAGTGCTCGGCTGGCAGACCTCCAAAACGAGTTTAACCTGCCCAAGAACCGCCTAATCTGTGACATGCCCACCAGGTGGAACTCAACATTGGCCATGCTGCAGCGGCTGCACACGAGGCAGAGGGCCATCAATGAGTACCTGTGCAACTATGGCACCAGGACAGGGTCAGGGGAGCTTGTTTTTTTCCCCACGCCAGTGGGCCATGATCGGGGATGCATGCACTGTCCTGTTACCATTTGAGGAGGCCACAGGGATGGTGAGCAGTGACAGTGCATGCATCAGTGACACTGTCCCCTTTGTCCACCTGTTGTAGCACACGCTGCGTGGAATAATGGACAGGGCACTTGAGACAGAACAGAGGCAGGAAGAGGAGGACTTCCTTAGCTCTCAAGGCCCCCTTTATCCAGACAGTGTTCCTGCATGCCCGCCGATCACACAGGAAGAGGATGAGGAGGATGAGGAGGAGGATTGTGTCAGTAAGGAGGTGGAGCCTGGCACTCAGCATCAGCAGCAGTCTTTAAGGGATCAGTCCCAAGAAACACATGGACTTGTACGTGGCTGGGAGGAGGTGGCTGAGGACCATGTCGTCCTTAGTGACCCAGAGGACTCCGGACTGAATGCCTCAGCAAACCTATGCTGCATGACCTCCCTGATCCTGCAAAGCCTGCGTAAGGATCCTCGTATTCGTGGTATCAAGGAGAAGGACCAATACTGGCTGGCAACCCTCCTTGATCCACGTTACAAGGGTAAGGTTGCGGACCTTATCTTGCCGTTACAGAGGGAGCAGAGGATGAAACATCTTCAGGAGGCCTTGCAGAAAGGTCTGTGCAATGCGTTCCCAGAGACTGGGAGGTTACAAACTCCTGCTTCTGGACAACGTGTTGCTGAGGCTTCGGTCAGTCAAAGAAGGAGCGGTGGAGAAGGTGGCCATATGACCGATGCGTTCAGACAATTTTTTAGTCCGCAGCCCCAAGGTATGATCGGTTCCAGCAACCATCGCCAGCGTCTGTTTTACATGGTACAGGAATACCTAAAGGCAAGATCTGACTTTAACGCTTTTCCCACCGAAAATCCTCTGGGTTACTGGGTCTTAAGGATGGATCACTGGCCAGAGCTTGCACAGTATGCAATTGAGCTACTGACCTGTCCTGCATCCAGCGTTCTTTCGGAATGCACATTCAGTGCTGCTGGAGGCTTTGTAACCAATCACGGGGTGCGTCTGTCCACCGACTCGGTAGATCGACTGACCTTTTATAAAAATGAATCAGTCTTGGATCACCACCAGCTACCAAGCACCTGATGCTGATGTAACCAAATATTTTTTTTTGAAATGTCAGATCCCTTCAAAGACTGCCTATGCTGATACTAAGTGACTATCCTGTTATGCTGAGTAATTATCCTCTTCCTCCTTAATGATCATGCTGATAGCTTGTAAGAACATTTTTGGTTTTGGGCGCCACCACCAGTGCCTAAGGCCCAATTTTTAAGCCCCTGTTTAACAGGGGCATGTAATTACAAATTTTTGATGCAATTCTTTGCAGCAGGGCTAGTTCCTGCGCTCCAACTAGAGTATCTGTGAGGGGTTGCAGTGTTGTGGCACCAGCACCAGTGACTAAGGCCCAATTTTTCAGCCCGTGCAATTACAATTTTTGATGCAATACTTTGCAGCAGGGCTCGTTCCTGCGTTCCAACTAGAGTATCTGTGAGGGGTTGCAGTGTTGTGGCACCAGCACCACCACCACCACCAAAGGCCCAAGTTTTCAGCCCCTTTTCAACAGGGGCATGTAATTACAATTCTTGATCTAATATTTCACAGCAGGGCCTGTTCCAGCGCCCACCAAGAGTAACTGTGAGGACTTACAGTGTTGTGGCACCAGCACCACCACCACCATCACCAAAGGCCCAATTTTTCTGGCCCTGTTCAACAGGGGCATGTAATT
Organism: Lithobates septentrionalis; assembly: GCA_037952835.1. Taxonomy (NCBI): domain Eukaryota; kingdom Metazoa; phylum Chordata; class Amphibia; order Anura; family Ranidae; genus Lithobates; species Lithobates septentrionalis. Next base: position 292,425 of record JBBDGP010000432.1, read on the forward strand.
ACAATTCCTGATCTAATATTTCACAGCAGGGCCCTGTGAGAGCTTACAGTGTTGAGGCCACAACAACACCTAACGCCCAAATTTCTGCTGAGTATATAGGGCAGGCCCTTACTTTCAAACGTCCAACTTACGACTCCTACTTGCAAAGGGAAGGAGACAACAGGAAGTGAGATGAAATCTACCCCATAGGAAGGGAAATTCTCTCCTGTAAGAGTTAATATGGGAAAAACTTTTCTCCTTTCCACTGATGCTTTATCACCAATCCTTGTTTCACTAAAAAGGGGAAGAGGAGCACAGACAGCAAAACAAATGTCACATGGGTGATAACCCTTCCCTATGTTTTTCAAAAAGCTTAAAAACAGATTTTTTGGCTGGAGCTACACTTTAAAAATGTACCAGTTCAAAATTACAAACAGATTCTACTTAACAACAAACCTACAGTCCCTGTCTTGTTTCCACCGCCTGCATATTGCTGTTCAGAGTATATAGGGCCTGGGGGCCCCACACCTTTCCTTTTTTTAATTTGAGTGCGGGGTTCCCCTTAATATCCATACAGGACCTAAAGGGCCTGGTAATGGACTGGAGGGTACCCATGCCGTTTGTCTTACTGATTTTCATCCATATTGCCAGGACCCGACATTACATTAAAGCCGCAAGCAGTTTTAAATGACTTTTTTTCCTTTTAAAAATGTCATTTTGTGCAGGGACTGTTCTAAGCACGGGAAACACGTGCCACTTTACAGGCATACTATAGACACCCCCCAGGTACAATATTTAAAGGAATATTTCACTTTTTTTTTTTTTTTACTTTAAGCATCATTAAAATCACTGCTTCCGAATAAACGTCCGTTTTTAAAAGGTTTTTTTTTTGCATTGATACATGTCCCCTGGGGCAGGACCTGGGTCCCCAAACCCTTTTTAGGACAATACCATGAAAATTAGCCTTTAAAATGATCACTTTTGATTTTGAACGTTCGAGTCCCATAGACGTCAATGGGGTTCTAACGTTCGTGCGAATTTTCGGTCCGTTCGCAGGTTCTGGTGTGAACCGAACCGGGGGGTGTTCGGCTCATCCCTAGTCTTCAGGAAGCTTTAGGTGCACACTGTGCAGAGGACACAGTACACTAACTGTAAATACTGCAGCTGCCTGCCTGTGGTATTAATAGGATCAGAACAACAGCAATTGTCTTCAGGTAGCTTTAGGTGCACACTGTGCAGAGGACACAGTACACTAACTGTAAATACTGCAGCTGCCTGCCTGTGGTATTAATAGGATCAGAAGAACACCAGCAATTTTCTTCAGGTAGCTTTCGGTGCAAAGGACACAGTACACTAACTGTAAATACTGTAAAAACACCTGCCTGCCTGTCACTATATTGGGAAGAGAATAACAGGAACAGATCTAGCTAAACTGAATACAGTGTGTGTGTATGTATATGTATGTATATATATATATATATATACAGTGGCTTGCGAAAGTATTCGGCCCCCTTGAACTTTTCAACCTTTTGCCACATTTCAGGCTTCAAACATAAAGATATAAAATTTTAATTTCTTGTGAAGAATCACCAACAAGTGGGACACAATTGTGAAGTGGAATGAAATCTATTTGGATATTTTAAACTTTTTTAGCAATTAAAAAACTGAAAAGTGGTGCGTGCAAAATTATTCGGCCCCTTTACTTTCAGTGCAGAAAACTCACTCCAGAAGTTCAGCGAGGATCTCTGAATGATTCAATGTTGTCCTAAATTACTGATGGTGATAAATAGAATCCACCTGTGTGTAATCAAGTCTCTGTATAAATGCACCTGCTCTGTGATAGTCTCAGGGTTCTGTTGAAAGCGCAGAGAGCATCATGAAGACCAAGGAACACACCAGGCAGGTCCGTAATACTGTTGTGGAGAAGTTTAAAGCCGGATTTGGATACAAAAAGATTTCCCAAGCTTTAAACATCCCAAGGAGCACTGTGCAAGCGATCATTTTGAAATGGAAGGAGTATCAGACCACTGCAAATCTACCAAGACCTGGCTGTCCCTCTAAACTTTCAGCTCAGACAAGGAGAAGACTGATCAGAGATGCAGCCAAGAGGCCCATGATCACTCTGGATGAACTGCAGAGAACTACAGCTGAGGTGGGAGAGTCTGTCCATAGGACAACAATCAGTCGTACACTGCACAAATCTGGCCTTTATGGAAGAGTGGCAAGAAGAAAGCCATTTCTCAAAGATATCCATAAAAAGTCTCGTCTAAAGTTTGCCACAAGCCACCTGGGAGACACACCAAACATGTGGAAGAAGGTGCTCTGGTCCGATGAAACCAAAATCCAACTTTTTGGCCACAATGCAAAACGATATGTTTGGCGTAAAAGCAACACAGCTCATCACACTCAACACACCATCCCCACTGTCAAACATGGTGGTGGCAGCATCATGGTTTGGGCCTGCTTTTCTTCAGCAGGGACAGGGAAGATGGTTAAAATTGAGGGGAAGATGGATGCAGCCAAATACAGGACCATTCTGGATGAAAACCTGTTGGAGTCTGCAAAAGACCTGAAACTGGGACGGAGATTTATCTTCCAACAAGACAATGATCCCAAACATACAGCAAAATCTACAAAGGAATTGTTCACAAATAAACGTATCCAGGTGTTAGAATGGCCAAGTCAAAGTCCAGACCTGAATCCAATCGAGAATCTGTGGAAAGAGCTGAAAACTGCTGTTCACAAACGCTCTCCATCCAACCTCACTGAGCTCGAGCTGTTTTGCAAGGAAGAATGGGCAAGAATTTCAGTCTCTTGATGTGCAAAACTGATAGAGACATACCCCAAGCGACTTGCAGCTGTAATCGCAGCAAAAGGTGGCTCTACAAAGTATTAACGCAAGGGGGCCGAATAATTTTGCACGCCCCACTTTTCATTTTTTTATTAGTTAAAAAAGTTTAAAAAATCCAAAAGATTTCGTTCCACTTCACAATTGTGTCCCACTTGTTGGTGATTCTTATATATATATATATATATACACACACTTATACACACAACACCTAGGATGCATATATATATATATATATATACACACAATACACTGTAAGTGCAGCTAACTGACTCGCCTGCCTACTCTATCCAACTCCGCCGCCGCAACACACTACACAAGGCCACCACACATGCGGCCTTATATAGTGTGGGGCGTGTACTAAACCCCCTGAGCCATATTTGGCCAAAGCCACCCTGGCTTTGGCCAATTACGGCTCTCTGTACAGACAGCCCTGTGATTGGCCAAGCATGCGGGTCATAGTGCATGCTTGGCCAATCATCAGCCATGTCTATCACACTTTGCTGTATGACACCGGTCTGTGCTGTTAGAAGTTTGCTTATCTTTTGTAACATTCAGTTACTCCCTATACACTAGCAACATCAGTAGCCGGGCCGCTAAATAACTCTCAGGATTTGCCTCTCGGCCTCAGTGTATTCTCAGAAATACTATATCCTTATGCCCCCTACTGGCCTCCCTTCTCCTGTTTTTGTTGGAAGGCCAAGGGAGGATAAAACCCCTCTTCCTCACCAAAGATATTTTTGAATACATTTTTTCATCTCAATTCTTTGCCAATATGGATACCAAACAAATTACTAACAATTGAAAACCATTGCTTCCTCTTGGAACCAAGAATTTCTATGGTTGACAAACGGTGTCCCTGCTGTTTTTCATTTTCAATTATACGGAATGCCAAGTCAGTAACACACCACAATAATAATAATTAAAAATGCCTCTTACTTACACCCACCCCTGAGGAAGGAGGTATATTTACTCAAACGCGTCGGGTGCAAGAATACTTCTGAAACTATGTACATACATGTAAAAATGTCTGTTATGCATTCTGTATAGTATTTGGTATATTACTACTGTTTTTAATGTTGTAATTTAATAAACTACATTGGTATTAATATTTTGTAATATTTTCTCCAAGTGCCTTAAAAGTCCACCATTAGGGGGTCCATTGTTTTATTGTTTAGCTAATCACTGGATGTGGCACAAAAAATATACAGTAAGCTGCCATTCCATAACAGAATCATCAGCCAGCAATGCACTGCGATGCTGCAGTGAATTATGGGCCGCCCCGCGACACTCGAATTTGGCGCGAACGGCCAATAACGTTCGCAATTCGACGAACAGTCGAACAGGCGATGTTCGAGGCGAACATGGGTTCGACTCCAATTCGAAGCTCATTGCTAATCCTCATGATATCATCATCTCTGGGAAGACTCTTGAGGAACACAAGGAGTGACTGAAAAAGGTACTTCAGAGACTTACCATGAAGAAGGGTTAAAATTATCATTGGAGAAATGTAAATTCTATCAACCCTCAGTCACCTATCTGGGGAATGTTTTCCCTGCAGAGGGAATTGCCACTAACTCAAAAAAAGTAGAAGCTGTACTTCCTGGTGTAGATTAAATAATGTCACTGAACTAAGGTCTTTTTTAGAATTCTGCTCCTACTACCAAAGGTTTGTTGAAGGGTTCGCTAAAATAGCCTGACCCCTCCAAGATTTGTTAAAGAATGAGCAGGAAGACATGGACACACCCAAGCCAAATATTCCAAGTAAGGGACCGCCAAAGCCTTAAGAGTCTATTTGAGGCCAGTGGACAGATCAGTGGGAGCAGGTGTTTCCTCAGCTGAAGAAGAGTCTAACCAATGCACTAGTGCTAGCTTATGTTAACCCCTCTAAACCATATGAACTAAACTTCAATGCTAACAGAGGCAGACTGGGTGGGGTACTATACCAGGAGCATGATGGACATCTGCAACCAGATGTGAGCAGAAGTCTGAGCCTGATGAAAGAAACTACCCCCACTCACAAGTTGGAGTTTATGTGGTAGACGAGCTAAAAGACTACATGTATGGTGCAGACTTTGTGGTCAAGACTGACAACAACCCACTCATTATGGCCAAGCTGGATGCTACCCTGCCAACAGCAGTTGGGAGCTCTGTCTAGGTTCCAATTTAGCCTAAATTATCAGTTGGAAATAAGGATGCTGAGGCTCTCTGCAGAAGGTTTGATGGTTCAGATGACCCCATAGACAGCTGGATGCAATTAACTCTAGAAGGAGTACAAGCTCTGTATCCAGGGGCAGAGTACTGCACCAAAAGGGTGACAGAACTTGAAGTTGTTGGTGTCACCACAGCTGGCATTCCCAAATATTACTGTGACCTTTCCAAAACAACCCGGGTGCATGCAGCGCAGCGATCAATGGTGAGCCCTGTTCCTGGGACACAGCGCATCTCCAATCAGGGTAAAGAGCCAATGACATTGGCTCTTTACCACGTGAAAGGCTGTGTCCAGTGAGAGCAAATCACCAATGTAAACAAACAGAAATAACTCACTGTTATTGGCTTCTCCTCCTCACACACCTATCCTGTGTGAGGAGGAGAACCCAGAAATAGTGAGTTACCGCTTATCCCATTCAGTATTGTGCACCACATTTCCACAATTGCCCTCAATTAAAAATACCTGTGAGTGCAGTCCATCAGTGTACCTATCAGTGCAGCCCGTGAGTGCAGTCCATCAGTGTACCTGTGAGTGAAGCTATCAGTGCAGCCCATCAGTGCAGCCCATGAGTGCAGCCATCAGTACCTGTCAGCACATCCCTCAGTGTACCTGTCAGAGCACCCATCAGTGTACCTGTCAACCTATCCATCAGTGCAGCCCATCAGTGTACCTGTGAGTGCAGACCATCAGTGTACCTGTGAGTGTAGCCCATCAGTGCATCCATCAGTACCTGTCAGCACATCCATCAGTGTACCTGTCAGGGCACCCATCAGTGTAGCTGTCAACCCATTCATCAGTGCATCCATCAGTGCAGCCTATCAGTGTACCTGTCAGACCATCCATCAGTGCAGCCTACCAGTGCATCCATCAGTGCAACCCATTAGTGTACCTGGCAGTGCATCCATCAGTGCAGCCCATCAGTATACCTGTCAGCGCATTTATCAGTGCAACCTAACAGTGTACCTGTCACAGGGCCTACATCATGCCATCCATCAGCAGTGTACCCATCACAGCCGCCCATCAGCAGTTTACCCATCATACAGCCACAATCACCAGAGCTGCCATGTCCAAAAAATAAGAGAGAAAAGGTCTTGCGAGCCACAATAACCCTATGCCCTACTGCAGAAATAATATAAAAAACAATCTAAAAAAATACAAAAAAATTATATATATACCCAGCTGCAAACGCAGGTCACGTATTCATAGCTGTGCATTAAGTGTGGATAAGAGAAATGCGCTGCGCTCAGGTATAAACCTATATATGCATTCACCTTATCAGCATAAAGGTGCCTAGTGCCTGTGCTTCGAATCCCAAACCAATCCGTATAACCAGAAAATAGTGCTACTATATATCACATCCAAGAGCACGTTGTGCCAGATATTAAATAATTAAATACACTGTGTTACTAGATATCACACTTCAAGTATATTGTGCTTAATGGTAAGTGATCTTACCTATGCACAAAATATAAATATTGTTCACATACTAATCAATAAAATAAGAAACTAATAAATGTGCCTAAAAATAGTATCAAAGTGCCATGCATGTATTCAATCCAAAGTGCCATGTGCAAGTAAAACCTTCTTATAATCAATAATGGTAAATGAAAAAACATGCACTATAAATATGCACTGCAAATGTGGTAACTATTATATACAGACTGAAATAAATCATACAAGTGATGAGTGGTAAAAAAACGTATATAAATAATATGTAATCCTTAAGGTAATAATAGTCCTTTAAACGTGAAAAAAAATTTCCAAAGCCGTATCACACAGCGATGTATAGTGGAAAATGATTCCAAAGGTGAACTACAGTGCATAAAGGTGCTTCACATGAAAAACAAAATCGTAGAACCACAGTGCCCAGATGTGCCTTGGTGACCCCCAAAGTAGTTGCGCTCACCTCAGAGCGTGTGACACAGGGCTTAGCTGTGTCCAAACACGCTTTGGAGCCACCCCTGGGCTCAGTATTAGGACACCAGATGATCTCCCACCAGGTTCTTTAAGACTCCATAGGCATATTGCATAGGTGCTTAATGTGCACCAAACAGTAAAAGCAGGATATAAACCGAGTGCTGCTATCCGACGTGCTGTGGGGTGTTAGAGGTTCCCAGCCCAGCTCAGTGCTGCTCGCTCCGTCCTGGCCCCTCCCCTCCGGGAGACACAGCTAAACCCTGTGACACACGCTCTGAGGTGAGCGCAACTACTTTGGGGGTCACCAAGGCACATCTGGGCACTGTGGTTCTACGATTTTGTTTTTCATGTGAAGCATCTTTATGCACTGTAGTTCACCTTTGGAATCTTTTTCCACTATACATCGCTGTGTGATACGGCTTTGGAAATTTTTTTTCACGTTTAAAGGACTATTATTACCTTAAGGATTACATATTATTTATATACGTTTTTTTACCACTCATCACTTGTATGATTTATTTCAGTCTGTATATAATAGTTACCACATTTGCAGTGCATATTTATAGTGCATGTTTTTTCATTTACCATTATTGATTATAAGAAGGTTTTACTTGCACATGGCACTTTGGATTGAATACATGCATGGCACTTTGATACTATTTTTAGGCACATTTATTAGTTTCTTATTTTATTGATTAGTATGTGAACAATATTTATGTTTTGTGCATAGGTAAGATCACTTACCATTAAGCACAATATACTTGAAGTGTGATATCTAGTAACACAGTGTATTCAATTATTTAATATCTGGCACAACGTGCTCTTGGATGTGATATATAGTAGCACTATTTTCTGGTTATACGGATTGGTTTTGGATTCGAAGCACAGGCACTAGGCACCTTTATGCTGATAAGGTGAATGCATATATAGGTTTATACCTGAGCGCAGCGCATTTCTCTTATCCATGTCCAAAAAATATTATACTAGTGCTATTAGAGGTATTTTAAAGGAAGCTCTCAACGTCCAATTCTGATTAAGAATACAAAAGTAATGGACCAGTCACCGAATCAGGGGCGAAAACAGTCCCTCGTAAAAGAAAAACATGCTCTGAAGACCAAGCAACCACCAGCAGCGACATGCACCCTATTGGTCAATCGGCAAACACCAACGGCGCTAGACCCCAGGATGAAAGGCCCAGAACTAGCACTTGAATATCACACCAGATCCCAAGAATCAAGGCCCAAACGTATCTTCCAGATTACCTGGCAAACCCATTATTGCCTGCTTCCAGCTCAGGATCAGCTACAACCCCTCCTTTCACAGAACAACCAAGTGTGCAGGCCAACACTTTTACAATTTTTCAGAAATGTATTTTTTCCCTGACAATTCATTGTGGACCAAACTAACTTTTTTGCCCAGCAATATATTGCAAATAACACCAATTAATGCTATTCCTGTCTGTTTGAATGGAATCTCACAGTGGAGGAGTTTAAATAGTTTTTGGGCCTTACGATTAACACAGGGCTTACAAAAAAATTAATTACATGCTTACTGATCCACCCACCCCATCCATCACATGCCCATGTATTCTGTTGTCATGTCCAGGTCATGCTATGGCACAATCATGCAATTCCTGCATTTCAACAATAATTCACAGTACCCTCCCCTAGATCAGCCTGGCTATGACAAACTATACAAAATCCACCTACAAATACATTTCTTTTCTTTTTTTTTTTTGAAAAATGTTTATTGGGTTTTACAGCATACAATAGTATACAACTGAGTATAACAATGGTTATCAAGCAATTACAATCAAAATCTTCAGACAACAAAAAATTCTTGTATGAAAAAGTGTAGCGCTAAACAATATCCAACATAAAGCAACTATAGACCAGTCAGTATGCAGTGAAAGGGATCAGCTGTATCTGAGAAATGAATCTTATAAATAGGTAGTCCTCATGTAGACATTGTGACTGAACAATAAAGGTGAGTAGTCCTTATAAAAACATATTTTAAACAGGAAAAAAAAATTTTTTGAAAAAAATTTTTGGCATCCCAAATGCAGACCGGCTCACTCCCACCGAGAGATGAAAAGGCTTACCAGATGAGGTGGACCCAAAGGGGCATACGCCGAATTGGGTCAAATAAGGCTTGGGTGGTGAGTGGCTGTGTTAGGCTCAAAGAAGGATGTTATCTCGCGGATTACTGTATTCCTCCAAGTAGCACCCGGGTCCTGAAGGGTGTGTGCAATCTCACGGATATGGATGGTCCTGTAGATCCAAGAAGGGTGGGGTATTCCGTAGGTGAATCCCTCGAAGCAACATTCCACAGACCAGGAAATGGTGTTGTTAGATAAGGAAAGAAAGGAGGGGCCACATAGTGTAAATCCGAAAACGAAAATTTTATTTAAAATAAATAGATGTACACTCACATGTAGATCCAAAATATAAAACAGCGCTGTGAGGAAAAAATGGCGACAGTAGGGTTTTTTTTCTCACAGCACTGTTTTATATTTTGGATCTACATGTGAGTGTACATCTATTTATTTTAAATAAAATTTTTGTTTTCGGATTTACACTATGTGGCCCCTCCTTCCTTTCTTTCCTTATCTAACAACACCATTTCCTGGTCCGTGGAATGTTGCTTCGAGGGATTCACCTACGGAACACCCCACCCTTCTTGGATCTACAGGACCATCCATATCCGTGAGATTGCACACACCCTTCAGGACCCGGGTGCTACTTGGAGGAATACAGTAATCCACGAGATAACATCCTTCTTTGAGCCTAACACAGCCACTCACCACCCAAGCCTTATCTGACCCAATTTGGCGTATGCCCCTTTGGGTCCACCTCATCTGGTAAGCCTTTTCATCTCTCGGTGGGAGTGAGCCGGTCTGCATTTGGGATGCCAAAAATTTTTTTCAAAAAATTGTTTTTTTTCTGTTTAAAATATGTTTTTATAAGGACTACTCCCCTTTATTGTTCAGTCACAATGTCTACATGAGGACTACCTATTTATAAGATTCATTTCTCAGATACAGCTGATCCCTTTCACTGCATACTGACTGGTCTATAGTTGCTTTATGTTGGATATTGTTTAGCGCTACACTTTTTCGTTGCTTTTCACATTTATACTTTGTTGGTCATGTTAGCTGCTTTTGTTTCCTTTTTTTGGGTAGCGCAGAATTATTTTGTATATAAAGAAATTCTTGTATCAAATAACATAAAGAAAAAGGGGGGGGGGGGGTAGAGAAAGAGGAGGTCAAGGAAATTCACATTTACCATCTTGTCAACACTATTGAGCATAACTTTGCTCGGAACATGAATTCTTAACATCTAAATACCTTCAGGAGTGGAGGTAGCGTCTGTACATACCTAGCTGGGCATGAGATATATTGGTCAGGGAATATTAATCAATCTGAGTAATCTTACTATGAAAAAAAGAAAATAATAAATGTGGAAGAGTGGATGCTAAGGAGCAAAGTGGATTTGTGGGTATCCTACGGCGGCTTAAAGATAAAGGAGTCTGGAGTGGGGGGTATTTTGAGGCAACCAAATGAGTTGGTGAGATCTCTCGTTGGGTACCATTTCGTGTACCGGAATGGGTGCATTATATCCATTAGTGCCTGTGGAGCAAATGTAGCTTCGATGTATTTTCTCCATCTCTTAAAGAAACGCAAAGTCGATCGAAAATTAAGGGTGATGGTATCTAGTCTCTCCAGATGGAAGAGTGAGGCCAAGGCTTTTTTAAACACTGATAGAGTAGGTGGAGTCGCTGAAATCCAGTGAGACATAATAGTTCTGCGAGCCACAAGAAGACACAGGTGAGCCCATTGTGGAATATTTTATAAAACCCTCGTTGGCGATGAGGGTGAAGGAGGTATACTAAACAGGCAGAAGAGACAGTCCTTAGTCAACTGGGTTTTGTGGACTTCGTTAATGTATGTTATCACATCATTCCAATAAGTATCGATCTTGGTACAGTCCAAGAGACGATGTAGCAAGGTGGAGCGAGGTAGGGTATAGGGATGAGCTTCGTGTTCGAGTCGAACCCGTGTTCGAGTCGAACCCGTGTTCGACTCGAACATCGGCTGTTCGGTCGTTCGCCGAATTGCGAACGATATGGGCCGTTTGCGCCAAATTCGTGTGGTGCGTCACGGCCCATAATTCACTGCGGCATCGCAGTGCATTGCTGGCTGATGATTGGCCAAGCATGCACTATGACCCACATGCTTGGCCAATCACAGCGCCGCCTGAACAGAGAACCGTAATTGGCCAAAGCCAAGGAGGCTTATGCCAATTATGGCTCAGGGGATTTAGTAGACGCCCCACACTATATAAGGCCGCCTGCACGGCGGCCCTGTGCAGTGTGTTCCGGTGTGCTGAGAGAGAGAGAGAGAGACAGTGTCATTTCATTTGAGTTAGCTAGATTAGGCAGGACAGTCAGTCAGTTAGCTGCACTTACAGTGTATTGTGTATATATATGCATCCCAGGTGTTGCATATATATATATATATATATATATATATATATATATATATACACTGTATTCAGTTTAGCTAGATCCGTTCCTGTTATCTTCCTACTGACAGGCAGGCTTGTCTTGTTACAGTATTTACAGCTACCTGAAGAAAATTACTGGTGTTCTTTTGATCCTATTAGTACCACAGTCAGGCAGCTAGACTATTTACAGTTAGTGCAGTGCGTCCTGCTCACAGTGTTCAGCTAGATCCGTTCCTGTTATCTTCTTACTGACAGGCAGGCTTGTCTTGTTACAGTATATACAGCTACCTGAAGAAAATTACTGGTGTTCTTTTGATCCTATTAGTACCACAGTCAGGCAGCTAGACTATTTACAGTTAGTGCAGTGCGTCCTGCTCACAGTGTTCAGCTAAAACTACAAGTTAGTGGGGTGCGTCCTGCTCACAGTGTTCAGCTAAACCTACAAGTTAGTGGGGTGCGTCCTGCTCAGTGTTCAGCTAAACCTACAAGTTAGTGCGGTGCATCCTGCTCACAGTGTTCAGCTAAACCTACAAGTTAGTGGGTTGCGTCCTGCTCACAGTGTTCAGCTAGATCCGTTCCTGTTATCTTCTTACTGACAGGCAGGCTTGTCTTGTTACAGTATATAAAGCTACCTGAAGAAAATTGCTGGTGTTCATTTGATCCTATTAGTACCACAGTCAGGCAGCTAGACTATTTACAGTTAGTGCAGTGCGTCCTGCTCACAGTGTTCAGCTAGATCCGTTCCTGTTATCTTCTTACTGACAGGCAGGCTTGTCTTGTTACAGTATATACAGCTACCTGAAGAAAATTACTGGTGTTCTTTTTATCCTATTAGTGCCACAGTCAGGCAGCTAGACTATTTACAGTTAGTGCAGTGCGTCCTGCTCACAGTGTTCAGCTAAAACTACAAGTTAGTGGGGTGCGTCCTGCTCACAGTGTTCAGCTAAACCTACAAGTTAGTGGGGTGCGTCCTGCTCACAGTGTTCAGCTAAACCTACAAGTTAGTGCGGTGCATCCTGCTCACAGTGTTCAGCTAAACCTACAAGTTAGTGGGTTGCGTCCTGCTCACAGTGTTCAGCTAGATCCGTTCCTGTTATCTTCTTACTGACAGGCAGGCTTGTCTTGTTACAGTATATACAGCTACCTGAAGAAAATTGCTGGTGTTCTTTTGATCCTATTAGTACCACAGTCAGGCAGCTAGACTATTTACAGTTAGTGCAGTGCATCCTGCTCACAGTGTTTAGCTAAACCTACAAGTTAGTGGGTTGCGTCCACCTCACAGTGTTCAGCTAAAGCTACCTGTAGAAGGTTGGTGGTGTTCTCATACTACAGGCAGGCAGTTGATTTTGCTAGCTGCAGTATCAGTACATATATATATATATATATATATATATATATATATATTATTTCCCAGCTTAGTGCAGCTACAGGCCATTAGTATGTCTGGAAGGCCAAGAAGGAGAGGCACAAGCCAATAAGAGAGGGCAAGCAGGCTCTGTGTCTAGTGCTGGTCGTGGAGACGGTGCATCCTCATCAGCACGTGGCCGTGGGACACGCTTGGCCTTTTTTTCGGCAGCTGGCCGTGTTGAGCCACAACATGCGGAAGACTTGGTCGAGTGGATGACCAAGTCGTCCTCATCCTCCTCATCCTCTCTCACCCATGCCCAGGGTACTTTGTCTGGCAAAGCAGCGGCCTCTTCCCTCGGCTCAATGTCATCAGTGACTCCTTCCCTAGCCCCACCATGTCCTCCTGAGGAGTCCCTCGAACTGTTTCACCACAGTGTTGGGTACATGCTCCAGGAGGATGCCCAGCGTTTGGAAGGCTCTGATGATGATACTGAGCTCGATGAAGGCAGTAACATGAGCACAGACAGAGGGGGTGCCGAAGAATGACAGCAATCTGGCAGTCATGCTCCCCCTGCTGCAGCATACTGCCAGTTTTGCTCCAGTGATGAGGAGGGAGGGGATGATGAGGTCACTGACTCAACGTGGGTGCCTGATAGGAGAGAGGAGGAGAAGGAGGAGGAGGAGGAGGAGGCGGCACATCACCAACGAGGCAGGATGCCCTCCAGGGGCCAGCCTAAGGGCAGCACATTGACTGCATCACACCCCAAAGCTCCACATGTGCAGGGCGCTGCAGTCTCTGCGCGTTATTCAAAAAGTTCTTTGGTGTGGGCCTTTTTTGAGACGAGTACATCAGATCGCACCGCTGCTATTTGCAACATATGTCTCAAGCGTATCTCGCGTGGCCAAAACATCTCCCACTTGGGTACCACATGCTTGACCAGACATATGTTGACCTGCCATGCAGTTCGTTGGCAAACGTATCTAAAAGACCCACACCAAAGAACAAAGAGGACCTCTCCTTGCTCCTCATCAGCTGAGATCTCCAACCCCACTATACCTTCAGTCCTCTCTGAGACCTGCACTGAGAGGAATGAAGGTGTAGAATTAGGTGTGTCACAGCCAAGTACTTGTGGGCAATCTGCTTTTGGTACACCGACGTCAGATTGTACCAGGCAAATTTCCCTGCCCCAGCTGCTGCACCGCCGAAAGAAGTTTGCTCCCAGCCATCCACATGCCCGGTTGAATGCTAGCTTGGCAAAATTGCTAGCACTTCAACTGCTACCTTTTCAGTTGGTAGGCTCTGCCCCCTTCTGTGAGTTTGTGGAATGTGCGGTTCCTCAGTGGCAGGTACCCAAACGCCACTTTTTCTCATGCAAGGCGATTTTGGCTCTCTACCGGCATGTGGAAGGCAATGTCCATGCCTCGCTGGACAGGGCGGTCAGCGGTAAGGTGCATATTACCGCTGACTCATGGTCCAGCAGGCATGGACAGGGACGTTACCTAAGTTTCATGGAGCATTGGGTGACTCTGCTGGCAGCTGGGAAGGATGCAGGACAAGGTGCAGTAGTGTTGGAGGTTGTTCCGCCACCACGCCTCCAAAATGCTAATGATTGTGACACACCTCTCTCCTCCACCCCCTCCTCTTCTTCTTCCTCCATGGCCTCTTCCTGTGCTTTGTCCTCGGAACCAGCGGTGCTCCGTAGCCGTTCAAGGGGCTACGCAAGTACGCAGGCCAAAAGATGCCATGCGGTGCTTGAGCTGGTGTGCTTGGGGGACAGGAGCCACACTGGGGCAGAGGTTCTGTCAGCTCTTCAGGGGCAGGTTCAGAGGTGGTTGATGCCACAGCAACTTAAGGCAGGAATGGTGGTTTGCGACAATGGCACCAACCTCCTCTCTGTCCTCCGACAGGGACAAATGACCCATGTGCCCTGTTTGGCTCACGTCCTTAACTTGGTGGTGCAGCGGTTCTTGGGCAGGTACCCGGGCTTACAGGATGTCCTGAGGCAGGCCAGGAAAGTCTGTGTGCATTTCCGCCGGTCATATAATGCCAGTGCTCGGCTGGCGGACCTCCAAAAGGAGTTTAACCTGCCCAAGAACCGCCTAATCTGTGACATGCCCACCAGGTGGAACTCAACGTTGGCCATGCTGCAGCGGCTGCACATGCAGCAGAGGGCCATCAATGAATACCTGTGCGACTATGGCACCAGGACAGGGTCAGGGGAGCTTGGTTTTTTTTCCCCACGCCAGTGGGCCATGATCAGGGATGCATGCACTGTCCTGTCACCATTTGAGGAGGCCATGAGGATGGTGAGCAGTGACAGTGCATGCATCAGTGACACTGTCCCCCTTGTCCACCTGTTGGAGAACACGCTGCGTGGAATAATGGACAGGGCGCTTGAGGCAGAACAGAGGCAGGAAGAGGAGGACTTCCTTAGCTCTCAAGGCCCCCTTTATGCCAGACAGTGTTCCTGCGTGCCTGCCGATCACACAGGAAGAGGACGAGAAGGAGGAGGAGGAGGAGGAACATTGTGTCAATATGGAGGTGGAGCCTGGCACTCAGCATCAGCAGCAGTCTTTAAGGGATCAGTCCCAAGAAACACATGGACTTGTATGTGGCTGGGAGGAGGTGGCTGCGGACCATGTCATCCTTAGTGACCCAGAGGACTCCGGACTGAATGCCTCAGCAAACCTACGCTGCATGGCCTCCCTGATCCTGCAAAGCCTGCGTAAGGATCCTCGTATTCGTGATATCAAGGAGAAGGACCAATACTGGCTGGCAACCCTCCTTGATCCACGTTACAAGGGTAAGGTTGCGGACCTTATCTTGCCATCGCAGAGGGAGCAGAGGATGAAGCATCTTCGGGAGGCCTTGCAGAAAGGTCTGTGCAATGCGTTCCAAGAGACTGGGAGGTTACAAACTCCTGTTTCTGGACAACATGTTGCTGAGGCTTCGGTCAGTCAAAGAAGGAGCGGTAGAGAAGGTGGCCGTCTGACCGATGCGTTCAGACAATTTTTTAGTCCGCAGCCCCAAGGTATGATCGGTTCCAGCAACCATCGCCAGCGTCTGTTTTACATGGTGCAGGAATACCTAGGTGCAAGATCTGACTTGGACACCTTTCCCACCGAAAATCCTCTGGGTTACTGGGTCTTGAGGATGGATCACTGGCCAGAGCTTGCACAGTATGCAATTGAGCTAATGGCCTGTCAGGCATCCAGCGTTCTTTCTGAACGCACATTCAGTGCTGCTGGAGGCTTTGTAACCGATCACAGGGTGCGTCTGTCCACCGACTCGGTCGATTGACTGACCTTTATAAAAAGGAATCAGTCTTGGATCACCTCCAGCTACCAAGCACCTGATGCTGATGTAACCAAATAATTTTTTTTGAAATCTCAGATCCCTTCAAAGACTGCCTATGCTAATGCTGAGTGACTATCCCTGAGTAATTATCCTCTTCCTCCTCAATCATCACGCTGATAGCTTGTAAGAACATTTTTGGTTCTGGGCGCCACCACCAGTGCCTAAGGCCCAATTTTTCAGCCCTTGTTTAACAGGAGCGTGTAATTACAATTTTTGATGCAATACTTTGCAGCAGGGCTCATTTCTGCATTCCAACTAGAGTATCTGTGAGGGGTTGCAGTGTTGTGGCACCAGCACCAGTGCCTAAGGCCCAATTTTTCAGCCCCTGTTCAACAGGGGCATGTAATTACAATTCTTGATCTAATATTTCACAGCAGGGCCCATTTCTGCACCCACCAAGAGCGAGTGAGGACTTACAGTGTTGTGGCACCAGCACCACCACCACTAAAGGCCCAATTTTTCGGCCCTTGTTCAACAGGGGCCTGTAATTACAATTCTTGATCTAATATTTCACAGCAGGGCCCTGTGAGGGCTTGCAGTGTTGTGGCCACAACACCTAAGGCCAAAATTTCTGCTGAGTATATAGGGCAGGCCCCTACTTTCAAACATCTAACTTACAAACGACTCCTACTTGCAAACGGAAGGAGACAACAGGAAGTGAGATGAAATCTACCCCTAGGAAGGGAAATTCTCTCCTGTAAGAGTTAATATAGGAAAAACATTTCTTCTTTCCACTGATGCTTTCCAATCCTTGTTCCACAAAAAACCCCAAATTTTCAAAAAACATTTGTCATTGGGACAAAAAGTGAGGTGAAATCTTCTGAAGAGGAGGACAGACAGCAAAACAAATGTCACAGGGGTGATAACCCTACCCTATGTTTTCTAAAAAGCTTAAAAAAGATTTTTTGGCTTGAGCTAAACACGTTAAAAATGTACCCGTTCAAAATTACAAACAGATTCTACTTAACAACAAACCTACAGTCCCTGTCTTGTTTGCACCGCCTGTATACTGCTGTTCAGAGTATATAGGGCCTGGTTGCCCCACACCTTTCCTTATTTTAATTTGGGTGCGGGGTTCCCCTTAATATCCATACAAGACCCAAAGGGCCTGGTAATGGACTGGGGGGTACCCATGCCGTTTGTCTCACTGATTTTCATCCATATTGCCAGGATCCGACATTACATTAAACCCGCAAGCAGTTTTAAATTAGATTTTTTCCTTTAAAAATGACATTTTGTGCAGGGACTGTTCTAAACACGGGAAACATGCGCCACTTTACAGGCATACTATAGACACACCCCAGGTACGATATTTAAAGGAATATTTCAGTTTTTTTTTTTTTTTACTTTAAGCATCATTAAAATCACTGCTCCCGAAAAAACGGCCGTTTTTAAAAGTTTTTTTTTGCATTGATAAATGTCCCCTGGGGTAGGACCCGGGTCCCCAAACCCTTTTTAGGACAATACCATGCAAATTAGCCTTTTAAAATGAGCACTTTTGATTTCGAACGTTCGAGTCCCATAGACGTCAATGGGGTTCTAACGTTCTTGCAAATTTTTGGTCCGTCCGCAGGTTCTGGTGCGAACCGAACCGGGGGGTGTTCGGCTCATCCCTAATGGACAGAATTAAAATTAGACTTGGGAAAATTAACATTAATAAATCACTGGGACCAGATGGCTTGCATCCAAGGGTACTTAGGGAACTCAGTCAAGTAATTGCCAGACCATTGTTAATAAATTTTTACTAAAAGTCTACTGACTGGAATGGTACCAGCTGATTGGAGAAAAAGCCAATGTAGCACCAATATGTAAAAAGGGCCCAAAATACATCCCTGGGAATTACAGACCAGTTAGCCTAACATTAATAGTATGCAAGCTCTATATACAAGATTTTAGTAATAATAATGGTATCATTAGCAGTAATCAGCATGGATTCATGAAGACTCGTTCTTGCCAAACCAATCTATTAACCTTCTATGAGGAGGTGAGTTGCCATCTAGATAAAGGAAGGTCCATAGATGTGGTGTATCTGGATTTTGCAAAAGCATTTGACACAGTTCCCCATAAACGTTTACTGTACAAAGTAAGGTCCGTTGGCATGCACCATAGGGTGAGTACATGGATTGAAAACTGGCTACAAGTAGTGCAGTCCCCCAGGGTTCTGTGTTGGGACCAATCCTGTTTAATTTGGTCATAAATGACCTGGAGGATGAGGTAAACAGTTCATTCTCTGTATTTGCGGACAATACTAAGCTAAGCAGGGCAATAACTTCTCCGCAGGATGTGGACACCTTGCAAAAAGATCTGAACAAATTAATGGGGTGGGCAACTACATGGCAAATTAGGTTTAATGTAGAAAAATGTAAAATAATGCACTTGGGTGGCAAAAATATGAATGCAGTCTATACACTGGGGGGAGAATCTCTGGATGCCAAGCTGCTGCTAACAAAGCAAACAGAATTGGCATGCATTAAAAATGGGATCAACTCCAGAGATAAAATGATAATTCTCCCGCTTTACAAGACTCTGGTCCGGCCGCACCTAGATTATGCTGTCCAGTTCTGGGCACCTGTCCTCCGGAAGGATGGACTGGAAATGAAGCGAGTACAAAGAAGGGCAACAAAGCTAATAAAGGGTCTGGAAGATATTAGTTATGAGGAAAGGTTGCGAACACTGAACTTATTCTCTCTGGAGAAGAGACGCTTGAGAGGGGATATGATTTCAATATACAAATACCATACTGGTGACCCCATAATAGGGATAAAACTTTTTTGTGGAAGGGAGTTTAACAAGACACGTGGCCACTCATTAAAATTAGAAGAAAAGTGGTTTAACCTTAAACTACGTAGAGGTTTATTGTAAGAGTGGCAAGGATGTGGAATTCCCTTCCACATGCGGTGGTCTCAGCGGGGAGCATCAATAGTTTTTTTCTTTGAATAGGTTTTTATTTATTTTCCAATAAAATGACAATAACACTTATATGGTCATAACAATTACATGGTAAAGTAACCGTCACAAGGAAAGAACATAGCAAATATGTAAACATTTGAAACATTATACCTTAAAAAAATGGACATAAAGTGTAAAGCTTGTCAAGGCATTATAGTGTTGAGTATACGGTAATGGTATGGTAATAAGTATTATGCAGAGCCAACTCTCCTTGGACACCCCAATGGGAGCTTTCTGTGTCTGAGAAAGAGCTCAGCTTTATCATCGTTAAGTGAGATATCTTCATGCATACTCAAGGAAGTGGGATTAACCCAATATTCATTTACCAGGAGGTCCAAGGAGACCATTGAATAGTGGAAGTTTGGAGTCGTCCGGAGCAGGACGCCATCATCGTTTCATGTGTGCAGTGTAGGTTAGTTAGGTCAATTGCTTCAGCTATTGTTGGAGGTCTGTGGTTTTTCCAGTGTCTTGTTATTGTTAGTTTTGCAGCTGTGTATAACGGTGTGTTGCAGTTTCGGAGGGTAGTCCTCAATTCCTAGAGATAGAATTGCCAGTGATGGATGTGGTATGATCATGGTCTGTGTAATGTCTGATATGATATTAAAGATCTCCGACCAGTATAAGAGAAGTTTAGGGCAACTCCAGAGGACGTGTAGGAGGTCCCCCCTTGGTCCGCATTGTCTCCAACATCTATCGGTGCTGGTGGAATCGAATCTGAAAATTTTAGCAGGGGTGAGATACCATCTCAAGGCTATTTTAACAGTTATTTCCCATAATGTAGAACAACTGGTGACTTTTTGAGTGAGCTTGCATGCTCTTTGCCACTGTAGAGAGGTGAAGGATTTTTTAAATCTGTTTCCCATTGTAAGTGGGGGGCAGATTTAGTGAAATTGGTCTTCTGTTGGAAGTTGTTGTAAAACAGTGTGATACCATTTTTCAATGGTAGGCTGGATGTTAGAAAGGCCCGTGCTGGAGTTGTGAGGGTTTGATGGATATGTGTTAGGTTTTTAAGACAGTGTCTGATTTGTAGATATTCGTATAGATCAGTTTGAGGTAAGTCGGATTCCTTTTGGATAGAAGGAAAAGATTTGAGAGATCCTTTGTCAGGCATACAGGCTATGAAGATGTGTTATGCCGTTTTTAGTCCAGGTCGTGAGGGAAACCTGGGCTATGAGGTGGTTTAGTGCTGATTAGGGATGAGCCGAACACCCCCCTGTTCGGTTCGCACCAGAACATGCGAACAGGAAAAAAGTTCGTTCGAACACACGAACACCGTTAAAGTCTATGGGACACGAACATGAATAATCAAAAGTGCTAATTTTAAAGGCTAATATGCAAGTTATTGTCATAAAAAGTGTTTGGGGACCTGGGTCCTGCCCCAGGGGACATGGATCAATGCAAAAAAAAGTTTTAAAAACTGCCATGGGTGCGAAGCGGCCCGAGGAGATGAAGATAGAAGATGCCGCGAAGGAGATGCTGGACGAGAACGCCGGAGGAAGAACCAGAAGAACCAGAAGATTTAGGAAGCTAGAAGAAAGAAGAAGCATTTAAATAAAGGAATTGTCAAAAACTGTCTCTTGTCATTTTTAAAATTTTTGACAGTTTTTTAGTGAAATGGTAGGGGTAAGTACCCCCTTACCATTTCACACAGGGGGGGAGCCGGGATCTGGGGGTCCCCTTGTTAAAGGGGTCTTCCAGATTCCGATAAGCCCCCCGCCCGCAGACCCCCACAACCACCGGCCAGGGGGGGATGAGGCCCTTGTCCTCATCAACATGGGGACAAGGTGTTTTGGGGGGCTACCCCAAAGCACCCTCCCAATGTTGAGGGCATGTGGCCTGGTACGGTTCAGGAGGGGGGGCCGCACTCTCGTCCCCCCCTCTTTTCCTGCGGCCTGCCAGGTTGCGTGCTCGGATAAGGGTCTGGTATGGATTTTTGGGGGGACCCCACGCCGTTATTTTTTATTTTTTTGGTGCGGGGTTCCCCTTAAAATCCATACCAGACCTGAAGGGTCTGGTATGGAATTTAGGGGGACTCCCACGTCATTTTTTTTTTTTTTAATTTTGGTTTGGGGTTCCCCTTTGGGGAATTCCCAATGGCGTTTTTATCAATGAACTTCTATGTGTATTGTCGGCAATGCAATAGCCGCGGGTAGTTTTAAATGGGTTTTTTCCTTCAAAATGTCATTTTGCTGTCAGACTGTTCTAAACACAGGAAACATGCGCCCCTTTACAGGCATACTATAGACACCCCCCAGGTACGAAATTTAAAGGGATGTTACACTTTTATTGTTTGACTTTAAGCATTATTAAAATCACTGCTGCTGAAAAAACGGCAGTTTTTAAAACTTTTTTTTGCATTGATTCATGTCCCCTGGGGCAGGACCCAGGTCCCCAAACACTTTTTTTGACAATAACTTGCATATTAGCCTTTAAAATTAGCACTTTTGATTTCTCCCATAGACTTTTAAAGGGTGTTTCCGCGGCATTCGAATTTGCCGCGAACACCCCAAATTGTTTGCTGTTCGGCGAACTTGCAAACAGCCAATGTTCGAGTCGAACATGAGTTCGACTCGAACTCGAAGCTCATCCCTAGTGCTGATAGAGGAACATCTAGGGTGGTGTTTGGTGTATATTATTGGGTTTGTTGGAGTAATCGCATCCATGTTTTAATCGTCACTATCATAGTTGGAGAAAAGTAGGATGTGATTTGCGCTCCCAGTTGAGCACTGTATAACCACAGCTTTATGGGATTGTGTGGACTGTACTGTGCTTCTATAGATCCCCAGTGTGTAGATGGGATGGCAAGAACCATTTTTTCAATTAGGTCAATACCGAGGCTGAGTAATAGTCATGAAAGTCTATGTACCCTACACTGCCGAACATTCTGTGTTTGATCAATTTGGAATGAGAACATCTGTATTTCCTCCCATTCCAAACATATCTTGATAATAAGGATTGGAGGGACCTAAAGTAGCTGGCAGGGATTGGGATAGGGAGAGATCTGAAAAGATATAGTATTTGTGGGAGTTGAATCATTTTGAACGCGTCAAGTGTTCCCCACCAGGAGAATTCAAGTCCGGCCACATTTTGAAGGTCATCCTGAATTTTGGACTGTAGGGGAATGTAATTGGAAGAGGGATTTTGTGGATCTTGTGTTGGATACTTAAGTAGGAAATGCTAGAGTCTGCCCATTTGTAAGGGAATTGATTTTGTTTCTTGTTACTGCGTCTATTCCAAGATCAAATATGTGGGATTTAGTTGCATTTGCCTTGTAGTAGGATACATTACCAAACCAGTTTAGGGTTTTTTGGACTTCAGGGAGGGATGATGCTGGGTGGGTTAGCATTAAATGAGTTTTATGAGTTTGATCACCAATGTCAATACCAGTTATTTTGGGTTGGACCGGATGTGCTCAGCTAGAGGCTCCATTACTAAATTGAAAATCAAGGCAGATAGTGGGCAGCCCTGCCGTGTTCCGTTCGTGATGCGAAACGGGGTGGATAGGAAGTTGGACATGTATACTTGTGCCGATGGATTGGTATAGAGGGCAAGTATGGCCTGAAGGATTCAGCTCCGGAAACCGAATTTCTGTAATGTTAGGGATATAAACTGACAATAACACTTATATGGTCATAACAATTACATGGTAAAGTAACCGTCACAAGGAAAGAACATAGCAAATATGTAAACATTTGAAACATTATACCTTAAAAAAAATGGACATAAAGTGTAAGGCATTAAAGTTGTTGAGTATACTTCGATTCCAACCAACAGGTAGGATTAATGGTAATAAGTATTATGCAGAGCCAACTCTCCTCGGACACCCCAATGGGAGCTTTCTGTGTCTGATGTGCTCAGCTAGAGGCTCCATTACTAAATTGAAAATCAAGGGAGATAGTGGGCAGCCCTGCCGTGTACCGTTCGTGATGCGAAACGGGGTGGATAGGAGGTTGGACATGTATACTTGTGCTGATGGATTGGTATAGAGGGCAAGTATGGCCTGGAGGATTCAGCTCCAGAAACCGAATTTCTGTAATGATAGGGATATATAGTTCCAGTTGACTCTATCGAACGCCTTCTCTGCATCCAGAAATAGTTTGTCGAGTTTGTGTGGTGAATAATGTTGATCAATCTTCTGGTTGCATCAGAAGTCTGGGGACCCCTAGTGAAACCAGTTTGGTCCCTATGAATTAGTGAGGGTAGGATATCTATGAGTCTATTAGCTATCAATTTTGCATATATCTTGAGATCAAGATTTAACAAAGATATGGGACGAAAATTTTGGGGAGTGTTGGGTACTTTTCCTGGTTTCAAGAGCAGATAGCATTTCTTTTGGCAAATAGGAGGATGATGTTGCGTGGTTGTACAATTCACATAGGTGTGGGGATAGAATTGAGTGGAATGTTTTGAAATATTCCCCAGTGAAGCCGTCTGGGCCAGGAGATTTGGAATTTGGAAGTTATTCAATAGTTTTTCGAATTTCCTCTACGGTGAAGGGTGAATTTAGGTACAAGAGATGATCAGATGTTAAAGATGGGAGTTTGATGTGGTCGAGAAAGGATTGGATCTCTGTTTGATCTGGTTGCTGAGTGTTACCATATACCTTAAGGTTGTAAAGTTCACTATAATAAGTGCTGAATGCATCGGCTATAGATTGAGGATTTAGAAGTTTGTCATGTGTGTTCGAGTGAAATAGGTGTGCAATTCTAGACTTTAGTCGGTGTCCTTTAATTCGGTTTGCCATGGCTTTCCCTGCTTTGTTATTAGTGACGTAAGATCTAGCCTTGAGTTTCCGTTGGTTCGTTTCAAAGCTTTCTAGAAGCATTGCTCGAAGCTCGTGTCTTAGTTTAAAAATCTGGGATTGTAATGTTGGTGAGGGATGAGATTTGTTTTTGAAATCTGCAGCTGCAATAGATGTAGTCAAGTCTTGTAGTTTTTTGCAGTCTTTGTTTCTTGAGGGTGGAACCCAATTGTATAAAGGAACCTCTTATAAAAGATTTATGGGTGTTCCACAAAACCGTCGGGTCAGCCACTGATCCTGCATTTGTAGTGAAAAACTCCACCAATTTTTGGGATAGGAAGGTAACATTAGATGGGTTCTGAAGGAGGAAGTTGTTCACATGCCAAATGTAGGAGTGTGGTTTGGAAGAAGTCACGTGACCGTGACGTCACACGTAGGGACGGGACAGGCACTCTCTGACTGTGATTTGCATTACGAGCTCGCCGCTCATCGGATCTCCACCCGGTTTCTTATGTTTTATGTGAGTACTGTATTTTAAATTGTAATTAAAGTGATACGTTTCCATGCAATATTATACTATTGTGGGTTTCCTTTCTTAATCTATCTGGGTGACCCCGGGACACTACTTGGAAGGACCAGACGCCCCTACAATAGAAGCGTTCAGGACAGGACCATATTTCCACCATCCTCCATTACAGAGTTTACCCAGGGTCTCTACAAAGGCTGCCATGCCTCTGATTGGCTAAACGCGATTACCCCATTACCTTCAGGTAAGGGGCCATTGCCCACTAATGTGCACACTGTTGCATGAAGATTGACCACCACTGTCACCCATGTTGAGCACGGAAGTCAATACACGTTTTATGGACTTATGATTGATTGATTGCTTTCTGCCGCAAGGAGCACTGCACCTGTTATTATAGTGCACGCAGTTTTGCATGCATGTTTATTGAACTTTTATACACTTAGCCACATTTTAATTTGCACTGGATGCACTTTGGCTATATATGCACTTATATATTTATGTGTTGATTTATATTGGTTTTAGCGAGTTGGCGATTGGTGATAGTCTTAGCCAGCTGCTAGTTTTATTCACCCATACATTTATGTTCGCTACTGTGATATCTTAGCACTAATCACTTTGCACGTTTTATTTATTAGTATTTATTGTGTATTTATTACGATCTTTTGACCGCATACACTATCAGCACATAAAGACACAGTTGCCATATGAGGTCATCTTTTTATTGTTACATTTGCAAAGCCTATTCTTGTGCACTATAAGACGCTCACGAACACAGAGTCAATATGCGCCTATCTCATTGGGATTAGCGCAGCACCACATTTTATACAAGAGTAGGTGTTATGACGCGGGGAAAGGAAGGTGTAGTCCCGCTCAGCCGCATAACAACACCTCCAAACATCATACAAATCTTGGGACCAGAGGATGAGTCCATGTCATTGTCCGGTACTTAGTCAAAGTCCCCGCATATCAGCAAGTGTCCTTGTTGTACACTTTTAAATTTTTTTAGCATGGCTTTGAGAAATGACATTTGTCTATGATTAGGGGCATATAAAGCCACAATGGTGTATGTAGTATTTTCTATGGTACACAGCAGGATGATGTATCTTCCTTCTGGATCTAGGATACAGTCCTGCAACTGGAAGGAGACAGTGTCTCTAATAGCTATGAGAACTCCCCTTTGCTTCCTAGAGTAGCATGCTTTGTAGATGTGTGGAAAAGATTTGTGTTGGCAGTAGGGTGTATTAACTTGGGAAAAGTGCATTTCCTGAACACATAGGATATCACTGTTGTGGGTTAATGCCGTTTTCCACAGGGATGCTCGCTTAGCTGGATGAGTCAGGCCCTTCGCATTATTGGATAATATGTTGATATCCATAATGATGGTGAGGTGGGTAGTGTAGTCTGTGACAATGACTTACAGTTGTCTGTTCTGGTGGCTGTCCGTCGATGGGTGAGCTGGATCAGGCATCTGCTGGAGGTTCCTTGGAGGTCCTGGTATTAATAGATGTGCTATAATCGCACAAGGTATCAGTCTGTTTAAACAATAAAGCATAAAATACAGTTATTGCTCATGTTCTTGAGTATAAATTGGCTGAGGTAATGCCCCGCCTGAGAAATAAAGAGGTTGAGTAAGTAATTGCTAGCAAGTAGTGGTTGAGCAAACAAAAGAAGATGAGAAAAAAAATTCAAACTAGAACTCAAAGTCAGTAAGTTGATTCAAGATACTGACCAGAAGTGAGGGCAATGTTCAACAGAATAAACAAACCAGGTGTAACTTAGCTAGTAGCCGGACCGGGGGTTTAGGTCGTTGGTGTGGTTAGTTGTCATGGCATACTTCATTTTTCCGTAGATTTTCAAAATTCCCTTTGACGTCCTTGATGTGGTCCAGAGTTGAAGGGGGTCTAATTTCTGGGAAGTTCAGGAATGATTTTCCATGAATGCAGGAGTCGAAGGCTATCTTTAGGTTAGATACTATGTGTGTTGTCCCGTTTTTGGTGATCACCACAGGGGCCGGATGGCGCCATTTGTATGATATCTTGTGATTTTTAAGGGATTTTTAATGGCCTTAGTAATGTTTTTTTATCTGCCTCCTCAGATTAAGGGTGTACTGGGAGAGATCCGCATATAGGTGTATCCCATTATAAGGTTCAGGAAGATCAGGAAGATCTGGAGCTGATTTGGCTTTTGCTAGTAGCTTCTCTTTGGTAGGGAAAAAAATTAACCTTCATCAGGATTTCCCTAGGGACCGATGCATGCAGATGTTTTGGTATGCGATCGACGATGCGTTAGATCGGCGATACGTCAGGGAGCAATTTGTCAAACATGTCTGCAGAATTTTTGTGCAGGTCTGTAGAAAGGACCGATTCAGGTACTCCTCTGATTTTGAGATTATTTCTCCTCGAGCGGCCCTCGAGGTCTGCGAGTTTTGCCTTTATTCGATCGTTATCATCTGCATCCTTATATCCTTATCATCTGCATCCTTATAAGCGTCTATAAGGTCATTCACTGTTATGGTACATTCATCCATTTTGTGTTCAATATGCTGTACTCTCTCTCCCATGCCCTGCATCTCAGATATAAGCTTGTGGATTAAAGTGGACAGATTGAACATGAGGGATGACTGCAGGGATAAAAGCATATCTTTCATGGTTGTGTCCAATACTGATTGGCCAGATGTTGGAAAGCTCGCAATGGATGATTTCATGTTTAGGCCTGTATGTTCTTTGTGGAGATTAGTACTCACTGTGCCTGGGGCCTGTGTGACAGGATCCATCCTCATCCGCACTTTAGCTGGGCTATTGGTGAGTGGGCTATGTGAGATTGATTCCTGGGATGATAGGGGTCTCCCCTCGATGTCCCATTCTCCAGGATTCTCATCTGGAGGTCAGTATAAGGTGATGAGGCCTGAGCAGCTGCGCTGCCGACGCCATCTTGCCACTTCTCCCCGTCAGTAGCCGGCTTAGTGAAGAAGTCTGTGAGCTTCTTTGGGTGTCTATCTTCCTTTTGTTTGCGAGACAGCATGGAGGCAGGTTCTGACAGTTATACGGAGCTCCGTGTGGGCTCCGGAGGTGCGGTATCCCTCTGGCTAAGTCAATATCTCTCTGGTCTCTGACAGAGCTAACGGCTCAAGCTGCCATTACGGTCACGCGCAAGCCATGCCCCTGAGCATCGATAGTTTCAAAAAACTATTAGATAAGCACCTGAACGACCACAACATACAGGGATGTACAGTATAATACTGACATATAATCACACACATAGGTTGGATTTGATGGACTTGTGTCTTTTTTCAACCTCACCTACTATGTAACTATGTAACTAAGTGCTTGTCCCTCAGGAGGAGTCATGCTTTAACCAGGTCAGTGCTCTAAAGAGAACTAATAGGTCACTGTTATGCATAGTTATAGCATAACTCCACCCATCCTCTGGGGGATCTATGTACATTGCAAGGATTATAATAGCCTTTGTTGCAGATTGCTTTTGTTACTCTGAAGTTATCCATGTGTGTTTGTCTGTGCCTCTGTAATGACTGGGTCTAATGGGAGTGGTTTCATAATTAACTGTCTGGTGTGCAGCTGCAGGGAACTAATGAGGAAATCTGCTGGGCCTGCATCCCTTCAGACGTGCTCCTATTGAAAGTATCTCACCAAAAATTATATTTTTGTTGCAGGAGATGCCTGAAATCTGACTTGATTCTTAGGCAGATTTCTGGTAAAATTGGTGAGCCAATCACACAAGCAGGAGATTATGTTTCTGGGGAGTGGTCAGTACACACTCTGTGTAAAGAACAACTCCATGTAGCCATATTGCAATGCATTCTCAGAAAATTACAGTGTCTGCAGATTGAAAAGGAAGGGTCATTTTTAATAACGTTCAATTACAATATGATTAGTGTCGCAATTATATGTGCTATTTTATTTTTTCTTTGTTTGCTATTTTTTTCCCCACAAAAGTGGAGTTACCCTTTAAATATGGTGTTTGAACAGTCAAGGAGTCTGGATTGCCCAAACTAGGCAACTCAGCAGCTAGGAGGCTAAGTGCTTGTATGTGCAATGAACAGACTGGAAACCTTGTGTTGTGCTCTATGGACTTTGGTGCCGCCCTGCTGGGTGGATGTGAGCTTTCAAAGGTATAAGAAAATATGTTAATGCAGTCTGCCATAATGGAAGATTGGGTAATGCTGCGTAGACATGACCTGTTTTTCCATCGGAATAAAGGTTTGAAGGTTTTTCCAACGTTCCGCTGAAACTGTCTCGCATACACACGATCACACCAAAGTCTGACCTTCTAGAATGCGGTGACGTACAACACGTATGACGGGACTAGAAAAAGGAAGTTCAATAGTGAGTAGCCAATAGCTGCCGTCTCGTACTTGCTTCAGAGCATGCGCCGTTCTTGGTCCATCGGAACAGCATACAGAAGAGCGGTATTCCTGATAGGAATTGATTCCATCGGAAAGATTTAAAACATGTTCTATTTTATAGGCCCGTCAGAATTTTTGAAAAGAAAAGTCTGATGAGGCCCACACACGATCGGAATGTCCGATGAAAGGATTCTGTCTGACTTTTTGTGCCGGAAAGACCAACCGTGTGTACGTGACATAAGACAGAGTAGGCATGAGTTCAATTAAAATGTAAAGACTCACATTGTTGAAAAATGTGCAAATGCAACTTGCTGAGAGTAAAGACAACATTTTTAAAAATGAACTATGTCCTTGATGAGGTTGCATGGCACTTCTCTATCACTGAGTCAGAAATAATAATATTGGTTATGGCACATAGCAAAGCACATTTTGACTGTTGGAGCTACTGTAACTCCAGCTCTCATGTGGTCCCTTTAAGAAATGCATCCTCTAGATAGAACTTTAGCAAAGGAGTCTCTCCATATGCTCAACCACATGAATATCCCCAAGAGCAAAAAAAAATCCAATGGATTATTCACTTGATTGGGTATATATATGATTAAAGTAGCACTCTAGGATTTTATATGCTTTATTAATAAGAATCATTATTAATATTGTTATTATTATTATTTTTTTTTATTTTTTTGGGGGGGGTGGGGGATTAGAGCTGTGCAGGTTTGATACTATTTAAATGATAACTCCACTTTTGTGGGGAAAAAAATAGCAAACAAAGAAAAATAATACTATAGCGTATACAATTGTGAGTCATATTGTAATTGAATGCTATTAAAATTTACCTTTCAAAAATTTAATTTTTGGTGAGATACTTTCAATAGGAAATCATGGCTAAAGGGATGCAGACCCTGCAATTTTCCTCATTAGAGGCCTGCAGGTGCACAGCTGGTTGATAAATATGAAACCAATCCCATTAGACTCACTCTGCACAGATGAACAAACTGTGATTTCTTCAGAATAACAAAAGGTAGGAATCTGCAATAAAGTTTGATAAAATTCTTGTAATGTACATAGATCACCCAGAGGGGAATATTTTTTTCTCAACAAAAGTGTAGTTACTATTCAAACCGACCAGCCGCCGTCATTATACTGCGGCAGGTCAGCACAATCCCGTGAACCGTCGTAGCTGTACGTCTGCCACTTTAAGCGGGATAGCAGGCGCGCACACGTGCCTGCTGCACAGTGGGGGTGCCGATGCTTGTGACCGGCATCCGTGATGACCACCAGCCACAAGTGATAGCAGGCACAAGAGGCAGAACAGGGACGTGTGTGTGTAAACACACAAATCCCTGTTCTTACATAGTTACATAGTTAGTCGGGTTAAAAAAAGACACAAGTCCATCCAGTTCAACCATAAAAAAGAAAAAAAAGAAAAAAAAAAAGAAAAAAAATATCGTACAATCCAATATACCCAATTCTTGACCCATAGTTTATCCAGAGCAAGGCAAAAAACCCCAGCAGAGCATGCTCCAATTTGCTACAGCAGGGGAAAAAGTTCCTTCCTGATCCCCCAAGAGGCAATCGGATTTTCCCTGGATCAACTTTACCTATAAATGCTAGTATCCCGTTATATTATATACATTTAGGAAAGTATCCAGGCCTTTCTTAAAGCAATCTACTGAGCTGGCCAAAACCACCTCTGGAGGGAGTCTATTCCACATTTTCACAGCTCTTACTGTGAAGAAACCTTTCCGTATTTTGGAGATGAAATCTCTTTTCCTCTAGGCGTAAAGAGTGCCCCCTTGTCCTCTGTGTTGCCCGTAAAGTGAATAACTCAACACCAAGTTCACTATATGGACCCCTTAAATATTTGAACATGTTGATCATATCCCCCCTTAATCTCCTCTTCACAAGAGTGAAAAAATGCAGTTCCTCTAATTTTTCCTCATAGCTGATCTCCTCTATGCCTCTTATCAGTTTGTTTGCCTTTCTCTGCACTTTCTCCAGTTCCCTGATATCCTTTTTGAGAACTGGTGCCCAAAACTGAAATGCATATTTCAGATGAGGTCTTACTAATGATTTGAACAGGGGCAAAATGATATCTCTCTCTCTGGAGTCCATACCTCACTTAATACAAGAAAGGACTTTGCTTGCTTTGGAAACCGCAGCTTGGCATTGTATGCTATTATTGAGCTTATGATCTACCAAAACTCCCAGATCCTTTTCCACTACGGATTCCCCCAGTTGTACTCCCCCTAGTATGTACGATGCATGCATATTCTTAGCTCCAAGTGCATAACTTTACATTTCTCAACATTAAACCTCATCCACCACATAGACGACCAATTAGACAGAGCATTGAGGTCAGCTTGTAAATTGGAGACATCCTGTAAGGACCTTATTCCACTGCATAGCTTGGTGTCATCTGCAAAGACAGAAATGTTACTTTTGATCCCAGACCCAATATCACTTTTGAGCCATTGTGGATCATTTGGGGCTGTGTCACTACCACCCCCATTCTGGACATGAGCTCCCCCATGCTCTTTTGTATACACAGAGCTGAAGAAAGTATTTAATATATTAGCCTTCTCCTGGTCCCCAGTCACCCACTCTAGATTATTTTGTAAAGGGCATTCTCAGACCTGACCTTTTTACTATTAATATATTTGAAGAATTTTTTGGGGTTTGTCCTATCTTTTGCAATCTGTCGTTCATTTTGAATTTTTGCATCCTTGATTTCCTTTTTACATATTCTGTTAAATTTTTTGTAACATTTAAACGACACTAGTGTTCCTTCATTTTTATATTTTTTAAAAGCTCTTTTCTTATTGTTTATAGCTTTTTTTAACTTTGGCCGTGAGCCACATAGGTTTTGTTTTTAGCCTTTTAAACTTATTACCCATGGGAATATATTTGCAGTGAGGTCCCAAACAGTCTTTTTGAAGAATTCCCATTTCTGTTCTGTGTTTATCAATGCCAATATTCCCTCCCAGTCTAAATCCTGGAGAGCAGCCCTCATCCTTGGAAAATTTGCTCTCTTGAAGTTAAGTGTTTTTTTCTTTCCCGTATGTATCTCTTGTTTACAGCTAACATCAAATGAAATCATGTTATGATCACTGCTACCCAGGTGTTCCTTTATCTGAACATTAGAAATAAGCTCTGCATGATTTGAGATTACCAGCTCCAACAGAGCTTCATTCCTAGTTGGGGCCTCAATAAACTGGACCATAAAATTGTCCTGTACTAGGTTTGCCCTTTAACTGTCCCAGCAGTGCCATTACTCCAGTCAATTTCTGGGTAGTTAAAATCCCCCATTATTATCACCGTCCCAGCTCTTGCAGCCCTTTCCATCTGTGCAAGGAGCTGAGTCTCCACCTCCTCGTTAACATTGGGTGGTCTATAACAAACGTCAATGATTAACTTTGAACTACGCACATCTATATGCAGTTCCACCCATAATGCTTCAGACTCATCACACTCTCCATCAATCAGGTCCTCTTTCACACTTGCTTTGAGATCACTTCTCACATAGAGACAGACCCTCCCAACTTTTCTTTTTTTATCTGAAAAGAGTGCATAGCCAGGAATATTAATAGCCCAGTCATGTGAGGAGCCAAGTTTCAGCAATACCGATTACATCATAGCTCTCCTCATGCACCAGAGCTTCCAACTATTTTGCTTGGCAGACTTCTGGCATTGGTGTACATACACTTTAATGCATTGCATTATTACATTTTGCTCTGGTGTTTTTCATATCATTTTTAGTAGTACAAATGGCACCTGCCATAACCCTCCCCCCATCTATTCCCATTCCACCCTCCATTAATGTCTGACCCCTAACTTACCTGTCTTCCCGATGTAATTCTAGTTCACCCTCCCCCCTCAATCCTAGTTTAAATACTCCTCCAGCCTTGCCATAAACCTCTCCCCCAGCACAGCAGACCCCCTTCCATTCAAGTGCAAACCGTCTTTAGCATATAGGTTGCACCCCAATGAAAAGTCAGACCAGTGCTCTAGAAACCAAAATCCCTCCTCCCTACACCAGGTCTTTAGCCATGCATTCAGCTCTCTAATCACCCCCTGCCTTTCCTGTGTTGCGCATGGCACAGGCAATATTTCAGAGAATATCACCTTGGAGGTCCTTCCCAACTTGCAGCCTAGTTCTTTAAATTGATTCTTAAGGAGCCTCCACCTTCCATCTATACTGTAATTGGTTCCAACGTGGACCAAGACAGCTGAGTCATGCCCAGCCCCTCCCAGGAATTTGACCACTCGGTCCATCACATGCCGAACCCTAGCACCAGGGAGACAGCAAACCATTCGGTTGAGGCGATCCTGGCGACAAATTATTCTATCAGTCCTTCTGATTATAGAATTCCCTATTGCCACCAACTGTCTAGGCCTACCTGCACTCCCCTCACCAACTTAAAGGAAGTGTAACATACTACTTAAATTAGAAGACTCCTGTTTTGAACTCCTGGTTTTTAACTCTCCACTTTAGTTCAAAATTCCACTTGTGTTCACAAAATCCACATGCAAGCCACCATCAGCTGGGAACAAGCTCCAGGGGAGTTTGTATAGACACTTTTATACACCTGTGAACAATTAACCACTCCCCTTAATTAGCAGGGAAAAAAAGGCTGTTTAAAAACTGTCAGAAAAAAGGAGGGAAAAATAGAATTTAAAAAATGATAGCAAACATATCAAATAAAGGAGGGAAAAAACAAAACAAAAAGAACACTTGCAAGCAGAAGCAGTCAAAAGCACAACTCCTGGTTTTTAACTCTCCACTTTAGTTCAAAATTCCACTTGTGTTCACAAAATCCACATGCAAGCTGCCATCAGCTGGGAGCAAGCCAGTTCTGTGAGGAGAGAGAGATCGTGAGTTCCTACAGCTGGGAACCATGATCTCTTATCTCCTATAGTCAGCCCATCCCCCATAGTTAGAACACACACATAGGGAATACAGTTAACCCCTTGATCGCCCCCTAGTATTAACCCCTTCCCTGACAGTGACATTTACACAGTAATCAGTGCATTTTTATAGCACTGATCGCTGTATAAATACCTGTGGTCCCAAAAATGTGTCAAAAGTGTCCGATATGTCCGCCATAATGTCGCAGTCCTGATAAAAATCTCAGATTGCCGCCATTACTAGTAAAATAAAAATAATAATAAAAATGCCATAAATCTATACCACTATTTTGTAGATGCTATAACTTTCCAGGACATCCTCAGGAAGGATGTACTGGAAATGGAGCGAGTACAAAGAAGGGCAACAAAGCTAATAAAGGGTCTGGCGGATCTTAGTTATGAGGAAAGGTTGCGAGCGCTGAACTTATTCTCTCTGGAGAAGAGAGAGGGGATATGATTTCAATTTACAATTACTGTACTGGTGACCCCACAATAGGGATAAAACTTTTTCGCAGAAGAGAGTTTAATAAGACTCGTGGCCACTCATTACAATTAGAAGAAAGGAGGTTTAACCTTAAACTACGTAGAGGGTTCTTTACTGTAAGAGCGGCAAGGATGTGGAATTCCCTTCCACAGGCGGTGGTCTCAGCAGGGAGCATTGATAGCTTCAAGAAACTATTAGATAATCACCTGAATGACCGCAACATACAGGGATATGTAATGTAATACTGACACATAATCACACACATAGGTTGGACTTGATGGACTTGTGTCTTTTTTCAACCTCACCTACTATGTAACTATGTAACTATGTTGTGCGCAAACCAATTAATATATGCTTTTTGAGATGTTTATTGCCAAAAATATGAAGAAGAATACATATAGAGCCTAAACTGAGGAAAAAATTAGCTTTTTTTAAAAAAATTGTGGCTATTTATTACGACAAAAAGTACAAAATGTGTTTTTTTTCAAAATTGTCTCTCTTTTTTTGTTTATAGCGCAAAAAAATAAAAACCACAGAGATGATCAAATACCACCAAAAGAAAGCTCTATTTGTGGGAAAAAAAGGACGTCAATTTTGTTTGGGTGCAGCGTCGCACAACCGCGCAATTGTCAGTTACAGCGATGCAGTGCCATATTGTAAAGAAATGGCCTGTCATTGAGCAGGCAATTCTTCTGGGGCTGAAGTGGTTAAAACAATTACAATGAATCACTGCACCAGCTTAGATCTTATTAGATAGAATTTAGTTAAAGTGATTGTAAAGTCTTGTTTTTTTTTTTTCTTTGAAAATAACAAAGAAGTTATACTTACCTGCTCTGTTTAGTGTTTTTGCACAGAGCAGCCTGGATCCTCCTCTTCTCGGGACCCCTCCCGTCATATCCATGTGTTAAAATACAGTACATTGTAGTAACACACAGGAAAATATGCATCACTGCAAAATACATTTGTGAATTCAGCAAATTAGAATAGTTAGTATAGTAAAAAAATGTACACATTCAGCAAATGGAAACATTTTTGGCAACCACAAGAAAATCGATAAGTTATTCCAGTGTTTCTCAACTCCAGTCCTCAAGGCGCCCCAACAGGTCAGGTTTTCAGGATTTCCTTCAGATTAAACAGCTGTGGTAACTACTAAGGCAGTGAAACTGATCAAATCACCTGTGCAAAGTAATGGAGAGCCTGAAAACATGACCTGTTGGGGCGCCTTGAGGACTGGAGTTGAGAAACACTGAGTTATTCTAGCATCAAATAAATTTCATAGATTAAACTAGTATTCTGTTTTAATGCAAGACAGGTAGTGAAGCAGATATATAGAATTCCTCAGTAAAGATGAGAAGGACTTGAAGAGGGCAAAGGGTAAAAACAAGCAAAAAAAAATAAAAAAGAAAAAAAGGGAAGTTTCAGCTTAGATCACTGAAATTAAATAAACATGAGATGAGATTATTATACCAGGGTTAACAAAATTCCCTCATCAAGATAAAGAATAAATATAATGTTTTTGCATATATACAAAAATGTATAAGAAAGCTGAC
Source organism: Lithobates septentrionalis (assembly GCA_037952835.1). NCBI lineage: Eukaryota > Metazoa > Chordata > Amphibia > Anura > Ranidae > Lithobates > Lithobates septentrionalis. The sequence goes on from JBBDGP010000432.1 coordinate 328,112, forward strand.
TTTTAAAAAATATATACGTTTTACAAAAGTTGGTGAGAGTGTTACCAAGTGTTGTACACTGGTTTAAGGAATTCTTCAATTATAAATCTTCCCCTCTTTAAGGTGATTCTTAAGGGTCTGGAGAGGAAGGAGAGGAAGAAGAGGAGGTATAACAAAATACACAACAAAGATTTGCCTGGGAATTTACCCAATGAATATGCATCCTTATTCAGCCAAAAGATTCAGTCAAAGATTCTACGGGATACTACTGTTTTTTCCCAACATTCAGTCAACCTTTGCAGGAGCCAGGATGCCATGTCACTTTCTCCTATTATGCCATTGAGTCTACTGTATTTTTAGCAAATCAATATTTGATATGGCCACATTCTAATGCAATTATTCTCTGCTGACTGACACCTGCATAGCCCAATTTCTTACCTTTCCTTCCCATCTGATTCTCAGAATATAGGGAGCACATAAACCTTATTGGGTATCTATGAACAAGTGTTGGGTGAGAAAAAGCCTACACTGAGAGGTGTTAATTGCAGTCCAAAAATGTGGTTCCTTTTACATTAATAAAACTCAAATGGATGCAATTTGAGAGGTAATAATAAATTATAAAAAAGATTGGGAAAGTATCATGGTTCTAGAAGAAAAAATAAGTGACATCGAGGATGTGGTTTATCCTTTTAAAAAAGTTGTGTGCATTGTATTAAGCTGAAGGTAAATGCTAATACTGATTAAAAAGATGAAAGTGAAAGTAGACTCAGACAAAACAACATTTGAATTGTTGGAGTTCTGGAAAAAAAGGTCGAAGAGAATAATATAGCAGAATATATTGAGAGATGTCATCCATCTGTGTTTGGGAAAGGTGCATTTTTATCTGTGTTTGCCATAGAGAAGGCTCATTGCTTTTCTAATCAGCCCCCCTTCACCTTGGGGAAGGCCAAGATTATCAGGATTGATATACCATTCTGCCATGAGCTGACTGCTTTGAGGATATTACAATAAATGATGTAAAGATATTCTTATATCCAAATGTGTCCGTAGAGGTGCAAAGAAACAGGGTTTCCAGTGAATTAAAAAAACCTTTGCAGAAGCTGAAAGTATCTAAGACCCGATACACATTATACAACTTTTGTTGTCTGATTTTCTTACGGTTTGACCTCATATTGTATGGTTTTGGTAAATCTGAAGGAAAAAAAATCTACAGAAAATTGTATAGTGTGTATCCAGCTTTATGCTATATTTTATAGCTACATTTTATACCCTGTACAGTTAAGGATTGTTGGGGACGTACTAAACTGCATATTGGCATGAGGGGTGATTGTATTATTGGCTGCAATACTCTGACATCTAGTGAGATTTCTGTGTACTTTATACACACATATATGGTAATGTTGTTTCTCAAAATATGTTATTCTTTCCTGCAGTGCTTGATACAATGTTGCAAGAAGCAGTTGCTAATGTTTAGCTGTTCACTTGCTGATATATATGCAGCTGTAAAACAGGATCATAGTAAATTATACAGAAGTATTGGAAAAATTACATTTGACCTGTTTTTTATGGGAATATGGGAGAATTATTATTTCTCACGGGGTTTATGGGTGGAATATCATGTTAACACCTAACAACGAACATATTTAACCCATTATTGATAATAATATGCATAGAATTATTTTTTTACATAGGGATTATGGGTGGAATATCATAGTTAACCACTTCAATACAGGGCACTTATACCCCTTCCTGCCCAGACCATATTTCAGCTTTCATCTCTGTTGCAGTTTTAATGACAATTGCGCGGTCATGCTACACTGTACTCAAACTAAATTTTTATCATTTTGTTCCCACAAATAGAGCTTTCTTTTGGTGGTATTTGATCACCTCTGCGGTTTTTATTTTTTTGCTAAACAAATAAAAAAAAAGGAAAATTTTGAAAAAAAATTAAATTTTTGCTTTTGTTTCTGTTAAAAAAATTGTAAATAAGTAAGTTTTCTCTTTCACTGATGGGCACTGATAAGGTGGTACTGACAGGAACTTATACGGTGGCACCGATGAGGTGGCACCAATGAGCGGGCACTGACGATGGGCACTGATATGCGGCACTGATGGGCACTGGTAGGCGGCACTGATGGGTGGCACTGATATGCAGCACTGATGGGCATTTATAGGCAGCACTGATGGGCACTCATGGGTGGCACTGGGTGGCACTGATTGGCACTGATGGGCACTGATAGGCGGCACTGCTGGGCACTGATGGGCACTGATAGGCGGCACTGCTGGGCACTGATGGGCACTGATAGGCGGCACTGGTGGGCACTGATACATGGCACTGATACACAGCACTGATATCAGGCACTGATAGGCATCCCTGGTGGCACTGGCAGTGGTAGGCATTGGAGTGGGCACTGATTGGCAGCTGCCTGGGCACAGATTGGCAGCTGCCTGGGCACAGATTGGCAGCTGCCTGGGCACATAGTGGTATTTCCCTGGGGGTCTAGGGGGCATACCTGGTGGTCCAGTGTGGTGGCCATCCTGGTGGTCCTGGGCGGCTTCCCTGGTGGTCCTGGGCGGGATCCGACTGGGGATTGCACTGATAAACAATCAGCACAGACCCCCTGTCAGGAGAGCAGCTGATCAGCTCTCCTCTACTCGCATCTGTCAGACGAGTAAGGAAAAGCCGATCACCGGCTCCTCCTACTTACATCGTGATCAGCCGTGATTGGACACAGCTGATCAAGTGGTAAAGAGTCTCCGTCAGAGGCTCTTTACCTAGATTGGTGTTGCGGGGTGTCAGACTGACACTCCGCAACAACGATCGCCGCGATGCGCGCCCCCGGGGACGCGCAATGGCTCGATATCCTGATCACGTCATATGATGTCCGGTCAGGAATATCAAACCACTTTGCCGCCATTATTTTGTAATAGGGCGGGCTGCAAGTGGTTAAACATACCTAGGAATATAGTTAAAGCGGAGTTCCGCCAAAAAAAAAAAATAAAAGTCAGCAGCTACAAACACTGCAGCTGTTGACTTTTAAAATAAGGACACTTACCTATCCAGGGCGCCCGCAATGTCCTCACCCAAAGCCGACCCATCCCTCGGCTCTGGGTGGAGGCGCTGGCATTGCTAGTAAGGGAATCAGGAAGTGAAGCCTTGTGGCTTCACAGTCTGGTTCCCTACTGTGCATGCGCGAGTCGCACTGCATGTCCTGACTGGTCCCTGCTGTCTTCTGGGACCTGTGTGTCTCCCAGAAGACAGTGGGGGTGGGACAGAAGAGAGGCTGGAGATGGCGTAGTTGCCTCATTCTGGAATTGCCAGAAGTGGGAGCAAATACCTGTATTAGACATGTATCTCCCCCCCGAAAGGTGCCAAATGTGACACCAGAGGAGGGAAGGAATCCAGTCAGCAGAAGTTGCATTTTTGTGTGGAACTCCTATTTCCGATAAGAATATGCATATCATTATTTTTCTACATGGGAATTATGGGTGGAATATTGTAGTTAAACATACATAGGAACATATTTAACCCTTTTCTGATAAGAATATAGATATACCTATTTTTCTACATGAGCGTTATGGGTGGAATATTACAGTTAAACATACATAGGAACATAATTAACCCATGTCTGATATGAATATGTATATAATTATTTTTCTACATAGGGAATATTGTAGTTAAAGCGGTTGTATACCCGCATTAAAAAAAACCTGTAAGGCAAAGTCATAATGAGCTAGTATGCACTGCATACTAGCTCATTATGAAATACTTGCCTTAAAACGAGGCCCCCCGCATTGCATCCTGGTTCACAGCGAGGGAGCTGACATTTTGTCCTTGGGAGTTTCTTCCGAGTTCGTGGCTTCAACGCTGTGAGTGGCCAGAGCCGCGATGATGTCACTCCCACGCATGCGCGCGGGAGTCCTCTTTTCCGGCACTATTCACCGGACCTTCATTGCGCATGTGCCACTAACGTCAGTGACTGCATGCAGGGTGATTATCTCCTAAACCGTGCAGATTTCTACATGGGGATTATGGGTGAAATATTACAGTTAAACATATCTAGGAACATATTTAACCTATTTCTGATAAGAATATGTGTATAATTATTTTTCTACATGGGAATATTGTAGATAAACATACTTAACCCATTTCTGATAAGAATATGCATATAATTATTTTTCTAAATGGGGATTATGGGTGGACTATTGTAGTTAAATATACATAGGAACATATTTAGCATATTTCTTTTAGGAATATGCATATAATTATTTTTCTGCATGGGGAATATGGGTGGAATATTGTAGTTAAACATACATAGGAACACATTTAACCCATTCCTGATAAGAATATGCATATAATTATTTTTTTACATGGGGATTATGGTTGGAATATTGTAGTTAAACATACATAGGAACACATTTAACCTATTTCTGATAAGAATCTGCAGATAATATTTTTTTCTACATGGGGATTATTGGTGGAATATTGTAGTTAAACATAGCTAGGAATATATTTAACCCACTTCTGATAAGAATATGCATACAATTATTTTTCCACATGGGGATTATGGGTGGAATATTGTAGATAAACATACCTAGGCACATATTTATTTTTCTACATGGGGATTATGGGTGGAATATTGTAGTTAAACATACATAGGAACATATTTACCATATTTCTGATAAGAATATACATTTAATCATTTTTCTACATGGGGATTATTTGTGGAATATTACGGTTAAACATGCATAGAAACATGCTTAATTATATGCATATTCTTATCAGAAATGGATATGTTCCTATGTATGTTTAACTAATATTCCACCCATAATCCCCATGTACAAAAATAATTATATGTATATTCTTATCAGAAATGGGTTAAATATGTTCCTATGTATGTTTAACTACAATATTCCACCCATATTCCCCATGTAGAAAAATAATTATATGCATATTCTTAAAAGAAATATGTTAAATATGCTCATATGTATGGTTAACTACAAAATTCCACCCATAATCCCTATGTAGAAAAATAATTATGTGTATATTCTTATAAGAAATTGGTTAAATATGTTCCTATGTATGTTTAACTACAATATTACATCCATAATCCCTATGTAGAAAAATAATTATATGTATATTCTTATCAAATATGTTAAATATGTTCCTATGTATGTCTAACTACAAAATTCCACCCATAATCCCCACCTAGAAAAATAATTAAATGCATATTCTTAAAAAAAAAATATGTTAAATATGTTCCTAGGTATGTTTAATTAGAAAATTCCACCCACAATCCCTATGTAGAAAAATTATTATATGTATATTCTTACCAGAAATAGGTTAAATATGTTCCTATGTATGTTTAACTACAATATTCCACCCATAATTCCCATGTAGAAAAATAATGATATGTATATTCTTATCAGAAATAGTTTTAATATGTTCCTAGGTATTTTTAACTACAATATTCCACCCATAATCCCCATGTAGAAAAATAATTATATGCACGTTAATATCAGAAATGGGTTAACTATATCCCTATGTATGTCTAACTACAATATTCCACCCATAATCCCCATGTAGAAAAATAATTATATGCATATTATTATCAGACATGGGTTAAATATAATCATTATTAGGTGTTAACATGATATTCCACCCATAAACTCCATGGAAAATAATAATTCTACCTATATTCCCATCAAAAACAGGTAAAATGTAATATTTCCATTACTTACTGTAAAGTTTACTATGATCCTGTTGTACAGCTGCATATATATCAGCTACTAAACAGTTAAACATTAACAACTGCTTCTTGCAACATTGTATCAAGCACTGCAGTAAAGAATAACATATTTTGAGAATCAAAATATCAGAGTTATTACCTGTCAGAAACCATGAAATCAGGCCGAGACAGAAGTACAGTTAAATCACACTTGTTTAACCACTTAAGGACCGCCTCCCGCCGATGTACGACGGCAAGGCGGCACGGGCAGGCAAAATCACGTACATACACGTGATTTGCCTCCCGCGGGTGGGGGGTCCGATCGGACCCCCCCCCCCGGTGCCCGAGGCGGTCCTGTCCTGTTTTTTTTTTCTGATTACTGCATTGGTGTCAGTTTGTGACAGTTACAGTGTTAGGACAGTTAGGGTTAGCCCCCTGTAGGTCTAGGGTACCCCCCTAACCCCCCCTAATAAATTTTTAACTCCTTGATCACCCCCTGTCACCAGTGTCACTAATCGATCATTTTTCTGATCGCTGTATTAGTGTCGCTGGTGACGCTAGTTAGGGACGTAAATATTTAGGTTCGCCGTCAGCGTTTTATAGCGACAGGGACCCCCATATACTACCTAATAAATGTTTTAACCCCTTGATTGCCCCCTAGTTAACCCTTTCACCACTGATCACCGTATAAGTGTTACGGGTGACGCTGGTTAGTTTGTTTATTTTTTATAGTGTCAGGGCACCCGCCATTTATTACCTAATAAAGGTTTAGCCCCCTGATCGCCCGGCGGTGATATGCGTCGCCCCAGGCAGCGTCAGATTAGCGCCAGTACCGCTAACACCCACGCACGCAGCATACGCCTCCCTTAGTGGTATAGTATCTGAACGGATCAATATCTGATCCGATCAGATCTATACTAGCATCCCCAGCAGTTTAGGGTTCCCAAAAACGCAGTGTTAGCGGGATCAGCCCAGATACCTGCTAGCACCTGCGTTTTGCCCCTCCGCCCGGCCCAGCCCACCCAAGTGCAGTATCGATCAATCACTGTCACTTACAAAACACTAAACGCATAACTGCAGCATTCGCAGAGTCAGGCCTGATCTCTGCGATCGCTAATAGTTTTTTGGTAGCGTTTTGGTGCACTGGCAAGCACCAGCGGCCTAATACACCCCGGTCGTAGTCAAACCCGCACTGCAGTAACACTTGGTGACGTGGCGAGTCCCATAAGTGCAGTTCAAGCTGGTGAGGTGGCAAGCACAAGTAGTGTCCCGCTGCCACCAAAAAGACAAACACAGGCCCGTCGTGCCCATAATGCCCTTCCTGCTGCATTCACCAATCCTAATTGGGAACCCACCACTTCTGCAACGCCCGGACTTCCCCCATTCACATCCCCAACCAAATGCAGTCGGCTGCATGAGAGGCATTTTCTTTATGTCCTCCCGAGTACCCCTACCCAACGAACCCCTCCAAAAAAGATGTTGTGTCTGCAGCAAACGCGGATATAGGCGTGACACCAGCTATTATTGTCCCTCCTGTCCTGGCAATCCTGGTCTTTGCATTGGTGAATGTTTTGAACGCTACCATTCACTAGTTGAGTATTAGCATAGGGTACAGCATTGCACAGACTAGGCACACTTTCACAGGGTCTCCCAAGATGCCATCGCATTTTGAGAGACCCGAACCTGGAACCGGTTACAGTTATAAAAGTTAGTTACAAAAAAAGTGTAAAAAATAAAAAAATATATAAAATAAAAAAAATAGTTGTCATTTTATTGTTCTCTCTCTCTATTCTCTCTCTATTGTTCTGCTCTTTTTTACTGTATTCTATTCTGCAATGTTTTATTGTTATTATGTTTTATAATGTTCGTTTTTCAGGTATGCAATTTTTTATACTTTACCGTTTACTGTGCTTTATTGTTAACCATTTTTTTGTCTTCAGGTACGCCATTCACGACTTTGAGTGGTTATACTAGAATGATGCCTGCAGGTTTAGGTATCATCTTGGTATCATTCTTTTCAGCCAGCGGTCGGCTTTCATGTAAAAGCAATCATAGCGGCTAATTAGCCTCTAATTAGCCTCTAGACTGCCTTTACAAGCCGTGGGAGGGAATACCCCCCCCCCACCATCTTCCGTGTTTTTCTCTGGCTCTCCTGTCTCAACAGGGAACCTGAGAATGCAGCCGATGATTCAGCCAGCTGACCATAGAGCTGATCAGAGACCAGAGTGGCTCCAAACATCTCTATGGCCTATGAAACCAGAAGCTACGAGCATTTTATGACTTAGATTTCGCCGGATGTAAATAGCGCCATTGGGAAATTGGGGAAGCATTTTATCACACTGATCTTGGTGTGGTCAGATGCTTTGAGGACAGAGGAGAGATCTAGGGTCTAATAGACCCCAATTTTTTCAAAAAAGAGTACCTGTCACTACCTATTGCTATCATAGGGGATATTTACATTCCCCGAGATAACAATAAAAATGATTAAAAAAAAAAATATGAAAGGAACAGTTTAAAAATAAGATAAAAAAGCAAAAAAATAATAAAGAAAAAAAAAAAAAAAAAAAGCACCCCTGTCGCCCCCTGCTCTTGCGCTAAGGCGAACGCAAGCGGCGGTCTGTCGTCAAACGTAAACAGCAATTGCACCATGCATGTGAGGTATCACCGCGAAGGTCAGATCGAGGGCAGTAATTTTTGCAGTAGACCTCCTCTGTAAATCTAAAGTGGTAACCTGTAAAGACTTTTAAAGGCTTTTAAAAATGTATTTATTTTGTTGCCACTGCACGTTTGTGCGCAATTGTAAAGCATGTCATGTTTGGTATCCATGTACTCGGCCTAAGATCATCTTTTTTATTACATCAAACATTTGGGCAATATAGTGTGTTTTAGTGCATTAAAATTTAAAAAAGTGTGTTTTTCCCCCAAAAAATGCATTTGAAAAATCGCTGCGCAAATACTGTGTGAAAAAAAAAATGAAACGCCCACCATTTTAATCTGTAGGGCATTTGCTTTAAAAAAATATATAATGTTTTGGGGTTCAAAGTAATTTTCTTGCAAAAAAAAAATAACTTTTTCATGTAAACAAAAAGTGTCAGAAAGGGCTTTGTCTTCAAGTGGTTAGAAGAGTGGCTGATATGTGACATAAGCTTCTAAATGTTGTGCATAAAATGGCAGGACAGTTCAAAACCCCCCCCAAATGACCCCATTTTGGAAAGTAGACACCCCAATTTGCTGAGAGGCATGTTGAGTCCATGGAATATTTTATATTGCGACACAAGTTGCAGGAAAGAGACAAAATTTTATTTTATTTTTTGCACAAAGTTGTCACTAAATGATATATTACTCAAACATGCCATGGGAATATGTGAAATTACACCCCCAAATACATTCTGCTGCTTCTCCTGAGTACGGGGATACCACATGTGTGAGACTTTTTGGGAGCCTAGCCGCATACGGGACCCCGAAAACCAAGCACCGCCTTCAGGCTTTCTAAGGGCATGAATTTTTGATTTCACTCTATCACAGTTTCGGAGGCCATGGAATGCCCAGGTGGCACAAACCCCCCCCCCCAAATGACCCCATTTTGGAAAGTAGACACCCAAAGCTATTTGCTGAGAGGTATAGTGAGTATTTTGCAGACCTCACTTTTTGTCACAAAGTTTTGAAAATTGAAGAAAGAAAAAAAAATGTTTTTTCTTGTCTTTCTTCATTTTCAAAAACAAATGAGAGCTGCAAAATACTCACCATGCCTCTCAGCAAATAGCTTGGGGTGTCTACTTTCCAAAATGGGGTCATTTGGGGGACTTTTGTGCCACCTGGGCATTCCATGGCCTCCGAAACTGTGATAGGCAGTGAAGAGTGAAATCAAAAATTCACGCCCTTAGAAATCCTGAAGGCGGTGATTGGTTTTCGGGGCCCCGTACGCGGCTAGGCTCCCAAAAAGTCCCACACATGTGGTATCACCATACTCAGGAGAAGCAGCTAAATGTATTTTGGGGTGCAATTCCACATATGCCCATGGCCTGTGTGAGCAATATATCATTTAGTGACAACTTTGTGCAAAAAAAAAAAAAAAATGTGAAAAATGTATCACTTTCCCGCAACTTGTGTCAAAATATAAAATATTCCATGGACTCAATATGCCTCTCAGCAAATATCTTGGGGTGTCTACTTTCCAAAATGGGGTCATTTGGGGGGGTTTTGTGCCACCTGGGCATTCCATGGCCTCCGAAACTGTGATAGGCAGTGAAGAGTGAAATCAAAAATTTACACCCTTAGAAATCCTGAAGACGGTGATTGGTTTTCGGGGCCCCGTACGCGGCTAGGCTCCCAAAAAGTCCCACACATGTGGTATCCCCATACTCAGGAGAAGCAGCTGAATGTATTTTGGGGTGCAATTCCACATAGGCCCATGGCCTGTGTGAGCAATATATCATTTAGTGACAACTTTTTGTAAACATTTTTTTTTTTTTGTCATTATTCAATCACTTGGGACAAAAAAAAAAATATTCAATGGGCTCAACATGCCTCTCAGCAATTTCCTTGGGGTGTCTACTTTCCAAAATGGGGTCATTTGGGGGGGTTTTGTACTGCCCTGCCATTTTAGCACCTCAAGAAATGACATAGGCAGTCATAAACTAAAAGCTGTGTAAATTCCAGAAAATGTACCCTAGTTTGTAGATGCTATAACTTTTGCGCAAACCAATAAATATACGCTTATTGACATTTTTTTTTACCAAAGACATGTGGCCGAATACATTTTGGCCTAAATGTATGACTAAAATTGAGTTTATTGGATTTTTTTTATAACAAAAACTAGAAAATATCATTTTTTTTCAAAATTTTCGGTCTTTTTCCATTTATAGCGCAAAAAATAAAAACCGCAGAGGTGATCAAATACCATCAAAAGAAAGCTCTATTTGTGGGAAGAAAAGGACGCAAATTTCGTTTGGGTACAGCATTGCATGACCGCGCAATTAGCAGTTAAAGCGACGCAGTGCCAAATTGGAAAAAGACCTCTGGTCCTTAGGCAGCATAATGGTCTGGGGCTCAAGTGGTTAATAATAAAAGTAAAAATAACAAGAGTAGTCAAAACATAGCCAAAGTTTGGTAACCGGAACAGATAGTCAGCCAAGCCAGAAGTCAGGGATCAATGTAGTGGAACAGCAAGCAGTATCTGGAGCCAGAGGGATTTCAGCAAACAAGTCTTGAACAGGATCGCAGGAGATAGTTTCTGTGATGTTCACCAAGGCGAAGGCAGAGCTCCTCTGGACTGGACGGCTTAAGTAGGCAGAACTGACAAGCAGGATATCATCAACAGCTGAGTAACTGTGGAGAGATAGGAGCTGGCAATTAGCCGACAGCAGAGCAGCCAGTTCAGAGAAGGAAGGGCTGAGCCCAGCCCTGACATTACTATATACAGTGGGGACAGAAAGTATTCAGGCCCCCTGAAATTTTTCACTCTTTGTTATATTGCAGCCATTTTCTAAAATCATTTAAGTTAATTTTTTTCCTCATTAATGTACACACAGCACCCCATATTGACAGAAAAACACAGAATTGTTGACTTTTTTGCAGATTGATTAAAAAAGAAAAACTGAAATATCACATGGTCCTAAGTATTCAGACCCTTTGCTCAGTATTTAGTAGAAGGACCCTTTTGATCTAATACAGCCTTGAGTCTTTTTGGGAAAGATTCAACAAGCTTTTCACACCTGGATTTGGGGATCCTCTGCCATTCCTCCTTGCAGATTCTCTCCAGTTCTGTCAGGTTGGATGGTAAACGTTGGTGGATAGCCATTTTTAGGTCTCTCCAGAGATGCTCAATTAGGTTTAAGTCAGGGCTCTGGCTGGGCCTTTCAAGAACAGTCACAGAGTTGTTGTGAAGCCACTCCTTCATTATTTTATCTGTGTGCTTAGGGTCATTGTCTTGTTTGAAGGTAAACCTTCGGTCCAGTCTGAGGTCCTGAGCACTCTGGAGAAGGTTTTTGTCCAGGATATCCCTGTACTTGGCCGCATTCATCTTTCTCTCGATTGCAACCAGTCATCCCGTCCCTGCAGCTGCACAGCATGATGCTGCCACCAACACGCTTCACTGTTGGGACTGTATTGGACAGGTGATGAGCAGTGCTTGGTTTTCTCCACACATACCTCTTAGAATTAAGGCTAAAAAGTTCTATCTTGGTCTCATCAGACCAGAGAATCTTATTTCTCACCATCTTGGAGTCCTTCAGGTGTTTTTTTAGCAAACTCCATGCAGGCTTCCATGTATCTTGCACTGAGGAGAGGCTTCCATCGGGCCACTCTGCCATAAAGCCCCGACTGGTGGAGGGCTGCAGTGATGGTTGACTTTCTACAACTTTCTCCCATCTCCCGACTGCATCTCTGGAGCTCAGCCACAGTGATCTTTGGGTTCTTCTTTACCTCTCTCACCAAGGCTCTTCTCCCCCGATAGCTCAGTTTGGCCGGACAGCCAGCTCTAGGAAGGGTTGTGGTCTTCCCAAATGTCTTCCATTTAAGGATTATGGAGGCCGCTGTGCTCTTAGGAACCTAAGGTGCAGCAGAAATTTTTTTGTAACCTTGGCCAGATCTGTGCCTTGCCACAATTCTGTCTCTGAGCTCTTCAGACAGTTCCTTTGACCTCATGATTCTCATTTGCTCTGACATGCACTGTGAGCTGTAAGGTCTTATATAGACAGGTGTGTGGCTTTCCTAATCAAGTCCAATCAGTATAATCAAACACAGCTGGACTCAAATGAAGGTGTAGAACCATCTGATCTTCTGATCAGAAGAAATGGACAGCACCTGAGTTAAATATATGAGTGTCACAGCAAAGGGTCTGAATACTTAGGACCATGTGATATTTCAGTTTTTCTTTTTTAATAAATCTGCAAAAATGTCAACAATTCTTTGTTTTTCTGTCAATATGGGGTGTTGTGTGTACATTGATGAGGAAAAAAAATGAACTTAAATGATTTTAGCAAATGGCTACAATATAACAAAGAGTGAAAAATGTAATGGGGCCTGAATACTTTCCGTCCCCACTGTATATGTGTATAAAGTACACTGACATCTAGTGATAGTTGTAAGTATTGCAGCCAATAATCCAATCATCTCATCATCCCAATATGCAGTTTAATACGTCCGGGATTGTTGCTAAGTGAGAAACTCACTTTTTTGATACACCAGATGAATCAATTTTATGGACTGATAAAAAACACTTATGTATTTTTAGCTAGAATAATATTTTACCTGGTGCTACTTGAGGACATTGACAATGATCAGTAGAGATAGACGCACTAAATCACAGGTTTTACTTTTTTTCACCTCTTTTATTCCTGGTAGAGATATGAGTGTCGGCATTTTCTCCTCTCCTTCAAGTTATTTTAATACCATGGGTGAGCATTTTTTATTGTCAATGGGAAAAGTTACTATTTTCACTTCATAGTATTCATACCTCTTAAAATTTTCCACATTTTGTCATGTTACAACCAAAAGCATAAATGTATTTTATTGGGATTTTATGTGATAGACCAACACAAAGTGGAAAATAATTGTGAAGTGGAAGGAAAATGATAAATTGTTTTCAAAATGTTTTACAATTAAATATCTGAAAAGTGTAGCATGCATTTGTATTCAGCCCCCTTTACTCTGATACCCCTAACTAAAATCTAGGGGAACCAATTGCCTTCAGAAGTCACCTAACTAGTAAATAGAGTCCACCTGTGTGTAATGTAATCTCAGTATAAATACAGCTGTTCCTCAGATGTTGTTTTTTTAGAGAACCTTAGTGAACAAACAGCATCATGAAGGCCAAAGAACACACCAGACAGGTCAGATATAACGTTGTGGAGAAGTTTAAAGCGGGGTTAGGTTATAAAAAAATATCCCAAGCTTTGAACATCTCACGGAGCACTGTTCATCATCCGAAAATGGAAAGAGTATGGCACAATTGCAAATCTACCAAAACATGGCTGTCCACCTAAACTGACAGACTGGACAAGGAGAGCATTAATTAGAGAAGTAGCCAAGAGGCTCCTGGTAACTCCGGAGGTGCTGCAGAGATCCACAGTTCAGGTGGGGGAATCTGTCCACAGGACAACTATTAACCGTGCACTCCACAAATCTGGCCTTTATGGAAGGGAGGCAAGATGAAATCCAATGTTGAAACAAAGCCATAAAAAGTGCCATTTGCAAGAAGCCATGTGGGGGACACAGCAAACATGTTGTAAAAGGTGCTCTAGTCAGATGAGACCAAGATTAAACTTCTTGACTTAAAAGCAAAATGCTATGTGTGGCAGAAAACTAACACTGCCCACCACCCTGAACACACCATCCCCACTGTGAAACATGGTGGTGGTAGCATCATGTTGTGGCGATGCTTTTCTTCAACAAGAAAGAAAAAAGGGGGGTTTAACAAGGAGCCCCTGGTCGGACTTTAGAGGCATAGCAAACCTAGGGAAGCATAGTCAAAATAATAATATAATAAACTTTATTGAGTACAAATGCATACATAACAAAGACATCGGCAAAAAGTTAAAAAATCATCTATACAAGAATATACATGATAAGAGCCCCAATGCGTCTACGCGTTTCGTAAAAAACTTCTTCAGGACACATTCAGGTTTCAATTAGTGCAAGAAAAAGGTCTCACTTATGAGGAGGCTTTCAAAGATTCAAATGATAATAGTTCAAATTTTTCCGCTATAGATGTCAAGGTCTTGTCAATAAAGATAGGTGACCACCAACTGTTTCCATATACATCCAATCTCAGGGTTCATTTCACAAGAACCAACAAGTTGCCATTATGTTCCATCAATATCAGGGTTCATTTCCAGCAAAGGAAGAACTCAACAGTTGCCATTGATTCCCATCAATCAACAGGGCAACAGCCCATAGAACACATCAGCTCAATAGTCCATATGGAACCATGCAAAAAGCACTAGGGGAGGTGGTAGTTAGATAAGACGTATACACTCAGGAGGATACAGAGATGTTCCTGTTCTCCGCTTCTCTGTGGGCAGGCTTCATTTACAATTCACCTGCCTGCCATTCTGGCTATCGACATCTCAACGTGTCTTTTCAGTCTTGTTGGCTGTGATGGCTCTCTCGTGATGGGATCCGTCTCAATCATTTTTTTTTGGCTACTTTTGGCTCAAGACAGAGATCGACTCCTAGAACATAGGGGTCAGGTCATCTCCACCTTCCAGGAATTCGGTTGGATCCTGAATCTTGAGAAGAGTCAATTGTTTCCGTCTCAGTCTCTTGTATTCCTAGGAGCCCTCTTGAATACAGTGAAATGCACCATCTCTCTACCCGAGGAAAAGATTTCGGTAATCCGAGACAGAATTTGTCCGGCTCTCTCTGTCTGTCATCTCCATGTCATCCAGTGTCTGAGGATCATCAGCACCATGGTGGCCACGATACAGATGGTGAAGGGGGCACAGTGGAAGATGAGGCCCTTCCAAAAAGGCTTTCTTCATCAGTGGTCAGGCGACAAAGCCAAGCCTATTTGCATTACTTCAACCACGAGAAGTTCCCTTCCCTGGTGGCTTCAATGGGAAAATCTTTACAACTGCCACTCCATTCTTCCCATCACATGGGTAACGATAACAACAGATGACAGCAACAAGGGCTGGGGCACCTACTGCTTGACAGAGATGGTGCAGGGCACTTGGGTTTTTCCTTCCAGGGGAACAGTGTCGAACATCTTGGAATTGAGAGCAGCGTTCCAGGCACTTCTGGCATTTCGCCATCTAATATCAGGAGCCTTGGTTCTACTCAGACTAGACAACATGACGGCAGTGGCATACATAAGGAGACAAGGGGGTACTTGAAGTCTGTCCCTGCTTCAAGAGGTAGAGCCAATTATGACCTGGGCTTAGAGGATCCTGGTCAACATATCATCAACATATGTACCCGGGATTCAGAACGTCCAGGCAGACTTCCTATCTCGAGTTCTCTTAGACAACAACGAGTGGTCTCTCCACGAGGAAGTATTCAGTTGGATCTTGACCTTGGGGATCTCCCCAGAAGTCAATCTCCTTACCACCCTTTGCAACAAGAAACTTCCGAGGTACTACTTGAGGTTCCGAGATCCGGGATCCTCAGGCCTATGGGGTGGATGCCCTGATGGAGCGATGATGGTTCCACAAAGTTTATGCCTTTCCACCAACCCCCATTATTCTCCAATTCCTGCGAAGACTCCGATCGGTAGTGGTGGAGGTGATAGCCATAATACCTTACTGGCCAAACAGACCTGGGTTTCCCCTTCTAATGCTCCTCAGTGTCCGGGACCCGATCCACTTGCCACTCAGACCAGATCTTCTATCTCACGGCTCGAGACTACATCCCTGCCCGGCTCACCTGCGCCTGATGGCACGTACACATGAGCAGAATTTTTGACTGGACCGAGTCCGGCGGACAATTCGACCATGTGTGGGCTTCATCAGACCTGCAGCTGACTTTTTCGGTCAAAAATCTGACGGACTTTAGATTTGGAACACGCTAGGGCAGCTATTGGCTACTGGCTATCAACTTCCTTATTTTAGTCCGGTTGTACGTCATCACGTATGAATCCGTCGGACTTTGGTGTGATTGTGTGTAGGCAAGTCCGTTCATTCAGAAAGTCCATTGGAAGTCCGTCGAAAGTCCGTTGGATAGTCCGTCGGACCAGTCCGGTCGAAAAGTCTGCTCATGTGTACGCGGCATAAGGGTCTGGTTTTTGAGAGGGGAAGGTTAGAGGCATTAGGACGCTCTGAAAAGGTCATTACCACTCTCCTGAGTGCGAGAAGAAGTACCAATCGGGTATATGAAAGGATTTGGGCTAAATTCACAAACCACATGTCCTCCAGGTCCAACTCTTGTAGTGATCCAGCAGTTCAGGACTGCTTAAGTTTCCTGCAAACGGGACTAGATATCTTTTTGTCTGTTACTTCTCTCCGTGTTCAAGTGTCAGCAATTTCAGCTTTCTCTGGGATGTCATGGGCTAAACATCCTCTGGTCCAACAATTCTTCAAGGGAGCAGTCAGGCTCAGACCACAGAGGAAACCTAGGTTCCCCAAATGGGATCTTCCACTTGTTCTTGATTTTTTTTTTTTTTCTCACAACTTGACAAACCACTCTCGGTCAGAGAGCTTACCCTCAAGATTTCTTTTCTGATAGCCATAACTTCAGCGAAGAGAATTTCTGAAATTCAGTTTTTAGGTTCAAAGGAGTCCTTTCTCAAATTTTTTCCGGACAGAGTGGTTCTAATTCCGATGCTAGGGGACAAATCCCAAAGTCACCTAAAATCTTTCATGAGAACCAGGAAATAACACTTCCTACCTTCAATTCTTCCGGAAGTCTGGAGCTACACCCCCTCGATATGGGAGTTACATTGAAGTGATACATGGAGACTACAGCTTCTTTTTCGACAATCTGACTATCTCTTTGTTCTGTTAAACGGAAAAAACAAGGGCTTTAGGGCTTCCGTCAGATCCATTGCTGCATGGGTTGTTCAAGCTATCCAATTGACTTATAAAGAGAAGGGCTTGGCTCCTCCTGAGGTGGTTACAGCACACTCTCCTAGAAGTCTCTCTACGTCATGGGCAGCCTCAGGTCATGTTGCGCCTGAAGTAATCTGTAGAGCAGCTTCATGGTCAACAATTAATACTTTTATGTCTCATTATTGTGTTCAGCCAGTGACTTTATCTTCTGTCAATTTTGGTTTGAAGGTGCTGTCGGTTGATAGTGTTAAATAAATCTTTTTGTTCAGCATTTTTTTGCCCACCCGGGTGTGTACGGCGAGTTATTTCCTACACATTGCTGCCATGGAGTCTGCCAGGAAAATGCAAAATTCCTATCAAAATACTTACCGTAATTTTCCTTTCCTGATGGACTCCATGGCAGCAGGAGTTTCCTCCCAAATGGCTGGAGTAGGCTAGTTACCGAACACGGGCGTGGGAAGGGAGCAAAGATTTATGGGAGTAGTGTCCTATAAGGTAGTAGAGGCGGGACTTAACCCACACATTGCTGCCATGGAGTCCATCAGGAAAGGAAAATTACGGTAAGTATTTTGATAGGAATTTTCCATTATACACCAAAGATGTTGGTTTGTTCAAAAACCCTTTTATAAACGCACATGTGATTGTGCTTTGAGTAAAAAGTTATATAATGAACAATGTGTGGCTTCTTCTTTCAATGCTCAAAAGCAGTTTTTGGAGTAAAGTTGGTGTTTTCAGTGACAATGGGTGTTATTTACTAAAGGCAAATCCACTTTGCACTACAAGTGCAGTTTCAGTGCAGGCCCAAGTGCACTTTTGCAGTGCACTTGTAGTGCAAAGTGTATTTACCTTTAGTAAATAACACCCACAGTGCTTTATAATTTTACACAATCACACCATTTTCATGACTCCACAAATTTCTGCCATGGTGCTGAAAATGATGAATATTTTTGTCAGTAATGCATTACATACATTAACAACAAAAACAAGGTGTGTGTGTAGCAGACCCACAACATAATAATAATAGTTACCCGAAGAAGAGATTTTCACCTCATGTCAAAAAGAAATTTTGTTTGCACTGTTGAAGAAAAAGGCCAAAAAAAACTAATAAGTAATAGGTATTATAAATGGTATACCGCCCTTCACCCAAAAACTAATACCTCCACCGCGCCACTATGTTTCACAAACTGAATGTGAATGTGCTCAAAATCAATCTATACAATAACCCACGTGGGGAATTGAATTCCCACACCCACTATGCAGCAGCCCCTTTAAATTATAATGCATATACTAAGTATTTAATCGGAGATGTCTGTAACCTACCCAAATCCTCCCACAGACATCTAGGAAAAAATAAGAGGCGCTTTCAAACAAACAAAAAAAAAAAAAAAAAAAATATATCAAGTGTATTAAACACAGTGATGGTGTGACCCTCTACACATGTGTATGTGAACACTAATGAAAAGTTGAAATCTATACACAAATCTACACAAAATGTATATAGGTGTAAATGTAACAGCTAGATCAGTGGTCAAATAAAAAATAAGAGGCGCTTTCAAACAAAAATCGAGTGTATTAAACACAGTGATGGTGTGACCCTCTACACATGTGTATGTGAGCACTAATGCAAAGGTGAAATCTATAAACGAATCTACACAAAATGTATATAGGTGTACATGTACCAGCCAGATAAGTGGTCAAATAAAAAATAAAAAATAAAAGGCGCTTTCAAACAAAAATCAAGTGTATTAGACACAGTGATGGTGTGACCCTCTACACATGTGTATATGAACACTAATGCAAAGCTGAAATCTATAAACAAATCTACACAAAATGTCTATAGGTGTAAATGTACCAGCCAGATGAGTGGTCAAATATTGATCAACACAGTGATGGTGCGACCCTCTTAATGTGTATAAACCTTACATGCAGTGTAATCTTAGGAAATACATATCTCAATACATTTCCAGTGATAAAACCTATCCTGCCACTTCATATCATGCTGTACATGCAAAAAATATTACCAAATATATCCAAAAATACAAAATACAAAATACAAATTATCTCCAAAAATATAAATCAGTCCACAAAAAACGTGACCACACACGTGAGAAAAATGTGTCCGAATAAAGTGGTAATAAATCTTGATAAAGCACAGGTGATGTTGTGTCTCCTCCACCTCTCCTCTTGTGTGCAGTGATTCCACTCCCTCAAGACCTCCACTCACCGACTTAATTTGCCAGCACTCTCATGCAAGGCAATAATCGCTTATCTACCATACACCAAGGTAGTAGGATCAATCGTTGTTCCACAGTGAATGTTTCCAACCCGGTCCACATGAAAAAAATAATATGTGCTCCAATAGTGTAAACCAGTATCACACATTTATTAAAATCACTGCAATCTTCAATCAGTACACTCACATGTAAAATGATAAAATACAGCTCAAATAAAGTGCAAATCACATCAAACGTAATTCCAGTGGATCCAAATAAAACAAGTGGTCACGGCGGACCCGAGGTGTGCTGGTGCAGGGTTATCAATCTCACCCCTCCCTTGGATGTCCTCCGTCCCTCCGTATAAACAATGCTCCTCTCCTTCAGTGTGGCTCACAGTGCTGCACGTCAAGTCTCACAGCCACGCCCCCGACGTTTCGTCATAGGTTGACTTATTCATGGGATAGGCTGTGCTCCCTGCCACTCATCCCTTATATGCCTATCTAGCTAACGCTCATTGGCCGGCTCATCGCGCATGCGCACATCTCGGGTCCCCGTTATGTGAATTACGCTGAGAGCTCCGGTACACAGCATAATGGGAATCAGGCATTCTAGCGATGTGAACTGATGTTTGCAAAGAATCTCTTGTTACGTGAGGTGTCATGCAGATACAGCTGACACTCCAACTGATCGCTGCATGTCACATCACATAGTGAAAGCAGCATTAACACTCAGTACAACACAGTATTAACCCCTGCAGATGCCGCTCTCACATTACTTCCTGAATGTTTTGTGTTGTTCACACAGATACATACACCCACATGGTGAGAAACTGGAAATAATCAATCCCCCCCTCACCTCTAGGTATAAGCCATCCATATGACTAGAGGTTCTCATCTATAGTGAGTATAGATTATATGTGTGTACATCTAAACTCAAATCTAAAATAGAAAGGTAAATATGAAACAACAAAAAGTGTATAAAATCCCTTATCACTAATAAGCAAAATGTATATAAACTGAGAGCCCAGTGAGTTTATATTCAAAATAAAAAGAAATAAAATCGATATTTATAATATGAGGTAAAATCGATATTTATAATAAAAGGGGCCTCTACATATATGGCCCACCCCACTATATAGGGTAGTGATAGAATCTAATTCTAGACATGTATCTACTGTCTCTGTAGATACAGGTTCCCCTTCACTCATTGGTTTATATATAATGCTAAAAATGCTTAAAGTACATATAATTAAAAGTAATTAAAAATCATTGATAAAACAATTCAGGTCTAGTTCTATATTTAACCCCCTCGGGGCCAGACTCTTCATTAAAAATATCCACCGGGTTTCTCTTTGGGATAGATTCCTAACTCTGTTGGATCCCCTCCACGAGGGATGGATCACATCTATCCCACAAAACTGCAGTAGAGAGGGATCCTGCTGATGTTTTTCCTTAAAATGTAGAGAAACGCTATGGTATTTATAACCATTCTTTATATTAGTTAGGTGCTCAGAGATTCTAATCCTAAGGAGTCTCTTCGTTCTCCCCACATAGAAAAGGCCACAAGGTGGGGAGAACGAAGAGACTCGGGGACCCGAGATGTGCGCATGCGCGATGAGCCGGCCAATGAGCGTTAGCTAGATAGGCATATAAGGGATGAGTGGCAGGGAGCACAGCCTATCCCATGAATAAGTCAACCTATGACGTTACGTCGGGGGCGTGGCTGTGAGACTTGACGTGCAGCACTGTGAGCCACACTGAAGGAGAGGAGCATTGTTTATACGGAGGGACGGAGGACATCCAAGGGAGGGGTGAGATTGATAACCCTGCACCAGCACACCTCGGGTCCGCCGTGACCACTTGTTTTATTTGGATCCACTGGAATTACGTTTGATGTGATTTGCACTTTATTTGAGCTGTATTTTATCATTTTACATGTGAGTGTACTGATTGAAGATTGCAGTGATTTTAATAAATGTGTGATACTGGTTTACACTATTGGAGCACATATTATTTTTTTCATGTGGACCGGGTTGGAAACATTCACTGTGGAACAACGATTGATCCTACTACCTTGGTGTATGGTAGATAAGCGATTATTGCCTTGCATGAGAGTGCTGGCAAATTAAGTCGGTGAGTGGAGGTCTTGAGGGAGTGGAATCACTGCACACAAGAGGAGAGGTGGAGGAGACACAACATCACCTGTGCTTTATCAAGATTTATTACCACTTTATTCGGACACATTTTTCTCACGTGTGTGGTCACGTTTTTTGTGGACTGATTTATATTTTTGGAGATAATTTGTATTTTGTATTTTTGGATATATTTGGTAATATTTTTTGCATGTACAGCATGATATGAAGTGGCAGGATAGGTTTTATCACTGGAAATGTATTGAGATATGTATTTCCTAAGATTACACTGCATGTAAGGTTTATACACATTAAGAGGGTCGCACCATCACTGTGTTGATCAATATTTGACCACTGATCTGGCTGGTACATTTACACCTATAGACATTTTGTGTAGATTTGTTTATAGATTTCACCTTTGCATTAGTGCTCACATACACATGTGTAGAGGGTCACACCATCACTGTGTTTAATACACTTGATTTTTGTTTGAAAGCGCCTCTTATTTTTTATCTGACCACTGATCTGGCTGGTACATTTACACCTATATACATTTTGTGTAGATTTGTTTATAGATTTCAGCTTTGCATTAGTGTTCATATACACATGTGTAGAGGGTCACACCATCACTGTGTCTAATACACTTGATTTTTGTTTGAAAGCGCCTTTTATTTTTTATTTGACCACTTATCTGGCTGGTACATGTACACCTATATACATTTTGTGTAGATTCGTTTATAGATTTCACCTTTGCATTAGTGCTCACATACACATGTGTAGAGGGTCACACCATCACTGTGTTTAATACACTCGATTTTTGTTTGAAAGCGCCTCTTATTTTTTATTTGACCACTGATCTAGCTGTTACATTTACACCTATATACATTTTGTGTAGATTTGTGTATAGATTTCAACTTTTCATTAGTGTTCACATACACATGTGTAGAGGGTCACACCATCACTGTGTTTAATACACTTGATATATTTTTTTTTTTTTGTTTGTTTGAAAGCGCCTCTTATTTTTTCCTAGATGTCTGTGGGAGGATTTGGGTAGGTTACAGACATCTCCGATTAAATACTTAGTATATACAAAAAAAACTAATACCATTAAAAGATAACCGAGGAGACAGCTAAAAGAAAGCCAAGCAGTAAATCAAAGCAAATATTTGTTCAGTTTCAAAAATATTTTTAATTTAAAAATGTCTCAGACATTGTCTGGCATATCGATGGCCCCCCTACGGACCTCGTGGGCACTCTGGGGGGGCAAGCCAGGATGGCCAGTTTCAAGCGCCCTCAGGGTTGGTTCATTATGAATTCCGGCCTCAGGCCCAACTGAGGCAGCATAGTTCAAAGAATTTATCCTTAAAAATCTGTGGAGAACACAGCAAGAAAGGATAATGTGATTCAGTTTATATTCCGCCACATGTATGGGTGTAAGAAATAGGCGGAACCGGCTGGCCATTATTCCAAATGTATTCTCCACAACTCTTCTGGCTCTGGCTATCCGGTAATTAAAAACCCTCTGGTCCGGGGTGAGGGTCCTCATAGGGAATGGCCGCATAAGATGGTCCCCCAGCGCAAACGCTTCATCCGCAACGAAGACGAATGGGAGTCTTTCCACATTGTCTTCTAGAGGTGGCGAGTCCAAGCCACCTTTCTTGAGACGCCAGTAGAACTCCATCTAGGCAATGACTCCACCATCCGACATCCGGCCATTCTTCCACATGTCCACATACAGGAACAGGCCATTATTCCAAACGTATTCGCCACCACTCTTCTGGCTCTAGCTAGCCGGTAATTAAAAACCCTCTGGTCCGGGGTGAGGGTCCTCATAGGGAATGGCCGCATAAGATGGTCCCCCAGCGCAAATGCTTCATCCGCAACAAAGACGAATGGGAGTCCTTCCACATTGTCTTTTGACGGAAGCAAGCCCAAGCCACCATTCTTGAGACGCCTGTAGAACTCCGTTTGGGCAATGACTCCACCATCCGACATCCAGCCATTCTTTCCCATGTCCACATACAGGAACTCGTAAGTACACCACCGCCAACATCACAATACTATTGAACCCCTTGTAATTATAATAGTATGACCCCGAGTTGGGGGGTGGGACTATGTGGACATGTTTTCCATCAATTGCCCCTCCACAGTTGGGAAAGTACCAATGGGCGGCAAAGTGGGAGGCCAAAGTCTGCCATTTCTATGGCGTGGAAGGAAACTGTGGAGTCAAACAGGAAAAAAGAAATGAGTAATTTTGCACATAAACATTGAAAGCAGATTAGACACAAACATTCTTGGCCAACATCAGTATAACATTTATTTAATGGAGTATTTAAAGACAAAAGTATAAGGTCCACCTATCAGATTCCTCACTCCCTCTGATGGACCATTGAAACTATTTTAGGGGGGGGATATTTTGGACAGATAACCCTCTCCACTTAATTGAGAGCTGAATGCATACATAATGTGTGTTACTTTGGCCAGTCCCTCCTTACTTACACTATTGGCAGCCCACTGGACAGGTAAGAAGTGTCATAATACAAATATATAAATACACACTGTCCAAATTTAAGCACATTTTTACATTCTGCAATTACCTATCAAGATAATTGGAGAAAAAAAAACTTTAAACAGTACCATTTGAAAGTATTCAGGTAGGCCCTTGCACTACATGCTTTGGGGAATTCATCCATAAATCTGAACACAAAAGTGGTAGGTATAGTGTGTATGGGTTTGGCAAAGTCAGCAGATAGAGGATTGGTATCAGCTGACTTAGAGGTTGGGAGGAGGGGGGTTCCAAATTCTTTTGGGACCCCAAAAAATTCCTCAGGCACTCTGCCTGAATTTAAGGACACAAATAACATTTGTACACATTTTAGGGGGTGTTTAGGGTAAAGCAGTACTATATAGCTGACAAAATATATTGTTAAGTGACAAGGCGAGGTGAATATGGGCCCAGGATAGCATGCTGGGGAGGTCAGTGAAGGCAAATATGTATGAAGGACAAAAAAGGAACTTTTAAAATTCCAGCATGCATGAGGACAAAGGGGACATTCACAGCATGTTACAATCATGGTAATTAGGGAATGATGAAAGAAATACAACATATTAGCAAACATTAAATACAATAAAATGTGATGTTAAAGGAGAAATCTTACCTTAATATAGTCCTTCTGCAGAACCTGGATGATGGCAGAACAGGTCTCTGGGATAATGATCCCCAAAGCCTGGGGGGGGGATGCCTGTCGAGAACTTGAGGTCCTGCATGCTTCTCCCAGTCGCCAAGTACCTCAACGTGGCGACTAGCCTCTGCTCCGGAGTGATGGCTTGCTGCATGCAGGTATCCTGCCTGCTGATATAAGGGAATAGAAAAGCCAACAAACGGTGAAAAACGGGGTCCGTCATCCGGAGAAAGTTCCTGAAATCGTCAGGATTATTCTCACGGATCTCACGAAGCAAAGGCATGTGAGAGAATTAGTCACGCTGGAGCAACCAATTCTTCGTCCATGAACTCCTCCTCACCCTGATCATGCACTGGGCTTGTGTCAAAGCTAAAAGCTCAGCACCAAGCCCCTGCACAGCACGAAATCTACGACATGTACGTACACGCAACATGGCTTCAAAACGGTCCCCTGGTCAGAACGAAGTAACAGAACGCACTGAAGAACAGCAAGGCCTGTGAAGAGTGACCTGAAAATCAGCAACAAGTGGACAAGAACACACTGATAATCAAATATGAACTCACTACATGCACTGAAGAACAGATACAAACCCACAAGCAAAAACTGAACACCAGAAAAATTATCTGAAAACCATAAGTCTGAAAAGCGCGAATCGTCTCTCACCAAACTTTTACTAACACGAGATTAGCAAAAGGAGCCCAAAGGGTGGCGCGCTTGGTATTGAACTGCCCTTTTATAGTCCTGTCGTATGTGTTGTACGTCACCGCGTTCTTGACGTTCGAAAATTCCGACAACTTTGTGCGACCGTGTGTATGCAAGACAAGTTTGAGCCAACATCCGTCGGAAAAAATCCAATGGATTTTGTTGTCAGAATGTTCGATCGTGTGTACAGGGCATTATAGATTGGTTATATTAGACTGCTAGATATCATTGCTACTATATGGCAAAATCATGACATAGCTCAGTGAGATGAATTGCCATGTAAAAGGGTAAATCTTATTTATGGTTGGCTGCAAGAATGGCAACAGAAAGAAAACTGCTGCTGATCAGCACCCCAGAAACAAAGAAGAGAGCAAAGAACTAGTTTTTCCAAGGGCAGCCTGGAGTAAGGTGAAAAACAAACACACCAGGACCTGATTAGGTGACCTGGTAGGAGCCTAAGGCTTAGTGGGTGCAAGGGTGTTGTTAGTGGAGTTAGACATAATTTGAGCTAATAACTCTTTGTTATCAGAAGTATCATTGTTCTTCATAAATGTCTATTTTAAACTTTAAACTTGTAAACGTGTAATAGTCACTCATGCACATATATTCCTGACATTTGCTATGGATAGTACTCATTACTAAACCACACCTCCTTAAATGATTTACATTTTTTCAAACAAATCACTTCACCTTACTTTTTTATCATCCTAAAAACGAGCCTCCAAAGCCTCCTAACATCTCAGTGTACACAAGAAATAGATTATTCAGTGATGTCTCAGAGGAGTTAATTTAACCCAACTTGCCCTGTACCTAGAAAGGTATATTTAACTATAACAAAAAATTGGGGGTTGGTGCCCCGCTAGTCCTGAAGTAAAATCCAGTCACTGAGTATGCTGGATATGTGTTCCAGCCTATACTGCAGTAAGGGGTGTAGATACAATCCTAAGCAATAAGTGTAGTGCTAAGTAGATAGGCGAATGAAAAGTGCCAAAATAAGTGCTCCAAATAAAAGAGAAATGTATAGTAAGATATATGTAAAACACTGGAGCCCACCCCAAGGGATTATGTGTTACAATGTGTACTAAACAATAATAAACAAATAAATTGACAATATCAAATCCGGTGGTGGAGCAATAATAAAATAAATATTCTTCAAAAATCATACGGTATTAGTCTCTAATGCATTTAAAAACCATAAAAAGTGCTGTGCATATATATCCAAAAATTGATGCAATAATAAAATAAATATTCTTCAAAAAACATACGGTATTTGTCTCTAATGCATTTAAAAACCATAAAAAGTGCTGTGCATATATATCCCCTGATGAAGCCACGTGACCCGTGACGCCACGCGTAGGGACAGGCACCGCCCACTGGTAGCAGTGTACGAGTTCGCCGCTCGTCTGGATACATTGTACCATCCATTTGTTCACTGTGTGAGTACCCTATATGATGTTTTACTACTAAATAAAGTCTTACTTTTAATACTAAATACTACACTATATGGGATTTTATCTCTTCACTCCAACATGATGTTCCCTATGGGCTTGAGGTCTGATTAATTAACAGCACAGCATCTAGGACCCCCCTGCATAGGAGACACCAATAGTGACTGCTGCTCTATGCTGTAACCTCAGTATAGTGAGGTAAGAGGCCACTACCCACTGTTTGAGGATCCCTGCATGGATACAATCTTGCTTTTATTGCACAGTCACCATTCCTCTGAAGTTATGTTTATTTACCTCATCTGCATGTCATATTAATGTGATACCTCCAAGGAAATATTGAAGCTGTTTCTCGCTGCACTGAGGCACTTTTATCTGAACTGTATTATCTGAATTTTGAGCACCCCCTGCTGGTTGCCGGACACTTTACTGCATGATGCACTTTTGTTGAGATCACTATGGCTATTCATTATAACACTGAATGAAAAAAATTGTATCACCCTGTTTTTTTGGCACTGTTGTCCCCAGTCACATATTTGAGTGACCAATCACGGTTTAATACACTGCATTAATTTTTGGATATATATGCACAGCACTTTTTATGGTTTTTAAATGCATTAGAGACAAATACCGTATGTTTTTTGAAGAATATTTATTTTATTATTGCATCAATTTTTGGATATATATGCACAGCACTTTTTATGGTTTTTAAATGCATTAGAGACTAATATCGTATGATTTTTGAAGAATATTTATTTTATTATTGCTCCACCACCGGATTTGATATTGTCAATTTATTCGTTTATTATTGTTTAGTACACATTGTAACACATAATCCCTTGGGGTGGGCTCCAGTGTTTTACATATATCTCTACTATACATTTCTCTTTTATTTGGAGCACTTATTTTGGCACTTTTCATTCGCCTATCTACTTAGCACTACACTTATTGCTTAGGATTGTATCTACACCCCTTACTGCAGTATAGGCTGGAACACATATCCAGCAAACTCAGTGACTGGATTTTACTTCAGGACTAGCGCGGCACCAACCCCCAATTTTTTGTCATTGTCATTCTTTCAGGGTTTAAGGCTGAACCCTATCCGGTGCAAGCTGCTTCTCCCTACTCTTAACCATATTAGTAGCACTGATTGGTAGCGCAGGAATAACACTCCCTATATATTTAACTATAGTTAAATGTAAGTGACCTGCATAGGCTGTCTTCCATGTGATAGCTGGAACTTTTTCTTTACCAAGTATATTAACTGAAAAACGTATAGAACTTATTTCAAGCCTGACAGTTACTTACAATCCTTTGATCAGCAGAAGATTTGTCCTTACTTTGGCATTCATGATGACCTGTGATGATTTTAGTTTGAGGATTCTTAACACTTCAAAGACCTATGCCAATTCTTATTTTTAAAGAAATATATTTCATTAACACTCAGGGGTATATACAGTATAGGTCAAGTTCTCTACTTGGAAATAACTTGAAAGTATTTTATACAGTCAGAAATAAAGTGTAAAATTCTTCTGGCATATAACTGACAACCATCAAACACAAGTAATTTGCCTGTAGCTCTTCTAACTACTGTGCAGTTTTCTTGAAATGTATATCTTAAAAAAAAGCACTGCAAAAATTAATTAAATGTTATTCTTCCAAAAACATAATAGTCTATATTATTCAATCACTTCAATACTCGAAGAAGGTGTTTCCAGTGTGACACTGCAGACTTTGAACATAAACCCTGGGACCCTATAACTATTGGTATAGGTGTTCTCTGGGACCTAAAGATATTGAACAAGACCCAATCTGTGGAATTTAAAAAAAGACAAGAAACAGACTGGCCATCACAAAAAATAACACAGCAAAGCCACTATGTAGAAGATTTAGACAAAGGCAGAAGCCTAAACCTACAATTGATACAGACAATGTGGTTTGTGGTATCGATTTCCTCCTCATTTTGAAAATACAGTATATGTGTGAATGCTCAAGGGGCCTGTTGTGCAGTGCAGTGTTTACCAGTGCAGTGGAACTGCTAAAGAAACTCTGTGTGCAAGAGAAGGAAAGGTTATAGAGGGAGAACATCCATTTGCCTTATGTGGAACCTACTCAAAAGCTCAGAGTGGGTGTAGGCTCAGGCCACTGTGACATGGTAGTGCCAAAACAGTGAGTTTACTCCATGTCAGATATAGTTTTCAGTGCTTACCTGCTCACTTTTATTTAAACGAACATTAAAATTTCACACAGGTATATCTTCCTACGCAGGGGGTTCTCACCATCATTGCAAAAACATAACGTTCAGCCTGATGGCTCTCTAATGGCAGCTTTATTGCTTCATATACCTCTTCATGGTCCTTCCAGAACTCTCAGTACTTTTATGGTCCTCCTGACCATGAAACACATCCCAGTGTTTATCCACAGATGCTGCACCTCAGCTCTGCATCTTTCTTACAGCTTCCTAGCTGTTTGGTTCCTCATGGACTCTCTCTCAGACTCAGGCCTTGCTCTGTCCCTACCTGAACACCATGGTGCACACCAGCACCTCTCATGGCTCCCTTCACACACTGACCTCCTCAAGGGGGTGGGGCTCTGAGCTCTTTCTCCAGTTCTCATATGAAGCCAGCACACACCTGTGCCATTAGTGTGCTTGCTTCCTACAAAATCTGGCATAAACCACCATTTGGCCTATGATGCAAAGACATCTCCAGAAAGAATGAACACAAGCTAAAGGTTCTGGGTTGGTACCCAGTGCAAAGTTAGGACCTCACAGTTGCCAAGTGATTTCTTACAGAATCAGTTACTGTGAATGTTCAGAGGGCAACAGCCGACACGAAACCCCAGGAAACACTTGGACATACCTCTCTCCCAGAGCGGCTCAAGTCACAGGAATAAGTATAACTCCAAATTTGGGGGTACAGACTGATACTGATGGGTATGATTCCTGTCGGGTTATAACCCCTGACTCCCATTGGGTAGATTTCCCTTCACTCACTGTCCCAAAGCCATACCAGGAAGTGAGAAGAAATCTCTCCAAAATGACTGAAATCTCTGGTGGTCACTAGAGTTAGTGTCTTCATTGGACAATAGAGTTGGGCTAACAATTCGGTGAACAAAAGAATTTGGGGGGTGCTCTGCGGGATTTTCACCCACTGAGTGCCCTACAATGGAGCCTTGCTCCTGGCTGCTGGTCAGATGCAAGGCTTTGCCAATTAGGGCACAGAGCACTGTCAGAGCCATAATTCGACAAAGTAATGATGACTTTGTCCAATCATGGCTTAGTGCTCATAGTCCCACCCCACACAATAAAAGGTTCCTTCCCGCAGGAAGCTTTTGCAGTGTGTTATTGGAGTGAAGATAGATAGAGCAGGGCTCAGATCACTACTACCAAATTAGTGTGTTCACTTATTGTGACTCTGAGTGTAGAGTGTAGAGTGTTAGTGTAGTATTAGTATAGTGTGTCAGTATAGTGTGAGTAAAGTGTGTCAGTATAGTGTAGTTTGTCAGTATAGTGTAGTGTGTCAGTGTAGTACAGTGTTCAACTGCCAGCTCGGCGTTTCATTCCTACTATTCCTACTATCCTTACTTGGTGAAGTCCTAATATCTCCTTCTCCTCACCCCTAATTGTTATTACTCCACTGTAAACATATATTTGCAATACAAAAGCCTACCCCATATGCTGGGGAACAACTCACCTATCTATACTATTGGCTTTTTATGAATTAATGTGACAAGAAATGACTATGCTCTATGATTGGCCGAACGGACAAACTGGTCTTAACTGATTGGACTATGTCCCTTCTACCTTTTTTAAGAACATCCCATTGGCGGCAACCACCAGCAAACACACAATAAGAAGGGTGTGTGGAAGCCTGACCAATGAACGTCCGAGATGAAGCTACGCCACTAGCCACGGCGAAACGCGTTGACGTCACAATGCTGTCCAGTCCGCAGATGTCACGGGTACGGTGCAGAGGGTTAGGCACTGAAGCACACGCTGGGAGCAGAGATCAGCGTGTGTGACTGAGATCCCCAATACCGTCTACAGCACCAGGATTCAAGCTTCCAATGACCACTACAGTCTATTTATACTGCACAGGCCGCCTTCTTTCACTGCTTATCGCAAGCCACTATTGAAATGACAAGGGACTGACAGTCTTATGGCCTCAAGGATTGCAGCGGACTATATGGTTCAGCTCCTGGCGGAGATGGTAACGTATTGATACATAGGACTGTTTACCAGCCTATATGCTCGTATTTTGTCAGCAACTTTTCAATAATATACCAGTGCAGCAGTGCTACCGTCTAAAGGACTAAGCTATTTGCACCTACCAGGAGATTTTTAGGGTAAGCTAAAGACCAGTACGATTGACCGTTAATGACTTTCTTTGATGATTTACTTGGAAATTTCCACACCATATACCAGGATTGACCTACTGGACTGCTTATTAGTCCCCATCATGTAGCATCATTTCCTGGATTCATCATTTATAGCCCTAGTAGCCTTGCCCACAGCTTAATACCCTCTAAGCATCATATTCAGGTTATGATCTCCTGCCTATCTATCAGCACACGCGCCTCTACTTTTTCTCTCTCTCCACCCCTTTATTGCTTTGGACCACAGCTGACCGTATATACCATTACTAACTGAAATTTAATTTTAAATGGTTTACCCACTTAGATTGTTACCATTTGGTTTATTGGCGGCCCCCCAAGGTCCCTGAGATACAAAGCAATATGCCCGGACTGGGCAAGCTCCACTTCTTTTAAATTGTCTGTCTTGTTTGTCTAGTATTTGTCCGCGGTCATATTTTTGTTGTACTATGATCACTACATTTCACAAATATCATGTGAATTTTATTGTTGGATATTATCCATAATAAAGTTGATTTTTAAGTGGTATATCCTATTACTACTCTGTTGCTTAGGGTAACCCCTTGAATTAAGCTCGTCTTTTGGGCTTACTCCCCTTCCCCCATCCCCTCTTTTTTATGCCAATTATTTATGGTTACAGCAACAGTACCCAAATGGGTTAAGGATTTAGTATGGGCCATAGCATTTCTTTGAGCAAGTACTGGTGGTTACTCGTGCCAACCATTTTCCTTCCCTTTCCCTTCCCCTATTCCCTATCCCATCCCCCACCCTAATTTGTGACAGTGTTCAACACAGCATTACATAACATTTAGTGCTGTATACCTTTCTTTTTTTTTTTTGGTTGCTGCATGTTTTTTTTTTTTTGTCCCCTGCCTTCCCCCTTTTTTTAAAAATTGTCAGCCGCAGTTCTTCTGACTGCAGGGCTTGTGTTTCCCCTTTTGTAAATTTAATAGTTTTTACATTTCTGTCAGCGTCAGTCCACAATTTATACACAAAAAACACTTATCATTCAATAAAGTGCATCCAATCATATATTTCCCAAGTTCTATTAAATTTGGGTAGTCAGCCCCCCCATCATGTCTGGGAGGCCAACAAGGAGAGGCTGACATTGCTATGCCACTATTAAGTGGGCAGCAGCGTTTGTGTCCACAGGCAAAGGAGGACATGGTCCATCCACCGGCAGGGCACATTTGTCTCTGTTTAGTGTTGTTAGCCATAGCAGGCACAGGAGGTGGTGGACTGGCTTTCTAAATCCTCCTCATCCTTCTCATCCTCTATGACCCAAGCTGACACTAGTGCGCAGTCCAGCTGCCAGAGCGGCTTATTCTGTTTCCTTGTCCACAGCTACTCCTGCCATAGCCCCAGTCAGCTGAATTCTTTGAACACAGCATCAGCCACTTGCCACTGATGTTGGTTCTGAGGTTGAGGAAGGGAGTAACATGAGCCTACGGACAGGGTAGAACACTGATAAACAACAAATTGGCAGTCATGTTCCCCCAGCCACAGCCTATTGCCAAATTGGCTCTAGTGATGATGAGGATGGAGGGGATGATGATGATGAGGTCACTGACGTGACTCTGGAGCCAGATAGATCAGAGAAGGAAAGTGAGGGGGAGGCATAACCCCAACAAGGCAGGATGTCCTCCAGAGGCAGCCATCATTAAGAGTACAGAGCAGCCACCCTATTGCATCAGATTATAGAGCTGTTATCTCCCGCCCACTTCCCACAACTCAGCTGTGTGGGCCTTTTTTAGCACATGTGCTGCCAGTCGCACTGTTGCAATTTGAAATCACTGCCGCAAGCAGATCAAGTGTGGCAAAAACACCAGCCATTTGGCTACCACATGCTTGACAAGGCATTTAACCATCCATCCAATTGGCCAGAGCATATGCTGAAAGCTACACACAAGGGACACAATTCTTCTCCCCCTCACATATCCTTGCAACATGTCTGCCAGCAGCACACCACCAGTTGTAGAGTATAGCAGGCACATTTCTCTGCCCCAGCTGCTGCTTTGAAAAAAAAAAACACACTCCCTGCCACCCACATGCCCAAAGTCTAAATTACAGCTTGTCCAAATAAAGGAAGCTTGCAGGGGAACTCAATTTTTAAATGTTTTTAAACAGCACAGATGCACCACTTTACAGGCAGACTAAGGGGGCCCCATCAGGCACTATATTTAAATGTTTTTTTATTGTTTCACTTTAAGCATCTGTAATGACACCTCAAGTATGAAAGGGGTTAAAGTCGTTTAGTACATTCCATACCCAAACACAAAGGCAGCTACCGAACACTTCCATCAGCCGAACAAGGAACCCATACAAACAATTCTCCCCCCAAGTACGAGACAAGATGCTCTGTCTTGAGATTCAAACAGGAATCAACTCATTTATTATCACACATGGACAGATAAAATAACTCAGAGACTCTTTCCCCCACCCTTGGAAAACAGGGCAGGTTAAACTGTCCAATGACAATGGATACACAGGTCAGGTGTGTTCAAACTTCTCATCAGTACACAGTCTTATCAGCAGGGGGCTGCTGGAGGAATCCCCCTCCCTCTATAGAGATAAACATCCGGTGATCCAAGGCAGACAGACACAATAGAACATTGGAATACAGCCCCAACCCAAGTGATCACAGCAAATAGTACACAACCGCATGAGACAACACACAACATATACACACAACATTGTGAAACAGTCACTCTCTATAATATGGCACATACAGGGTTCTCAGAGTTTTGTGTTTTTGGGGGACATGGACTTGAATCCAAAGTAACATTACTTCCAGGGTCCCCAGGCATACAGCTTACAAAGAGCCCCGTTCCCCCAAATGGCAGGGATCATAAAAGAAAAAAAAAGCTGGCATTCAGTCCCCTCCAAAAGCCTCTGTCCCGGCTAGGTCTGTCACAGCATCATTAACCACTTCCCGACCAGCCGCAGCAGTTATACTGTGGCAGGTTGGCACAGCTGCGCAAGCCGTCGTAGCTGTACATCGGCTCTTTAAGACACTGTAGCAGGCGCGTACACCCAGAGCTGATGCACGTGCCCAGGGCGCGACGACTGCTGGGCACCCGCCATCACTCATGACAGAGCGATAACTGGGATATATGTGTGTAAACACATAAATCCCAGTTCTATCAGGGGAGAGGAGACAGATCGTGTGTTCCTACTAAGTAGGAACAACGATCTCTCCACTCTTCTAGTCAGCCACATTCCCCCCACAGTTAGAAACACACATAGGGAACACAGTTAACCCCTTGATCACCCCCTAGTGTTAACCCCTACCCTGCCAGTGACATTTATGCAGTAATCAGTGGCTATTTTTAGCTCTGTTTTCTGTATTATTGTCACTGGTCCCAAAAAAGTGTCAAAAGTGTCCGATGTGTCCGTCGCAATGTTGCAATCCCGATAAAAATCGCAGATCACCTTCATTACTAGTAAAAAAAAATAATAATAATGCCATAAATATCACCTATTTTGTAGACGCTATAACGTTTGCACAAACCAATTAATATACGCTTATTGCGATTTATTTTACAAAAAATATGTAGAAGAATTCATATCAGGCTAAACTGATGAAGACATTTTTTTTGGGTGGGGGGGGGGATATTTATTATAGCAAAAACTACAAAATATTGTGTTTTTTTCAAAATTGTCGCTTTAATTTTGTTTATCGCGCAAAAAATGAAAACCGCAGAGGTGATCAAATACCACCAAAAGAAAGCTCTATCTGTGGGGAAAAAAAGGACATACATTTTGTTTGGGTACAACATCTGTCAGTTAAAGCAACGCAGTGCCGTATCGCAAAAAATGGCCTGGTCAGGAAGGGGGAAAATCCTTCCGGGGCTGAAGTGGTTAAAATCCCTTTTCCTTTAAAAATTATCTTTTTTAAAAGTTTTTTTTTTTGCATTGGTACCCAGGCCCCCATACCCTTTTTATGGCTAATAACTTGCATATAAGGCTTCAAAATGGGGACTTTTGATTTTTCAAGTTAAGGTCCCATACACTTTATAGAGTTCTAATAGGTACTAATATGCTGCGTGCACACGACCGGACTTACGGCATACTTTGCCCGGCGGACTTTGACTGACTTTACGATGGACTTTCCGAATGAACGGACTTGCCTACACACGATCCACCAAAGTCCGGCGAATTCGTACGTGATGACGTACGACTGGACTAAAACAAGGAAGTTCATAGCCAGTAGCCAATAGCTGCCCTAGCGTCGGTTTTTGTCCATCGGACTAGCATACAGACGAGCGGACTTTTCGACCGGACTCGAGTCCGTCGGATAGATTTGAAACGTGTTTCAAATCTAAGTCCACCAAACTTTTGAGAAAACAAAGTCCGCTGGAGCCCACACATGATCGAATTGTCAGACGAAATCCGGTATGCCGGACCAAGTATGCCGTAAAGTCCGATCGTGTGTACGCGGCAATAGGGTTCACGTCTGAACTTTTACGATGTTCGAGAGTTCTGGCGCAAACTGAACCAGGGGGGGGGGGGTGTTCGGCCCATCTCTATAAGACAATGTCCCTTCTATTCCTGTTTTAGTGACCAGCCAAAATTTTGGGCTATTTTTCACTTTCAGTGATAACAGTGAAAAGGACAAATAGAGAGGATGATTATTCCTAATGGGGAAACAGACAGTATAAAAAAACTTGACAAGAGTTCTAATGCTTCTCCATTCTATCTAAAAAAATAAGTTTTGCCTTTATTTATACATTAAGGATGATAACATCTGTCTGGGTTTGGTTCACAAACAGTTTCGAGAATCTTGTTCAAAGTTCTATGTTCGTCAACTTTGCAACTAAACCCACTGACGTGTATGGGAGTAAATCTTGTTAATCAAGCTTGGCAATATGTAGGGCTAAATGGCAAGCTATTGTCAAATGCATGCATGAACCAATATAAAAAATAAAGAAATAGGGGGCATGGCGACCAAGCTCTAAGATGGACGCTTAATCCACGAGCTCCACTCTGCCAGCGGGGGGAATCGGCACTCATTCAAGCCCATCACAACCCTAGCAGCTACAAAACACCTCCATCCATCTCCGGAACAGCCATAGGATGACCCGGCACAGAAAAGAAACATTGCAGACGAATAAACTGCCTAAATTCCTCCCCACGATTCCCAGGCCACAGCAAAATGGTGCCAGCGCCTGCTCCTCACAGCACTACGAGCGCACGAAAACACTGTGGTGGGCCGCGACCAGCACAATACTAACAGGGCACAAACAGGGGGTCACAGCAGCACCTCCTCCAGCACCTCCAGCCCGACCACTCGGAGCCCAGTGAAATCCAAAGCCTGTAAACACTCTCCACCCAGAGATCCAGCAACACCAGACACGGAGGTGAGTGGATCCTAGACATCCAAAGAAATCACCTCAGTGCCAGAACCCATATCAGCTTTTCCCATTGCAGGACAGCCTGTGTCAGACACCGTGCTGAAGGATATGATGCTGTCACTCAGGGCATCCCTGCAGGCTGACTTCGTGTCCAGTGTGAAACAGTGCCTAATTGGAAGTGCAAGTTTTAGGGGAAGGGTAGATCATGTGGAACACACCAAGGGGGAATACTCTACATCCTTTAATACTCTAGTAGACTCCCACAATGCACAAAATAAAGAAATTAAATGGTTAAAAGACAAGATTTCTGACCTGGGAGACAGATCCAGGAGAAATAACATCAAAATCAGGGGCATCCCTGAGTCTGTTCCACCACATCAATTGCAACAATTTGTACTGAGCCTATTCTCCTCCTTAGCACCAGCACTATCAGCACAAGATCTAACGATCGATTGGATCCACAGTTTGCCAAAACCATCTTTTCTGGCTGCTGATGTGCCCAGGGATGTTCTCTTAAGAGTACATTTTTACCACATGAAGGAATTGCTAATGACATCATTCAGGAAAGCTGAGCAACTACCAGATGTATGTGACAATTCAGTTCCTACCTGATCTATCCAGACATACCCTGCAACCTAGTGACAATCACCAAAGCACTGAGAAACCATCGGATTCTACACAAGTGGAAATACTCTGCTACACTCACCCATAATTGAGCAACAACCACGGTGACAACACTAGAAGAGGGTCTAACCGCTCTACGTCAATGGGGCATACTTCCTGAATCAACATCTGCTCCAACCCAGCTGAAACTGTCAATGACAGTGGAATCAGAATGGCAGGTGGTATCACACAAAAGAGGCCCCAAGAAACACGGAGGTGGACCCTAACTTGCTGTATATTACACAAACCCTCACAACCCCCCGGTTAGAGGAAAATTATACATACCTTCCTATATCCCTCCCACTACTTTGGTTGCATTTACTGCTCTCGGTTCTGGCAACAGATCCCCTTTTTACAGTTTACCTATGTTCAACTTACTACTGTATGTCCTGTTTTGTTCTTCTCTTCTTGTGGTACACAGCACATTACAAATCCTAATCCAACAACACACCCACCATTCTTCGGCGGTCAGACAAGATATCCTAAACAACCCGCCAACAATGGACTCAACCGCCACCAGAAGACAACAACTGGAACAACAAAGTACGCATTCAACCACTACAAATCCGCCATAAAAGTGAGTAGGATCACCAAACACACCCCTGATCTTACAACATGGCCTTTACGTGCCTCTCACTTAACCCCAGGGGCCTAAATCACCAAGCCAAGCAGTTTTCCATATGGAAGGAAGCATGCAGGCACAAAGCCAACATACTTAGCATCCAGGAAACACACTTCCAAACTTCTAACATATCCCAATGCTCACATAAAAACTACCCCCACATATATCTAGCTTGTGCCCAAGAAAAGAAAAAGGGAGTCCTTCTAGCCTTCCAGAACTCTCTTGCTTTCCATCTAAAGGAATCTATCTTCCACCTGGAAGGCATGTTTATCATTATCACCGGCGAGATCAACGCACAACCATACATATTAGTGGCATTATATGCACCAAATTCCCACCAACTTCGGTTCCTACGAACATCGTTTAAATGAACTATTTCTGTGAAATACGGTCAACTCTTGATTTGTGGAGACTTCAACTTAACAACAGACCCTCACCTAGACAACATCTCTAAGGTGAAAGGTCATGGTACCTCACTACACCAACTGTTTCACTCAGAGGAACTGTACAATGTCTGGAGATGCCAAAATGCGAGCGAAGGAGATTACATTTACTTCTCTCCCAAACATACATACTCTCGTATTGACATGTTTGTGTCTGACAAATGTCTACTACAAAAGATATCCTCATCCAGGATACATGATATAACCTGGTCGGACCATGCTGCAATCTCATAGCAGAGAAGCATGCCTCTCCCTCTGTTCCCATCTGGCGCTGTAACATTCGATAATTACAAGAGTCTACCAGCTTTACTATTATTACTCAACATCTTAAAGACTTCTTTCATATTAATGCAGCCTCTGTTGACAACCCCTACACCCTATGGAATGCTCACAAAGCATACATGAGAGGTATTCTGATTCAACAAGGCGCTAGGGCAAAAAAAACTTTACCACATTTAAAGTGAACTACAATAAATCTGAAGCTTTAAATATAAATATGCATATGAACATGGTGGATTCTCTTAAAAAAAAACTTTTCTTTTAAATGGCAGGATAATGCAATCAAATATCTAGGGGTATTTATTCCTAGGGAAATGGAAAACTCCAGGAATATAACTATCTGCCAATGGCGCAAAAAATAATCAAGACACTCCAACAATATGATAGGGGTGTTTTCTCTTGGATGGGCAGGATAAATATTATAAAGATGGACATATTGCCTAAGATACTCTACATATTTCAGACCATTCCGATATTTCCTGCAAGAATTATTTTGAACCTCCTATGGAAAGCTATAGGGAGCTTTATATGGGTGGGTAAACCAGCGAGGATCAGTAGAGCAGTACTAAAGAAAGGGGGGTCTGGCGCTTCCAGATCTCTTAGTGTATAGTAGATCGGTATTTGTGGCTAGAATAGTGGACTGGTTTCACAATGCAGAACGTAAACAATGGGTGAAATTAGAGGAGGAGATTGTGCCCATGAAACTGAAATCACTTGCATGGATAAAGAGAGAAAATAGGCCCCCTGTCGAAGAATTGCCATTTCTGGTGGTATCAACACTGAAAGTTTGGGATGGGTTGGTGGGGAGGGGGATAGGGTCTAATGTTGTTGGCCCAATGACCCCCCTCTTCAGCAACCCAGAATTCCCACCAGCATTGGAGGCCACAACCTTATTAAAATGGCAAAGAAAGGATGATATAAGGGTGGTGCAGCTAATGGAGGGGAATGGACCTCCCTCAATAGAGATTTTAGGTATGGAATATAAAAGAAAGTGGATGCAATATTTGCAACTTCAAAAGTTTATTATCTCTCTCATGAAGAGAGGAAATTGGACAGACCACCTACCAATCCAGAAAAGCTATTTCTACAAGAAAATAAGCCGAAACATATATTATCTAGGGTATATAAATGTTTAATGTCTGAAAACAAAGACCAGGAGATTAGTTATATTACAAAATGGGAAGAAGAGCTAGGGATTGATATCCCTAAGATTAA
The DNA here is from genome assembly GCA_037952835.1 of Lithobates septentrionalis. Classification (NCBI taxonomy): domain Eukaryota; kingdom Metazoa; phylum Chordata; class Amphibia; order Anura; family Ranidae; genus Lithobates; species Lithobates septentrionalis. The sequence goes on from JBBDGP010000432.1 coordinate 367,932, forward strand.
ATGGGAAAAGCATTTATATTAATTCATAAATTATCTTTTTCCATTAGACATCAAGAAAGAAATTATAAATTACTAGCTAGATGGTATAAATGCCCCGTAGACATGCATAAAATAAATCCAGAGAATGAGGACATCTGTTGGAGATGTCGGGCGACAAAGGGCTCTTTGTCACATATATGATATTTTTGTCCGGGGGTTCAGACATTTTGGAATTAAATCTATAAAATATATCGGGCTGCGACAGGAATGAATTTACAACCAGATATATTGGTTTCAGTATTATCAATGATTCCAGGATCAGTAAAGAATATAAAAAATGGTATTTTAAAACATTTTCTGACGGCATCACGGACTACTTTTGCTAGAAAGTGGAAGAGTAGGACAGCCCCCTCCATAGATGAGTGGATGAGCGAGATGAGCGAGATGTGTTCTGTGGAGGAAAGGTTGATGATTGAAAAAGGCCTAAAAAAAAATATTAATAACAGCATGGGAAGTGTGGGAACAGTTTAGAATATCGTTGTCTATGTTAAGGGAAATATAGGATATATGATTGAATAGTGACATGGAGAGGGGAAAGAGGGAGAGGGAGAGAGACGGAGGGTGGAGCACCTTTGTAATTTTTTTTTTTGTAGTAATAGATGGTGTTAGCATGGGGTATATGAGGAGGCGGGTGGGGGAGTTATGAATGGATGTGAGAATGAAGATAACTGGGCCATGGACTTAACACAATGGTAAAGTTAGCTAATAGGTGGCCAGGAATGGAACTTATGTGCATATGTGTAAGTGAATTGTATTTTCATATACTGTTAGATAAGAACAGTTGTGTAAATGTTGGTTTATAATAAATGTAAAAATGTTTTTGATAAATAAAGATATATAAAAAAAAAAAACTTTACAACCTCACACTCAATTCCCTCTTGTCTGATATATATATGGATTAGAATCCCAGAACAAATGTGACCCCAATCAGAATATGTCCACAACTCTTAGCAAACTACAAGAAGAGCTAAGAAACCTGCTAACACAGCAATGTGAAAAAATTCTCTCCCGTCTAAAAGCAAATTCCTATGCAAACACGAATAGAGCAGGCAAACACCTTGCAAATAGAATACAAATAGCCCAAGCTAAATCTAGAATCACACATCTAATTTACCTCACACTACACCACAAAATTACCAACCCCCAGGATATAGCAAACCAATTTGCTGATTACTAAGGGGCTTTATATAACCTGAGGGATGACCCAAACACTCCCCAGCCTTCGGGAGAGGACATCAAAAATTTCCTAATGAAATTGAATCTCCCTACCCTCTCAGAGGCACATCTACTTAAAGTGAATGCTCCTTTCACAACCAATGAAATTGAACACACCATAACATCCCTCCCCAATGGGAAATCTCCAGGCCCAGACTGTTTTTCCAAAGAATAATTCAAATGTTTTAAAATTATTTTATCCCCACACTTACTACAAGTCTACACTAAAGCAGCCCACTCCTCCTCCTTCCCCAAGGAGATGCTAACAGCTTTTGTTGTCATCTTGCCTAAGCCAGGAAAAGATCCTACAACACCGGCCAATTTTAGGCCAATATCCCTTCTAAACACAGACATCAAAGTATACGTGAAAATACTAGCCAAACGCCTTACAAAGATCATTCCATCTTTAGTTAAAAGTGACCAGATGGGATTCATATGGGGTAGACAAACTTCTGATGCTACAAGAAGAGTCCTCAATATTGTACACTATGCAGAACAAACTCGAACACCTCCTCTGCTGCTCTCCATTGATGCAGATAAGGCATTCGACAGAGTACACTGGCAATATACAGTATCTCACAAAAGTGAGTACACCCCTCACATTTTTGTAAATATTTTATTATATCTTTTCATGTGACAACACTGAAGAAATAAACAAGATATTTGGGGGGCACACCCTAAAAGATGCATTAAAGATGGTGCAGCCATAAGACCATACAACAGAACAAAATATTACAGCGCACACATGCAAAAAAGACATTTACCTCCAGCAAGGCTTATTTAAAACACCTAAAAAAATTTCAAAAAAACATTATCAATGTCTAGGTGTTTTAAATAAACCTTGCTGGAGGTAAATGTCTTTTTTGCATGTGTGCGCTGTAATATTTTGTTCTGTTGTATGATCGTATGGCTGCACCATCTTTAATGCATCTTTTAGGGTGTGCCCCCCAAATATCTTGTTTGTCTATTGCAGTGTTTCTCAAATCCAGTCCTCAAGGCGCCCCAACAGGTCATGTTTTCAAGATTTCCCTGAGATGAAACGGCTGTAGTAATTACTAAGGCAGTGAAACTGATCAAATCACCTGTGCAAAATAATGGATAGCCTGAAAACATGACCTGTTGGGGCGCCTTGAGGACTGGAGTTGAGAAACACTGGTCTATTGTATGGATTCTGACCAAATCCTTTTTGGGTGAGGAGCACCCCACTCCCTCATCAGTGCCTCCCATTAGTGTCCACCTGTGTCATGGGTGGAGACCTCAAGTTCTCACATATGGAGGAGTGTATTGCTCCCATGGTTCAGAGAAGCAGGATCTCCCAGTCTATAGATAGTGTAGGACCCACTAATCATGGGGTACTTTGTCGCAGTAAGTAAGCTTAAGCACCATATATCAATATGGTGTGACCAAATCCCCATATTTTTTTATAATGTTTTTTGAAAATGTTTGGGTGTTTTAAATAAGCCTTGCTGGAGGTAAATGTCTTTTTTGCATGTGTGATGCAGTCAATGTGCTGCCCTTAGGCTGGCCCCTGGAGGGCATCCTGCCTCGTTGGTGATGTGCCGCCTCCTCCTCCTCCTCTCTCCTATCAGGCACCCATGTTGAGTCAGTGACCTCATCATCCCCTCCCTCCTCATCACTGGAGCAAACCTGGCAGTATGCTGCAGCAGGGGGAGCATGACTTCCAGATTGCTGTCCTTCTTGGGCACCCCCTCTGTCCGTGCTCATGTTACTGCCTTCATCGAGCTCAGTATGATCATCAGAGCCTTCCAAACGCTGGGCATCCTCCTGGAGCATGTACCCAACACTGTGGTCAAACAGTTCGAGGGACTCCTCAGGAGGACATGGTGGGGCTAGGGAAGGAGTCACTGATGACATTGAGCCGAGGGAAGATGCGGCTGCTTTTCCAGACAAAGTACCCTGGGCATGGGTGAGAGAGGATGAGGAGGATGAGGACGGCTTGGTCATCCACTCGACCAAGTCTTCCGCATGTTGTGGCTCAACACGGCCAGCTGCCGAAAAAAAAAAAATATATATATATATATATGTACTGATACTGCAGCTTGCAATATCAACTGCCTGTCTGTAGTATGAGAACACCACCAACCTTCTACAGGTAGCTTTAGCTGAACACTGTGGGTTGGACGCACCCCACCAACTTGTAGGTTTAGCTGAACACTGTGAGCAGGACGCACTGCACTAACTGTAAATAGTCTAGCTGCCTGACTGTGGTACTAATAGGATCAAAAGAACACCAGTAATTTTCTTCAGGTAGCTGTATATACTGTAACAAGACAAGCCTGCCTGTCAGTAAGAAGATAACAGGAACGGATCTAGCTGAACACTGTGAGCAGGACGCACTGCACTAACTGTAAATAGTCTAGCTGCCTGACTGTGGTACTAATAGGATCAAAAGAACACCAGCAATTTTCTTCAGGTAGCTGTATATACTGTAACAAGACAAGCCTGCCTGTCAGTAAGAAGATAACAGGAACGGATCTAGCTAAACACTGTGAGCAGGATGCACTGCACTAACTGTAAATAGTCTAGCTGCCTGACTGTGGTACTAATAGGATCAAAAGAACACCAGTAATTTTCTTCAGGTAGCTGTAAATACTGTAACAAGACAAGCCTGCCTGTCAGTAAGAAGATAACAGGAACAGATCTAGCTGAACACTGTGAGCAGGACGCACCCCACTAACTTGTAGGTTTAGCTGAACACTGTGAGCAGGACGCACCGCACTAACTTGTAGGTTTAGCTGAACACTGTGAGCAGGACACACCCCCCTAACTTGTAGGTTTAGCTGAACACTGTGAGCAGGACACACCCCCCTAACTTGTAGGTTTAGCTGAACACGGTGAGCAGGACGCACCCCACTAACTTGTAGTTTTAGCTGAACACTGTGAGCAGGACGCACTGCACTAACTGTAAATAGTCTAGCTGCCTGACTGTGGTACTAATAGGATCAAAAGAACACCAGCAATTTTCTTTAGGTAGCTGTATATATTGTAACAAGACAAGCCTGCCTGTCAGTAAGAAGATAACAGGAACGGATCTAGCTGAACACTGTGAGCAGGACGCACTGCACTAACTGTAAATAGTCTAGCTGCCTGACTGTGGTACTAATAGGATCAAAAGAACTTCAGCAATTTTCTTCAGGTAGCTGTATATACTGTAACAAGACAAGCCTGCCTGTCGGTAAGAAGATAACAGGAACGGATCTAGCTAAACACTGTGAGCGGGATGCACTGCACTAACTGTAAATAGTCTAGCTGCCTGACTGTGGTACTAATAGGATCAAAAGAACACCAGTAATTTTCTTCAGGTAGCTGTAAATACTGTAACAAGACAAGCCTGCCTGTCAGTAAGAAGATAACAGGAACAGATCTAGCTGAACACTGTGAGCAGGACGCACCCCACTAACTTGTAGGTTTAGCTGAACACTGTGAGCAGGACGCACCGCACTAACTTGTAGGTTTAGCTGAACACTGTGAGCAGGACACACCCCCCTAACTTGTAGGTTTAGCTGAACACGGTGAGCAGGACGCACCCCACTAACTTGTAGTTTTAGCTGAACACTGTGAGCAGGACGCACTGCACTAACTGTAAATAGTCTAGCTGCCTGACTGTGGTACTAATAGGATCAAAAGAACACCAGTAATTGTCTTCAGGTAGCTGTATATACTGTAACAAGACAAGCCTGCCTGTCAGTAAGAAGATAACAGGAACGGATCTAGCTGAACACTGTGAGCAGGACGCACTACACTAACTGTAAATAGTCTAGCTGCCTGACTGTGGTACTAATAGGATCAAAAGAACACCAGCAATTTTCTTCAGGTAGCTGTATATACTGTAACAAGACAAGCCTGCCTGTCAGTAAGAAGATAACAGGAACGGATCTAGCTGAACACTGTGAGCAGGACGCACTGCACTAACTGTAAATAGTCTAGCTGCCTGACTGTGGTACTAATAGGATCAAAAGAACACCAGTAATTTTCTTCAGGTAGCTGTAAATACTGCAACAAGACAAGCCTGCCTGTCAGTAGGAAGATAACAGGAACGGATCTAGCTAAACTGAATACAGTGTATATATATATATGCAACACCTGGATGCATATATATACACAATACACTGCAAGTGCAGCTAACTGACTGACTGTTCTGCCTAATCTATCTAACTCAAATCAAATGTCACTGTCTGTGTCTCTCTCTCTCTCTCTCTCTCTCTCTCTCTCTCTCTCTCTCTCAATGAACGCCGGAACACACACTACACAGGGCCGCCGTGCAGGCGGCCTTATATAGTATGGGGCGTGTACTAAATCCCCTGAGCCATAATTGGCCAAAGCCTCCTTGGCTTTGGCCAATTACGGCTCTCTGTTCAGACGGCGCTGTGATTTGCCAAGCATGCGGGTCATAGTGCATGCTTGGCCAATCATCAGCCAGCAATGCACTGCGATCTCGCAGTGAATTATGGGCACAAATTTGGCGCGAACGGCCCATATCGTTCGCAATTCGGCGAACGGGCGAACAGACGATGTTCGAGTCGAACATGTGTTTGACTCGAACACGAAGCTCATCCCTACTCAACAGGGTTGTCCACCATCACCAACCATCTTCAACCTAATGATTGAACCTCTAGCAGAAACAATTCGGACACATCCTTTAATATCCGGCTTCAAATTCCACTCTACTAAACATGTGATAAGTCTCTTTGCTGATGATGTGATCCTAATTATGACAGATCCAATAAACTCACTCCCACATGCCCACCAAACATTGTCTCAATTTAGTACCATATCATACTTAAAGGTCAATTACTCTAAATCCCTAATTCTACATCTTGGCCTAAGCGTGGCAATCAAACAAAACCTACAACAAAAATTCCCCTTCAAGTGGAGTTCACAAGGAATCCCATATCTGGGTATTACCTTGACACATAATATATCATCCCTAACTGAGGCCAATTTAAACCCACTAATAGTCAAAGTCAAGGAACAGCTACGCCACATCTCAAAGCATGAACTATCTTGGGTAGGGAGACTGGCAGCCTTCAAGATAGCCATACTCCCCCAAATTCCTTAATGTTTTGGGCTCTACCCCTCCACATATCAAATCAATACCTCCAAACCCTATTGATTCTCCTGCAAACCTTTTTTATGGAATAACAAGAGAGCAAGATGCCAACATGCTAACTTGACTAGTCGGCGGAGCAGGGACAGTAGACATCTGTGACTATTTTGGTTCAGAGAAAAGGACATTCCACTTTGGACAGAAATAGAAGCAGCACTAGCCCCTACTTTCAACCTAAGAACCCTTCTAAACTGTAATTTCTGGAAACCCTGGGATATCTCATTACTGACTGCACCCACTCAAGCATCTATCCCAGCTTGGAGATGCCTGCACCAGCAACTGGACACAAAAAAACTCACAATTATCCGACCACCTCTTACACATTCTGGAAGCTCTGAGTCCCACAACGCCTATTAGATGCCTCTCACAACACGGCATACAGTCTATTAAAGACTTTGTGCAAGGTCCTAATCCCAAAACGGTAGAAACAATGATAACTGTATACAAGCTTCCAAGAGAACATAATTTCACATGCGCTCGCATTGTTCACTTCCTGATCAAGACTCCCATCCCTAAATTTAGCATACACCCCAGGATATGGTCTTTCTATACTTCACCAAAGCCATTAGATAGAGAAATTTCCTTCTTTTACAATATCCTCCAAAACAAACATACCTTTAAAAAAACACAACAATGACCAAATGGGAAAAAGACCTCCACTCCACAATTTCTCCCCTGCAAAGATCCTTTAGAGCAATTCATCAAGCATCTCATTGCACTATGCGCTGGGAAATGACACTCAAAATCACACACAGATGCTACTACACACCATACCGTTGGGCAAATTCTCATACTCATCATCACCTAAGTGTTGGCGAAACTGTGAGCAAATAGGGCACCTGCTACACATCCTGTGAGAATGCCCCAGCTTAACGAGCTATTGGAAACAAGTTTTCAAACTTATATCTTCATTAATGGGCATAAAATCACCTCCTAATCCCAAACTAGCACTCCTCAACATCGGCATAGATCTTTACCCAAGTTCGGATAGAATTGTAGTTACACACATCCTACTTGCAGCCCCATCAACCATTGTCAGAAAATGAAAGTCGAATATCTGCCCCAACCTCTCTGAGGTGACCTCTTTGGTACAACAAAATTACATCTATGAACAAATACTGGCCCTCAACTCCCTTACCAGTGCAAAATTTGAAAAACAATGGGAAACATGAACGAGTAGGAATATGAGCCTACCATCATATAGCTAGGCCAACTATACAAGACCATCCCATTTACTAAACCATGCCATTTGTTATTGGCAAACTCTGTAATATCTGTTCAGATCTCTAAAATTCTCTACTGGCAGTCCAACACATACCAATCAGTAAGGATTGTACCAATACCCAACAGTTGCACCAATAACTTACAATCTGTACTAATTTCTATAATTATAGATCCACCATCATGCTTTCGCCATTAACTATTCTACACGAATGCCTAATTGTTTGTACTCCTTGTGTACCATATCTGTATATCCTTTTATACCTTTTATATCTCTATGTATACAGGTTTGTATACCTCTTTTCCTTTGTGTACTTTTTCTAATATATCAATAAAAAACTATTGATTCAAAAAATAAAGCAATAAACTCAATTAGTATCTCTCCCTATTCAGAATTGTCAGCTCTCTCCCAAATGGCTCTCCGAAAAAGACACTGACAATATGGTTGTGAGAGCATGTATAAAAAGTACAAATACTTTGATGCAATATAAAAAAACTAAATATGTTTTTATTAAGGCATCAAAACACAACAAAAAAAAGCAAAAAAAGTAAAGTAAAAAAACATACACTGTTATTAAGAAGCATAAAATCCAGTTCATACAATCCATAAACAATATAGCATTCTTGCAAATAGGTTCTATTATTAACCGCTTCCCGACCGCCTCACGTAGATATACTGCGGCAGAAGGGCACGTACAGGCAGAATTACGGGCGTCAATTTTGTTTGGAAGCCACGTCGCACGACTGCGCAATTGTCAGTTAAAGCGACGCAGTGCCGAATCGCAAAAAGCGCTCTGATCTTTGGCCAGCCAAATGGTCCAGGGCTTAAGTGGTTAAGTGTAGGGACCCTAATATGTGACTGGGCTGCATTTGAGGGGAAGGGACACTGGAGCAGAGGCTGAAAAAATGTGCAAACCAAGTGCATGTGGAGTTAATATCTAAGAACTAAGAGAACAAAGTATGGCAGAGACAGTTGGCAGGGAGGAGAAGGTAGGAACAAGCAAAAAGAAACTACAGAAAATGCTGGAAATGGGAGAAACAAATGTTTGTAAAATCCCAGCTGGAAGAAGGAGGGGAGAGAGACAAGGCAAAGGAGATATAATTGAGAAGATTCAAAGCTGACTCACAGAGATAATATAGGCGCCTGGATTGGAAAAGCATCTGACAATGGTGTATGTCAAGTTTAAATCCTTCATTAAACAGGAAAGGACTAATAAGGCGGGGGGGGGGGGGGGGGTCTGGGCAGCCAGTGCATGTGAGCAGGGACTAAGCTGTGCCAGAAAAGGGGCTGAAAGGAGCCAGAGGGCTAGAGGTGGGGTTGGGGGCATAGCAAAAGACATGAATGTATGTGAGCAGGAACTATGTTATTCCAAACCATACTGGGGCTAAAAATGGTCAGAGGACTGAAGGCCGGGCAAAGGAAAAAACAAGTAATGAATGGATACATGAATACATGATGTGACTGAACATTCGAGATGTGGAACTTTTTTTACAGTGTCTTTGCTTTCTTTTAAACCATCAGGTGTAAGAGTATTAAGTAGTAAAATCCCAAAAATTTCTCTTTGGCATAGTTTCTTGAATCAGTTATACTGAATGGATGGAGGTACTTGCTCAGTGATGGTTACTGTACATAGATCAACATCTCTATTGTGCATGCTTGCAAAAAAGCGTGATACACTGTGGTCTTTTGTATTAAATTTTGATATTGTAGCAGTTTTTGTTAAGCCTGTTCCTAAATATTTGTATGGTTCTACCTACATATCATAATTTACATGGGCAAGTGATCACGCAATTGACATAGTCAGAGGAGAAGTTCACCCAGGATTTGATGGGCCCTGACATTCCGTTGCTGTTGGACATTATTGAATGGCTTTTGTCAGAGACTGTCCTGCAGCAGTTCTTTCTTAAATAATGGATCCGCAAGCAGTATTTTCCATATTTTGATTAGTGTGTTACAGATGTCTGTATGATTCTTGCTCTACCGTGTGATAAATGCCAATGACCTGTTTTGCCTCTCAGACGGTTCTCTTGGGGTGGGCTTGAGGCAATCGGGGTGGGCTTGAGGCAATTGGCTTGTGCTAACTCCCTTGCTCTCAGATAGGTGCTTTAAATTAAAGAGGAGGGCCAGTCAAAAAAAAATAAATTGATAAAAGTCAGCAGCTACAAATACTGCAGCTGCTGACTTTTAATTGGACACTTACCTGTCCCAGGGTCCAGCGATGCGGGGGATCGAAGCCCCGCTCGTCTCCCCCTCCATTCAGCGGCGCCGGCATTGCAACTGTGAATTCAATATTCCAGTCGCACACGTTCCCGGATAAACGGCATAGAGCATTAACGGGTGCTGTAACGATTACCAGTTGGGTTCTGGAAGCATCAAACAGAAGTACATCTTCGCCAGCACACCATGGATCAGCAAACAAGGTTGTCCAAAAAAGGTTTTTTAATCGAAAATGGTCACATCACAAGGGGGGTTTCGGGGCCGCGCAGGACCCCTTCGTCAGGCAAGTGATGGGGTGAACAGTGAAATACAACATATATATAGTGGTCACCAATAATGAGAACAACAAGTGCAGAGTGAGAGAAATAGTCCCCTCCCCCTCCCATTGACGTCAATCTGACATCAGAATCCCGCCTGGATCATTTGAAAATCCTAGTTTGTATAGATACTGCATAATCATAACCATACTGGCAAGCCTACAATGATATAATACCAAGTGGCGTCAGTAACTATCATGAATCGTGTGCGATCGGCAATGGTTGCCGATTCCGCCCGCTCGGGGTACACTGTTGCCTAGGACCCAGCGACTGTCAGTCAGCTGGAGGTCCAGGGAGCCAATAGCATGGCGCCGCGTGTGTAGCGCATGCGCCCGGCTCGCTGGCAACCACTGAATACGAAGGACGCCTGGCAGCGGGGCCGCCGTCGTCACGGTAACCCGTGACGTGCGGCCGACGCCACGTATGGTAACCAAGGGGAGGAGGGAGCGAACGGGGAGAGGAGAGAGGGGAAAGGAAAAGCGATAAAGCGGGGAAGAGCAAGTATAGGTGCTGAAAGAAAAAGTGTGTGGGTGAAGAGTAAAGGAAAGAGATGCCGTGACAAGAACAAAGGAATGAAATGTAAAATAGAACGGAATAAAGTGTATGAGAGCGACATGTCAGGGTGAAAGAAGGAAAAAAACATACAAGGGGGGAAGGAAAGAAAAAGGGGACAAAAAGGGGAAAAAAAGGGGGGAAGAAAAAGGGGGGAGAAAAGAGAGGAAGAAAAACAAATAAAATCAAATAGATGGAATATAGTGAATAAAGCACAGAGTGCAAGGGAATATAAGACAAGTAACAGTGCGTAGGGCAGGGAACAATATTTACAATAAAGGAAAGGAAAAGAAAAGGAGAAAGGGAAGAAAAAAGGAAAGAGGGAAAGAAGGAAAAAAGCAAAAAGAAAAAGAAAATAGAAAAAAGAAAAAAGAAGAGAGAAAAAAAAAAGGAAAAAAAGGAAAAAAAAGGAAAAAAAAGGGAAAAAAAGGAAAAAAAGAAAAAAGGAAAAAAAGAAAAAAGGAAAAAAAGGAAAAAAAGGGAAAAAAAGAAAAAAAGAAAAAAGGGAACAGCGGCAAAAAAGGGGAAAAAAAAGGAAAGAAAAAGGGAAAAAGAAAAATGAGGGGAAAGAAAAGAGGAAAAGAAAGGGGAAAAGGAGAAAAAAGGAGAAAAAAGAAAAGGAAGAGAAAAAAAAGGGAAAAAAAAGGAAAAAAAGGGGGAAAAAAAGAGGAAAAAAAAGGGGAAAAGAAGGATAAGGGAAATAAACAAAAGGAGGGGGGGGGGGGGACTAAGAAGAAAGAGGGGAAAGGGAAACCGAGGGGAAGGGGAAAAAAAGGGGGGGGGGAAGTGAGGAGAAGGTGAAATCAAAGAGGGGTGGGGGGTTGGGGGGGGGGAGGGGAGAGAGAGGAGAAGAGGAAAGGGGAAGAAGGAATCTGGGGATATCAAGTGTGATTGCCAGCGGGAGCCCGAGGGCTAGATAATGCCCAATAAATGTAATTCAGCTGGATAATGCCCAATAAATGTAGTTGGGAATACGGTAACGGACTCATTGTCATAAATACGATAATACAAAAACAAAAACGGTTAGAATGCCCACTGGATGATTACCACTGATAAATGCCAGATGTATAAAAGAAATAAGAAGGCAGAAAAAGATCCCCAAAGGGGAGAGTAGTACCAGGTATATATAAACATACAAGGTAAATAAACATCCGATGAGTAATTGCTAGACTGATATCAAGATGATCAAAATTGCACATTTTAAATCATAATGATAACCATATCCTGGATGGAAAAGAAAACATACATGTGAAACAATCATCTTTCATCAATAAAGTATGTAAACGACAAGTTAGTATTGAGTCCCCCAGGGTGTACCGTGCCCAAGGTATAAATCCAGTAGGCCTCACGGCGGACAAGTAACAGATTCCGGTCCCTTCCTCTATGGGGAGGTTTGATGTGCTCAATCACCATCCCACGGAGCTCATGTGTTTGATGTTTAGCTGTTACAAAGTGTAATGCCACCGGTTTGTTGGGATCAGCCTGTTCACCCTTTTCAGTTTTGGCCAGGGCGACCCCGATGTCGCTTCTGTGTTTCTGGAATCTTTTCTTAAACGGGCCAACAGTCTTACCCACATATGATAATGTACAGGGGCATTTCAGCACATATACGCAAAAATCGGTATTGCAGTTTTCCATATTTTGTTTAGTGTGTTACAGATGTCTGTATGGTTCTTGCTCTACCGTGTGATGAATGCCAATGACCTGTTTTGCCTCTCAGACGGTTCTCTTGGGGTGGGCTTGAGGCAATCGGGGTGGGCTTGATGCAATTGGCTTGTGCTAACTCCCTTGCTCTCAGATAGGTGCTTTAAATTAAAGAGGAGGGCCAGTCAAAAAAAAAATAAATTGATAAAAGTCAGCAGCTACAAATACTGCAGCTGCTGACTTTTAATTGGACACTTACCTGTCGCAGGGTCCAGCGATGCGGGGGATCGAAGCCCCACTCGTCTCCCCCTCCGTTCAGCGGCGCCGGCATTGCAACTGTGGGCGCCGGGCTGTGGCTTCATGGCCTGGCACCCACTGCGCATGCGCGAGTGGCGCCGCGCGCCATGATTGGCCGCTCAGTCACCTGGGACCTGTAATGGGTCCCAGATGATTGACAGGAGGGAGGGAGCAGAGCTGAGCCCTTCCAGTGTCGAGACGGAAGTTATGTCACCAGCCCAGGCACTGAAAGAGGCAGACTACGAGGGACCCCCTAGCAACAGGCATTTAGAGGTGAGTAAAAAAAAAAATATCCAAATGTTTTTTTGTATTTTTTTTTAGAATTTTTCATGTAGTTTATTTTTTTTTTTTTGGGTGGAACCCCACTTTAAGCTTTCAGGTATCATTTTGCATGAAACCGATCTTTGAAGGTGTTGGCTTGTTTTTCAAAGTATTTTTATGTGGTACAATTTGTTCTCAATAGTTTGAATTGCCCAAACAGAATTTATCTAAGCCAAGGTTTGTGGTAGCAGCTGGTGACATTTAGGTAGCTTTTACTATCTACTTGCTTGAAGTAGTTTTTACTTGTTATGGTTCCATCTTCATTGCCCATCAGGTTGACGTCCAGGTAGTTGATCTGATCAGGATGGCTAAAGACAGACCCATCATTTAAATGTTGAACAACTGCACCAATTTCACTAGTGTCTCTATTCCAGATAAAGATAAAAGGATAAGTTCGCCTTTTTGGGCAGAATTTCCCTTTTCTAATAACTAGAAGCATTTTCCAATGCCATTCCTGGCCCAGCTTCCCAATGTGCTTCTCTCTCACTTTATTCACATGATATTTAGAATCGTGTCAGTCTTGTTGCATCTTTGAATTGATTTTCAGATTACATCACTTCCTATAGCTTGTATCAGCATTCACTTTCTGTTAGGTCATCTCTCAGAAGCCATCACTTCCTTGTTGCATCACAGAAGAGGGCGTGATAGAGTGTGTTCACCACTCTGGACCACACCTCCCTCATTACAATACCACCTTCCACCCACTTCCTATACATTCTGATTGTGTTGTACAAGGGCCTGACTAACGTGCTACAAATTGAATGGATTGTTCAGATTTGTCTTTCTATTCCATAGTTCTGGTAAATATAAAGGAACATAGGAGGGAGTGGGCAGAGACACTCAGTCATGAGGCCTCATTCACATCTCCACCTAACAAAAATGCATAGTCACACATAGGGCAGCCCATTCACTTGAATAGACTTCCCTATCTGCAACAATCACCCCAGAGAAGCTCCAGAACTGTTTTTGGAGCACGCATGGTGCAGTTTTCAGTGTGTTTGCCGCACTTGGGGAGCCTTTAACATGTGATGACAACACAAACACGATGTACATTTGCAGCATTTATGAAACGCATTGATAAGCGCACATTTTCTGTGCAGTTTGCCATGCGTTTGAAAACACACAGATGTGAATGGAGCCTCCTTGTTCTTATGTAAATGAACCAATTTCACTTTCAGGTCCCATTCACACCTAGAGTAGTGGGAGTGCATGGTTTTTGGCTCGTTTTTCCAGTGACACACATAGGACACCCACCTAGCAAAGTAGCTCATAGGACATTTTTGTAAATTTGTTAAGGCATTTGTCACCTGTTTTTTCATGTGGCAAAATGTGTGTTTTCTTCTGTGTTTGGTGTGCAGTGAACAATTAATGACACTGAAAGCGCTACTAGGTAATTTTAGGTGTATAAATGTGGCCATACAATATACAATCTGATTGTACAATCTCTTTACAATCTCCTTTAGATTTATCAAAACTATATAATAGGAGGAGACACCCTCAATCCAATCACTCTGTATCCAATCAGGCAGGCACTTGCACTACATCAGGGATGTCCCGTAGGCTGCATGTGGCCCCAGAGAATTTATCATGCAGCCTGAGCCCGTCCGAAGGGCCACTGGGAAAGTCAGGCAAATTCACACATGGAGAAATGCCGGTGGTGCTGTGAAAATTTAGTTGATGGGTGAAGGTATGCTAATGAGGACACCTGGTAAACTTTTTCCTGGGTCATACTGGCTGGTCCGTCCTGTGCTTATACCAGGAAGTTTCTGAAATGATCTTTAAACTACAGCCATGGACCAGGTCTGGTCTTCAAAACCAAAGAAAACTTGTATTTTCAGGTGTAGCACTAACTCTCAGTGGAGCTGCTGGTTTAAGTGGGCTTGTTACCTTCACTCTCGACACCCCTGTTTCACCAGCACCGGGTCTAGGGTTCCGTTAAGTTTACCTCTGGACGATAAAAGCACCAACACTTGAGTACGTTTTCAATGCTTTATTGAACCAAGTAACGAAGGAAGTAGCAGGAAAGAGGCAGGAGGGAAGCTGCAGGGAAGCTCAAATACCTTTCTTTAGGATTCTTGAGAACATCCTTTAAAGTTGAATATTGTAATCGGATGTAATCCCCTTGTGGGACACAATCTTTGCTCGCCTGGATAGACCTCTCTCACTTGCCTAGCAGCCAGTACGTAGCACGAACAAAAGTCTCTGCCACAGACTTGATTGAAATAAACTCGTAGAATCCTCTGCCACAGGATGTATTAAATTTTGCGGTGAACGCCAGACACAGTACTTGGACCTCTAAGCCAACCCGGCAGTACTATGCTGTAGAACTACTTTAGGATACGTCCTCCAACCGAGTCACCAGGCCCCTCTCCAGACCAGCACTCTGCATGATCCTTCCATGATGGGTCCTCCCCTGGGATCTTCTTGGTTGTCCATCTTCTTCACTCTGGATAGACAGCTCAGGACCATTCCTCGGCTGCTGTGGTAGGCCCCAGACATGCCTCTTGGCCCACCCACGTGCCGCAGCGACGCGGGCCTCCGGAACGGAGGACCACGAGGTAGCACTCTAACGCATACCTGTCGGCCAGGAGGGCCAGCAGGTGGATGTAAAACGAACCCCAAAACATGGCGTCTCGCCCATAAATACCCTCTCCCAGAATGCAACTCGTAGGACCACCTCCACCGAGTTGTCTCTGGGACAGAGGAGCACCCATATGCTTTGACGCGTTGCCCTTCCAACACCAGCCAATGGTAACAGCGACACCCACCGGCTCAGTGTGGAAACACGCAACATCAGCCAAGCTGGAACAGAGGCAAATCTAACTCCCTTAAAGATTCCCTTAGCAGTTCACTAAATTTACCTATCAGATGGTAGATCATAAATCTACCAGCATTACACATGCAACCAGAGGTATATTACTGGTATATTGGTACATAGGGGAGCTGGATTTTAGAAAAAAAAAAAAAGTGAACTTAGCCTTTAAGTCATCAATATAAAGCCTGCAGAATCTGTTATGCTCATGGAAAGGATTGTTGGTATAGATCAGTGATGGCGAACCTTGGCACCCCAGATGTTTTGGAACTACATTTCCCATGATGCTAATGCACTCTGCAGTGTAGTTGAGCATCATGAAAAATGTAGTTCCAAAACATCTGGGGTGCCAAGGTTCGTCAACACTGGTATAGATAAACTCTTGCATGTTTGATTTGCATAGCTGGGTGTGAAACACATTCTCAGTCACCCTCCCTCTGAACTTAATATAGAACTTATCTAAAAAAGAAAAACAGTTCAAAAGGATATAGTCAAAACATTGGAGTATAAAATCAGCTTGTACCCTTGGTATAAGAGGATCAGACAAAGGTATTTGCTTACTGCTGATATCTCATTGCCATGAGTAATATTTGTGTATAGTGATGAAACATCTAGTATAAGATAGCTGTATCCTTTTTCCCAATAGATATAATTCAGATGAATGAGAAGGTCTTTTGTGAAGGATGGATGATTTTGGAAAAAACTTTTGTAAATGATGATCCATATACTGAGAGAGGTTTCAAGTAAGTGAGTTGATCTCAGAGATATTTGGTCTGCCTGGAGGATTAGTCAGGGCTTTGTGGATCTTTAGTAGATGGTAAAAATTAGGCACTCCAGGGTTGCAAACTTTGAAGAATTACAGTATTTTTAATTTTTGGTGAGGAGCCCATTGGCAGAGCCTTCTATAAGTGTGAAAAGTTCCAGTTTATAGGATTCTGTTAGATCTGTGTCTAGTGTTTTTTAGTAGGTTGCATCTCCTAGGATCCTCGCTGTCTCCCTAAGGTAGCCTGCACTATTCTGGATCACAATTGCTCCACCTTTGCCTACATTCCTAATTATGATTTCTGGGTTTATTTGAGATTAGATAATGCTTGATGTTCTTTTGTGTTAGTTTGTATAATGTTTGGTCTTTCTTTTGATTCAATTAATTTGTACGTGATGACGTACGACCGGACTAAAACAAGGAAGTTCATAGCCAGTAGCCAATAGCTGCCCTAGCGTCGATTTATGTCCGTCGGACTAGCATACAGACGAGCGGACTTTTCGACCGGACTCGAGTCCATCGGACAGATTTGAAACATGTTTCAAATCTAAGCCCGTCAAACTTTTGAGAAAACAAAGTCCGCTGGAGCCCACACACGATCGAATTGTCCAAAGGAATCCGGTACGCCGGACCAAGTATACCGTAAAGTCCGATCGTGTGTACGCGGCATTAGAATTGGCGTGGTGGTATTTTCTATTGTCTTGAGATATTAACAATCCAGGAAAGTACAAATACCCCCCAATTGACCCCTTTTTGGAAAGTAGACAGTCCAAGGTATTTAGTAAGAGGCATGGTGAGTTTTTTTAAGTTGTAATCTTTTCCTACAATTCTTGGGAAAATTAAGATTTTTCTTTTTTTTTTCCACACAAACTTATCGTATTGACAGGTTTTTTTCTTTAACACAGAATCTCAATTTTGAAGGCCCTGAATCACCAGGACAATGGAAATGCCCACAAAATGACCCCATTTTGGAAAGCAAATGCCCCAACGTATAATCTATGAAGCATAATGAGTCTTTTGAACGTTTAATTTTTTCCAGAAGTTTTCGTAAAATGTGGGAAAAAAATGAAAACACATTTTTTTACACAAAGTTGTCCATTTATAAGATATTTTCAACACATTGCATGTACATAGCAAAAATGACACACCAAAATACATTTTATTACTCCTCTTGAGTATGGCAATACCACATGTGTGAGACTTTTAGACAGCCTGGCCACATACAGAGGCCCAACATCCAAGTAGCACCTTCAGGCATTCTAGGAGCAAAATTACACATATAATTCCCTGACTACCAATCACATTTTTTAAGGCCCTTCATATTTCCAACACATAACATGTACATACCAAATAACAAAATATTACCTGTGGTTTTTTGTAGTGCAGTGGTCCACAGAGGAGAGCATTGGTCCAGGCAGCAGGCAGGGATGTGGTCAACGACAGCAAAAGCAATCGTCCAGGCAGCAGGCAGGAATACTGTCCATAGTTAGTACAGGCAGAGATACTGTCAGCACAGCCAAAGCATTGGTCCAGGTAGCAGGCAAAGTTATCCAGGCAGAAATACTGTCCATAGTCAGTAGAGGCAGCAGACAGAGATATGGTCACCACACCCAAAGTGTTGGTCCAGGTAGCAGAAAGAAACATAGTCCATAAAGTCCTGGGTCATTACAGGCAGCGATATGGTCAGCACAGCCAAAGTATTGGTCCAGGCAGCAGGAAGGACCATCAAGCTTAGGGCCAGGGGGACAGGGGTAGAGGCTTCTCCCACCCAAATCTCTTTGAAGCCTCCGGGCAACCAGACCTTGTTCTGGGAACACAGAAAACCAAAAACTGATTTTAATTACTCAGAACGCTATTCTGAAGCCCCTCACATTTGTGAGACCCCTGTGTACTAAAGTTAGAAGGGCAAAAGTTCAGTCCAAGTGGCAGGCAAAAACATGACCGATTAACAGGCCAAAGTCGGTGCACGTGGAAGTCAGAAACGTGGTTAAAACAGCAGGCAAAGGCATCGTCAGTAAACAGGCTGAGGTTGGTGCACGTGGAAGTCAGAAACGTGGTTAAAATGGTACCGATGGTGGTGCTTATGGTGGCTGTGACAGATCTAGATGGGCTGTGACAAATCCAGATGTTCTGTGTAACAGGTTCTCTTTATTGGGGGGGCGTGTTGTGCAGACAGTAATGTAGTAAATTGTTTCACTCACAGATCTCAGATCTCTCCTTCTCTCTCCTCACACGAACGGTGTGTGAGGAGAGAGAAGGAGAGATCCCTTGAAACCGCCACAATGTTTATACTTGTGACCGGCTGTGATCGAACACAGCCGATCAAGTGGGTAAACAGACAATTTCATTGGCTGTTTACCCTGATCAGGGATGGGCTATGTCCGAGGGACACGCACTGTCCCGATCGGCGAGCTGCGCACCCCTAGCGGCGTGCATCTGATTTGTTTTGACATGTGACCAGTTGTGATTGGACACAGCTGATCAAGTGGTAAACAGCCAATTTCATTGAATGTTTACCCTGATCGGGGATGCTCTGTGTCCGAGGGACAAGCGCCATCCCCGATCCCCGCGGTGAGCGAGCCCGGGGGCGCGCAATAGCGGCGCATCCTGGCCGACGTCATATGACGTCCGGTCAGGATATTAAAACCACTTTGCAATTTGTCATTTTGTAATAGTTCAGACGGGAAGTGGTTAATGCAGTTTGCAAGGAAAAACTCCCCCTTACCTGGTCCTTACAGTGACATAGCTCTGTATGCTGTCCTATCACAGCACAGTCTATTAGCACGGAAAAAATCGGTGTCATTAACAAAGCTTCTACATAACCATGATATTACCTACAGATGGGGCTTCCCTGCAAAACTTCTGATCACTAAAGATAAGCGCACTATCACCATCCGCTCTGAGGAAGAGGGGCTACAACTGGTCATAAAATTGTGGCTGATTCCCCCTCAGGAAGGTTTTTAATCTTCCAAATCATCCCCTATTAGGTTCCTCAGGATTGGGAGCAAGTGCCCGGTTGACTGTCAGTTTCTCTATAATGAGATTGTATTAAGCGCCTATTAAGGGACTATTTCTCCACTAACCTTTCACAATTTTTCTAGGAAGGGTGATGCCGGATTTGTCACTTTTTGGGTCTTACTCCCCCAACAATGAAGTGGCTTTTGCCACACAATGCTATTTTTTACTTCTTGTTTGCGTTCAAGTTATTTGACTGTTCTTTACTTTTAGTTCACCTCTTTCAAGCACTAGTACGCAGCAAGACCAAAGTTCTGCACTATCAACAAAAGCATCAATGGTTTCACATGTCACACTCACCTTTGTGTCCACCCAAACTGTGAGTCCTAAATTCACATTTCTTAGTCCACATGCCACTTTCACTTATTCACCACTAGATGGATCCAATGCTCTTCATATCTCTTGTGAGTTACCATGGGGTTTAAAATAATTTCCATAAATGCCCATTGTCTTAATAGCCCAATCAAATGATGATTACTTTGGGATTATGCAAAAAACTGCAAGGAGATGTACTTTGTATGCCTAAAAGCCCCAAAATGTTCTCATGTTCTCATATTTTGCAAACGCTGCAGTAAAAAAGAATGGGGTACTAGAGGCAATTAAAAGCTCTGTGGCATTTCAGTTGCATTCGCAAGTAGCTGACGCTCATGGCAGATTCTTAATATTATTATGCAATATTAACAATGTGACCTTTCCTCTGTTAAACGTGAACTCCTAATGATCTGTGGGGACTTTAACTCCATCATCGACAAACGTTTGGACACCTCACAAAGTATATCTCCCCATAGATGCACCCTTGCTACCTTTCTTCATGAATCCAACCTTTTTGACCCTTGGAGGTGCCTCCACGCATCAGAGAAAGACTATGTTTTCTCCGCTCCCTACAAATCGTACTCCCAAATTGACTTTACCTTAACCAACCTAACCACACTCCAACAAATCTCTAATGCAGAGATCCTTGCTAAGACCTGGTCAGATCAATCTCAGTAACTCTCCAAGAGAAGCACACGGCCCCTCCGGTGTTCCTCTGGCGCAATGACACTTGCCTATACAGGTACATGTCGCTTACACATAAGCTACGTCTTCAGGAGCAATTGACTGAATTTTTTCAATGAAATTCCACCTCTGAAGTGGACGAATTCACATTATGGTGTTCACACAAAGCTTACTGCAGGGGTTTAATGCTTCAATTGTCCTCAAGGGAGAAGAAGCAGAGGTTGCAAGCCCTGTCAACTATGCTAGACAAAATGAAAGCTTTAGAAGCACTCCATAAACAGAATCTCTCCCCTCAAATTTCAAATGAACTACAAAAATACAGATTAGACTTCAAACAACATCTATTATTACAGCATGAAAAATCTTTAAAAAGGTTTAAGGCCACATATTATGCCCTGGGGAATAGAGCTGGTTGCCTGTTGGCTAACTATCTATCTACATTTAAGACAAGCTAAAACCAAATTGTCTTCCCTGCTGCACCCTACTACAGACTCTAATGTTTTCCATCCTAAGGAGATTGCTGACTCCTTTAAAACATATTATGCATATCTTTATAATCTTAAAGATGACCCAGAGACTACCCAACCTACTATTGCTAGCATATCAAATTTTCTATCTGGTATAAATTTACCCTCAGTGACCCCTGACCAGCTTAAATCTTTAAATCTTCCCATTTTTGACAATGAGATTATAGCAGCTGTTAAGACCATGCCAAAAGGAAAATCATCAGGTTCCGATGGCGTTTCAGCCGAATATCACCAAACATTCTCTAATATACTTACGCTGTATTTAGGTAGAATTTTCAATAGGGCAGCGACCTCGGCTTCCTTTCTCCCTGAAATGATAAAGGCAATGATTGTTATATTACCAAAATCAGGGAAGGAACCTGACCGACCTCAAAACTTCCACCCAATCTCATTATTGAACACAGATCTGAAATTATATGCGAAAATAATCGCTAATAGACTGTTAAATGTTTCTCCCACACTAATTCATGGTAGCCAGGTCCAGTTTGTCAAGGGTAGGCAAGCAGCAGATGGTACACAAAGAATGTTCAACCTTTTGAGAATAGCAGAGACAAGCAGATTCCCCATGTTTTTTTTGGCGCTAGATGCAGAAAAAGCATTTGATAGGGTCTATTGGGGATACCTTCATGCCACTTTAACAAAATTTGTTTTTCAGGGTCTAATTCAAAGGCTATTGCAGCACTGTACACTTCCCCCACAGCACAAATTTACACCTCTAATGCATTATCTGAGAACTTCCCAATAACAAATGGGACTCGTCAGGGGTGCCCTTTATCACCTCTTGTATTCTCTTTAGTAATGGAGCCCCTTGCGTCCCCCATAAGGTCCCACCCCTCGATTACAGGAATCATGGTAGCCAATCACCCCCATAAAATGGTGTTGTTTGCAGACAATGTGATTTTGACCCTTACAGATCCTCTAACCTCACTCACAGCAGTTGAATCCACCTTAAATTGGTTTAGTGACATATCCTATTACATGCTTAATATAACTAAGTCATATGCTCCGCTATGCTAGGGTTATCTAAGGTCATCTAAGGGCACCTTGAAAGCTGTAAAGGCCCATATCTGGGCATCACTTATACGGCCCTGTCTTCACAAACTTATGAGACCAATTATAAGACATTGCTACACTCTATCGCCAAAGATTTCTCTCATATTTTTCTCACATACTTCACGGTACATGTGTTTTTTAGATACCCCACAACATCCGCCCCTGAGGAAGTGTTTTTATACACAGAAACGTGTCGGGTTTTGAGGATGTAGCTGTGTGTTCTATTATGCTA
Organism: Lithobates septentrionalis; assembly: GCA_037952835.1. Lineage (NCBI taxonomy): Eukaryota > Metazoa > Chordata > Amphibia > Anura > Ranidae > Lithobates > Lithobates septentrionalis. The sequence continues at coordinate 390,282 of JBBDGP010000432.1, forward strand.
TATATCTGGATATAATATTTTAAACTACAATTTGTATAAATCAATCACTGCCAATGATTTATGGGAATATGTGTTATGTATTTTTATCATGTGCTGATTATGTTATACACTATGAATTGGATGGTATTCTATCATGAACATGTATATAGATTATGGCATTTATCCATTGATCGATTTTTGTATATAGAATATGGCATTTATCCATTGATTCACTTTATATGAATTATACTATCTTCGTGCAATTTTTTACCTCCTATTCTAATAAACTGTATTTCATTCACCCACATGAGTCAACCACTTCATTCAAAGTCCCAAGTCCCCCCCTCCAAAAGCCTCTATCCCCGGTGAGTCTGTCACATTTCTCCCCATCAAAAGTTGACTAAAAAGGTCCCAGACCTCCACCTGGTCTGGACATGCGTTAGTCAGGCAGAGTGAACTCACAAAGTCTGTCCGCATGATCTCCTTTCTTGGTTGCAAGGAATAGTTGACCTCAGTAGGTGTGAGGCAGAGGTCATTGACTCTCTGTCTGTCTGTCAGCGCTTCATCTGGGTGGTGTTTACCATTCCATGGCTTGGCCTGTTGCTGGGCAGAGGGGCCCACTTTCCCAGTTCCCTGAAGCTGAGAAGAAACTGTAGGTGCTAGGTAGAGGCCAGCAGTGCTCTGCCCTGTTGCCAGCGATTCAGCTGGGAGTAGCATCTCCACTATATCAGCTTGTCGCTGGAGAGAGGGGCCGACTGCCCCGGCTCCCTGGGACTCCACAGTTGTTGCCGGTGCTGGGCAGAGGTGGTAGCACTCTGACCTGTTGCCAGCACTTCTGCTGGTGACTCTGCATCCTCCGCTCTGGCTAACCGTTGGGGCAGGAGGCTGGCTTCCTCCACTCCCAAACTGTGTAGCTGCCATTGGGGAGGTGAGCCGGTTGCTTCCTTTTCCATTCCCTCATCTGGCTGCTGGAACGGCATGTCTATGGTACTGTCTCCCAGGTGCACAGATCTTTGCTGGGGAGAAAAGTCCGCTTCCTCCACCCTGGCCAACTGTTGGGGAGGGACAACACACACCTCCTCTCCCTTCTCCCTCTGTATCTGCTGCTGGGAAGTGATTGCCACCTTCTCACCCTGAGCCTCCGAAACTGCCACAGGTGTGGGGCAGAGGTCTTGGACCCTCTGTCTGGTTGCCAGCATTTCTGCTAGGGGTTTGCTAGGTGGTTCCTCCTCTACAGAAACGTCTATTAAATCCCCAGTCTCTGCAACTGATGTCTGGGGATATAGGTTCACCATCTCCTGTCCATGGAACCCAGAAGATGCCATCATTGCTGGGCAGAGGTTAGCAGAGCTCTGCCCTGTTGTCAGCACTTCAGGTTTGGGGACGGCAATCTCCGGATTTTCCACTGCCGATTCTCTGGCATGCTGCTGAATGTGTTCTAGCTGTTTCCTGTATGCCCTTTCCAGATGCTGTTCCTTCCTTAGCAAATGGTTCAGATCAGGTTTGAGCTCTGAGACCCCTGAAAGACCGAGCATAGCCTCTCTATATTCTCGCAGGTCCTCAAGGTCAGGTTCCCCTTCATCGCCAAACACAAAATGATCTGTAAGGTTCTCCTACAGCAATCCAGGGCCTCCAAAGTCATATCCCTCCAGAGAGCATTCTGTTGTCTCCCCTAAATATCTGCGTGCCATTGCAGAGCCTGATAATGATTTTCCAGCTCTATCTCCTGCTGGACCAGCCTGTCCAACTCAGTCACCCATTGCTCCTGGGGCCGCTCTCCCAGGAATGCCATCCGCAATGCCGTTGGTCACTGGCCCGTTGCTCTTGGGTTGAAAAGCACTTGCCCTGTTTTATACCAGTGAGCTGGAGGGCTCCAATCCAGAGCTTCACCCAAATTTGCTGCCTGAGCTCCAGGTATTCATCCTCAGACACTGTCCTGGTGTATGTTGAAAGGATGATCCTGCAGCAGCCCCGGAAACTCTGATGCCAGGTCCATATCTCCGCTGGGGTGACTGAAGTCTGCTATCCTGATCTTGGATCCAGGTGGAGGGTTAGATTTCCCAGACTGCAGGAAGCTATCCCACCGCTGCCACCAATGTCACGGAACGTCTCACACTCCGCTTGAGTGCTTCCGTCAGTATACCACTTCCTTGTAGTCTGGACACAGATATCAGATATTCCAACTGCTCTGAGCAGAAAACAAGGCGACACTTGCTTAGATGCTAACTTGAACTGTTTTATTTAGAATCAAAATACAGTCTTATATACAGGAGAAGATGAGGTTCCCCCTCCTGCTCATATTACTCTAACAATACAAATGTAACCTAATTAACCTAATTAACATGAGCTAATTAACTAATCCTTTTACCCAGACTAAGTGACTACGTCTCCTAGCTCATTGACTATTCAACACACATTACCATAAACATCAACACAGGGTTAATTAGAACAAACAACAATGAGTTGAATACCCTTAGAACCTGTGGTAAGCCCGACTAAACTCTTTTACGTTAAACACATTATAGCTGACATCAGACAGGTGAGTGGAGTTGATGACTACATAGTTGCCCACTTCCACTAATATGTCCTATCCAGTTACGCTGGATGTAGCTTCGGCTACATACAGTATACACCACTGAGCCAATCCCGGCGAGCGATGTATTCTATTAATGAATACAAAGCCTGCTCGGATTGGCAGAGGCTAAAACATCATCAGCCCGCGCCTCTCTGACTCTCAAAGCCAATCCGAGCAGGCTACTGTATGTAGCCTGCTCGGATTGGCAGAGGTTGTTACTCCAATCCGATCAGGCTCTGTATTCAATAGAATACATTGCTTGCCAGGATTGGCTCAGTGGTGTATACTGTATGTAGCCAAAGCTACATACAGTATTACCGAACATCCAGCAGGCATCGGACGGGCTGACATCCAGCTGCGGAATTTTATACCCGGCGTATAAGACGACCCCCGTTTTTTGGGCGTTTTTTTTAAGTGTAAAAGGTCGTCTTATACGCCGGAAAATACGGTAATAAAAACATTTCTTGAAAAAAAAAAAAGGGCCCCCCAGATACTGGCCCCACCGTTTCTGATTGAGTAAGGTGTACAGTGGGATTTCACTTTGTGAACAAGATGGTACTTCTCTTTCCTTCTATCTCCTTCATATGACTTTAACAAGAAGATTGGCTACATTTTTCAACAGTTCTATATATTTTATTCTGATCCCCTATTCCCAGTCAAGGACTTTTATTATATTGCATCTTACTCGTTCTTATGCCGCGTACACACGAGCAGGCTTTTCCACCGGACTGGTTCGACGGTCTATCCGACGGACTTTCAGCGGACTTCCGACGGACTTTCCGAACAAACGGACTTGCTTACACACGATCACACCAAAGTCCGACAGATTTGTACATGATGACGTACGACCGGACTAAAATAAGGAAGATGATAGCCAGTAGTCAATAGCTACTCTAGCGTAATTTTTTGTCCGTCGGACTAGCATACAGACGAGTGGACTGGGTCCGGCGGAGTTCCAACGTAAAGATTTGAAATATGTTTCGCCCGAAAAAGTCAGCTGCAGGTCCGATGAAGCCCACACACGGTCGAATTGTCAGCTGGACTCGGTCCCTCGGACCAGTCCGGTCGAAAAGTCTGCTTGTGTATACGCGGCATTAGAATATTTTTTTTAGGTTTTCTTTCTTTTATTTTTACCTGGTGATCTGACTAGTAAGTCTGCTGTTTTTAACAGAACAAGCTGCCACGCACATGTAGCATTAGAAAGTTGGGACAAACCATTTACCACTGACAGGGGTGCTTACAATGATCAGCTTTTATTTATGTAAAACCTTTATCCCAAAAGGAAAAAAAATGTAGCTGCTGGTCAGATTACCAAGTGAAAATAAAGGGGAGAAAGCCTAAAAAGGAAAACCAATGCACTTACCACATCTAATGATTGGTAAGCTGCAATTTACTACTTTTTAGTTTTGGGTTTAAAGAGGTTCTAAAGCATCAAGGTTTTTTACCTTAACCATTTCAGCCCCGGAAGGTTTTACCCCCTTAATGACCAGGCCATTTTTTGCAATATGGCACTGCGTCATTTTAACTAACCATTGCGCGGCCTTGCGACGCTATACCAAAATAAAATTTATGTCCTTTTATTCCCACAAATAGAGCTTATTGAATATTGATTAGATTGCACAAAAGTTATCGCTTCTATAAACTATTGGATGTTGTTATGGCATTTTTTTTTTACTAGGATTGACAGCGATCAGCGATTTAAGACATTGCAGCGGACACCTAGTGTCACACCAGTGACATTACAGTGATCAGTGCTAAAAATAGGCACTGTTACTGTACTAATGACAATGGCAAGGAAGGGGTTAACATCAGGGGAGATCAAAGGGTTAAATGTGTCCCTAGGGGGTGCTTGTTAACTGTGTGAGGGATGCCCTGACTGGATGAAGACAGAGATTAGTGTTCCTGCTTAGCAGGAACACAGGATCTCTATCTTCTCCCCTGTCAGAATGGCGATCTGCCTTGTTTACATAGGCAAATCGCCGTTCTGCCTCTCTGGGGAACGAGTGAGGGTGGCCGGCAAACATCAGGTCAGCTGGACCCACTGATTGGCTCCCCCTCTGTCCAATCAGCGTGTGCGCCCAATGTCCATTGCACAAAATGACATACAGGTACGTTGTTTCACGCAATAGAGCCAACCTGCCACAGTATAACTGCAGTAAGTGGTTGGGAAGTAGTTAATGCATTCTATGCATTAGGGTAAAAAAACCTTCTGTGCTGCAGAAGCCCCCCTCTTATTTTTACCTGAGCCTGATCCGATCCAGCGACGTGCACGAGAGCAGCAGCTTTTGCTGCTGCCTCCCTCCTCATTAGGTAGATTGATAGGTATAGGAGGCTTTTATGGGATTTTTAAGGTGCAAAAAAATATAGGATATATTGAAATCAAGGTATAGTATAAAAAGTTTTATTGAAAGACAGATTACAAAATTGTTAAAGTGAAAATTGAGTTCAGTCCGTGATACTTTTTTTATTTGCACTAACATATCATTCTTCATGGACGAGCATTCGGGGTGTGTCTCCTTCTTCGAGGTCCAAGGGGACACACCAGAAAGCTCGTCCATGAAAAATGATATGTTAGTGCAAATAAAAAAAGTATCACGGACAGTACTCAATTTTCTCTGTCACGATTGCACTAATACGGCTACAATCACCTCAAGTAAAATTCTTAAAAAAACAATTATGGCAAGTAAGTTTCAATACAATTTTATGGATACAGCACTTTAGAATGGAGTTCCCAACATGTTTAGCTCATATTCCAGGCTTCTTCAGGGTATGCTCTTCATTGGAGCTACAAGCGTTCTATTAGAGAAAATTTTGTAAAAAATAATCACATAAAAAATCTATGTAGAATCATATACTGTATATTCATTCATAATTACTCCTCCTGGAGATTATTTTTCAATACAAAATGATATTTATATATATGTGCACATTCATTTTGATGACATCATTGCTTACCTTAGTCTCTTGAGATATAGGGGGTCATTTACTAGAACGCCAGGAAGTACTGGGCACTATTGCAAATAATAGCGCCCATTTTAGCCAATTAAAATTTCAACAATGCGAATGAAAAGGAGAGCCATTATCGGCGAACAAACGTTAGTAAATTCCAAATCACAGCTAATTAGCGATTCTGCTTATATGCAAATGCCAATTTCTACTAAGTAATTATATAATACTGCACTGTAACCATGATCCATGTATGAAAGAAACATTTTTATGCAAGATGTGCTCTACCTAGTGTGCATCTATTGATGTATATTGCAATTAGTATTCCTATTTTTTTTTTGCTTCTTTTGCTAACGAATGCAGTTATGAATGATTATTACATAGCAATGTCTGCTATTCTGTAAAGTTATATGTATTAAACATTTAGGTTACCTATTTGTTGTATGTTGTTTTTTTCATGTTTTTTATTTTTTTATTTTTTTATTTAGGTGACTATAAAGCGGTAATTATTTATGTTCATAATACTACACTATTATGCAGGTCTCATACTTAGCACAATGGCTAAGTGGTCTGCTCAGATGTCTCCACAGCACTCATGGTACGAGTTCAAATACCAGCCAACCTACCATCCACCAGCTGTGTTTATTTTTTCAGTGCACAAGCAAATTAAAATAAACAAAGAAATGTAAATTGCCCATTAGCTAGTGTGTGGTGTTTGGAATTTCACACCATAATATTATTGAATACTTAAATACCATTGCATGCATTTGAAGAGTTAATATAATAGAATCAGCAAAATTAAAGTGCATTGGATAATTGGCATTCACCCATTTTCAGCATATGCTGCTTTGGCTAATTGGCTAATAGTGCTTTGCATTTTTTTCACCAATTCAATCTTTTAGTATCTCTCTGTGGGATTTGAACCCATGAGTCTCTCCTGCCGCTGCCGTCTTCTCCTGCTTCCGTGCAGGCGGTTACCCGCTAAAAAAACAAACCTCTCTTCTTCTTTGGCCATCGGATAACGTCACCCGGAGAGTCTGCACCATGGCTATGTAAGAGACCCCACACAGCGGATGACAACACAGCGGAGGAAGACCGCCACAGAAGAAGAGAAGCTTTTTTTTTAATTAGCGGGTAACCAGCGGTGCGGAAGAACACAGCAGATGGAGAAGACGGCGACGGCAGGAGAGACGGATCTGAGAGAATACAGCTCAGGGAGAAAATGGAGGAGGGAGAGACAACATCTGGAGAAGATGGCTCAGGGAAGAAGACAGCTTAGAGCTATTTTACAATAAAGAACTTGTCAAAAACTGGCTATTGATTTTTTTACATTTCTCTGCTTTTTTTGGTGAACGGATAGGGGTACGATGTACCCCATACCTATTCACATAGGGGGGCAGGATCTGGGAGCTTCCAGATTCTGATAAACCCCCTGCCCACAGACCGACAACCACCGACCAGGGTTGTCGGGAAGAGGCCATTGTCCCCATCAACATGGGGACAAGGTGCTTTGGGGCATGTGGGCTGGTACGGTTCAGAAGGGGAGGGTGCCTGCTTGTCCCCCCTATCCTGACCTCCAGGCTACATGCTTAAATAAGGGTCTGGTATGGATTTTGGGGGCCCCACATCAATTTTATTTTACATTTTGGTGTGGGGTACCCCTTAAAGTCCATACCAGACCCGAAGGGCCTGGTATGTACTGGAGGGGACCCTACAATGTTTTTTTCCTTGATTTTTGGAATTCCACACCATAATATAATTGAATAAGTACATACCACTGCATGCATTTGAAGAGTTAAAATATGGAATAAACCAAACTGATGTGCAATGGCTAATTATGCTGCAGTGTACAATGCACGCTTTCAGGAGGTGATGCTGTCAGTGGGATTTGAACTCATGGCTTGAACCTTTGAGGGCAGCAGGGCATACAGAGCTGAGCGCATACCTACAGAGAAAATACATTTACTTATTATAGTAACAACCATGCTCATGCTGATGTGGCATTGTCTAATAGGCGTTCGCCTCTTTTCAGCATATGCTGCTTAGTCTAATGCAAGCTTTCAGTAGGTGACAACATCTGTGTGATTTTCAGCCATTTGAGCACAATTATATTGAGAACATACGTTTACTAGTGTTTGATGGTGGGATTACTTTATATTCTAGGTATAATAGTACTCAGCACAGTGAGTTAGGCCCCTTTCACACTTGTGCGACCTGAAAGTTGCACGATTTTGATGTGGCTTTAAGCAATGCCTGTGTAATCTTGAGGTCTATGGCTGCAGGAGTCGCAGGGAAAGGTGCACAATTTTCCCTCGATTTTGCGTCAGCAATTTTGCCACGATTCCAGGGAATGCCTGTGTAAACTTAAGGTCTATGGACCTCAACTCACATCAAAGTCAGACCAAAGTAGTACAGGGACATGTACAATGCACTTTCCCACACAGATGTCTGGTGAAATCACATAGTTCCCAACTGTCCCTGATTTGGAACAATGTCCCTCTGTCCCTCTTTCCTCCTCATTTGTCCCTCATTTTGTTCTGATATATCTAGTTGTATATAAAATGCACTTTTTATCTTTCAAAAAGGGTTTTCCAGCGCTAAACCTTTCATCTAATTTCTAAATTGCTTTGTTTATAAATTTCCAAAGCCAATCTAAAGGAATATTATTGGTAATAAAAGCACTTGGAGGTTTTTTTTTTTTGGAATAATTCTCATTTAAGAAGGTGTTTTAGGGGTGTGTCCTGTGCCTACATACTTTTGCTAATAGATGTCCCTTATACCCAACTCAAAAAGTTGAGAGGTAAGAAATCGCTCCCTGAAGTCGCCCAAAGTAGTGCAGGAACTACTTTTGGTTATCGTTGTGGCGTCGCACCAGACAATTCCATTGCCATCAATCCATCAATAGGCGCCGATTTGGCCTGCAATTTGACATGTCAATTCAGAGCTGTGAACATGGGTGAATTTGCATAGATATGAATGGAAATCATGGGGGACAACTTTTCATGTGACTCTGAGGTCCAATGCTGCATGAAAAGTCACCCAAGTGTGAAAGTAACCTAATGAGATTAATTGATAACACCTTTGAATAAGGCCCCATTTGCACTTAAAATTGCGCAGCATTGCCATGACTTGAAGCAATGTTTGTGTAATCTTGTGGTGTATAGTAGGGATGTGCCGAACACTCCCCTGTTCGGTTCGCACCAGAACATGCAAACAGGAAAAAAGTTTGTTCGAACACGCGAACACCGTTAAAGTCTATGGGACACGAACATGAATAATCAAAAGTGCTAATTTTAAAGGCTTATATGCAAGTTATTGTCAAAAAAGTGTTTGGGGACCTGGGTCCTGCCCCAGGGGACATGGATCAATGCAAAAAAAAGTTTTAAAAACGGCCGTTTTTTCAGGAGCAGTGATTTTAATAATGCTTAAAGTCAAGCAATAAAAGTGTAATATCCCTTTAAATTTCGTACCTGGGGGGTGTCTATAGTATGCCTGTAAAGGGGCGCATGTTTCCTGTGTTTAGAACAGTCTGACAGCAAAATGACATTTCGAAGGAAAAAACCCATTTAAAACTACTCGCGGCTATTGCATTGCCAGTCTGACAATACACATAGAAGTTAGATAAAAACAGCATGGGAATTCCCAACAGGGGAACCCTGAACCAAAATTTGAAAAAAAAATGACGTGGGGGTCCCCCTAAATTCCATACCAGGCCCTTCAGGTCTGGTATGGATATTAAGGGGAACCCCGGCCAAAATGTAAAAAAAAATGACGTGGGGGTCCCTCTAAATTCCATACCAGACCCTTCAGGTCTGGTACGGATTTTAATGGGAACCCTGCGCCAAAAAAAAAAAATAAAACGGCGTGGGGTCCCCCCAAAGATCCATACCAAACCTTTATCTGAGCAAGCAACCTGGAAGGCCACAGGAAAAGAGGGGGGGATGAGAGAGTGCCCCCCCTCCTGAATCGTACCAGGCCACATGCCCTCAACATTGGGAGGGTGGTTTGGGGTAGCCCCCAAAACACCTTGTCCCCATGTTTATGAGGACAAGGGCCTCATCCCCACAACCCTGGCCGGTGGTTGTGGGGGTCTGCGGGCGGGGGGCATATCGGAATCTGGAAGCTCACTTTAACAAGGGGACCCCCAGATCCCGGCCCTCCCCCCTGCGTGAAATGGTAAGGGGGTACTTACCCCTACCATTTCACTAAAAAACTGTCAAAAATGTTAAAAATGACAAGAGACAGTTTTTGACAATTCCTTTATTTAAATGCTTCTTCTTTCTTCTATCTTCCTTCATCTTCTTCTTCTGGTTCTTCTGGCTCTTCTGGTTCTTCCTCCGGGATTCTCGTCCAGCATCTCCTCCGCGGCGTCTTCTATCTTCTTCTCCTCGGGCCGCTCCGCACCCATGGCATGGGGGAGGCTCCCGCTCTTCTCTTCATCTTCTTCTCTTCTTCTTTTCTTCATTTTCTTCTCCGGGCCGCTCCGCATCCGGTGACCCCACCCTGGATAGAAGACGCCGCGGAGGAGATGCTGGACGAGAACGCCGGAGGAAGAACCAGAAGAGCCAGAAGAACCAGAAGAAGAAGATGAAGGAAGATAGAAGAAAGAAGAAAGAAGCATTTAAATAAAGGAATTGTTAAAAACTGTCTCTTGTCATTTTTAACATTTTTGACAGTTCTTTAGTGAAATGGTAGGGGTAAGTACCCCCTTACCATTTCACACAGGGGGGGCCCGGGATCTGGGGGTCCCCTTGTTAAAGGGGGCTTCCAGATTCCGATAAGCCCCCCCGCCCGCAGACCCCCAAAACCACTGGCCAGGGTTGTGGGGATGAGGCCCTTGTCCTCATCAACATGGGGACAAGGTGTTTTGGGGGCTACCCCAAAGCACCCTTCCAATGTTCAGGGCGTGTGGCCTGGTACGGTTCAGGAGGGGGGGCGCACTCTCCCCCCCCTCCTTTCCTGTGGCCTGCCAGGTTGCGTGCTCGGATAAGGGTCTGGTATGGATCTTTGGGGGGACCCCACGCCGTTTTTTTTTTTTGGCGCGGGGTTCCCCTTAAAATCCATACCAGACCTGAAGGGTCTGGTATGGAATTTAGGGGGACCCCCACGTCATTTTTTTAAAATTTTTGGCCGGGGTTCCCCTTATTATCCATACCAGACCTGAAGGGCCTGGTATGGAATTTAGGGGGACCCCCACGTCATTTTTTTTTAAATTTTGGTTCGGGGTTCCCTTGTGGGGAATTTCCATGCCGTTTTTATCAATGAACTTCTATGTGTATTGTCGGACCTGCAATGCAATAGCCGCGAGTAGTTTTAAATGGGTTTTTTCCTTCCAAATGTCATTTTGCTGTCAGACTGTTCTAAACACAGGAAACATGCGCCCCTTTACAGGCATACTATAGACACCCCCCAGCTACGAAATTTAAAGGGATATTACACTTTTATTGTTTGACTTTAAGCATTAATAAAATCACTGCTCCTGAAAAAACGGCCGTTTTTAAAACTTTTTTTGCATTGATACATGTCCCCTGGGGCAGGACCCAGGTCCCCAAACACTTTTTATGACAATAACTTGCATATAAGCCTTTAAAATTAGCACTTTTGATTTCTCCCATAGACTTTTAAAGGGTGTTCCGGGGCATTCGAATTTGCCACAAACACCCCAAATTGTTCGCTGTTCGGCGAACTTGCGAACAGCCAATGTTCGACTCGAACTCGAAGCTCATCCCTAGTGTATAGACCTAAAATCGCATCAAAGTCAAACCAAGGTAGTGCAGGGATGAATTTGCCCCACTTTCAGGATGCACAAGTGACAATAGGGCCAAATTCAAAGGTGTTATCCTTGATTCTCATTTACACTGCTGCGACCTGAAAGTCACACTATTTTGCTGCCACTTTGCCGCTGCAACTGGGCCCCAACTTCTGGGAATGCCTGTGTAATATTGTGCCCTATGTACCTCAAATCACATGAAAGTCACACCAAAGTAGTAAAAGGAATACTTTGAAGTTGGTGCGACTTAAAGTAGCACAGATATGAATGGTTATCATTGAGAATCATGGGGTACAACTTATCATGTAACTCGGAGGTCCAAATTTGCTGGAAGTTGCCCAACTGTGAAACAAGTCATATATATTTTAATAGAAAGGAGCTCTCATTTATACTTGCATAGTCCTTACTGATTTACCCTGGCAAAACGAATGCAGGAAGTGATGTGTGCACATGGGACGGAAGAAAATGTGTGGTGATGTCAAACAAATCAATGAACCCCACCCACACCAAATCTAACTACCACATCCACCCCCACACTGAGTAAGTACATACATCCTACACTTACCCGGCAAATCAGCAGCACCTCCTCTTTGCTAAAGAGGGACCTTGCCATGTCCACCTAGATGGAGATCCTGACCAGCACAGAAACTTACGGGTGATTACAAAGACTCATTCCTGGGTCAGAAGGTGAAACCACGCTCTTTTAATCACAGCTGCAAATATTTGATCGCAACCACAAGTGTAAGGCTGGCCAGAGGTTAGCCTGTATTTGTGGGAGGAGTCTGAGAGGACTATTTAAGCCTCCTCCTCTGTCAGGGCCAGTGTTGTCGGCGTTTCTGGGTTGATGCGGCCAACACATGTCACTTCCAGCCTCCTCACAGAGCGGTAGTCGGCCGCAGCAATGGTGTTGGTTCCTCTCCTGGGCACCATTGAGGGGCCGCCCGCCCGTCCCCACTTTCAGCCCCATGTTCCATCCAGCATTGTGGGGGCCACCCACCTGGTTCTCCCGGCGCTCATGCCATGGGGGGCCGTCCGTTCATCCTCCACTCACCCACTTTTCCCAGGGCTCCATTTAGAATCAGGGTGCCGCCCGCCCGCTTCCCACGGTGCTCACGCTGGGGGGGTGTCATCTGTCAATCCATCCACCTACCTTCACTGGGCGCAATCCCGCATGGTTGGGGGGGCGCCGCTGCCCGCTTCTCACTGTCATTTCTGTGGGCGTCCGTCCATCCATCCTGCTCCCACCTTAATGGTACCCATCATGCATCATGGAGGGGATGCCCGCACGCCTCCTAGTTCTCACCCTGGCTCCATGGGGGGGCGATCACCCGCCTGCTCACCTCCCGGTACGCACGTGGAGCTTCATGGGGGGCCTCCCGCATGCCTCCCGGGCATCCACTGATTCAGTCATAATTCTGGAATATTATAACACACTAACCCAGATACACAGATAAATTGGAAATGTGAAAGACTTTCTTAAGCTAAATGCGGTTCATTTATCCAGCATGTTATCAGCACTCCTCCTTGATCACAAAGGCAGCTCCCGTACAATGTGTAATTCCTTAGAGTGAGTGCAAGCTCTACAAATCTCTTCTGATGTGAAGTCTCACACTGAATTACAGTTCAATCTGTGTAAGCTGCAGTTCATTCATAGGGCAGGAAGGTAATCACAAGTGCCCATATCAGCAGCTTCCCGTACAGCAGTGTCCTCCTTCTGTACGACTGGCAGACCAATAATTACTCCTTTTGCATTGATGTATCTTTAATACATTTCCTGCTCGGCATAGAATGTATGACCCTCCACCACAAGTTCCTCTAGTAGTCATACTTCTGTCTTTGCAGTCCAGGTCTAAGCTTTCCTTAGGTCGGGGGGGGGGGGTGGATGCACGCATTTCTTTTGTAGCGTTTCTGCCCCAGAATTTCTGTCATAGCGTTTCTCTCCAGGCATTCAGTCTCAGTGTTTCTGTCATAGCATGTTTCTGGCATAGCGTTCCTGTCATAGCGTTCCTGTCGCAGCATTTCTGTGATGGTGTTTATGCCCCAGCATTTCTGTCATAGCGTTCTGCCCCAGCATTTCTGTCATAGCGTTCTGCCCCAGCATTTCTGTCTCTGCATACAGTCTCGGCATTTCTGTCATAGCGTTTCTGCCCCAGGATTTCTGTCCACAGCATTTCTGCCCCAGGATTTCTTTTACAGCGTTTCTGCCCCAGGAATTCTGTCATGGCATCTCTGCCCCAGGATTTCTGTCATGGCCTTTTTCTGTCATGACGTTTTTCTGTCATGACGTTTTTCTGTCATAGCATTTCTGTCATAGTGTTCTGCCCCAGCATTTCTGTCTCTGCTTTCAGTATCAGCATTTCTGGCTCGGCGTTCAGTCTCAGTTTTTCTGGCTCGGCATTCTGTCTCGGCATTCAGTCTCAAGAATTTCTGTCATAGCCTTTCTGCCCCAGGATTTCTGTAATGGCATTTCTGCCTCAGTGTTTCTGCCCCAGGATTTCTGTCATTGCATTTCTGCCTCAGTGTTTCAGTCTCAGCATTTCTGCCCCAGGATTTCTGTCATTATGTTTCTGACTCAGCGTTCAGTATCAGCATTTCTGTCATAGCGTTTTCTGTCATAGCGTTGATGTGCTTGCGTTTCTGCCCCAGGATTCATTTCATAGCGTTTCTGCCTCAGCGTTCAGTCCCAGCATTTCTGTCATAGCGTTTCAGCTTCAGCGTTTCTCAGAGGGGCATTGTTGTTCAGTCACGGCATATACTCTGGTAGCTGTTTTCATCTTCGTTGTTTGTCATGTCTCATTGTTTCTTTGTTCATGTTTGTACCTGGGTCAGTTAGCTAGGGCTCACATGTCATGATCTGTCACGTCTACAGATCCATACAGGCTGAGGTTTAGTTTGTTAATGATTGTTGACCACAATCTTCTCACCCGTATACCATACGTCATACGATGCACGTTCATTCACCACACATGTACGGCCACCCACCACGGTCTGTGGGTACACCAGCCCTAAGTTTTCAGTTTAATTACCTGTCTCTGCACTGCAGGTTACTGGGGCTCACTTGCCACTTACATGAGGGTGGGGGGTGGTCCGTCATCAGGTTCATTTACGCGCAGTGGTCTTTCTCATACTGGTCATGATCATCTCATTTCTGGTCATGATCTCATACTTAGGTAGGCACCAGGGATGAGCTTCGAGTTCGAGTTAAACTCATGTTTGACTCGAACATCGGCTGTTCGCCAGTTCGCTGAATAGCGAACAATTTGGGGTGTTCGCGGCAAATTCCAAAGCTGCAGAACACCTTTTAAAAGTCTATGGGAGAAATCAAAAGTGCTAATTTTAAAGGCTTATATGCAAGTTATTGTCATAAAAAGTGTTTGGGGACCTGGGTCCTGCCCCAGGGGACATGGATCAATGCAAAAAAAAGTTTTAAAAACGGCCATTTTTTAGGAGCAGTGATTTTAATAATACCGGGTGGTCACTGGGTGGTCACCGGGTGGTCACCGGGTGGCCCCGCCCTCCGTTATTTAAGAACAGTCAGAAGAGGAGAAGCATCACACAGCACACATGGTGGATGCGGAGTGGCCCGAGAAGAAGAATAGAAGAAGACACCGGCGCCGTGGAGGAAGATGCCGGACGAGAACACCGGAGGAAGAACCAGAAGTACCAAAAGAACCAGAAGAAGAAGAAGATGGAGGAAGAAACCAAAGGAAGATAGAAGATAGAAGATAGAAGAAAGAGGATAGAAGATAGAAGAAAGAAGCATTTAAATAAAGGAATTGTCAAAAACTGTCTCTTGTCATTTTTAATATTTTTGACACTTTTTTTGTGAAATGGTAGGGGTACTTTTGTACCCCCTTACCATTTCACACAGGGGGGAGGGCTGGTATCTGGGGGTCCCCTTGTTAAAGGGGACATCCAGATTCTGATAAGCCGCCCGCAGACCCCCACAACCACCGGGCAAGGGTTGTGGGGATGAGTCCCTTGTCCCCATCAACATGGGGACAAGGTGTTTTGGGGGGCTACCCCAAAGCACCCTCCCAATGTTGAGGGCATGTGGCCTGGTACAGTTCAGGAGGGGGGCGCTCTCTCGTCCCTCCTCTTTTCCTGTGGCCTGCCAGGTTGCGTGCTCGGATAAGGGTCTGGTATGCATTTTTGGGGGGACCCCACACCATTTTTTTTTTTAATTTTGGCACGGGGTTCCCCTTAAAATCCATACCAGACCTGAAGGGCCTGGTATGGAATTTAGGGGGACCCCCACATCATTTTTTTTAAAATTTTGGTTCAGGGTTCCCCTGTGGGGAATTCCCATGCCGTTTTTATCAATGAACTTTTATGTGTATTGTCGGACCGGCAATTCACTAATAGCCGCGAGTAGTTTTAAATGACTTTTTTTCCTTTGAAATGTCATGTTGCTGTCAGACTGTTCTAAACACGGGAAACATGTGCCCCTTTACAGGCATACTATAGAAACCCCCAGGTACGAAATTTAAAGGAATATTACACTTTTATTGTTTCACTTTAAGCATTATTAAAATCACTGCTCCCGAAAAAACTGCCGTTTTTAAAACCTTTTTTTTGCATTGATCCATGTCCCCTGGGGCAGGACCCAGGTCCCCAAACACTTTTTATGACAATAACTTGCATATAAGCCTTTAAAATTAGCACTTTTGATTATTCATGTTCGTGTCCTATAGACTTTTTTTTTTTTTCAAAAGAATTTTATTGAAATTTTACAGGTTAACGTGCAATGTTTGCCATACATCTGAGATAAACAAACAATCAATGGGCAATATGCATATATAGATCATCAGAGTAAGAACATGAGCCAATATAGGCCGTTATAAGCATGCATTAGGCTCAACAGTATAAAATCAAGTAGGTATCGCCTCTTACGACTATGGATGCAGATTCAGAGAGGACGGATGGAGTTTGCGGAGCAAGGCCAGACCGCGTTATAAGCAATCCTGTTTCCGTTCACCCCCGACGGGATCTTAGCTGTGAACGAGAACGGGTTACCTGACAAGGCATATGTAGTATTTAATATAACGGGATGGCGACTGAAATGTAGAACTTGTACGAAGAAGTGAAGTCGTCCAAAGTGTAGGGCGGACCGAGGGTGAGTCTAGGGAATATATGAAGCCGCTATCGAGTAAAGGCATGTGTGATATGCATGTATACGGCAAACTTTAGGTTTCCTGAAAATGTCAAGTCGGTATCTTTGGTGGGGGGAGGTAAGGGGAGAGGGGGGGAGGGTGGACAGTAGGGGCGGGTGAGTTAACAAAGGTGGACACGAGTGCATTTGTCGCGTGGGCTCCTCAGGGAGTCTGAGGGGTCGGTTGGGTCAAGGCCTGTGGCGTTTGTGAGCTTCTATAATGAGTCCAACAGGCCCAAGTGGCCTGAAATTTGGTAGGAGTATCCGCTGCTTGGGCGATGAGTTGCTTCATTTCCGCTATTCGGTCTACCCTGCGAGTCCAGTCTTGAACTGTGGGGGGGGAGTGGTTTCTCCAACATGCAGGGATGCAAAGGTTAGCTGCATTGATCAGGTGAATAGTTAGGGTTTTTTTGTATGAGGTGGGGGACCCTGGTCTGTGGTGCAGTAAGTATCTGGCGGGGGAGAAGTCTGGAGTATATGTGGTGATTCGGGAGATTAGTTCATGAATGTCTGACCAGAAGGGTTGGAGAAGGGGGCATTCCCACCAGATGTGAAGTAGAGTACCTCTAGCGTTATTACACCTCCAGCAGGTGGAAGGGACAGAAGGGTGGAAGTGGTGGATTTTGTCTGGGGTCCGGTACCATTTCGAGAAAATTTTGTATCTGTTCTCCTGCATCGTGACATTAATGGACCCCTTGTGCATGAGGGTAAATATGTGTTCCCACTCTGTGGGGGTGAGGTCTATGGCTAGGTCCTTTTCCCATTGTTGTATAAGGGTGTCGTCTTTAATCTTGTGGCCTGTAAACAATAGGGCGTAATTCGAGGAAATGAGGTGGCCTTGTGGTTCTGTTGAGGTACAAAGAATTTCAAACGGCGTGAGATCTCTGTGCCAGTGAGAGTGTTGGGTAGAGGGTTGGAGGAAATGTCTTATTTGCAAGTATTTGTAAAAGGGTATATCGTAAGTAGGTAGAGTAGTTACAAGTGTCGGGAAAGAGAGGAAAGACCCATTTATGAAGAATTTCTGTGCTCTAGCTGGGGAGCCCAGGGTATCCGGGGCAGGATCTTTTAGGAAAAGACCCGGGGGGAAGGCTGGGTTGTCGTCCAGAGGGGTCAAGGGGCCTGGTGAAGGTGTGAAGGCCAGTATTTTGCATGCTCTTTTGAACAATGAAAGTGTGGTCCCGATGAGGGGGTGAGTAGTGAATTCCTTGGGAACATTGGTGTGGGTCATCCACGGCGTGTTGGCTAAGGGCAGGTGTGCGAAGGATACTTCTAGTGCAATCCAGTCCTTGGAGGGACGATGTATATGCCAATCCGCCAATCTGGTCAGGTGGCAGGCCCAGTGATATTTTTGGAGGTCCGGGAGACCCAGACCCCCCAGTCTTTTAGGGAGAACAAGTCTGTCCCAGCCAATACGCGGAGTTTTGGAGGCCCATACAAAGGTTCGGGAGAGCAGTTTATAGGAGGCAAAGAAGGAGGCAGGTAACGCGATCGGGAGAGCTTGAAGGAGGTAGAGGAGTCTGGGTAAAATGTCCATTTTTAATATTGCTATTCTACCCAACCAGGAAAAGGAACCTAGATTCCATTTCTGCAGGTCACTCTGGATGGAGCGGAGTAAGGAGAGGAAATTTTTGGCGTAGAGGTCTTTTAGGTCAGTAGTGATTTTGATCCCTAGATATAGTATTTCGGATTTCTCCCAAACAAATGGGAAATTACTACGACATAGCTTCACCGTCTCCCTTGGTAACGTGACATTAAGGGCCTTGGATTTACTAAAATTAATTTGGAGATTAGATAAAGTCTTGAAAAGGGTAAAGTCCGCCAGCAGGTTAGGTATGGTCGTGATAGGGTCTGTCAAAAATAGTAGAATGTCGTCAGCGTATGCTGCTAGTTTATATTGTTTTTGTTGGATGTTAATTCCCTTGATATCTGAATTTGCTCTCAGTTTACGGAGTAGGGGTTCTAACGTTAGAATGAAAATAAGGGGCGACAGAGGGCACCCCTGTCGCGTCCCATTGGATACAGAGAAGGCGTCCGACAAGTCCCCATTGATCCGGAGTCTGGCGGTCGGGGAGGCATATAGTGCTAAAATCATGTGTAGCATGCGCGGTGGTAAACCCGTTGCCTGCAAAGTAGCCTCCATATAGTCCCAAGCTACCCAGTCGAACGCCTTCTCTGCATCCAGTGAGAGAAAGAATCCTGGTGTGGCAGTTTTAGTAAGCCAATGATGGATGTTGAGGGCCTTAGTGGTGTTATCCCTGGCCTCACGGCCCAGGACAAAACCGACTTGATCTAGAGAAACCAGGGCTGGGATGAAGGGGACGATACGATTGGCCAAAACTTTCGCGTATAGTTTCAGATCGATATTAAGGAGCGATATGGGACGATAGTTGGGTACCAAGGAGGGGTCTTTGCCCTGTTTCGGGATGAGGGTAATGTGGGCTTCCAATAAATCTCTGTGGGCTACCGAGGTTGTTGTAAGGTCATTAAGTGCTTTGGTTAAATGTGGTATGAGAATTTGCGGGAACGATTTGTAATATGCTGCTGTGAGGCCGTCCGGTCCCGGGCTTTTACCTGTCTTCATGTGTTTGAGAGCAAGGAGGATTTCGTCCGACGTTATTGGGAGGTCTAGAGTCTGTGAGTCCTCTGGGGTAAGCGGAGTGGGGCCAAATTGTGCTAAAAAATCAGTTAGGGTCTTCCTACGGTTAGTTGCAGCATCAGTACTTTGGGCATTCGGGAGGTTATATAGCTTGGTGAAGTATTGTACGAATTGCGCAGAAATGCCCTCGTTTGTGACCACTGCCTCTCCTTTGGGGGTAGTAAGCTTATGAATAGTATGAGAGGCTTTTTTGGATTGGAGAGCTCTCGCCAATAGTTTACCGGCTTTATTGCCGAATTCGTAATATAGCTTATGTGATAATGTATACTTGCGTTTGACCGCTGTCGTCAGTGTGTCTAAGAGGTCTTCCCTAGCTTGAAAGAGTTCAGCAAGTGTGGACTTGGCGAGTGAGGCCTTGTGTGTCTGCTCTAGCGTACGAATGCGAGCCTTTAACTCTGTCAGTCGAGAATTCTTAAGTTTGTTACGGTGTGCAGCTATATTCATCAGTTCCCCGCGGACGACACATTTATGCGCTGCCCATGTAACCGTGGGAGCTACTTCTGGGGATGAGTTATCCCGAAAAAAGTTGGAGAGGCAAGTGGTCAGTCTCTGAGCATATGTCTCGTCTGTTAATAGGGAGCTGTCTAGGCGCCAAATACGTGGTTTCCTGGTGGGTGATTGCAGTCGTAGAGTCATGGAGATGGGATTGTGGTCCGAGAGGATGGCTGGGTCAATGGTTGCGTTGGCTAGGTGTGAGAGATCCGTCTGGGAAAGAAAGAAGTGGTCAAGTCTTGAGTACTTGTTGTGTGGGGGAGAGAAGAAGGTATAATCTTTTACCTTGGGGTGTAGCGTGCGCCACGTGTCATGGAGTAGGAGGTTATGAAATTGTTGCTTGATCGACTTTAGGGCCCTATGGGAAAGGGAGGAGGCTCCATTTGAAGTATCAATGGAGGGGGTTAGGGAAACGTTAAGGTCGCCGCCCACGATAAGGGTTCCTGAGTGGAAGCTGGAGAGTTGCTGTAGAGTATGTCGGAAGAAGGTTACCTGGCCAATATTAGGAGCGTAAATATTCGCAATGGTGAGAGGTATTTTGTTCAGGGTGCCTTTAATAAAAAGAAAACGTCCCATTGGGTCTGTTTGTACTTCCGTTACTTGGAGTGGGCAATTTTTGGCGATGAGGATGGTGACCCCCTTTGATTTGGCTTCCGGATTGGAGGAATGGAATGCTGTGGGGAAGTAGTGATTTTTAAGTTTAGGGATAGAATCCGACCGAAAGTGGGTCTCCTGTATGAGTGCGATGTGAGCGTGGGCTTGTTGTAGAGAATGGAGAAGTTTAGATCGCTTTTCCGGAACGTTGAGGCCCCGAATGTTTATGGAGTATAGTTTGAGTGAGTGTAGTTGTTGTGAAGTTGTGTCCGTAGAGGAGATGGTGTCCTGCGTGCCCGCCATAGGTGGAGGGAGGGGGTAAGAGGGTAGTTAGGGGGAGGGGGGAATCCAGGGAGCTGAGGATGTGAGTGAGTCAGGTGAGTGTGTACCCGGAAAGTATCCGAAGAGGTGTGGAATTACTTATCCAACAGCCTCGTGGGTAGCAATCGGCGTAAAGCGGAACCCGTGCAGGGAGAGAGTCCTGACAGGTGGACAATATCCCTAACCGAGTCCGTGTGGGGGTTGGCCGAGAAACCTGGCAGTGATGGACTAAATGAGGGTGACGTTCAATGAACGGAATGTGAGCCGCCACCACAGGATGGTGTGTAGCTTGAGAGGGGTAGGAGTACCTAATGTAGCACCCCTAGTGGGTGTGTTAACGTCCCAGTGGGTAATGCAGTAACAAATCGGTTCCCCGATATCGGTGTGGCGATGAGAGGAGATCCTAGCCATGAGTATTGTGCAGGTTAGCAGTAGGGAGATTTACAGGTCTGCAAGGCTCCCCATTCGGGGGAAAGGGCGCCAAGTCGAGGAAGGCGGGGAAGGGGCGGCGGCAGCCGACAAAGATCTAGCACCGCAACCCTCAATGACACTTAATAGGGAGATTTATCTTGTCTTGGGGAGGAGACTTGTGTACATCTGCATATATTTGAACTATCTTAACCGCATAATCAACCTCTAAAAACTCTTACTTTACACTGGGCTGCTAGGAAAACAAATTGGTGCAGGTCAGCTATGCAGCCAACAGTCCGCTGTGCTGAAAAGGAAGCAATAAAGTAAAAACGGAAAACTAAAAGATAGAACTTATACTTAGAAACCTGTCCTATCGGCTGTGATGTTGCCGGAACAGTGTAGGCGGGAGTCTGTAAATAATTCGCCGATTTGAGTAGGTGCGCGTCTGTCGTAGTATACCGGCCAATCCGATCCTTTGAGGACGAGGTAATCGAAGCCTAAAGGCAGGACAGTCAGTCAAAGTGGAAGTGCCGAGTTCAGCAGGGCGCCCGCAGTGTGGTTGAGTGAGGAGGAGCGGATCTTATCTCTTCGGCTGGGAGTATAATGCTGGCGTCTGCGTGGTCGAAAGATCCCATTGTGTCCGCTGCAGGGTGCGTGGATTAAGAGACTCCGCTAGTGTTGCCAGGTGGTGTCTGTGAACGCTCAGACTTTTGGGGATTGTAGTGCTGGGTTAGGAGTAGTTCAGTGTTGTGTCCTGAATCCGTAACCAAGGAGTTCTGAGCGATGGTGTGGGCAGCAAGCCGCATGTAGATCTGTAAACAGACAGGAAGGCGTGAGAGCGAGCCTGGGTATCCTGAGGAGATCTTGCGACCCAGCGGGCATGAACGGATGTAATTGAGGAGACAGCCTATAGTAATAAGTGTCCAAACTTATGTCGTGACATATGGGGGTCAAAAATTGGGTCCCAAAACAAAGTTCTTCAGATAAGGCACTGAACAAAGCTCAACAAAACTAAAGTAAAGAAAAACGTGTAACAGAGATATAGAGTTCCGGCGCCCCTATATTAGCGGTCCCTGTGCCTCCGCCTGGATCGTGGGGAGGTGGTATTGTAATCAGCTCCAGGACCGCTCCGGTAGGTGGGCTGGTACCTATGGGTGGAAGGCGAGCGTCTTCTGCGGTGTCTGGAGTCTTGCGCATCCATGGGTTCATCTCTAGGTTGGTCGAGGTGTGATGGGACCCTGCGAAAGGCTGCATACCAATTAGGCACTGGTACCGTAGCAATCCCAAGTGTGGCGCAGAAGTGAGGTAGATCCTCTGGAACTTTGAGTAGTGCTGTGCGGCCGTTGTTGGAAGCTGAGAGGCAGAAGGGAAATTTCCATTTATAGAGAATACGTTTCTCCCTTAAGACATCCAGAAGTGGCCTCGGGTCCCTTCTATGTTGAAGTGTGATCCCGGATAGGTCTTGGTATATTTGGATATGTGCACCCGCGTGCATGATTTGCTGGCTGCTCCTGGCTTGGTTTAGGATGTCCTCTTTTAGTTTGTAATCGACTATGCAGCATATTATGTCCCGTGGGGGATCTGTCTCACGTCCCTTGGGGCGCAGTGCTCGATGTATCCTTTCCATTTGGATGGGTGTTTGCGGGGGTCTGTGGAGAAGGCCGTTGAAAAGGCTAGTTACTTCTTGAGAGATCTGTTCCCCCTCGAAGGCCTCCGGAAGGCCTCTGACACGTAAATTATGCCTCCGACCCCTGTTGTCGAGGTCCTCCAAGTGTCGCTGCATGTCACGCATCTGCAGTGTGTGGGAATCAATGCAATCAGTGACTACATGAATGGCGGTGTTGTGGCGTTCAGTCACTGTCTCAACTCTCAGGACTCTCTCGTTCAAGGCGCGAAAATCCAACCGTAACTCCGATATGGCTGCGGACAAAGTGTCCTTGATGTCTTCAGCAATCAGTCTAATGTCCTGGATGTTGAGCTGAGGCTGGGGGGTGAGAATGATCCCGTCTCCTGCAGCATTGGATCTGGTCTGACTAGAGTCAGACGTGTTTGGAATGGTTGGAGGCAGCGGCTGTGCTCCTGAGTGCGGTGGGCCGTGAGGGATAGGCGCCATATTGCCACTGCCGGTTCTGAACATCTCCGGTATATGGCGGTTTTGGGATTCGGTTAGATCCCTGGGGGATCTCGAGCGGGATGCAGAAGATGATCGAGAAGCAGTGCCCATTATCCACTGGTAGTATAGTGCGTGAGTACCTCCCGGCTTCTTAGTGTTTCTCCCGTGGTGGACAGAGCTCAGGGTTTAGGTGTCCGTCGCCATGTCAAGTCAGGCGATGCCCCTCAGAAGAGAAATTAGGTGAGGTGAGGTGTTCCTGAATGAACAAGATGGTGGCCGTCTTCCAGAGGTAGGCCAGGGCCTCCTATTTTCCTAGGTAGTAACCTGGGAAGTATGTGGTAGGCCGTGGGTGTCTGAGATCAGCCTTTCCTATGCAGCTGCCGGCTTATGGGGCCTGTATGGGGAGCGCCTACCCTCCGTAGGTGTCCGCCGTAAGATGGGCCGGATTTGGGAACGCTCGTACCGCCGATTGCGGTACTCCCGTTCGGGGATGCTGGAGGCTAGACAGGCCTCAGGACGGCGGCGGGCCGCGAGCGTTCTGCACCAATTTCCCGGAGATTGTCGGCTTCCACAGCACCAACACCGCGTCCGATCCACCCCTGCTATAGCCGTAGTGGATGGCGGTAGTGTGGCTCCTCCGTATTCGGCCGATTACAGCACTTGAGTCCGGGGATGATGAGGGGCTGTAGGCCGCAAGATGGCAGCGAGTCGCTCGTGCGGATGAGCCGGCCGGCGCCTCAGAACGACCAGGTCGGGTAGGTAAACTTCCGAAATTTCTCCCGGGGTCTGTGGTAGAGATGCCCCACTACCGAAGGGCGAAGTTTAAAGGCTCCCCTGTTGGCAGAATACGCCGGATGGCGTTAGATTGTTCGAGTCTCTGTGGAGCTATCAGTCAGTACGTCCAGTCACTGCGAGGTCCGGCCACGCCCCCCGTGTCCTATAGACTTTAACGGTGTTCGCGCGTTCGAACACATTTTTTGCCTGTTCGCATGTTCTGGTGCGAACCGAACAGGGGGGTGTTCGGGTTAATCCCTAGTAGGCACAGAGGGGCGTTGTTGTTCTCATGTCTGGTTGTCTCTCATTTCTGTAGTTTGTGTTCTTAGGTTGGGCTGTATTGGCATCCATACTGACATCAACCATGCTTGCACTCACTTCCATCAGTTCTGACCATTGTTAGGGCTAGTTGATTGGTGCAGTTTCACTACTGGGCTCACCCTTGGGTCGGAAGCAGTCATCAATTTTCTTTCAGTTGACGTCCTATTGCAGGGGCCCTGGTTACCACCGAGGGATTTATAGTCTCTCTCAGTATGTGTGCTGAGCCACATCCCCTTGACGGTCCTTAAGTGGTAGGTTTGGGCAAAAGTCGTCATGATTCTGCATTCCACTCTCGGCTCTGATCTCTTGTCTAGGATGTTGCCTGGAGAACTGCTCAGGGACGTCAGTCCGGTCATTTTTTCTGATCCTCAGCCTGTTCCAGGTAGGGGGGCTTCAGTCACTTTGGGTATGACTGTATCATGCCATGGGACTCATTTCCCCGGGATGGAGTCTGGTCCTCCTTCCTTGGTTCAGGATTCAGACTCGGTTGTCAGGTTTCAGGCTGAAGCACGACCCAATCTAATCAGGTGGGACCGATGCTCTGTGTCTGGCATGGTTTCTCCAAGTTTGACAATGCTTATTGCCATAGCACATGGGCCTTATCCACCTACTCCATCACATCCATCAGGTATCCAGCATTTCAAACTCCTGCCAGTTGTCTTTTGCACTCTCCCTCTCACTTCTCCATACCAAGTATGGGTAGGCCAGGGGTTGGGGGCATTTCAATGAGCTACTTCACTGGTGTCTGTGTGAAGTATTTCGTTCTTCTCGGCCATCATTATGCAGGGGCTCTTCGGGCCAGCCCTTGCTCCCTTTCCCCCATGTATCCTCTCATTCACAAGTGGTTCATTCTCATGTCTGGGTTGTCTCAGGCATCAGGCTCATCCAATCTTTCACGGGACGTTTAGTTGGATTCTGGGTAGCTTCGCAGGTTCTATTGGGGGTTCCTTCTCATCACCAAGTCAGGAGTCGGTGGGTTTCTCCTGTCATAGCGGATACTTACCAGATACATACTGTTGCCATTCGGGAGCACGCTACTCCACTTGATGGATTGTTACCTTCCCTTCTTCACCTAAATTTGGTGTATTTTTACCCTATTTTCAGGCATGCTGATCAGTCAGGCCAAGGCACACTTCAGGCCTTGGTTATTAGGAGTATCGCATTTCACACTTGAAGACTCTTTCTGGGTTCCCACCCACCCGTTTCCCCCAGCCTTCATACATACTCATAGTACTTTTTTCTTATTCCTACTTTCAGGGTATGCCCTCTTTTCAGGCATACTGACCAGTCAGGCCAAGGCACACCTCAGGCCTTGGTTATTAGGAGTATCGCATTTCACACTTGAAGACTCTGAATACAATTAGTACTTTTTATTTTTGTTTATTTGCAGAAATGCACATCTGTATTTCTACATATGATATTTGAAGGTAAACTTAAGGGAGTTTAATAAGAAATGGTTCCACTGGGATAGCAGCAGGTGAATTACAAAGACAAAAGGCCCAGTTTGAGCCCTGGTTCACACTGACAGCGGGAGGAAATCGTTCAGCTGAACTCACACAATTTCATTCCCACATGTCAGTCCCGACTGCGGGGGCAATATCAGAGACATCTGTGCAGGTTTCTGCACTGGTATTAATACAACTCGCACCCCAAAGTCGCACCAATTAGAACGGTGCAAATGCCACGGATTTGACATGTCAAATCGCACCAATGTGAACCAGGGCTGACACGTAAGAAGGCTGGCCGCAGGCTAGCCTGCATTTGTGGGAGGAGTCTGAGGGGTACATATACCTCCTCCCCCTCTGCCTGATTCACGACAGCTTGTGTTCAGGGTTTCCATGGTTACGGCCGGCAAGCATAATTTCCGGTGTGCCAGCTGATGGTGCGTCCGCATTGGAATCGTCGGTCGGGGCAGCATCGCATCTCCTAGCACTTATCGCAGTGCTCCAGGTTTCGGTCTGGGGGGTCTATGGGTGGAGGGGGGGTGGCCTCATGGACAGGCATGCTGTTATCGGCGTCGCCATGCGGGGGGATGTCATGCTACAGGGGGAGTCCTGTGGGGGAGGGGGAGTCTTCCGCTGGACTGATCGCTCCTCGGTGCTGGTGGAAGGACAGCTGCTGTCAGGCCAGTGAGCGGGGTGGCTGCGGGTCCCAACAGGTTAATCATTCACAGCAGGGGGGTTCTATATTCACCTGCTGGTCGTATGTGTGGGTGGGGGAGGGGGACTTGATATCTTGCAGCCATTGTTGTCAGGTGTCCTGGTTAGGCTGCTGGTGGTTCAGTCCTCAGGGTGGTCTGGACCTCGGCTCAGGTCGTTACCCTGCTTGTTTACGTATGGTTCTGTCTGTTTCCATTTGTGTCCTTTCTCCTGCACAGGCTTCCGAGCCTCGCTCCAGCTGGTCGGGTTTCACACATACTTGTGTGTTTTTTCTTTCTAGTGACAGGATAGCTATCGAGCTCTCCACATGCTGTCACTTGTTGTCCATCAAGACACTAGGCTACACTGGTAGGTGTTTCCTTTCATCATTGTAGGGTGCAAGTTCCATCAGCGGTTTTCATTTTGGGGTTTGGCTAGTGCTCAGTGTTCATGCAGAAGCTTCCTTCACTCAGGATGGGTTTGGCAGGGACTTGTAGTTCCACAGCATTTTCAGTTTCTGTCACACCATGTTCAGCCACAGTGGTTCAGTTTAGCTCCTCAGTCTCAGTGTTTTTCAGTTGCAGCGGTTCTCATAGCGTTCAGTCACAGCATTTTTCAGTCATAGCGGTTCTGTCACAGCGTTGTCAGGTTCAGCATTTTTCAGTCATAGCGGTTCTGTCACAGCTTTGTCAGGTTCAGCGTTTTTCAGTCATAGCGGTTCTGTCCCAGCGTTGTCAGGTTCAGCATTTTTCAGTCATAGCGGTTCTGTAACAGCATTGTCAGGTTCAGCATTTTTCAGTCATAGCGGTTCTGTCATAGCATTGTCAGGTTCAGCGTTTTTCAGTCATAGCGGTTCTGTCACAGCATTTTCAGTCACAGCGTTTTTCAGTCACATTGGTTCTGTCATAGCATTGTCAGTTTCAACGTTTTTCAGTCATAGCATTTTCAGTTGCTGCATTTTTCAGTCATAGTGATTCTGTCACAGCGTTGTCAGAGTTAGCGTTTTCGGTCATTCATAGTGTTTTACTTTAGCGGTTCACTCATAGCATTTTTGTCATAGTGTTGCAGTCATAATGGTTCTGTCACAACGTTTCAGCCACAGCAGTTCTGTCATAGGGTGTGCAGTTGTAACATTTCAGTTGCAATGCTCAGTCACTACGTTTAAGTCGCAACCTTTCAGTCCCTATTTTCAGTCGCAACGTTTCCAGTCAGAGCCGATGCTGTCAGGGGTTCAGCTATAGCGTTCCAGTCTAGCAAGTTTAGTCATAGCAGGTGCTGTCCTAGCATGGTCGGTCAGCGTGTCCAGTCTCAGCCTCTTGGTCACATGTGTTCACTCACAGCGTTCCTGTCCAGTGTGTTCTGTCCGAAGGGGGCTGTCACAGCGTGTCAGTCACATCAGGCACTGTCATAGTAGGCTCTGTCATTCTGCGTTCAGTCATGGTGTTCCAGTCACATCATGTCCTGTCTCAGTGATTCTGTCATAGCATGTTGCTGGCATAGCAGATCGGTCACAGCATTTCTTTTCAGCGTGGTCTGCGTTCTGTCATAGCGATTCTGTCATAGCAGTCATGTCCTGCATGTTCTGTCGTTTGTCGGTGCCATACAGCTACAGCACACACCAATAGCTGTTTCATCTTTGTTTCCATGTCTCATAGTACCTTCGTTCTGTGTTCTTCACACACCTGGGTTTAGTTAGCAGCGCTCACATCTCAGGATCTGTCATGTCTACAGATCCATATGGGCTGAGGTTTCGTTTTTTAAATAATTGTTGACCACAATCTTCTCGCTCATATAACATACATCATACGATGCACGTTCATTTCATTACACCTGTACAACTACTCACCACGGACTGTGGGTACACTAGCCCTGAGGGTTTTAGTTTAACTGCGCTGCAGGTTACTCAGGCTCACTTACCACATACACTAGGGGGGAGAGAACCTCATCAGGTTCATTCACGTGCTGTGGTCTTGCCATTCTGGTCAAGTCATCAAACTTAGGTAGGCATAGAGGGGTGGTGTTCTCATGTCTGGTTGTCTGTTGTCACTTCCATAGTTTCTGTTTTATTTGGGTTGGTTATGCCGCATGTTTTCGGAAGCAACTTTTCATGTTCATCCCTTCAACCTCACATGGACGTTCGGAGCATGGTAGCACTCCGTCATCAAGGAGTTGGTCCACACACATGCACAGCGGAGCTTTGTCACAGGGGTTTTTCCTTTCCCAGCCACAGCTGGGAAGGCAGTTCACTTTAGTTTGTTTCTAATGCCATCCCAGCACTCCCATCCACCGGCATGGTACAGGTTCTAGGCATTATTCTTCAATGCAGGTTCATGTGGGCTAACATGCTCTCCACAGTCTGTTTCAGTTCCATGACACGATGGAGGTGTTCAAAGCTTGCTCAACCAGGGACAGGTTGTCAGCTCTCTCCCAGCTCCTGCTCTTCCTACTTCCCCTCAGTTCACCAGGTTTGTTAAGCCTTCTGGTTTAGGATGTTCCTTGTCAGGGGCGGTGTTGGGATCTCCCATTCCCCGTCTTCAGACAGGCCTGCCGGAAGTATTGCCAGGCCTGCACGTGGGCCTCATCACCATATTGTCAGATTCTTTTGTCCTAGTATCTTGGCGTCAGCAAACAGTCATGCTTTCGTTGCCTAGTTACTGGAGGCAGTAATTTCCTAGGGGTTCTGGTCTGGTTCTTTACCTTCTTTCTGAAGGTAGGGGGCCGGGCCACCAGAGTGCCCAGTGGCAAGTTTCCAATGTCGTTGCTACATTTGGGCTGCTCTCTTCCCTACGGAAACATGTTTATCAAGGTACTCGTCCGTGGATTGTCAATGCAGCACTTGTACAGTTGAGGAGGGGGTGTAGTGACATCCAAACTGTTGTCAGGCTTGCTCTTACTTCCATCAGACCTGCCAGTTGGTAGGGTAAGTCGATGGTGGGGAGGTCGTTGCTCCACTGGGCTTACCCTTGAGTCGAAAGCTATCCGTGCTTCGAAACCTTACCTAGCACTCCTTTGGGTCTTGGGTACCTGCAGGAGGGTCAGGGGTTTATTCATTAGGTCATCTCCTGTTTCATGGAGACCCTGGTTCAGCCCAGGGATCCATAGTCTTGCAAGATGGGTGCTGGGCCAATGCCCCCTTGACAGCCCATAAGTGATAAGTTCCGGCTGAACATCATCTCATTCTGGGTTCCATTCTCGGCGTAATCTCTTGAGTACGATGTTGCCTGGAGATCTGCTCAGGTATATCAGATCAGTCATCTGTTGTCCGACCCCCGGCCTGTTTCAAATAGGGGGGCTCACTGTCACTTTGGGCATGCTGTATCATGCCATGAGACTTATTCCCCAGGATGGTGTTCGGCCCTCCTTCCAGGACTCATAATGGTGGTCAGGTCACAAGCAGGAGCTTGACCTGGGATATATAGGGTGGGACCAGGTTCTGGGTGTCGGGGAGGGTTCTCCATGTTTGAATGGTGCTTACTGCCACAGCACATCATCAAACACATCCATCTGGTATCCAGCACTTCAGACCCCTGCATACTCCTGGCAGGTCATCCTTTTGAGGCTATTCCTCTGAAACTTCCTCATACCAAGCATAGACAGACTAGGGGTTGGTAGGAATTTCACTGAGTTACGTAACTGGCGTCCATTCGAAGTGCCATTATGTTGCAAGGGATCCTCGGGTCAGCCCTTGCTCCTTTCCCCTCACATGTCATCACACACAAGCAATTCGTTCCCAGGTTTGGGTTTTCTCTGAGGCAGGCGTCATCCAACCCTGGGATATTCATCTGGGTTCTGGGCAGTTGCTGGTTTCATGCAGGGGGTCCCTCCTTGGTAGGGATGAGCCGAACACCCCTCCGGTTCAGTTTGCACCAGAACTTGCGAACAGACCAAAACTTCGCACAAACGTTAGAACCCCATTGAAGTCTAAGGGACTCGAAAGTTCGAAATCAAAAGTGCTCATTTTAAAGGCTAATTTGCATGGTATTGTCCTAAAAAGGGTCCTGCCCCAGGGCACATGTATCAATGCAAAAAAAAGTTTTAAAAACGGCCGTTTTTTCGGGAGCAGTGATTTTAATAATACTTAATGTCAAACAATAAAAGTGTAATATTCCTTTAAATTTCGTACCTGGGGGGTGTCTATAGTATGCCTGTAAAGGGGCGCATGTTTCCCGTGTTTAGAACAGTCTGAGAGCAAAATGACATTTCAAAGGAAAAAAAGTAATTTAAAACTACTCGCGGCTATTAATGAATTGACAGTCCGACAATACACATAAAAGTTCATTGATAAAAACTGCATGGGATTTCCCCACAGGGGAACCAAAATTTAAAAAAAAAACTGGCGTTGGGTTCCCCCTAAATTCCATACCAGGCCCTTCAGGTCTGGTATGGATATTAAGGGGAACCCTGCGCCAAAATTTAAAAAAAAATGATGTAGGGGTCCCCCTCAAAATTCATACCAGACCCTTCAGGTCTGGTATGGATTTTAAGGGGAACCCCACACCAAAATTTCAAAAAAAATTTGCGTGGGGTCCCCCCAAAAATCCATACCAGACCTTTATCCGAGCACGCAACCTGGCAGGCCGCAGGAAAAGAGGGGGGACGAGAGAGCGCCCCCCCTCCTGAACCGTACCAGGCCACATGCCCTCAACATTGGGAGGGTGCTTTGGGGTAGCCCCTAGACATGTGCATTCGTTTTCGTCCGAATGCATTTTCGTCCGAATTTCAGGTATTTTCGTTATCGTTTTAACAAACGATAACGAAAGTGCAGAGTCCGAAAAACGAAAGATCCGACATAAACAAATGCTTTATTTTCGTTTTCGTTGCTACAACAGTTCGATATATATAGGAGATTCGACATGATGATGACGACAATAACAATCTGTGTCCATCAAACCTGTGGTCGAATGTGCCTAACCTTAGCTCTATTAGTCCAAGATTATTCTACATAGAGAGAAAAGATTCGACGTAGTGGAGGAAAGATTCGACGTAGGGGAGGAAAGATTCGACGTAGGGGAGGAAAGATTCGACGTAGGGGAGGAAAGATTCGACGTAGGGGAGGAAAGATTCGATGTAGGGGAGGAAAGATTCGACGTAGGGGAGAAAAGATAAATAAAAATGATGATGAATGTTATTGGCTGATTGTAACCAAAGAGGTGGAGCAGTAAAATAGCTAGAACTAAGTACACACGTACTTTGGCTTATGGTGTCTGTTGAAAGTTCTAAGAAGATTCGACGGAGCAGGTAAACTATACGGCATTGTACAGTTTAGCTGCTCCTTCTTCTTCTTCTTCTTTGAACATTCGACAGACACCATAAGCCTTCAATGACAGATTCGACCCTAATTTGGATTTTCGGACGAATGCAATTTTTAACGAAAAACGAAATAAATAAAAACGAATTTCGGGAGTAACTAAATAAATTTATTTTTCAGACGAAAAAGAAATTCCGAAACGAAATATTTCAGTGTGCACATGTCTAGTAGCCCCCAAAAACACCTTGTCCCCATGTTGATGAGGACAAGGGCCTCATCCCCACAACCCTTGGTTGTGGGGTTCTGCGGGCGGGGGGCTTATCAGAATCTGGAAGCCCCCTTTAACAAGGGGACCCCCAGATCCCGGCCCCCCCTGTGTGAAATGATAAGGGGGTACAAAGGTACCCCTACCATTTCACAAAAAAACTGTCAAAAATGTTAAAAATGACAAGAGACAGTTTTTGACAATTCCTTTATTTAAAGTCTTATTTTTTTCCATCTTCTATCTTCTTTCTTCTATCTTCCTTCGGTTTTTTCCTCCATCTTCTTCTTCCTCCGATCCTCTGCTTCTTTCTCCGGTGTTCTCGTCCGGCATCTCCCTCCATGGCATCTTCTTCTCTTCATCTTCTTCTCTTTGTCTTCTTATCTTCATCTTCTCTTCATCTTTTTTTCGGGCCGCTCCGCATCCATGATTGGATGGGAGGCTCCCGCTGTGTGATGCTTCTCTCTTCATCTTTTTCTCTTCATCTTTTTCTCTTCATCTTTTTCTCTTCATCTTCTTGTTTTCATCTTCTTGTCTTCATCTTCTTCTCTTCATCTTCTTGTCTTCATCTTCTTTTCGGGCCGCTCCACATCCATGATGGCATGGAGGGAAGCTCCCGCGGTGTGAAGGTTCTCCTCTTCTGACAGTTCTTAAATAATGGGGGCGGGGCCACCCGGTGACCTCGCCCCCCTCTGACGCACGGGGACTTCCCTGTGGCATTCCCCGTGACGTCAGAGGGGGGCGGGGTCACGGGGAATGCCACAGGATCTGGAGGTCCCCTTGTTAAAGGGGGCTTCCAGATTCCGATAAGCCCCTCTGCGGAGACCCCCACAACCACTGGCCAAGGGTTGTGGGGATGAGGCCCTTGTCCTCATCAACATGGGGACAAGGTGCTTTGGTGGGCTACCCCAAAGTACCCTCCCAATGTTGCGGGCATGTGGCCTGGTACGGTTCAGGAGGGGGGCCCTCTCTCATCCCCCCTCTTTTCCTGCGGCCTGCCAGGTTACGTGCTCGGATAAGGGTCTGGTATGGATTTTTGGGGGGACCCCACGCCAATTTTTTAAAAAAATTTGGTGTGGGGTTGCCCTTAAAATCCATACCAGACCTGAAGGGTCTGGTATGAATTTTGAGGGGGACCCCTACATTATTTTTTTTTAAATTTTGGCGCGGGGTTCCCCTTAATATCCATACCAGACCTGAAGGGCCTGGTATGGAATTTAGGGGGACCCCCACGCCAGTTTTTTTTTAAATTTCCCTGTGGGGAAATCCCATGCAGTTTTTTTCAATGAACTTTTATGTGTATTGTCGGACCGGCAATTCATTAATAGCCGCGAGTAGTTTTAAATTCCTTTTTTTCTTTGATATGTCATTTTGCTGTCAGACTGTTCTAAACACAGGAAACATGCGCCCCTTTACAGGCATACTATAGACACCCCCCATTTACAAAATTTAAAGGAATATTTCACTTTTATTGTTTGACTTTAAACATTATTAAAATCACTGCTCCCGAAAAAACGGCCGTTTTTAAAACTCGTTTTTGCATTGATACATGTCCCCTGGGGCAGGACCCAGGTCCCCAAACACTTTTTATGACAATACCTTGCATTATAAGCCTTTAAAATTAGCACTTTTGATTTCTCCCATAGACTTTTAAAGGGTGTTCCGCGGCTCTCGAATTTGCCGCGAACACCCCAAATTGTTCGCTGTTCGGCAAACTGGTGAACAGCCGATGTTCGAGTCGAACATGAGTTCGACTCGAACTCGAAGCTCATCCCTACTCCTCGGTATCAATTCATGAGACTTGGTGTTTATCCTGTCATAGCTGATTCATTGTATCCGGGTTCTGTAGCCATCCGGGCTCACGCTACCCTGTTAGACGGGTTGTTACTTACCTCTCATCTAGTTGTTCATCACACCTACTT
Organism: Lithobates septentrionalis; assembly: GCA_037952835.1. Classification (NCBI taxonomy): domain Eukaryota; kingdom Metazoa; phylum Chordata; class Amphibia; order Anura; family Ranidae; genus Lithobates; species Lithobates septentrionalis. Next base: position 423,956 of record JBBDGP010000432.1, read on the forward strand.
TCGTGTCTTTTGCCCTCTCTTTCAGGCGTACTGACCAACCAGGCCAAGGCACACCTAAGGCCTTGGTAGTTAGGGTATCGCATTTCCAAGTGAAGACTCTGACCACAAATAAGAAGGCTGGCCATAGGCTAGCCTGCATTTGTGGGAGGAGTCTGAGGGGTACATATACCTCCTCCTCCTCTGCCTGATTCACGTAGGTTTGTGTTCAGGGTTCCCACCCACCCGTTTCCCCCAAGTTTCACACCCACCCGTTTCCCCCAAGTTTCACATTTTCTCATACACATCGTACTTTTCTTCATATTCATACATTCTGAGTATGCCCTCTCTTTCAGGCGTACTGACCAGCCAGGCCAAGACACACCTCAGGCCTTGGTAGTTAGGGTATCGCATTTCCAAGTGAAGACTCTGACCACAAATACAACACTGCCTCTCCACCAGCTGAATTCATTACCTGCAATTCTCCGCAGCTGTTATATATAAAGATTCCACCTTTATCACTTGCAGGTGTGCTGAAGCCTAGGTTTACATTGGAGCGATTTGTCATGTAATTTGAGAGATCAAATCGCATGACAAGTCGCAGCCTATTGGCGGCAATGGCACTGTTCCAAACGATGCGACACAGATTTTGCAGCGCCACGCGGATTTGCAAAAGTAGTTCCTGCACTACTTTTGCCAATTTCAGGTGTGACTTCAATAGACATCTGTGTATGAAGCCACACAGATGTCTATCAAGTAGCACCTGAAATCTCGCTACATCAAGTGAAGTAGCACTTTTTTTTTTTGGTTTCAAATCTTTTTTATTGATAGCAATATATTAAAAGTTACAGACATTGCGTGGCGTGTTGTATTAAAGTATAGTTATCCAAGACAATAAGGCATATTACAAGAACAAAAGAAAAGCTAATTAGCAGCCATCTCTGCAGTGCGCTGTGATGATTACAAACATTTATAAAGGTATAAGAAGTAACAGCTTGCAATATGTTGTTTTTCCCCCTTTTTGCTTCCCTGCCCTTCCCACCCACCCTTAATCTACTACCCATCTTACCACCCCCCTCCCCTCCCTAATAAACAGCGCAATAGTTAAATTTATTAGCACTGAGACTCACGGCATTCTACATCTGTCTAAGGGGTCAGAGGGTAATTGGTTCAGAAGAGATGCTGTATATTTAGCGCCTGGTGCCAGGGCTTCCATATACTTAGAAATTTATTATAATTCCCTTATAAGTAGCACAATTTCAAAGTAGCACAATTTCAAAGTAGCATCAATGTGAACCGGGGCGAAGAGACTAGTTTTTTTGGTGCACAAATACATATTGAAATTATAAGATATAAAAAGATATTGCACTTCGCCAAAACCACCACCCCCAAAACGAATTAAAAGAAAGAAAAGAGAAAAAAAATAACCACCACAACAAACAAGCTCAATATTGTACTTTTATTTTGCCAGCAGAAACAAAAATTATGTACATTCATTTACTAGCTTCAAAAAAATTAAATAAAAAATTCTACTGGATATATGGTGCTACATTTAGCAAAACAATTAGCAATTGGGTTTTAAGGGCCCTGCTCATAAGATTTCACAATCTAAAAGTTGTCTAAACCTTAGAGTGCACGCAGCTTTACTTTCAGTTTATAACGGGCAACACATCACATTTGTATCCACAAGATTATAGAAACATACTTAACAGTCATTATTCTTACAAAGCATTCCAACATAATAGTAGCCTCCCTGACGGTATTCCCGAGTGTGGCTCGGGGTTAAATTTCAGCACCATTAGCGGTAACCCCGAGCCACACTCGGGATTACATCTCAGGATCCTGGTGCAGGTTACTTACCTTGTCCCCAGGATCTTGCGATGTCCCCTCGGGGTGTCTGCGGGCTCTGTCCTCTGCCCAAAGCCTCTCTGTGCCAGGCTCCGTTCCCTGCGAGCGTCGCAACGATCGGGGCGGAGCCTGGCGGCAAATTGAAAAAAGTAAAAATCATAGCACATATAGCACTGTAATCTTACAGATTACAGTACTATATGAAATGATTTCACTTCCCTTTTGTCCCCAGTGCTTTGGCCCATGCCCTGCATGCAGTTTTATATTATATATAATGTTCTTTCTGCCTGGAAACTTGAGATTGTCCATAGCAACCAAAAAGTGTCCCTTTATGTCAAGAGTGGCTTTAGACCAGCTAGAAAACAGCGATAGTAAATTAGAACACTTGCAGACTTGAGCGATAGTGAATCATGGGGAAATTTATTTTATTATTATTATATTTTTTATTATTATTTATTATTATGTATATTTATTTATTATATTATAATTTAAGAATTCAAGTGTGTGCCACATGATTCTATAAGAAAAGGTATAATATCATTAATAGGTACCATCATCCTGAATACGAATAAGACAAAAAGTGGGATTGAAAGAGAAACCAGAGCAAGGACCTCTCCAATTAGGTCCTGCCTCTTTCAGAAGGATTAGGACTATTACGGTACCAGGAGGGATGTAAAAAGACTTTCTTTAAAAAGTAATAGATTTATTTCAAAATAGCAATAAAAAGTCCTACAAAGGACACATCATATACATCATCATGATTTAACATACACAAAGAACAGTGATTGTTACAGCATTGTTGACACTTAGTTAGTAAAACTAATGCCCACACAGATGCATGGACAGAGGTTGTATAGTATAATACTTGCAGACGTGACCTCTACAGTTTCGCGGTCACAGCCGCTTCTTCAGGAGGCGTCTGATAGTATATAATCTACAAAGATGAAGAAAACAATACAGTATCAACATAACAAGCAAAAAAATATAGACAAATGTCATAAAAAGCACAAAATTAATATTGGAGAACATAATTGAAATTTGAAAGTTGCACTCACCAACCTATAACCACAAGGGTTTTTGGAGCGATACTGTGAGACGCCCTCAAAAGGCGTTCCCCCGGGGGCGAGCCAGGGAGGCAAATTGGGGTGATACTATTGTGAAAAAATGCAATAAAATGGAATTTAAAATTTGTAAGGTGTGTGTTCTACTTGAGAAACCACCCGGGAGTGTCAAGTTGGCAGGTGAGAAGAGGTGGGGAAGGAAAAAGAGGGAGAGGAGAGTAGATCACTGTAGGGGGAATGATAGTGGGGAGAAAAAGAGAAGTAGGAATAGAGGGAGCAGGGATGGAAAAGAGAAGGGAGAAGAACCAAAACTAGACCAGGGAATAGTTGTGGGGAGAAAAAGGTAAAGAAAGCTAGAGAAGGGGAGGGGGGGGGAGAGAGGGGTGGTGAATGAGGAGAAGGCAAAGAGGTGAGGAAGGAAGAAGGGAAGAAGGAGGGGGCAGAGAGGGGAAAGGAGGGGAAGGGTGAAGAGGGGGGGAGAGGAAAGGGGTGGGGAAGGGGGAAAAGGGGGGAAAAAAGGGGGGGAATGAAAGGAGAGGGGGAAAAAAAGGGAAGGGGAGGAGAGGAAAAAGGGGGAAGGGACACAAGGGGGGAATGAGAAGGATAGGTAGAAAGAGGGGGGGAAGAGAAACGGGGTGGGAGAGGGGGAGGATAGAAGAGGGAGGAAAGAGAGGGATCACAAAGTGGGGGAAAGAACAGAGCGGAGGCGGGCAAGGAGAGGAAGAGAGAGAGAGAAAAAAGGGGGGGGGGGAGAGAGGAAGAGAGGGGGAAGGGGAAAGAAGGAAAATAGGGGAGAAAGACAATGACCCTGCCACCTAATTAGGAAGGTAAAAGAAGAAGACTGAGCTAAAAGAGGGGTAATAGTATCAATAAAATTACCCACCGTTGCTGTAATATTAAAAGCTAGACTCAGGGGCTGCTGGCACCCAGAATGAAGTGACTGATGCAGTTGATGGCCAGTAAGCCACACCACAATGCCAATAGGAGCCACTGTAAAGAAAGTAGATGGATAAGGAAACGGTATTAGGAGATAGTCTGAAAAATCGGCATGAGCTGCAAGGCACGCCGGGCAGGGAAGGAGGGGGAGGTATCATAATGAGATAATAGTGATCCCCATCCTTCCTATGGAACATTACACAAGTACTTACAGGGGCTCCAAGTGGCGCCGGTGAGATGCTGGGTGTCCGCCTGTGACGGTTAGCAGTCGAGTCTAGGCATCTTAAATGCCTCCAACCCGGAAGTTCAACAGCGCCGAAAACAACCGCTGCTGTTACTTCCGGGTCCGGTCCTCCACTGTTGCGCAGGCGCGGGAGAATCACCCGGCGCAGGCGCACAGCTCAAATGGTGATCGGTGCCGAAGCATCGATCAGAAGAAGCAGCAGCTGGGCTCCGTGGAGCCTCGCCTGCTGCCGGAGGAGCGCAAGCCCGCCGTAGGGGGAGAATTAACTCCTCACATCCCTCCAAACTAGGATGGCAAGTGCAAGTGACAGTAATTACTTGGATACAGATAATATGAGTCAAAGGATAAACTAAGAGGGGGAGGGATGCATAATCTCCGGCAATGGGAACATGTAGGGACCCACGGTCATGGAGACATGCATCCCAACCCTGTCCCAGGATATATAGAAACAATTCAATCTAGGTATACATGGCTCTTGTTAGTAAAGCATGTACTGTACTGGAAACTTGGAGTCAGCCATAAAAGAAGGAAACATCGAAAAATGAATATTACATAGTGGGACCACTATGTGTGGAGAGTCCACTTACAAACAATCATGGGAAAAACATGACTGTACAAAAACAGAGGAGGGGGGGAAGAAAGGGGGCCAAGGGGAAAGGGGATGGGTTTTTAGGAGGAAGGAGGGAAGACACGATAGTAAAACACAGTATACAGCTGTGTAGTGTAGGCCATATATATTGAGTAAGTTATTAAGAAAATATATAAATTATTTTTTGGAAAACGGACAAGTGTCCACAGGGGGGGGGGGGTTAGTATGTTTTTTCTTCTTTAATCACGGCAAAGGCTGGAGGAACTATAACGTAATTATTCAAGGAAATACTTATATGAATGTGCCTCATTGATGCCAGGAGGGACACATGCGTTAAGTTGCTCAATCCAGAGGGACTTGCGCTTTAAAATTTTGCGGTCCCAGTTGCCTCCTCGGGGGTCTTCAGGGACAACTTCTAAAACAGTAAACCTGATGTAATCGAGATTAAAGCGATGGTGAATGCCTATATGGCGGCCCACAGTGGTGAGCTTGCCATTTGTAGAGGCGTACAGGTGATCCCCCAGTCTCTGCCGTAACTCCCTAATTGTTTCCCCACATAAAAAGCGCTACAAGCGCAGGTCATGAGGTAAATTACACCACGTGTGCCAAAATGGGCTGAATGTTTGGGGAAAAACATCTCCCCGTTGGGGAGTAGAAAATGTTGTCCTTCTTGGACCCAGGGGCAATGTGGACAATTGCCACATTTGAAGGTGCCCCTGGGTTCCAACGGACCAGAAGAAGGAATCCTATAGTGACTGTGTGTTAGTCTATCCCTCAGGGAGGTGGCCCTCCTGAAGACCAGATCAGGGGTTGGTTTGATGTATTTTCTGAGCGTGTGATGATCGGTCAGAATATGCCAATGGCTTGATAGTATGTTGCGTAGTTGGTGGTGGTGGGTAGAGAATTTAGTGATGATCTTAGTCATATAGGGCTGTTTGGGACGTGGAGGGCCAAATAATAATGTTTGTCGGTCTAGAGCTAAGGCCCTATTAAACGCTTTTCTCAGCACGGTACGATTGTAGCCTCTAGCCAAGAGTCGTGTGCGAAGAGCATTGGCTTGTCTGTAGAAATCCCCGTCCTCTGTGCAGTTCCTTCTCAGTCTAAGATACTGAGCATAAGGGATACTGCGAACCAGAGGGCGGGAATGGAGACTGGAAGCATGCAACAAAGTGTTGCCCGCAGTGGGTTTGCGATATAGATCCGTGGTTAAATATCCAGTAGAGTTTTTAATAATCTGTACATCCAAAAACGGAATGCTCAGACTATCATAAGAAAAGGTGAAATGAAGATTGAAAGGGTTGATATTGAGCTTTGCAATGAAAGTTTGTAAAAGTTGCTCTGTGCCTGTCCAGATGACCAGAAGGTCATCAATGAACCTGAACCATCCTAGAACATGGTTCAAGAAGGGTTCCATAAGGTCATCACTGAAAACAGCCCGTTCCCAACCGCCAAGATACAAATTCGCGTACGAAGGGGCACAGGACGTGCCCATTGCGACGCCTTGGATTTGAAGATACATTTGGTCCATAAACAGAAAATAATTTTTGGTCAAAATGAATTCTAAAAGTTTTAGAATGAAAGTATTGGTGGGCCAAGTGTGATGGTCCTGTTCCATCAGGAAGGAGCCAGCCATTCGGACGCCCTGCTCGTGGGGGATGCTTGAGTACAAGGCCTCAACATCAACAGCCACGAGGAGGGCGCCCGGAGGGATCTGGACACCTTCAATGTGTTTTAAAAGGTCAGTGGTGTCCCTGATGTAAGAAGGTAATCTCAAAACGTGAGGTAAAAGAAAAGTATCCACCAGTTTACTGGCGTTTTCTGTTAGTGAACCTTTGCCAGAGACAATAGGTCGACCAGGGGGTGCAGAAAGGTTTTTATGAGTTTTAGGCAAAGCATAAAACGTCGGAGTACGTGGATATTGTACATTGATGAATTTATAGGTCTCTTCATCGATGAGGCCCTCAAGGAAGGCCCCCCGATGAGTCCCCTAAATTCATCAATGGTTTGTTGGATGAAGTGGTTTTCAATGGGTAAGTACCAATTAGAATTGGAAAGAATTTTGAGGCACATAGTCTGATATTGGTGATGGGTCATCAGCACCAAGTTGCCGCCCTTGTCAGATTGCTTTATGACAAGGTCGGTGTTTTTTTGAAGTCTAGTGACTGCCCGAAGCTGTTGTTGGGTCAGATTGGAGGGTAATGTTTGCCATCGCTCTTTTTTAAGGGACAGGATGCATTCATGCAAAAAGGCCCAAATGGATGGGCATGTCAATAAATCAGGGAAGGCTTTAGATTTCATTTTTAAAGTAGTCTTGGGGGTAGGATGTTGAAACTGGAGGGTACTATCCATTTGACTGGAGGAGGGAGAGTTGGAATTGCCATCTGAGGCATCCGACTCCACCTCTCCTTCGTCAAAGAGTAACATAAGGTCCCGTAGGGCTCTAGATTCCGCTATAGTGAAATTCTTGTTTTTTTCCGCTAGTTCTTTTTCCAAATTGGCACGTTTTCGGTCAGGATCAAACATGTAATTGAAAGTAAGTTTTCGGGCAAATAAATAGAGATCTTTAATTGTCTCATAGATATCGATTGGCTCCGAAGGACAGAAGCCCAGGCCCAGATGAAGGACCTGTTCCTCCTCTGGAGTCAGCCGGTGGGATGTTAAGTTGATAATGTTGAGGGAGTGGGAATCTTTTCCATTGGTGAGAGTGGCTAATCGTGGGACGTGCTTGGGGTCGGGGCCTTTTGCACAAACATGTCCAGATTCCCTTGTCTGGAGGGCTCTGGGGTTGCTTGTACTAAAAAACCGGGTTGTGATAGGAGTGTTTGGATGTTGGGTTGTAAAAGTTTTGGGATGATGTTGTGTAAGGTGGGGTGGAGAGAACCCGTAGAAGGGGTCTGTCCACCCGGCCTTGGTGTTTGTGGTGTTTTTAGTGCTTTACCATTAGGGATGAGCCGAACACCCCCCTGTTCGGTTCGCACCAGAACATGCGAACAGGAAAAAAATTTGTTCGAACACGCGAACACCGTTAAAGTCTATGGGACACGAACATGAATAATCAAAAGTGCTAATTTTAAAGGCTTATATGCAAGTTATTGTCATTAAAAGTGTTTGGGGACCTGGGTCCTGCCCCAGGGGACATGAATCAATGCAAAAAAAAGTTTTAAAAACGGCCATTTTTATAGGAGCAGTGATTTTAATAATGCTTAAAGTCAAACAATAAAAGTGTAATATCCCTTTAAATTTCGTACCTGGGGGGTGTCTATAGTATGCCTGTAAAGGGGCGCATGTTTCCCGTGTTTAGAACAGTCTGACAGCAAAATGACATTTTGAAGGAAAAAACACATTTAAAACTACCCGCGGCTATTGCATTGCCGACAATACACATAGAAGTTCATTGATAAAAACGGCATGGGAATTCCCCACAGGGCAACCCCGAACCAAAATTAAAAAAAAAAAATGATGTGGGAGTCCCCCTAAATTCCATACAAGGCCCTTCAGGTCTGGTATGGATATTAAGGGGAACCCCAGCCAAATTTTTTTAAAAAAATGACGTGGGGTTCCCCCTAAATTCCATACCAGACCCTTCAGGTCTGGTATGGATTTTAAGGGGAACCCCGCGCCAAAAAAAAAAAAACGGCGTGGGGTCCCCCCAAAAATCCATACCAGACCCTTATCCGAGCACGCAACCTGGCAGGCCGCAGGAAAAGAGGGGGAGACGAGAGTGCGCCCCCCCCCCTCCTGAACCGTACCAGGCCACATGCCCTCAACATTGGGAGGGTGCTTTGGGGTAGCCCCCCAAAACACCTTGTCCCCATGTTGATGAAGACAAGGGCCTCATCCCCACAACCCTGGCCGGTGGTTGTGGGGGTCTGCGGGCGGGGGGCTTATCGGAATCTGGAAGCCCCCTTTAACAAGGGGACCCCCAGATCCCGCCCCCCCCCTGTGTGAAATGGTAAGGGGGTACTTACCCCTACCATTTCACTAAAAAACTGTCAAAAATGTTAAAAATGACAAGAGACAGTTTTTGACAATTCCTTTATTTAAATGCTTCTTCTTTCTTCCTTCATCTTCTTCTGGTTCTTCTGGCTCTTTTGGTTCTTCCTCCGGCGTTCTCGTTCAGCATCTCCTCCGCGGCGTCTTCTATCTTCTTCTCCTCGGGCCGCTCCGCACCCATGGCATGGGGGGGAGGCTCCCGCTCTTCTCTTCATCTTCTTCATCTTCTTCTTCATCTCTTCTTCCTTCTTCTCTTCTTCATTTCTTCTCCGGGCCGCTCCGCAGCCATGCTGGCATGGTGGGAGGCTCCCGCTGTGTGACGGCGTCTCTTCGTCTGACGGTTCTTAAATAACGGGGGGCGGGGCCACCCGGTGACCCCGCCCCCCTCTGACGCACGGGACATGACGGGACTTCCCTGTGGCATTCCCCGTGACGTCACAGGGAAGTCCCGTCAAGTCACCGTGCGTCAGAGGGGGGCGGGGTCACCGGATGGCCCCGCCCCCCGTTATTTAAGAACCGTCAGACGAAGAGACGCCGTCACACAGCGGGAGCCTCCCTCCATGCCAGCATGGCTGCGGAGCGGCCCGGAGAAGAAATGAAGAAGAGAAGAAGGAAGAAGAGATGAAGAAGAAGATGAAGAGAAGAGCGGGAGCCTCCCCCCATGCCATGGGTGCGGAGCGGCCCGAGGAGAAGAAGATAGAAGACGCCGCGGAGGAGATGCTGGACGAGAACGCCGGAGGAAGAACCAGAAGAGCCAGAAGAACCAGAAGAAGATGAAGGAAGAAAGAAGAAGCATTTAAATAAAGGAATTGTCAAAAACTGTCTCTTGTCATTTTTAACATTTTTGACAGTTTTTTAGTGAAATGGTAGGGGTAAGTACCCCCTTACCATTTCACACAGGGGGGGGGCCGGGATCTGGGGGTCCCCTTGTTAAAGGGGGCTTCCAGATTCCGATAAGCCCCCCGCCCGCAGACCCCCACAACCGCCGGCCAGGGTTGTGGGGGATGAGGCCCTTGTCTTCATCAACATGGGGACAAGGTGTTTTGGGGGCTACCCCAATGCACCCTCCCAATGTTGAGGGCATGTGGCCTGGTACGGTTCAGGAGGGGGGGGCCGCACTCTCGTCCCCCCCTCTTTTCCTGCGGCCTGCCAGGTTGCGTGCTCGGATAAGGGTCTGGTATGATTTTTGGGGGGACCCCACGCCGTTTTTTTTTTTTTTTGGCGCGGGGTTCCCCTTAAAATCCATACCAGACCTGAAGGGTCTGGTATGGAATTTAGGGGGAACCCCACGTCATTTTTTTTTTTAAATTTTGGCTGGGGTTCCCCTTAATATCCATACCAGACCTGAAGGGCCTTGTATGGAATTTAGGGGGGCCCCCACATCATTTTTTTTTTTTTTTTTTTGGTTCGGGGTTGCCCTGTGGGGAATTCTCATGCCGTTTTTATCAATGAACTTCTATGTGTATTGTCGGCAATGCAATAGCCGCGGGTAGTTTTAAATGTGTTTTTTTCTTCAAAATGTCATTTTGCTGTCAGACTGTTCTAAACACAGGAAACATGCGCCCCTTTACAGGCATACTATAGACACCCCCCAGGTACGAAATTTAAAGGGATATTACACTTTTATTGTTTGACTTTAAGCATTATTAAAATCACTGCTCCTGAAAAAACGTCAGTTTTTAAAACTTTTTTTTGCATTGATGCATGTCCCCTGGGGCAGGACCCGGGTCCCCAAACACTTTTTTATGACAATAACTTGCATATAAGCCTTTAAAATTTGCACTTTTGATTTCTCCCATAGACTTTTAAAGGGTGTTCCGCGGCATTCGAATTTGCCGCGAACACCCCAAATTGTTCGCTGTTCGGCGAACCTGCGAACAGCCAATGTTCGAGTAGAACATGAGTTCGACTCGAACTCGAAGCTCATCCTATTTACCATGTTGTTTGCCTTTTTTAGGGTGTTTAGTAGTGGAGTTGTCACCGGTAAGGGACCTTTTCCGAGGGGCACCTGGTGCTCGTGACAGAGTGGAACGGGTAGTGACCTGTGAAGATAAAGAAGATATCGATGAGTCAGATTCCGTGTAGACTGTTGCTGTCGGAATCGGGGATTGCCGATTTTGACGCTTGTTTTTTCGGGGAAATAATTTCCCAGACCACTTGTATGCATAGCCCTCCGAAAATGCCAATTTGTCCTGGGAGAATTTTCTTTGTTTTTTAATGATAATGTCTTTATTGAGACTTTCAATTTTATCTCGTATTTCCTTCCACTTGTTTGTGAAGGAGGTCGATTCTTGGATATTGGGAAATTGATTTAGTAATCTGTCAATTTCCGCATCAAGAGTCGTCATGTCAGAACGATACTGGGTGGTGAGTTTTGACATAAGTTCTATACTACACTTGGTTAAAGTATTTTCCCAGGACTTTTTAAAGTCCGCAGAGGGGTCTTTAATTGTAGGGAACAGTTGGATGCGGAGTCCAAGGGGACAGACTTTTTCCGTAATATACAGTTCAAAATATTGGATGTGCCAATGCAGGTGAGATTTTTTCTTAAGAAGATTGAACAGCCTGTCTAGGAACGTTTTAGTCTCGTCCTCTAACTGTTGATTGGCTAGACATCCTGCTTGTATGGTGGACATAAAGTCCCCCCAGGCAGTGCCTAGAACATCCATAGCCCAAGGTATGCGAAACAACAGGATAGAACCCTGACTGTAGTTAAGAAGGACTCAAACAGAAAGATTAATTAAATAAGAGGCTGCTACAAAACCAGAAATAACCACAATTTAGAAACATGTATAAAGTGAATTTTAAAGAGCGGCAAAGGGGAAAATGGGGGAAAAAAAGAGAATTGGATCCGAGGATCCGGGTGTGTTATCCACCCAATATATTAGAATTCAAGTGTGTGCCACATGATTTACAAGAAAAGGTATAATATCATTAATAAGGTACCATCATCCTGAATATGAATAAGACAAAAAGTGGGATTGAAAGAGAAACCAGAGCAGGGACCTCTCCAATTAGGTCCTGCCTCTTTCAGAGGGATTGGGACTATTACGGTACCAGGAGAGATGTAAAAAGACTTTGTTTAAAAAGTAATAGATTTATTTCAAAATAGCAATAAAAAGTCTTACAAAGGACACATCATATACATCATCATTATTTAACATACACAAAGAACAGTGATTGTTACAGCATTGTTGACACTTAGTTAGTAAAACTAATGCCCACACAGATGCATGGACAGAGGTTGTATAGTATAATACTTGCAGACGTGACCTCTACAGTTTCGCGGTCACAGCCGCTTCTTCAGGAGGCGTCTGATAGTATTTTATCTACAAAGATGAAGAAAACAATACAGTATCAACATAACAAGCAAAAAAATATAGACAAATGTCATAAAAAGCACAAAATTAATATTGGAGAACATAATTGAAATTTGAAAGTTGCACTCACCAACCTATAACCACAAGGGTTTTTGGAGCGATACTGTGAGACGCCCTCAAAAGGCGTTCCCCCGGGGGCGAGCCAGGGAGGCAAATTGGGGTGATACTATTGTGAAAAAATGCAATAAAATGGAATTTAAAATTTGTAAGGTGTGTGTTCTACTTGAGAAACCACCCGGGAGTGTCAAGTTGGCAGGTGAGAAGGGGTGGGGAAGGAAAAAGAGGGAGAGGAGAGTAGATCACTGTAGGGGGAATGATAGTGGGGAGAAAAAGAGAAGTGGGAATAGAGGGAGCAGGGATGGAAAAGAGAAGGGAGAAGAACCAAAACTAGACCAGGGAATAGTTGTGGGGAGAAAAAGGTAAAGAAAGCTAGAGAAGGGGGGGGGAGAGGGGTGGTGAATGAGGAGAAGGCAAAGAGGCGAGGAAGGAAGAAGGGAAGAAGGAGGGGGCAGAGAGGGGAAAGGAGGGGAAGGCTGAAGAGGGGGGGAGAGGAAAGGGGTGGGGAAGGGGGAAAAGGGGGGAAAAAAGGGGGGGGGGAAGAAAGGAGAGGGGGGAAAAAAAGGGAAGGGGAGGAGAGGAAAAAGGGGGAAGGGACACAAGGGGGGAATGAGAAGGATAGGTAGAAAGAGGGGGGGAAGAGGAACGGGGTGGGAGAGGGGGGAGGATAGAAGAGGGAGGAAAGAGAGGGATCACAAAGTGGGGGAAAGAACAGAGCGGAGGCGGGCAAGGAGAGGAAGAGAGAGAGAGAAAAAAGGGGGGGGGGGAAGAGAGGAAGAGAGGGGGAAGGGGAAAGAAGGAAAATAGGGGAGAAAAACTGGAGGGGAAAGACAATGACCCTGCCACCTAATTAGGAAGGTAAAAGAAGAAGACTGAGCTAAAAGAGGGGTAATAGTATCAATAAAATTACCCACCGTTGCTGTAATATTAAAAGCTAGATTCAGGGGCTGCTGGCACCCAGAATGAAGTGACTGATGCAGTTGATGGCCAGTAAGCCACACCACAATGCCAAGAGGAGCCACTGTAAAGAAAGTAGATGGATAAGGAAACGGTATTAGGAGTAGGGATGAGCTTCGAGTTCGAGTCGAACTCATGTTCTACTCGAACATTGGCTGTTCGCAAGTTCGCCGAACAGCGAACAATTTGGGGTGTTCGCAGCAAATTCGAATGCCGCGGAACACCCTTTAAAAGTCTATGGGAGAAATCAAAAGTGCTAATTTTAAAGGCTTATATGCAAGTTATTGTCATAAAAAGTGTTTGGGGACCCGGGTCCTGCCCCAGGGGACATGGATCAATGCAAAAAAAAGTTTTAAAAACGGACGTTTTTTCAGGAGCAGTGATTTTATTAATGCTTAAAGTCAAACAATAAAAGTGTAATATCCCTTTAAATTTCGTACCTGGGGGGTGTCTATAGTATGCCTGTAAAGGGGCGCATGTTTCCTGTGTTTAGAACAGTCTGACAGCAAAATGACATTTGGAAGGAAAAAACTCATTTAAAACTACCCGCGGCTATTGCATTGCCGACAATACACATAGAAGTTCATTGATAAAAACGGCATGGGAATTCCCCACAGGGCAACCCCGAACCAAAATAATAAAAAAAAAATGATGTGGGGGTCCCCCTAAATTCCATACAAGGCCCTTCAGGTCTGGTATGGATATTAAGGGGAACCCCAGCCAAAATTTTAAAAAAAAATTGACGTGGGGTTCCCCCTAAATTCCATACCAGACCCTTCAGGTCTGGTATGGATTTTAAGGGGAACCCCGCGCCAAAAAAAAAAAAAAAAAACGGCGTGGGGTCCCCCTAAAAATCCATACCAGACCCTTATCCGAGCACGCAACCTGGCAGGCCGCAGGAAAAGAGGGGGGGACGAGAGTGCGGCCCCCCCCCCTCCTGAACCGTACCAGGCCACATGCCCTCAACATTGGGAGGGTGCTTTGGGGTAGCCCCCCAAAACACCTTGTCCCCATGTTGATGAAGACAAGGGCCTCATCCCCACAACCGTGGCCGGTGGTTGTGGGGGTCTGCGGGCGGGGGGCTTATCGGAATCTGGAAGCCCCCTTTAACAAGGGGACCCCCAGATCCCGGCCCCCCCCCTGTGTGAAATGGTAAGGGGGTACTTACCCCTACCATTTCACTAAAAAACTGTCAAAAATGTTAAAAATGACAAGAGACAGTTTTTGACAATTCCTTTATTTAAATGCTTCTTCTTTCTTCCTTCATCTTCTTCTTCTTCTGGTTCTTCTGGCTCTTCTGGTTCTTCCTCCGGCGTTCTCGTCCAGCATCTCCTCCGCGGCGTCTTCTATCTTCTTCTCCTCGGGCCGCTCCGCACCCATGGCATGAGGGGGGAGGCTCCCGCTCTTCTCTTCATCTTCTTCTTCATCTTCTTCTTCATCTTCTTCTTCTTCTTCTTCTTCTTCTTCTTCTTCTCTTCTTCATCTCTTCTTCCTTCTTCATTTCTTGTGCGGGCCGCTCCGCATCCATGCATGCATGGAGGGAGGCTCCCGCTGTGTGACGGCGTCTCTTCGTCTGACGGTTCTTAAATAACGGGGGGCGGGGCCATCCGGTGACCCCGCCCCCCTCTGACGCACGGTGAATTGACGGGACTTCCCTGTGACGTCACGGGGAATGCCACAGGGAAGTCCCGTCATGTCCCGTGCGTCAGAGGGGGGCGGGGTCACCGGGTGGCCCCGCCCCCCGTTATTTAAGAACCGTCAGACGAAGAGACGCCGTCACACAGCGGGAGCCTCCCTCCATGCATGCATGGATGCGGAGCGGCCCGCAGAAGAAATGAAGAAGGAAGAAGAGATGAAGAAGAGAAGAAGAAGAAGATGAAGATGAAGAAGAAGATGAAGAGAAGAGCGGGAGCCTCCCCCCTCATGCCATGGGTGCGGAGCGGCCCGAGGAGAAGAAGATAGAAGACGCCGCGGAGGAGATGCTGGACGAGAACGCCGGAGGAAGAACCAGAAGAGCCAGAAGAACCAGAAGAAGAAGAAGATGAAGGAAGAAAGAAGAAGCATTTAAATAAAGGAATTGTCAAAAACTGTCTCTTGTCATTTTTAACATTTTTGACAGTTTTTTAGTGAAATGGTAGGGGTAAGTACCCCCTTACCATTTCACACAGGGGGGGGGCCGGGATCTGGGGGTCCCCTTGTTAAAGGGGGCTTCCAGATTCCGATAAGCCCCCCGCCCGCAGACCCCCACAACCACCGGCCACGGTTGTGGGGATGAGGCCCTTGTCTTCATCAACATGGGGACAAGGTGCTTTGGGGGGCTACCCCAAAGCACCCTCCCAATGTTGAGGGCATGTGGCCTGGTATGGTTCAGGAGGGGGGGGGGCCGCACTCTCGTCCCCCCCTCTTTTCCTGCGGCCTGCCAGGTTGCGTGCTCGGATAAGGGTCTGGTATGGATTTTTAGGGGGACCCCACGCCGTTTTTTTTTTTTTTTTGGGCGCGGGGTTCCCCTTAAAATCCATACCAGACCTGAAGGGTCTGGTATGGAATTTAGGGGGAACCCCACGTCAATTTTTTTTTTAAATTTTGGCTGGGGTTCCCCTTAATATCCATACCAGACCTGAAGGGCCTTGTATGGAATTTAGGGGGACTCCCACATCATTTTTTTTTTTAATTTTGGTTCGGGGTTGCCCTGTGGGGAATTCCCATGCCGTTTTTATCAATGAACTTCTATGTGTATTGTCGGCAATGCAATAGCCGCGGTAGTTTTAAATGAGTTTTTTCCTTCAAAATGTCATTTTGCTGTCAGACTGTTCTAAACACAGGAAACATGCGCCCCTTTACAGGCATACTATAGACACCCCCCAGGTACGAAATTTAAAGGGATATTACACTTTTATTGTTTGACTTTAAGCATTATTAAAATCACTGCTCCTGAAAAAACGGCCGTTTTTAAAACTTTTTTTTGCATTGATCCATGTCCCCTGGGGCAGGACCCGGGTCCCCAAACACTTTTATTGACAATAACTTGCATATTAGCCTTTAAAATTAGCACTTTTGATTATTCATGTTCGTGTCCCATAGACTTTAACGGTGTTCGCGTGTTCGAACGAATTTTTTTCCTGTTCGCATGTTCTGGTGCGAACCGAACAGGGGGGTGTTCGGCTCATCCCTAATTAGGAGATAGTCTGAAAAATCGGCATGAGCTGCAAGGCACGCCGAGAAGGGAAGGAGGGGGAGGTATCATAATGAGATAATAGTGATCCCCATCCTTCCTATGGAACATTACACAAGTACTTACAGGGGCTCCAAGTGGCGCCGGTGAGATGCTGGGTGTCCACCTGTGACAGTTAGCAGTCGAGTCTAGGCGTCTTAAATGCCTCCAACCCGGAAGTTCAACAGCGCCGAAAACAACCGCTGCTGTTACTTCCGGGTCCGGTCCTCCACTGTTGCGCAGGCGCGGGAGAATCACCCGGCGCAGGCGCACAGCTCAAATGGTGATCGGTGCCGAAGCATCGATCAGAAGAAGCAGCAGCTGGGCTCCGTGGAGCCCCGCCTGCTGCCGGAGGAGCGCAAGCCAGCCGTAGGGGGAGAATTAACTCCTCACATCCCTCCAAACTAGGATGGCAAGTGCAAGTGACAGTAATTACTTGGATGCAGATAATATGAGTCAAAGGATAAACTAAGAGGGGGAGGGATGCATAATCTCCGGCAATGGGAACATGTAGGGACCCACGGTCATGGAGACATGCATCCCAACCCTGTCCCAGGATATATAGAAACAATTCAATCTAGGTATACATGGCTCTTGTTAGTAAAGCATGTACTGTACTGGAAACTTGGAGTCAGCCATAAAAGAAGGAAACATCGAAAAATGAATATTACATAGTAGGACCACTATGTGTGGAGAGTCCACTTACAAACAATCATGGGAAAAACCTGACTGTACAAAAACAGAGGAGGGGGGGAGGGAAGGGGGCCAAGGGGAAAGGGGATGGGTTTTTAGGAGGAAGGAGGGAAGACACGATAGTAAAACACAGTATACAGCTAAAGTGTAGTGCCATATATATTGAGTAAGTTATTAAGAAAATATATAAATTATTTTTTGGAAAACGGACAAGTGTCCACAGGGGGGGGAGGGGGGGGTTAGTTTGTTTTTTCTTCTTTAATCATGGCAAAGGCTGGAGGAACTATAACGTAATTATTAAAGGAAATACTTATATGAATGTGCCTCATTGATGCCAGGAGGGACACATGCATTAAGTCGCTCAATCCAGAGGGACTCGCGCTTTAAAATTTTGCGGTCCCAGTTCCCCCCTCGGGGGTCTTCAGGGACGACTTCTAAAACAGTAAACCTGATGTAATCGAGATTAAAGCGATGGTGAATGCCTATATGGCGGCCCACAGTGGTGAGCTTGCCATTTGTAGAGGCGTACAGGTGATCCCCCAGTCTCTGCCGTAACTCCCTAATTGTCTTCCCCACATAAAAAGCGCTACAAGCGCAGGTCATGAGGTAAATTACACCACGTGTGCCACAATGGGCTGAATGTTTGGGGAGTAGAAAATGTTGTCCTTCTTGGACCCAGGGGCAATGTGGACAATTGCCACATTTGAAGGTGCCCCTGGGTTCCAACGGACCAGAAGAAGGAATCCTATAGTGACTGTGTGTTAGTCTATCCCTCAGGGAGGTGGCCCTCCTGAAGACCATTAAATTATCCTTATCCTGGAGATAAGGTAAGTATGCCGCACCAGGATCCTGAGATGTAATCCGAGTGTGGCTTGGGGTTACCGCTAATGGTGCTGAAATTTAACCCTGAGCCACACTCTGGAGAACTGCCAGGGAGGCTATGGCATGATCATACCAAGACATTTTGCAGAATGTCATGCTCCCAACTTTGTGGGAACAGATCTGTGATATTTGGTGGTTCTTTGTGGATGAGTGTAGAATAGTGATATTAGTAGTGAATAGTGATATTATCCTCAATTTTTTGGGAATTACATTTTTATTTCTGATGTTGGTACACAACACATTTTTTGAGCTCAAATTATGATTATTTGGAAATAATAAAAAGCACAAAAAATTGTGACTCATTTTAAATTTGCATCAGCAATGGTATTGTTTGTGCTTTGTCTTTTAAAGACACCTGTGTGAGTTTGGGTAAAAATTGTTGTGAGATGGAGAGCAACAAGTGCAAGTGACAGAGAAAAATATATTTTAGCAAAACATCAGAACATTCCACATTCTAGTATTCTTAAAAACAAAATAGATGAGAAAAAAAAAATAGAAGCAGCAACATTGTTGCAAGGAACATTTATTTCAAAGAAAGATACATTTCATTTCAACATTAAAAGTATTTATTTATTGTACCATTAGAATCAATGGCTGAAACTTGCATTGGACTATAATATCGCTGATTTTCATTCGCCAAAAACGCATTTTAGCCAAGCGCTAATTTTGGTATTTACTCTAGCGCCTGGTAAAAACATACTGGAGCTAAAATGGGAGCTATTTGCAGGTCTGGGCATTCTCAGTTGTGTTGGCACCTAGTTGTACAAAAATTGGGAATTTATCTTTTCTCAGACTTTTAAAGATATTTCAGTGTAGAAATCACCTTTTCACACAGTTTAAAAAGAGATTATCATTAAATAATATACCGCATATTTCAGTACCATTTAGGCAATAATATCATGCTCTAAACCAGTGGTCATCAACCATGTCCTCAGGGCCCACTAACAGGCCAGGTTTGCAAGATAACTGAAATACATCATAGGTGATATCATTTGCTGCTCAGTGATTGCAGTATTCTAGTCTGTATCTCCCCAAGGTAATAAATAAAACCTGGCCTCTTAGTGGGCCCTGAGGACACGGTTGATGACCACTGCTCTAAACATTATCTCCATGTGCAATTCTCCAGATTTTAGCAGAGTAAGGATTTGGGTGCTATTTAGTTTCAGGGAACTATAGTAAATTCGATTTTGGGAGTATTTTCTCACCAGAACTATAGTGAATACCGTTTTAGTGCTATTTAGCGCTAATCAGCGTGATTAGCACTAATTAGTGCAAATTTGCTGCAATTTGCGCTAATTAATAACGCGGATCTATAGTAAATGACCCCCATAGTGTACTATAGTCAAAACACTATATGGGTCAAAAGGTCTGCCAGCATCAAGGAAACCAAGAGCTATAGGTGACCATAGGGGGCATTCATGGACCAGGTAAAATAACACAAGGATTGTAAGTTAGTTTCAATATCAAAAAAATGTGAATGAATCTCCAAAAGATGAAAATAATATATAAAGAGAAAGAGGTCAACTTACAAAACTATGTTTTGCAGTGAACTCAATATCCAGGGATATAAACTACATGCCCGGGCGGGAATTGTCTCTAAAGCTTAAAAAAAGGCCAAAAAAGGACATAAAGATAAATCAAAAAGAACCTGAAATGCACATAACAAGAATGAATCATTAGCATAAAGTGCTCAATATGCGCTTCAAAACTGCAATAGCCAACATCAGAATGTAAAGTTAAATGTGCAGTACAAGAGTTCATGAAGCTATTAGTATAGATAAGTAGCTGGCGTCCTGCAGTAGCATATGTGTCCCTGTAGTTCCAGTGGCGTGTAATAGCTGGAACAAGCAGCCTTAAATAGCCTCTATCCGGCCAGTCAGGCCAGATGCGGGCAAAAAGACCGCGCTGCGCAAACCACGTCACATCCGCCGCTCAATCCATCACCGCTGTCGCTGCTGGGTCCCAATGCGCAACCCATGAGAGGACAAAAGGCTCCCTCTGGTGGTCAGTGGGGAAAGTTCCTCTCAGATCAATAGTGAGCGTCAAAGCAAGCGGAGAGACAAGGAGAGGAAGGGGGAAGCAGCGATGGGCCCACAAACGGTACAGTAAACTGGGCGTTCTCCAGGGAACTGGAACAAATGCCCTGGACATCCATATGGTCACCCTGAGTGCTTAAAGACAACCCAAGCAGCAGGCACATTTTGCCATCAGTGTATATTACAAATAAATGAAAAAAGGGGAATGGATTTTGAAGGGACAGATTAATATCATCAAAAGAGGAGAAACGTTAAGGTTTTAATTTTGTAAATATATTGCCAATCAGACTTCATGACCAAAGACCAAGGGAGAGGGGAGGTGGGGGGTGATGACACAGCCCTGGATGAAATAACAAAGGACCTAAAGTCGGGTTAGAGCGGGAAAGGGGAAGAGAGAAAAAGAGGGGGAGGGGGCTGGGTAAAAAAAAGGAAGGGGGGGAGGGGGGGGGGGAAGAAAGAGGAAGGGGGTTGGGAGAGGGAAGGATTAATGAGTAGGAGTGAAAGGAACCCTGCAAAACAATAATATAATACTTTTTCTAAAAAAAGATTTGTAGCTTAACATTTAATTTAGTCCAGCATAACCTGTGGCTTTTAAAGAGTGGATCCAACGAGTTTCTAACTGTAAAAGTTTTTGATCATTACTTCCACCTCTAAGATCAGTGGGAATATGCTCCAATGTCATAAATGATCCAATGGTTTCCTTGATGCTGGCAGACTTTTTGACCCATATAGTGTTTTGACTATAGTACACTATATCTCAAGAGACTAGGGTAAGCAATGATGTTATCACAGTGAATGTGCACATATATATAAAAATAATTTTGTATTGAAAAATAATCTCCAGGAGGAGTAATTATGAATATATAAATAGAATAGAAATAGATTTTTGATGTGATTAATATTTACAAAATTTTCTCTAATAGAAGCCCGAAATTTGGATGAAGCATGTTGGGAACTCCATTCTAAAGTGCTGTATCCAAAAAATTGTATTGAAACGTACTTGCCATAATTGTTTTTTTATCATCTTTTTAATCTGTCTTTGAATAAAACTTTTTATATTATACCTTGAGATCACTATATCCTATATTGTTTTGCACCTTAAAAATCCCATAATTCCTCCTATACCTAAACTAAGGGATGTGGTGCTAATAATATGTTGGTGTGCCCGTGGTTATAAAGTCCTTTAGGTAGATTGATAGCAGCGGCAGCCTTTGGCTCCCACTGCTATCATTCAAATGCCGTGATGAGGGAGCAGTGTGCGCGGCCGAGTCACCCAGTCTGTGTGAATAAACACAGACTGGGCAGCTCCGGAGCGAGCACGCATGGGTGCCCCCAGGGAAAGTGGCTTTCCCTGAAGGCACTTGCTGAAGAGGAAGGGCCTGGAGAGCCAGCGGCGGACCCCAGAAACGGAGGATCGGTCTGCTCTGTGCAAAACTATTGCAAAGAGAAGATAAGAATAAAATGTTTGTTATTTTGGTTTAAAAAAATTAAGGTTAAAGCCCCATACACACGATAGGACTTTGTACAAACTTTCCCTTGGATTTTTGTACAAAGGACGTTGGCCATAAGTTAGTTTTGCATATAGACGGCAGGACTTTTCCAGCCAACTTTCACCAAATCACGTGGATTTTCAGCTCTTTACCACCGCCCTTTGGTCAACTTCTGTATTGTTGTCTGATATTGTGTCAATCTCGCCACTTTTATCGGCGAGATTGACACCTTGCGAGTTGGGTTCACACTGGTGCGGGGTTCTGACTTGGATCCCCGCCAATGCCAGGCACTGTGTTTGGTATGAATCTTGAGGGGGAACTCCACGCCAAATTTTAAATAAAAAACTGGCATGGGTTCCCCTCCAGGGGCATACCAGGCCCTTAGATCTGGTATGGATTTTAAGGGGAACCTTAAAAAAACAGCGTGGCGTGGGGGTCCCCCCACAATGGCGTGGGGGTCCCCCCACAATGGCGTGGGGGTCCCCCCCACAAGAAAAAATGGCATGGGGGTCCCCCCCACAATCCATACCAGACCTTTATCTGAGCACGCAGCCCGGTCAGGAAAGGGGGTGGGGACGAGCGAGCACCCCCCTCCTGTACTGTACCAGGCCGCATGCCCTCAACATGGGGGGTGGGTGCTTTGGGGGAGGGGGGCACCCTGCGGCCCCCCACCCCAAAGCACCTTGTCCCCATGTTGATGAGGACAAGGGCCTCTTCCCAACAACCCTGGCCGTTGGTTGTCGGGGTCTGCGGGCGAGGGGCTTATCGGAATCCGGGAGCCCCTTTAACCACTTGACCACTGGGCACTTAAACCCCCTTAATAACCAGACCAATTTTCAGCTTTCGGTGCTCTCACATTTTGAATGACAATTACTCAGTCATGCAACACTGTATCTATATGATTTTTTGTCCCTTTTTTCACACAAATAGAGCTTTCTTTTGGTGGTATTTAATCACCGCTGGGTTCTTTATTTTTTGCTCTATAAAAGAAAAAAGACCGAAAAATCTGTAAAAAAATAAAATTTTCTTTATTTCTGTTATAAAATTTTGAAAATTAGTAATTTTTCTTCATATATTTTGGCCAAAATTTATACCGCTACATATCTTTGGTAAAAATAACCCAAATTAGTGTATATTATTTGGTCTTTGTGAAAGTTATAGCGTCCACAAGCTATGGTGCCAATATCTGAAAATTGATCACACCTGAAGTACTGATGGCATTTCTTGAGACCCTAACATGCCAGAAAAGTACAAATACCGCCCAAATGACCCCTTTTTGGAAAGAAGACATTCCAAGGTATTTAGAAAGATTCATGGTGAGTTTTTTGAAGTTGTCATTTTTTCCCACAATTCTTTGCTAAATCAAGTTTTTTTTTTTTTCTTTTTTTTTTTCACAAAATTGTCATATTAGCAGGTTATTTCTCACACACAGCATATGCATACCACAAATTACACCCCAAAACACATTCTGCTATTACTCCTGAGTATGGCGATACCACATGTGTGAGACTTTTACACAGCGTGGCCACATACAGAGGCCCAACATGCAGGGGAGCACCTTCAGGCGTTCTGGAGCACCCAGGCCAATTCTGACATTTCTCTCCTACATGTAAAAATCATCATTTATTTGCTAAAAAATTACATAGAACCCCAAAACATTATATATTTTTTTTAGCAAAGACCCTAGAGAATACAATAGCGGTCATTGCAACTTTTTATCTCGCACGATATTTGCGTGGCAATTTTTCGAACGCGTTTTTTTTTGGAAAAAAAACAGTTTTTTGCTTTAAAAAAAAAAAACAAAACAGTAAGGTTAGCCCAATGTTTTTGCATAATATGAAAGATGAAGTTACGCTGAGTAAATAGATACCTAACATGTCACCTTTCAAAATTGCACACGCTTGTGGAATGGCGCCAATTTTCGCCACTTAAAAATCCCCATAGGCGACGCTTTAAAATTTTTTACTGGTTACATGTTTTGAGTTACAGAGGAGGTCTAGGGCCAAAATTATTGCTCTTGCTCTACCGATCGCAGCGATACCTCACATGTGTGGTTTGAACACCGTTTTAATATGTGGGCGGGACTTACGTATGTGTTCGCTTCTGCATGCGAGCACACAGACAGGGGCGCTTTAAAAAAAAATTATTTTTTTTTATTGTTTATTTTACTTTATTTATTTTAGTTTGACACTTTTTTCCCCCCAAAAATTTTTTTGATCACTTTTATTCCTATTACAAGGAATGTAAACATCCCTTGTAATAGGAATATGGCATGACAGGTCCTCTTTACAGTGAGATATGGGGTCAATAAGACCCCACATCTCACCTCTAGGCTGTGCCTGAAATAATAAAAAAAAAAGATCCTGGCTTCGATCGTAGCGGTGAGTCGGTAGAAGCACCGGTGGGCGGCGGGAGGGGGGGGACGTCCCCTCTCGCCTCCCGTAAGAACGATCAAGCAGTGTAACAGCTGCTATGATCATTCTTATGGTGTAGGGAATCGCCGGCTGAAAAAGCTGATATCTGAATGATGCCTGTAGCTGCACCCATCATTCAGATATCCCAGCACAAAGTCCAGGACGTCGTATGACGCAAGGCGGGAAGTGGTTAAAACGCTTATTTTTTTAACACAAAGTTGTCCATTTATACAATATTTCTAACACATAGCATGTACATACCAAAAATGACACCCCAAAATAGATTCTCCTACTCCTCCTGAGTACAGCGATACCACATGTGTGAGACTTCCACAGCCTGGCCACATGCAGAGGCTGGGTATGGCTGAGCATGGCTGGGTATGGCTGAGCATGGCTGGGTATGGCTGAGCATGGCTGGGTATGGCTGAGCATGGCGAGTATGGCTGAGCATGGCTGGGTATTGCAGAGTATCGCCGAGTATGACTGGGTATGGCAGAGTATGGCTGGGTATCACCGAGTATTGCAGAGTATGGCTGGGTATTGCGGGGTATTGCAGAGTATGGCTGGGTATGGCAGAGTATTTTGCGGGTTATGGCAGAGTATTGCAGATTTTTGCGGGGTATTGCAGAGCATGGCTGGGTATGGCAGAGTATGGCAGAGTATGGCTGGGTATCACAGAGTATTGCAGAGTATGGCTGGGTATTGTGGGGTATTGCGGGATATTTCGGGGTATTGCAGGGTATGGCAGAGTATTGCAGGGTATTGCAGGGTATGGCAGAGTATTGCAGGGTATTGCAGGGTATGGCAGAGTATTGAGGGGTATTGCAGGGTATGGCAGAGTATTGCGGGGTATTCCAGGGTATGGCAGAGTATTGTGGGGTATTCCAGGGTATGGCAGAGTATTGCGGGGTATTGCAGGGTATGGCAGAGTATTGCGGGGTATTCCAGGGTATGGCAGAGTATTGCAGGGTATTCCAGGGTATGGCAGAGTATTGCGGGGTATTGCGGGGTATTGCAGGGTATGGCAGAGTATTGCGGTGTATTGCAGGGTATGGCAGAGTATTGTGGGGTATTGCGGGGTATTGCAGGGTATGGCAGAGTATTGCGGGGTATTGCAGGGTATGGCAGAGTATTGTGGGGTATTTCAGGGTATTGCAGGGTATTGCAGGGTATGGCAGAGTATTGCGGGGTATTTCGGGGTATTGCAGGGTATGGCAGATTATTGCGGGGTATTACAGGGTATTGCAGAGTATTGTGGGGTATTCCAGGGTATGGCAGAGTATTGCGGGGTATTCCAGGGTATGGCAGAGTATTGCGGGGTATTACAGGGTATGGCAGAGTATTGCAGGGTATTCCAGGGTATGGCAGAGTATTGCGGGGTATTCCAGGGTATGGCAGAGTATTGCGGGGTATTCCAGGGTATGGCAGAGTATTGCGGGGTATTGCAGGGTATGGCAGAGTATTGCGGGGTATTCCAGGGTATGGCAGAGTATTGCAGGGTATTCCAGGGTATGGCAGAGTATTGCGGGGTATTCCAGGGTATGTCAGAGTATTGCGGGGTATTGCAGGGTATGGCAGAGTATTGCGGGGTATTGCAGGGTATGGCAGAGTATTGTGGGGCATTGCAGAGGGCACTGCAGAGTATTGCACAGCATTGCAGGGCATGCAGAGTAGTGGGGAGGGCTGAGCATGGATGGATGGATGGCTGGATGTCTCTGTGCAGCGCTGTGGGCACTACACATGCAGCCCACAACGCTGCTACCATCCATCCATCCCCCTCTACGCTCACAGTGCACTGATCGGTACACAGCAGGGGAGGAGAGGAACCGGCATCATCAGATGACGCCAGTTTGTTTACATGTGATCGCTCCGTCATTTGACGGAGCGATCACATGGTAAACGGCCGCGATTAGCGGCCATTTACCGAGATCCGTGATGCGCCGGGTCCTCTGGACCCAGCGGTCACGGATGCTCTCGAGTGCGCGCCCTAGGGGGCGCGCGAGAGCAGAATTCTGGGAGGACGTCCCTGGACGCCCTCCCAGAGTTAAGCAACCGCCCTGTAGCCGTCATTTGGCTATGGGCCGGTTGTTAAGTGGTTAATAAGGGGGCCCCCAGATCCCGGCCCCCCTACCCATTTACCTAGGGAAAAAAGTGTCAATAAAAGAACACAGTACACAGGTTTTCAAATTAATTTATTAGGCAGCTCTGGGGGTCTTCTTCCGACTCCGGGGGTCTTCTTCCGACTTCGGGGTCTTCCTCCGACTCCAGGTGTCTTCTTCCGACTCCGAGGGTCTTCTTCCGACTTCGGGGTCTCTCCAGCGTCTTCTCCCGGTGTCCGGTTCTTCTCCGCTCTCTCTGGCCTCTTCTCCCGGTGTCCGGATCTTCTGCCAGCTCCTCCGCTATCTTCTGCTGCTCTTTTGCTAGCGGTGGCCCAGACTTCTGGATCGTCTTCTTCCCTCTTCTCTTCTTCCGATGTTGACATGACGCTCTCTCCAGCTGGAACGCTCTCTGAGCGCTCCGCAATGGACTTATATAGGCGGTGACCCCGCCCCCTTATGAGGTCACAGTCCCGGGCATGCTGGGACTGTGACCTCATACAGGGGCGTGGTCATTGGATGACATGACCATGCCCCTTATGAGGTCACAGTCCCAGCATGCCCCGGGACTGTGACCTCATAAGGGGGCGGGGTCACCACCTATATAAGTCCCTTGCGGAGCGCTCAGAGAGCATTCCAGCTGGAGAGAGCGTCGTGTCAACATCGGAAGAAGAGGGAAGAAGACGATCCAGAAGTCTGGGCCACTGCTAGCAAAAGAGCAGCAGCAGATAGAGGAGGAGCCGGCAGATGATCCGGACACTGGGAGAAGACGCCGGAGAGACCCCCGAAGTCGGAAGAAAACCCCCGAAGTCAGAAGAAGACCCCCGGAGTCAGAAGAAGACTCCCAAAGTCAGAAGAAGACCCCAAAGTCGGAAGAAGACCCCCAAAGTCAGAAGAAGACCCTGCCTAATAAATTACTTTAAAAACCTGTGTACTGTGTTCTTTTATTGACACTTTTTTCCCTAGGTGAATGGGTAGGGGTACGATGTACCCCATACTCATTCACAAAGGGTGGGGGGCGGGGATCTGGGGGCCCCTTATTAAAGGGGGCTCCCGGATTCTGATGAGCCCCCCGCCCGCAGACCCCGACAACCAACGGCCAGGGTTGTCGGGAAGAGGCCCTTGTCCTCATCAACATGGGGACAAGGTGCTTTGGGGTGGGGGGGCCGCAGGCCGGGCTGTGTGCTCAGATAAGAGTCTGGTATGGATTTTGTATGGATTTTGGGGGGACCCCCACGCTGTTTTTTGGCGTAGGGGTTTCCCCTTAAAATCCATACCAGACCGAAGGGCCTGGTATTCCCCCAGAGGGGAATTCCCTCTCGCGCACGCCACAGTAGGAAAATGTGTTTTTCCTGTTGCAGCCAGCGCGAGATGTACAGTACCCTGTCGCCGAGAAAACATTCTCGCGGCTGCGTACTGTAGTTTGTACAAAAGTCCAATGCTTTTGTGTACACACGATCGGACTTTGCTCCATCTGACTTTTGTTGCCGGAAAGTTTGTGCATTCACACAACCAACAAAAGTCCGTTGGAAACAGAAAAAGTTTGTGCGATGGAGCATACACACGGTCGGATGTTGCTTCAAAACAGCTAATTTGCATGTTTGTTGTCAAAAAGTCTGATCGTGTGTACGGGCCTTAAGAATCACTGTCATACCACTTTAAAATGGCTATAAACTATTTGATTTTTAAAGGAAAATTCATAAGAAAATTTTAAGTACATTAGACAGGTTGACAAATGCCATTTAAAATGCGACAAATGTGGGGGAAACATGTCAGAGGGGCATGACCGATGGGTGGGGATTTGAACTGAAGCTAGTCTTTCATTTACCTAATGCTGGACTTAAAGTGTTACGAAACCCAGGACCCTGTATTCACTATATCTGGTCTCCCACAGTACACAGAACATGTAAATTAAATTATTTTAGAAAATATAGACTACTAAACACCTTTTCTCATCAACAGTATAGCAGTCTTGTGATTTTCATCAGTGTCTGGTTAAAGCTTGTAGGAGGAGTTTCCATTCTCCCTTGATTGTCCTATGAGGTTGCAGGACCCATGACTGTCTGTTTGGACAGTGCTGATTGGCCCTGTGCTGATCGCATGCACTCTCCCAAGAAAAAAAAAAACTCTAACAAGACACACAAAACTGAGCATGTGCAGCTTGCCCCAAGGCTCTGTTCTATCAGCAGATAGATTGGGGACTGTGGAAGAAAGGGAGGATCAGAGAGGCCAGGATCAAACAGCCTTTTTACACAATGCAGAGGATTAACACCTTAGGTTCCACAGTGAGTGTAACAAGCCTGCTTTACTTCATATACAGACTAATTATACAGACTAATTTTATTGTTGTGGGTTTAGTAACACTCCAAATACAGTGTGTGGTGATACTTGTATGCTATATCAAAATTGTGTTTGTTTTTAACATGCAATATTGTAACCTATTGTAAATAGACATTACCAAACGAAAACCACATACACTGTTAGAAATTTGCTTGTTCAGGAAAAAATTTCATCCTCTTCCTTCAAATTTTCTTGTCACTGAAGTCATGAACAAACTTCGATTTGACCCCATAATGATTTTAAAATCAAATGAACATTCTTGAAATTAAATTTTTTTAAACAAAAATCTACTAGTGTATACCCAATTTTAGCTTTTATAGCTAAAACCTGTCTTCTCTTAGAACCTCACAGTTCTCTACTTTTACACCTACAAAGTCAAGAGAATGCAGACTCCTATCTCCCATATTACAGCTAGGATAATTTTGTCTTTTGCCTATTTTGCCTATTTGCCTAATTTTGTCCTTTGCTCAAATTGGACCATACGCTGCACAAAATATTAACACACTGACGCATGTACACATGCACACGTTCTCCATCTATTAAAATGGATTTGGGAAACTAATTGACCATTGCCACAAGCAAGGTAGCAGGTCTCTGCAAATATCTGAGACCTCAACCAAAACTAGGTTTCTTGCAGATTCTCAAACAGGGGAGTTGATATCCATCCCTTGTGGAACACAGAGTTATGGATTTGTCTGTTCATTTTACTGGAATGGAATGTAGAAGCTATATAATAATTGCCCATGCTATCCTGTGAACAATGCCAGTGAACAAAAGGTGATGAGCAGTCTGTAAAAATTGGGGGAACACATTGTTTAACCACTTCAGCCCAGGAGGATTTGGCAGCTCAATGGCCAGAGCACTTTTTACAATTTGGCACTGCACTGCTTTAACTGGTAATTGCGCGGTCATGCAATGCTGTACCCAAACGAAATTTACATCCTTTTTTTTCCCATAAATAGAGCGCTTTTTTTATGGTATTTGATTGCCTCTACGATTTTTATTTTTTTGCGATATAAATGGAAAAAGACAGAAGATTTTGAAAAAAATTATATTTTCTACTTTTTGTTATAAAAAAAACGAATAAACTCAATTTTAGTCATACATTTAGGCCAAAATGTATTCAGCCACATGTCTTTGGTAAAAAATGTCAATAAGCGTATATTTATTTGTTTGCGCAAACGTTATAGCGTCTACAAACTAGGGTACATTTTCTGGAATTTACGCAGCTTTTAGTTTATGACTACCTATCTCATTTCTTGAGGTGCTACCCCAAGGAAATTGCTGAGAGGCATGTTGAGCCCATTGAATATTTTATTTTTTTGTCACAAGTGATTGAAAAATGACAAAAAAAAATTACACAAAGTTGTCACTAAATGATATATTGCTCACACATGCCATAGTTATATGTGGAATCACACCCCAAATTACATTCTGCTGCTTCTCCTGAGTATGGGAGTACCTCATGTGTGAGACTTTTTGGGAGACTAGCCGCGTACAGGACCCCGAAAACAAAGTACCGCCTTCAGGATTTTTAAGGGTGTAAATTTTTGATTTCACTCCTCACTACCTATCACAGTTTCGAAGGCCATAAAATGCCAAGATAAAACCCCCCCAAATGACCCCATTTTGTAAAGTAGATGCCCCAATCTATTTGCTGATAGGCATGTTGAGTCCATGGAATATTTTATATTTGGCACAAGTTGCGGGAAAATTACATTTTTTTTTTGCACAAAGTTGTCACTAAATGATCTATTGCTCAAACATGCCATGGGCATATGTGAAATGACACCCAGAATACATTCTGCTGCTTCTCCTGAGTACGGGGATACCACATGTGTGAGACTTTTTGGGAGCCTAGCCACGTACAGGACCCCGAAAACCAAGCACTGCCTTCAGGCTTTCTAAGGGCGTAAAATGGTGATTTCACTTCCTCACTACCTATCACAGTTTCGGAGGCCATGAAATGACAAGATAGCACACATGACCCCATTTTGGAAAGAAGACACTTCTGACAAAAGCAAGATCTGCAAAATATTAAATATTCCATGGACACAACATGCCTCTCAGCAAAAAGCTTGAAGTGTCTTCTTTCCAAAATGGGGTCATTTGTGGGGGTTTTGTGCTATCTTGACATTTTAGGGCCTCCGAAACTGTGATAGGTAGTGAGGAAGTGAAATCACCATTTTACACCCTTAGAAAGCCTGAAGGCGGTGATTGGTTTTTGGGCTCCTGTACATGGCTAGGCTCCGAAAAAGTTTCACACATGTGGTATCCCTGTACTCAGGAGAAGCAGCAGAAGCAGCAGAATGTATTTTGGGATGTAATTCCATACATAACCCTGCCATGTTTGAACAATTTAACAGTGCTAACTTTGTGCAAAATAAAAAAGTGTAATTTTCCCAAAACTTGTGGCAAAAAATAAAATATTTCATGGGCTTAACATGCCTATCAGCAGATAGCTCGGGGTGTCTACTTTCCAAAAAGGGGTCATGGGGGGGTTGAACTGTCCTGGCATTTTATGCACAACATCATCCACTCTTCTAACCACTTGAAGATGAAGCCCTTTCTGACACTTTGGGGTTGATTTACTAAAGGCAAATCCACTTGGCACTACAAGAGCAATGCAAGTGCACTTGGAAGAGCAGTCGCTGTATATCTGAGGGGAAGATCTGAAATGAGGGGAAGCTCTGCTGATTTTATCATCCAATCATGTACAAGCAAAAATGCTGTTTTTTATTTTCCTTGCATGTTCCCCTCAGATCTACAGCGACTGCACTTCCAAGTGCACTTGCAGTGCACTTGTAATGCAAAGTGGATTTGCCTTTAGTAAATAGACCCCTTTGTGTTTACATGAAAAAATATTATTTTTTTGCAAGAAAATTACTTTGAACCCCCAAACATTATATATTTTTTTAAAGCAAAGGCCCTACAGATTAAAATAGTGGGTGTTGCAATTTTTTTTTTCACACAGTATTTGAGCAACGATTTTTCAAATGCAATTTTTTTGGAAAAAACACACTTTTTTAATTTCAATGCACTAAAACACACTATATTGCCCAATGTTTGATGGAATAAAAAAGATGATCTTATGCCGAGTAGGGATGAGCCGAACACCCCCCTGTTCGGTTCGCACCAGAACATGCGAACAGGAAAAAAATTCGTTCGAACACGCGAACACCGTTAAAGTCTATGGGACACGAACATGAATAATCAAAAGTGCTAATTTTAAAGGCTAATATGCAAGTTATTGTCAATAAAAGTGTTTGGGGACCTGGGTCCTGCCCCAGGGGACATGGATCAATGCAAAAAAAAGTTTTAAAAACGGCCGTTTTTTCAGGAGCAGTGATTTTAATAATGCTTAAAGTCAAACAATAAAAGTGTAATATCCCTTTAAATTTCGTACCTGGGTGGTGTCTATAGTATGCCTGTAAAGGGGCGCATGTTTCCCGTGTTTAGAACAGTCTGACAGCAAAATGACATTTTGAAGGAAAAAACTCATTTAAAACTACCGCGGCTATTGCATTGCCGACAATACACATAGAAGTTCATTGATAAAAACGGCATGGGAATTCCCCACAGGGCAACCCCGAACCAAAATTAAAAAAAAAAAATGATGTGGGAGTCCCCCTAAATTCCATACAAGGCCCTTCAGGTCTGGTATGGATATTAAGGGGAACCCCAGCCAAAATTTAAAAAAAAAATTGACGTGGGGTTCCCCCTAAATTCCATACCAGACCCTTCAGGTCTGGTATGGATTTTAAGGGGAACCCCGCGCCCAAAAAAAAAAAAAAACGGCGTGGGGTCCCCCTAAAAATCCATACCAGACCCTTATCCGAGCACGCAACCTGGCAGGCCGCAGGAAAAGAGGGGGGGACGAGAGTGCGGCCCCCCCCCCCTCCTGAACCATACCAGGCCACATGCCCTCAACATTGGGAGGGTGCTTTGGGGTAGCCCCCCAAAGCACCTTGTCCCCATGTTGATGAAGACAAGGGCCTCATCCCCACAACCGTGGCCGGTGGTTGTGGGGGTCTGCGGGCGGGGGGCTTATCAGAATCTGGAAGCCCCCTTTAACAAGGGGACCCCCAGATCCCGGCCCCCCCCCCTGTGTGAAATGGTAAGGGGGTACTTACCCCTACCATTTCACTAAAAAACTGTCAAAAATGTTAAAAATGACAAGAGACAGTTTTTGACAATTCCTTTATTTAAATGCTTCTTCTTTCTTCCTTCATCTTCTTCTTCTTCTGGTTCTTCTGGCTCTTCTGGTTCTTCCTCCGGCGTTCTCGTCCAGCATCTCCTCCGCGGCGTCTTCTATCTTCTTCTCCTCGGGCCGCTCCGCACCCATGGCATGAGGGGGGAGGCTCCCGCTCTTCTCTTCATCTTCTTCTTCATCTTCTTCTTCATCTTCTTCTTCTTCTTCTTCTTCTTCTTCTTCTTCTTCTTCTTCTTCTCTTCTTCATCTCTTCTTCCTTCTTCATTTCTTCTGCGGGCCGCTCCGCATCCATGCATGGAGGGAGGCTCCCGCTGTGTGACGGCGTCTCTTCGTCTGACGGTTCTTAAATAACGGGGGGCGGGGCCACCCGGTGACCCCGCCCCCCTCTGACGCACGGGACATGACGGGACTTCCCTGTGGCATTCCCCGTGACGTCACAGGGAAGTCCCGTCAATTCACCGTGCGTCAGAGGGGGGCGGGGTCACCGGATGGCCCCGCCCCCCGTTATTTAAGAACCGTCAGACGAAGAGACGCCGTCACACAGCGGGAGCCTCCCTCCATGCATGGATGCGGAGCGGCCCGCAGAAGAAATGAAGAAGGAAGAAGAGATGAAGAAGAGAAGAAGAAGAAGAAGAAGAAGAAGAAGAAGAAGATGAAGAGAAGAGCGGGAGCCTCCCCCCTCATGCCATGGGTGCGGAGCGGCCCGAGGAGAAGAAGATAGAAGACGCCGCGGAGGAGATGCTGGACGAGAACGCCGGAGGAAGAACCAGAAGAGCCAGAAGAACCAGAAGAAGATGAAGGAAGAAAGAAGAAGCATTTAAATAAAGGAATTGTCAAAAACTGTCTCTTGTCATTTTTAACATTTTTGACAGTTTTTTAGTGAAATGGTAGGGGTAAGTACCCCCTTACCATTTCACATAGGGGGGGGCCGGGATCTGGGGGTCCCCTTGTTAAAGGGGGCTTCCAGATTCCGATAAGCCCCCCGCCCGCAGACCCCCACAACCACCGGCCACGGTTGTGGGGATGAGGCCCTTGTCTTCATCAACATGGGGACAAGGTGTTTTGGGGGGCTACCCCAAAGCACCCTCCCAATGTTGAGGGCATGTGGCCTGGTACGGTTCAGGAGGGGGGGGGGGCGCACTCTCGTCCCCCCCTCTTTTCCTGCGGCCTGCCAGGTTGCGTGCTCGGATAAGGGTCTGGTATGGATTTTTAGGGGGACCCCACGCCGTTTTTTTTTTTTTTTTTGGCGCGGGGTTCCCCTTAAAATCCATACCAGACCTGAAGGGTCTGGTATGGAATTTAGGGGGAACCCCACGTCAATTTTTTTTTTAATTTTGGCTGGGGTTCCCCTTAATATCCATACCAGACCTGAAGGGCCTTGTATGGAATTTAGGGGGACCCCCACATCATTTTTTTTTTATTATTTTGGTTCGGGGTTGCCCTGTGGGGAATTCCCATGCTGTTTTTATCAATGAACTTCTATGTGTATTGTCGGCAATGCAATAGCCGCGGGTAGTTTTAAATGAGTTTTTTCCTTCCAAATGTCATTTTGCTGTCAGACTGTTCTAAACACAGGAAACATGCGCCCCTTTACAGGCATACTATAGACACCCCCCAGGTACGAAATTTAAAGGGATATTACACTTTTATTGTTTGACTTTAAGCATTAATAAAATCACTGCTCCTGAAAAAACGTCCGTTTTTAAAACTTTTTTTTGCATTGATCCATGTCCCCTGGGGCAGGACCCGGGTCCCCAAACACTTTTTATGACAATAACTTGCATATAAGCCTTTAAAATTAGCACTTTTGATTTCTCCCATAGACTTTTAAAGGGTGTTCCGCGGCATTCGAATTTGCCGCGAACACCCCAAATTGTTCGCTGTTCGGCGAACTTGCGAACAGCCAATGTTCGAGTAGAACATGAGTTCGACTCGAACTCGAAGCTCATCCCTAATGCCGAGTACATGGATACCAAACACTACATGCTTTAAAATTGAGCACAAACGTGCAGCAGTGACAAACTACATACATTTTTAAAAGCCTTTACAGGTTACCATTTTAGATTTACAGAGGAGGTCTACTGCTAAAATTACTGCCCTCGATCTGACCTTTGCGGTGATACCTCACATGCATGGTGCAATTTCTGTTTACATATGACACCAGACCAACGCTTGCATTCGCCTTTGCACAAGAGCACGGGGGGGGACAGGGGTGCTTTTTTTTTATTATTATTATTTATTTTGCTTTTTTTATTATATTTTTAAACTTTTCCTTTCATTTTTTTTATCATTTTTATTGTTATCTCAGGGAATGTAAATATGATATCATGATAGCAATAGGTAGTGAGAGGTACTCTTTTTTGAAAAAATTGGGGTCTATTAGACCCTAGATCTCTCCTCTGCCCTCAAAGCATCTGACCACACCAAGATTGGTGTGATAAAATGCTTTGTCAATTTCCCAATGGCGCTATTTAAATGCGGCAAAAAGTCATGAAATGCTCGTAGCTTCCGGTTCCTTAGGCTATAGAGATGATTGGAGCCATTCTGGTCTCTGATCAGCTCTATGGTCACCAGCTGCATTCTCGGGTTTCCTGTTGGGACAGGAAAGCCAGAGAAAACCATGGAAGACGGTGGGGGGGACGTTCCCTCCCACTGCTTGTAAAAGCAGTCTAGAGGCTAATTAGCAGCTAGGATTGCTTTTACATAAAAGCTGACCGCTGGCTGAAAAGAATGATACCAAGATGATACCTAAACCTGCAGGCATCATTCTTGTATAATCACTCAAAGTCCAGCAACACACAAGTACGTTGCTGGTCCTTGTTGGGCATACATTGTAATGTTCTTTTTTTCATGCAGCCTGTGGGCTGAACGAAAAAAAGAGATTGATCGGTGGGTATGCCCACCATTAGAATACCGCCCTTCATCCACCCACTTCCAATGATGGGCATGCATGCACCATTTTTTTTTTAACTGTGGTGGTGAAATCACCTTCTACTGGAGTAGAGCACTGGAGTCACTAATTTACGTATCGTGGTATCAAACGCTGTTGCTGTCAAGATAGACAAGTCAGTGCTGGATAGCGAACCTGCTAAGCAAATGATGGTCAACAATAAAACAAAGTAGCATTACAGTATAACAGTAAGACTTACCATACCTGCAAAGCAAATACAATAAAACATAGTAAAAATAAAACATTTTTTAATGCAATCTGTGCCTAAAAATATATGCCGAAGCATGGGGGCAATCCTCCCCTAATGTTAGGAGCAAATCGCTCCTCCACCCTTGCCCAGGGCCGATCCTAGGGTCACCGATGCCTGGGTGCAAAAATATTTCTGGCGCCCCCACATGGGCGTGGTCATCTTACTAACTCCTCCCCGTTACAAATGTTTCTATGGCAACGACTCAAACACAGAGAAGCTCCCCTAAGGAGTCTTCGTTACCCTGGGATCCTCCCATGATCTCTTAACAATAAACAAATTACAGGAAGAGAGTACACTAATAGGACCTGGAGGGGG
This sequence comes from Lithobates septentrionalis, assembly GCA_037952835.1. Classification (NCBI taxonomy): domain Eukaryota; kingdom Metazoa; phylum Chordata; class Amphibia; order Anura; family Ranidae; genus Lithobates; species Lithobates septentrionalis. The sequence continues at coordinate 459,887 of JBBDGP010000432.1, forward strand.
GGTCTCTCTGATGGACACAGAGAGGGCTTCTGTTAGAAAGTCTGGTCGAAAGAGCCCCCGGACATACTAGAGGAGATGGTCAGAGACTACAGACATGATACAAGAGATGGTCAGAGACTGCAAACATACTACAGGAGAAGGTCAGAGAATGCAGACATAGTACAGAAGATGGTCAGAGACTACAGACATGATACAAGAGATGGTCAGAGACTGCAAACATACTACAGGAGAAGGTCAGAGACTGCAGACATAGTACAGGAGATGGTCAGAAATTGCAGACATGATGATACAAGAGATGGTCAGAGACTGTAGACATGATACAAGAAATGGTCAGAGAGTGCAGACATACTACGGGAGTAGGTCAGAGACTGCAGACATGATGATACAAGAGATCGTCAGAGACTGCGGAAGTGATACAAGATATCAATGCATCAAATGCAGCCATTACCAGTGCCCACCAAATGCAGCCTACCAGTGCCCACCAAATGCAGCCTACCAGTGCCCACCAATTGCGGCCTACCGGTGCCCACCAATTGCAGCCTACCAGTTCCCACCAAATGCAGCCCCATCAGAGCCCATCAAATGCAGCCTACAACTTCCCACCAAATCCAGCTCATCAATGGCCACCAATTGCAGCCTACCAATTGTAGCCTGTCAGTGCCCACTAATTGCAGCCTACCAGTGCCCACCACTTGCCGCCTACCAGTGCCCACCAATTGCAGCCTGCCAGTGCCCACCAATTGCAGACTACCAATGCCTCTGGATCACACAGCTTGGCGACAATCTCCTGCTGTCACGGAGCTCTCTCTCTGGTGGTGCTGGGAAGCAGCGTGGCTCTCTCTCTGGTGTTGCTGGGCAGAAGCGTGGGTCTCTCTCTGGTGGTGCTGGGCAGCAGCGTGGCTCCCTCTCTGGTGATGCTGGCAGCTGCGTGGTTTCCACTCTGGTGGCACTGGGCAGCAGTGTGGCTCTTTCTCTGGTGGTGCTGTTACAGCGTGGCTCTATGGTGGTGCTGGGCAGTGTGTCTCTCTATGGTGGTGCGGATACAGTGTGGCTCTCTCTCTCTCTGGTGGTGCAGGAACAGTGTGGTGCTCTCTCTGGTGGTGCGGGTACATCGTGGTGGTGGTGCTCTCTCTCTGGTGGTGGTACAGCATGGCAGTGGCTCTCTCTCTCTCTCTGGTGGTGTGGGTACAGCATGGCAGTGGCGCTCTCTCTCTCTGGTGGTGTGGGTACAGCATGTTGGTGGCACTCTCTCTCCGGTGGTGTGGGTACAGCGTGGCGGTGGCGCTCTCTCTCTGGTGGTTGTGGTACAGCATGTTGGTGGCGCTCTCTCCCTGGTGGTGTGGGTACAGCGTGGCAGTGGCGCTCTCTGGTGGTGTGGGTACAGTGTGGCTCTCTTTCTGGCTTCCCCCAGCACAGTCCTCTCTTTTTCCTTTAGTATTTAATCAGCTTCTTCCTGGGTTCCAGGCTCTCACTCTTTCCCCCAGCAGAGTGCATGCTGGGGGCTGAAGTCTGCTGCCAGTGGACAACAATGGGGCTGACAATCTTCCAGGACTACATCTCCCATGATGCACTGCTAGCATCTTCTGATTGGCCCTCCACTGTGACCAAAAGGTACGGAAGCAAATCAGGCACCAAGCTGAGCAGCTACCAAAATGAGAGCTGTGCTCTGCTGACAGGAGTAGGGGGGGCGAGCAGTGGAGATACGCTGACATACCGCAGCTCACCTCCCCCTTGTGACAGCATGGCCGCTTGTGTTCACTGGCAGACTGCACCGCCTTCCCCATATCGAGCGACGCTACTTCACAGAACAAGGAGAGGAGGAGGGAGGGGAGCACTCTGACACTTCAGCACCCCCCCTCTGCAGCGCCTGGGTGCATAGCATCCCGCGCACCCACCCAGGATCAGCCCTGCCCCCATGCTTCGGCATATATGCTCTTTTTTTTTTCTGTGGTGGTAAAATCACCTCTGACAGCACTGGAGTCACGGCTTTACATATCGTGGGAGCAAACGCTGTTGCTGTCAAGATAAATAAACCTGCGCTGCAGCTAAATGGCGTACCTGCTAAGCAAATGATGGTTAACAATAAAACAAAGTAACATTACAGTATAACAGTAAGACTCACCATACCTGCAAAGCAAATACAATTAAAAATAGTAAAAATAAAACATTTTTTAACGCAATCTGTGCCTAAAAAAAATATGCCGAAGCATTGGTGCAACTCGCCCGTAATGTTAGGAGCAAATCGCTCCTCTACCCCTGCTCTCATGCTTCGGCATATATGCTCTTTTTTTAAACTGTGGTGGTGAAATCACCTCCGACAGCGCCGGAGTCGCTGATTTATGTATCGTAGGAGCACAGGCTGTTGCTGTCAAGATGAACTAATCAGTGCTGCAGCTGAATGGCGTACCTGAAAAAGAAAAGGGTTGACAATAAAACACAGTAAACAGTAAAGTATAAAAGAATTACATACATGAAAAGCAAACATGATAAAACATAGTAACAATAAAACATTGTACCAGGGAGGAAATAAGGAAAATGCCTCTCATGCTTACTTCATTTGGATTGGGAAGTTGGGCCACAGCACCGTCTGGAAACAGAAGGGCTGGGATGATCTCTTCCTGGAATTTAAGGAAGGATCCAGTTCATCCTGAAGCTTTGTATAGCACATATAGCACATAAGCATTCAGCAGAGCCAATTGAAATAAGTATATAGACACTTTTTGTACCAGGGTCTGGCCTTACGGGCAACTAGGTACGGCGCCAACAACTGGTCATTGAGGTCCACCCCTCCCATATTAAGGTTATATTTGTGGACATAGAGGGGTTTCTCCACAACACCAGTCACCGTAGGAATTTGGACCGTCGTGTCTGCATGAAGGGAGGACAGAACGAAAACATTCCGATTATCCCTCCACTTCACAGCCAGCAAATTATTACACTTCAAGCAGTCTCTCTCCCCCAGCCTAAGACAGAAATCTACAAGCCACTGGGGTAAGCCCTGGCGATTAGATTGCATGGTGCCACATGCACCAATTCCGTGATCAAACAAGTGACTAAAAAGTGGCAATAATTGTCCACATACAAGTAGTACCCCTTTCAGGATAAGGGTGACACCAAGTCCCACACAATCTTACCAGCACTCCCTATGTAATATGGGAAGTTTCCGGCTCTATGTGACTATCTCTTCCCTCGTAAACCATAAAACTATATGTATAGCCTGTGGCCCTGTCACAGAGCTTATACATCTTGACCCCATATCTGGCACGCTTGCTGGGAAGATACTGTTTGAAATACAAGCGGCCAGAAAACTTAATCAGGGACTCATCAATGCAGGCAACTTGATGGGGAGTAAACAAGGCTGCAAACCATTGGTTGAAGTGGTTTATGAGGGGCCAAATTTTTTAGAGCCGATCGTATCCATGGTCACCCCAAGGATGACAGAGTTTATTGTCATTGAAGTGCATGAACCGCAAGATCTGCTCTTATCGTGCCCTGGCCATGTAGGCAGAGAACACGGGCATATGGTGAATTGGGTAAGTGTACCAATATGACCGCAACTCACTCTTTTTAGTTATGCCCAAAAGGTCTTAAATTCGGAAACCGTAATAGGTTTCCAATCTCTGGCAAGGGTCAAATGGGAATTAGCGGCAATGAATTGACCAGCATAGAAATTGCTTTGGTCCACAATGGATCTATAGAGATCTTCCGTGAAAAACAGCGAATAAGAATCAAGTGACGTAAAATCAACTGTTTCCACCTGAATTTAGAGTTGGCCAGTGAATGGGGGAAGTACGGGTGCTGCAGAAGTGGTGGGCTCCCAATTAGGATTGGCAAATGCAGCAGGAAGGGCTCAACAGGCCTATCTTTGTCTTCTTGGTGGCTGCGGGACACTAGTTGTGCTAGCCACCTCACCAGCTTGAACTGCACTTATGTCACCATGTGATACTGCAGTGCTGGATGTACGACCAATCGATTAGTGACACTGGCAACAGGAGGGTTAACTGCGGGGCGATAAAGGGGTTAAACCTTTATTAGGGAGGTTTAGGGGGGTAACCTAGACCTAACGGGGGCTACTACTAACTGCCCTACCACTTATTTCAGTCACAAATGACACCAATGCAGTGATCAGTGAAAAATATGAAAACTGCAATTGGTGACATGGTGACAGGGAGTGAAGGGGTTAACTTGGGGGGGTGATCGGGGGGTGGCAAGTGTTCCTATGTGTACTGGTGTTAGTTTAGTGTTGTGCAACTCACGGTTTGATGTTATCTCTCCTCTCACTGGAATCGAAAAGACTCCATGAGGAGAAATGACATCACTTCCTCCTGTCTGTGTTTACACTTACACAGACAGGGGAAGGTTTTCACTCGTTAGGAGTGATCACCAGGTCCAGGCCAAAAATCATTGGTCTGGCCCTAGGGACTGATCGTTCCTGTAATGAATTCGACCGCCGTTGGCACGGGGGGGTGCAATCGTGCCCCCCCGCCCATGGGGAGGGAGGGATGTACAGGTACGCCCATTTGCTCACCCGTGCCATTCTGCCAACGTACATCAGCGTGCGGCGGTCGGCAACTGGTTAATTGCGGTTTGCTCTGAGCCTGTCACAACAGTAGCACATGGAGGTTGAGATAATAAGATCAAAAAAGCTTGCACATTATTGGACAAGGGAAGTCAGTAGGGCTTCACCTCATAAGCTCATACTTAGGGATGAGCTCGATGTTCAGGTCGAAAATAAGTTTGACTCGAACATTGGGTGTTCGCCCGTTCACCTGACCTGCATGCTTTGGCCAATCCCACCACCCTCTGCTAAGAGAGCCATAATTGGCCAAAGGCAGGGTGCCTTTGGCCAATCATGGCTCAGGGGGACTAAGTCCATGCCCCACACTATATAAGGCTGTCTAAATGGCGGCCGAGTGTAGTGTTGTTGGTGTGGATGGAGAAATAGCTTGATTTAGATTAAGCAGGCAGGTTATTCAGTTAAAATAAATTGGACAAACCGCGCTACGGAGCCTAATTAGAGAACAGACTGATAGCTGCACTAATAAAACACCAATATCCGTGTACAAAATCCAAAACTATGTAAAAAAGTGCGCTTACGGTCTGTATACACAAGTGATATTTAAGAATAAATAAACTTGCATGAAACAAGAAAAAATAAAGTATAGTAAACCAATGCATAAAACAAAATAAATTAATTAAAGGTGACATAAAAAAATATCTCTAATCATAAATGATATGACCTGTGAAATATATAAACGTGAAAAATCAACCAATACAAATCAATCAGAAATGAGTGTAATAATTAAAAGGAGTGAATAATGAATATGTAAGTAATATGTGAAAATTGTGACTCCAGTCCATAAAGTGAAACAATATAAGAAAAGTTCATCAGCATGAGGAAACACCATCCACCTTCCATAAAACCATCATCCGTATGATTGAAAAAAGGAGAGAGGGATATATAGATGTGACTCCACTTGCGGTGAATCCAAAAGATAAATGTTAAAGATGGACCCTTACCCTCGATGGTGGACTCCCTATTAGCGAGGTCTAACGAGCATGCAGATTTCGCCCTCTGCAAGGACCATATAGAGAAAGTGTCTGCAACAGCTGATACATCCAGCCTCTCCGGTCCGTGCTGATCCAAGTCTTGAACCTGGAGGGGGGAGAAGCGCTCTCTTGCTTCCAAGATGGTAAAGGGGAAGAGGAAAAAAGGGCTCCAATAGTGTGAATAAGTTTGGGATTTATTATAAAAACAAGTATAACAAAAACGGAGAGCACACACTCCGTAAAAGCACTGATAAAAATAGTAAAATTATGCCGGCATTAAAATAAACGAACACCCGTGCAGTACATGGGGCGGTCAATGTGACGGCTTACAATACATATATATATATATATATATATATATATATATATATATATATATATATATATATATATATATATAGAACAGCGCTCACAAGGAAAAATTAATTAGTTAAATACATACACCATCATTTGTGTTGCAGCTGCTGGATACAAGTACTGTGACTTTAAATGAAAATACAAACAAAACCTGCGCTGGCAACTTCTACAACAAACGTGTATAGGAAATCAAATTAAGAAAGAGATAAATAAAATATATGTATATTTGGTGGTAATATCGCTATTAAAGTGTGACTAAATATGATAGTGATGTCGCTACTCAGATGCGACTAAACAAAGTTGTGACATATTATTGGTATTTGCTATTCGTGACCGTTAATAAATATAAACATAAATCCTCTAGAAATATATATAATATGTGTGTCCATATAGAAAATATAAAAACGACATTAATAGCCCAAATAAATAGACTTCAAAGCTGGATGTAGATAGCCCTTCAACACAAGTAACAGCAGACTTCAATCTTCCAATCCAAAAGGTTAATGACAGTCAACCACAATGCTGTGTTGGATATAGAGATGACGTAAGGCTTGTACTGCTGACACTATAGAAAGACCTTGGGAGCCGCGGACCTCACGTTCCACCCAAAAAGTGAAAGAAAACAAATATAGTGTAATCCTGTAAAACAAAAGATCAATTGCGCATAACAGCGCTACTCACGGAACAGACATACAGAGCAGGCATTCAGATTTTTGTCAGTGTTCGCCGCTGAACGGCGTGCGCTCCACTGACTACAGGAAGTGATGTCACTGGTTCTCAGGCGTAAGCCGAATGTTGCGTTGACGCATTTCGCCCCTCCCCCAGGGCGTTATCAAAGACTTAACCTCTGGTCCGGGCTGATCCAAGTCTTGAACCTGGAGGGGGGAGAAGCGCTCTCTTGCTTCCAAGATGGTAAAGGGGAAGAGGCAAAAAAGGGCTCCAATAGTGTGAATAAGTTTGGGATTTATTATAAAAATAAGTATAACAAAAACGGAGAGCACCCACTCCGTAAAAGCACTGATAAAAATAGTAAAATTATGCCGGCATTAAAATAAACGAACACCCGTGCAGTACATGGGGCGGTCAATGTGACGGCTTACAATACGTAGCCACGCACTACATGTTTCGTCACAAGCTGATTCTTCAAAGGGGCACGGGCGACGTATTGAGCCATCACCTAAATAGTCTTAGACGTGCACCAAGCCTCGTTTCCAACTCAGCTCAAATACAATGTAAGCCTTACTAGAAAGAGATCAGAGTGGGGAAACCAAGCCTCTACCTGGTGCTCTCCACTAAATGAATGTTGCCATAGTGACTCACTGATACACAAAGCCAAGCGGAAACAATTGGTCCATCAGAGAGTCGTTATGCAGTCACCGCTCAGAAGGTATCGCTAGCATTACTGTCTGATGTTATTATTAACTCATCCAAATGGCAGTCAAGATGGTATATCTGGAAAGTTAAAAGAGGACTATGCTTGTCACCGGGGGGAAATTTATTACAATTATAAAAATAAAATATAATAAATGTTCTATTCAACAGAAAGTAAAAATAGTAAAAATAGTAAACAACAGAAATCATATCCTATACATGTTATTTCTGTTACAATCTGAACACAAAGGCCCATTCATTGACGTGAAGAGCACCCAGTATCACAAACTGCAGCCATATTTCATATTAAATCATACATACCGTATTAAAATCGAACAATAAGTCCTACCAACGTGACAAGTTACCCAAATACTTCAAAAAAATCGAAATATTGGGTCCTCAACAGATATAAAAATAAAAATGAAAATAAATAAAAATAGATAAAAATGAATAGTAAACCCAAAATCACATTATCCTTCATTATCCACAAATACTATAGAAATTGTGAATGGATGGAGGGGGAAGGGAAAGCAAAAAAGGTTATCTTACGAATTATCAATAAATGCCTTTAACTCAATATCCACATTTAAACCTAAAGGCCTGAGAGAGCGAATCTTATAGATCCACTCCATTTCAAGCCTAGAAATGGCACGTCTCTTAGAACCCCCCCTCCATGGAAGTTTAAGTTTGTCAATCCCTATAAATGAGGTCCCCCTAGGATCTGTTTGTGTTTTTCCAGATAATGTTTGGAGACTGGATGACCCAAGAATCCCCTCTTGATGTTTCCAATGTGTTCGCCCAATCTCACCTTTAATGAATGAACCGTGCGGCCCACATAGTGGAGCCCACACAGGCAGGTAAGAAGGTAAACCACATGTGTTGTGGAACACGTAATGAATGGTTTAATATGGAAATTACCAGGGGAATTATTAGAACGAAATTGGCACACCTTCCTCTCAGTCAGGGCATTGATAGAGCAAACTTCACAATTTCTACATTTGAAATAACCTGTTAGATGTTGAAAAAACATAGGTTTGTGAACGGGAGGGTCACATACAGCAGACACCACACGTGATCTATCTGAAGGGGCACCTCTAAAGACCAACTGGGGTCTATCTGGAAGAAATGGTCCCAACAGGGGGTCATTTTTAATAATGTGCCAGTGTTTATTCAATATTTTCCTGATGGAGAAATGTTGGCAGGAGTATCCCGTTATCAGGGGACAGACTACCTTGCTGTCAATATGTACCCTGGGTTTATCCACCAAAAGAGAGTTTCTGATAGGGGAAAAAAAATTATAAACTTGCTAGACTTGATGGTGAGATTAAATCAATTAAAGAAAAACTCTCTCTTTCTCCCTTCAAGGACAGTGAGGAATACAAGGAGAAATCAATGAACCTTAAGAAAATATTAGAAAAGGAGGAGATTGAACAAAAGAACAAAAAAAAGAAAAAATTTAATCGGGATGTGGGGGATTACAAAAGAGGATGTTGAAGGAGCAGAGACAGCTGGATCAGCATCTGTTCCATGTGCGTTAAACTCAGGTGGCGAAGAGATGTCTGTGGTGGCTGAGGATCATCAACGTGGACCTCTCCCAGCACAGACACAGCAGCCATCTACCTCTAGAAGAGTCTCCTACCGGTCCCCAGTGAGACAGAATAAATCTTCCCAGCCGAAATTACGCCCCCGACCATACAAGGAAACAGGTAACCCCAAAAATTCAAAAAAGGGACCTAAGAATCATAAGCCTAGGGGGTATAATCAATACAATAATGAATACTATCAACAAGGGTTCAATAATAGAAACTACCAGGATTATCCTTACACTTATGATTCACCTAGGAGAATGTATACAGAGGATCACCCCTCTAGGTACCCCATCCCCACGTATAACCAGTTTCAAAATTTGAGGGACAATGGCTACCACTACGATAACTATGACCATCATGAATATGGGACAGATTATTGTTCTGGACCACGTACCCCTAGAAGAGGGACACAGAATGACAGGCCATCCTGGCACCAACCTCCACCCTCACAAAGGAGAGAAGGGGATGGCTGGCAACCTCTCTATAGACCGAGACAGGGGGAATACTCCCAACCTCAACATTGGGGTTTTCCCCCGGTCAATCAAAATCCTCAAGGACCCATAGAAAAAAGAGAGGAGTCAGAGGGGGGAGGAAATCAAGGAGCAAAAAGAAAGCGGGAGTGAGTGGTAGGGGTATTTTTAATCTAAGTAAAACCCCCTTAACAGAAGCTGAGACATCAATTTTGGATAAAGGACCTAAATTCGTACACCCCAAATCTCTCAATAAATTTGAAACTTATATGGACATCCATAAATATACTAGAAAATTAAATATTAAAAGATATATGCTGTCCAATCCTATTGGCTCCCAGAGTTCTGGTTCCAATACTATTAGACACTCTGGTTTAGCCAATGCGTCCCTATTTAACCCTCCGGGTGGCTTATCTCTCTCTCTGAGAGTTTTTAGGGATGTCCTCTTGAGAGATCTTGACCGCCTGAAAACCCAGAATGTGAAAATGATGAAGGAATTACAGCTGGGCCTTGATTCATTATATGAACGTAAAGACCTTGTAATAAGGCCGGCCGACAAAGGGGGTGGAATAGTAGTCTTAGATAAGGCTGATTACCTCCAGGAACTTGAGAAACTGGTGGGTGACAGAGACACTTATCAACCCTTAAGGTCAGACCCTAGAATTAGATTTAAAAAAGAATTGGAAAGGATTGTAGACAGAGGTTTTCAGTCCAGTATCATTAACAAGAAGGAGAAATCCTTTCTTATTCTGGTTGCTTCGAGAATTCCTGTCATGTACTACCTGCCCAAGGTCCACAAGGACCCCGTTCACCCTCCGGGTCGTCCCATCATTAGTGGAATAGATTCCATCACATCTAGGGCAGGTAAGTACATTGACAGTTTTCTCCAACCACTGGTACAACTTCTGCAAGCATACATTAAGGACACTAGACATACCATCAACCTACTTAAAAATAGTGGTTACAGAGAAGGACATTGGCTTGTCACCGCTGACATCACGTCCTTATATACTATTATTCCCCATCATTGGGGTATCAAATCTGTTATTTTCTGGATAAGGATTCCTCAATACTAAAGAAACAGAAACGCTTTATTATGGAGCTCCTGGAATATGCCACAACACATAATTTTTTTTTTGGCACAATAAACCATTTTTTATTCAGACCAAGGGTGTCGCCATGGGGGCCAAGTTTGCCCCCAGCCTGGCGAACCTTTTCATGGGTAAATGGGAGGAGGACGTCATCTATGCCCATCGGAGACCAGAATTGGTCCTGTGGGCAAGATATATAGATGACGTCCTCCTCCTATGGAGTAGCTCTTACGACTCACTTTGCTCGTTCATGGAGGGTCTCAACAGGAATGAGAGGGGTATACTATTTAAATATGAGGCCAGTCAAGAAAAAAATGTACTTTCTTGATTTGGAGATTCGGAGCGAAGGAAATTCTTTACTCACCTCACCCTATTTCAAGGTCACAGAACGGAACTCGTTTATCCCTCGGCACAGTTGTCACCACAAAGCATGGTTAAACTCTGTCCCCAAGAGTCAATATATTAGACTGAAAAGGAATTGTTCCACTACTGCCGACTTTTTGGCCCAGTCTAGGGTCCTAACAGACAGATTTTTAGAGAAAGGCTATGATGCGCAATTCCTTGAAGAAAAATTAGATCAGGTCAAATCATTAGACAGAGACTCTCTTTTGGTGGATAAACCCAGGGTACATACTGACAGGAAGGTAGTCTGTCCCCTGATAACGGGATACTCCTGCCAACATTTCTCCATCAGGAAAATATTGAATAAACACTGGCACATTATTAAAAATGACCCCCTGTTGGGACCATTTCTTCCAGATAGACCACGGTTGGTCTTTAGAGGCGCCCCTTCAATTAGATCACGTGTGGTGTCTGCTGTATGTGACCCTCCCATTCACAAACCTATGCTTTTTCAACATCTAACAGGTTATTTCAAATGTAGAAATTGTGAAGTTTGCTCTATCAATGCCCTGACTGAGAGGAAGGTGTGGCAATTTCGTTCTAATAATTCCCCTAGTAATTTCCATATTAAACCATTCATTACGTATTCCACAACACATGTGGTTTACCTTCTTACCTGCCCGTGCGGGCTCCACTATGTGGGCCGCACGGTTCGTTCATTAAAGGTGAGATTGGGCGAACACATTGGAAACATCAAGAGGGGATTCTTGGGTCATCCAGTCTCCAAACATTATCTGGAAACACACAAACAAGATCCTAGGGGGACCCCATTTATAGGGATTGACAAACTTAAACTTCCATGGAGGGGGTTTCTAAGAGACGTGCCATTTCTAGGCTTGAAATGGAGTGGATCTATAAGATCCGCTCTCTCAGGCCTTTAGGTTTAAATGTGGATATTGAGTTAAAGGCATTTATTGATAATTCCTAAGATAACCTTTTTTGCTTTCCCTTCCCCCTCCATCCATTCACAATTTCTATAGTATTTGTGGATAATGAAGGATAATGTGATTTTGGGTTTACTATTCATTTTTATCTATTTTTATTTATTTTCATTTTTATTTTTATATCTGTTGAGGACCCAATATTTTTTGAAGTATTTGGGTAACTTGTCACGTTGGTAGGACTTATTGTTCGATTTTAATATGTATGATTTAATATGAAATATGGCTGCAGTTTGTGATACTGGGTGCTCTTCACGTCAATGAATGGGCCTTTGTGTTCAGATTGTAACAGAAATAACATGTATAGGATATGATTTCTGTTGTTTACTATTTTTACTTTCTGTTGAATAGAACATTTATTATATTTATTTTTATAATTGTAATACATTTCCCCCCGGTGACAAGCATAGTCCACTTTTAACTTTCCAGATATACCATCGTGACTGCCATTCGGATGAGTTAATAATAACATCAGACAGTAATGCTAGCAATACCTTCTGAGCGGTGACTGCATAATGACTCTCTGATGGACCAATTGTTTCCGCTTGGCTTTGTGTATCAGTGAGTCACTATGGCAACATTCATTTAGTGGAGAGCACCAGGTAGAGGCTTGGTTTCCCCACTCTGATTTCTTTCTAGTAAGGCTTACATTGTATTTGAGCTGAGTTGGAAACGAGGCTTGGTGCACGTCTAAGACTATTTAGGTGATGGCTCAATACGTCGCCCGTGCCCCTTTGAAGACCTCAGCTTGTGACGAAACATGTAGGGCGTGGCTACGTATTGTAAGCTGACACATTGACCACCCCATGTACTGCACGGGTGTTCATTTATTTTAATGCCGGCATAATTTTACTATTTTTATCAGTGCTTTTACGGAGTGTGTGTTCTCCGTTTTTGTTATACTTATTTTTATAATAAATCCCAAACTTATTCACACTATTGGAGCCCTTTTTTGGCACTTCCCCTTTACCATCTTGGAAGCAAGAGAGCGCTTCTCCCCCCCTCCAGGTTCAAGACTTGGATCAGTACGGACCGGAGACGCTGGATGTATCAGCTGTTGCAGACACTTTCTCTATATGGTCCCTGCAGAGGGCGAAATCTGCATGCTCGTTAGACCTTGCTAATAGGGGGTCCACCATCGAGGGTAAGGGTCCATCTTTAACATTTATCTTTTGGATTCACCGCAAGTGGAGTCACATCTATATATCCCTCTCTCCTTTTTTCAATCATACGGATGATGGTTTTATGGAAGGTGGATGGTGTTTCCTCATGCTGATGAACTTTTCTTATATTGTTTCACTTTATGGACTGGAATCACAATTTTCACATATTACTTATATATTCATTATTCACTCCTTTTAATTATTACACTCATTTCTGATTGATTTGTATTGGTTGATTTTTCACGTTTATATATTTCACAGGTCATATCATTTATGATTAGAGATATTTTTTATGTCACCTTTAATTAATTTATTTTGTTTTATGCATTGGTTTACTATACTTTATTTTTTCTTGTTTCATGCAAGTTTATTTATTCTTAAATATCACTTGTGTATACAGACCGTAAGCGCACTTTTTGGCAGTGCAGTGCAGTGTATTTGATGTAATGTATATATACAGTCAGTCTAGAACATATATATATATATATATATATATATATATATATATATATATATATATATATATATATACTCTGCATCCAGGGGTTTCCAGCGTGGGCCTACACAACATACATGTCAATTCGATATGTCGAACACCTCTTCCACATCGTCTTTTGTATCCCAACCCCTTTCTAAGCAGTCCAGACGTACGAGACGTCCCAAAAGACGTCGTGATGGTGACAATCCCTCAACGAATACCTTTCCAAAACGCTCCTCTAAGGATTAATCACATACCTCTTCCGGAGGTGCTGGAGATGCCTTGGTGTCAACATCTAGTGTGATGCCGACCTCCTCAGCTCCTTCAATCACTGGTGTTCCCAATCCTTCACTTTTTGTTACACCTAAAATCCCCACCATATTTTTCCAAAAAAACAGGGAAACCCCCCTGTCCCACCAAATCCAACACCTCCTTGAATACTTATCAAGTTGAATCTCCACAATTTAATATAATTTATTTGTCCTCTCACTCCCTTACAATTGATGAGACTTTGGTCTTGTCAAAAGCCCTCACCTTTTGTCCAAATCACAAATTGGACAAATTTGAAGTAATTAAGGATTTACACTTATACACCCGCACTCTTTTACTGAGAAGCATGTTTGAAAAACAGAACCCCAATTTTGAAAGCTGCCGTACCTTCAGTGAATGGCAAGCTTTGGAGAACCTCAATTCCCTGCTTGAGGAGAGTGACTAGAGATCTGATTGATACTCTAGATCTGGAGTCCCTCCTCAGACAGATAGATGATTTGAATGCTGAGATGATTACGACCACTACCAAATCCCTATTGAAGAAAAAGTCATCCCTATATCCTGCACCCAGTTCCAATCATGGAATAGCCACTTTCCTCAAACTGGCTTGTCAAGAGATAAAAGCCTTAAAACCTGCATCCAACTAGCCGGGAAACCTGTCTGATAGTGAAAGGTTAGCCCTAAAAAATCTATCCATGAATCATGATATTACTATTAAGCCCTTCGATAAGGGGGGCAACATTGTTCTTATGGACAATGAGACATACAAGCAGATGTGCATGAAAATTTTGAATCATACGGATTGGTATCACCCTGTAAGCCCTGATACTGTTGATATCATCAACAAGAAATTCTATTTGTCCATTGATAATGCTTTCCACAACAAAGTTATTTCCAAACAATCATGAAATTTTGTCCGCACTCTCTTTTCTAGAATGGCTACCTTTTATTCACTCTCGAAAGTTCACAAAAATGCAATAGAACCCCCAGGTAGGCCCATCGTATCTGGAAATGGTGTCATTACTGAAAACCTGTCCATATTGGTGGATGAACACATGAGACCATTTGTTTTTACCCTCATATGTTCATGATGCTATTCACCTACTTCAAATTCTTGAGGGAGTACAGATATCTGACAGTTCCATTTTAGCCACCATTGATGTGGAGGCTCTTTATAGTTCTATTTCACACCCTAAGGGCCTAGCGTGTATTCAAAAGGTTTTGTCTCAGATAAGTCATCATGAGGAATTGTTCAATGAGTTTATACTTCTCTCTCTTGAATTCATACTTAATCACAATATCTTTTCATTTGACAGTCAGTTTTTCCTCCAGGTGCAGGGCCTAGCCAGGGGCACTTGTTGTGCCCCTGGCTATGCCAATCTGTACCTGGGGGAATGGGAGTACACTCCATATTTAAGGATGAGAGTCTCTCTATGTACCTGTGCCATGTTGTTATGTTGCACAGGTACATAGATTACATCTTCATCATATGGGATGGATCCGAACAGTTGTTGGTGGACTGCTTGTCAGCTCTTAACCACAATGAATTTAACCTTAAGTACACTATGTCCTTTCATCCCTCCAAAATAACTTTCTTGGTTGTTGAAATATACAAAGATGCTACTAATATGCTTTCAAGCAAATTATTTAAAAAGCCTACTGCAGGTAACACTATTTTGCATTCATCCAGCTCTCACCCCAAATCCCTTGTCAACTCAATACCATATAGTCAATATATAAGAATCAAACGGAACTGCTCTGACTATAAATGTCTTAAACAGGCATTTAATCGTGTAGAAAAAAGAACGAGACATGACCTTCTATTCTTCAAGAAGGCCAAGCCCTCTGAGATTCAAAATTCTAGGGTCATTACCACATATACTAATGATCATTCCAGGGTGAAGGGCATTCTTGACAAGTACTGGCATCTCCTAACTTCTGACCCCACTGTGGGACCTCTTGTACCCCTGACCCCTCGGATTGCATACAGATGGGCTACCTCTGTAGGAGATCTGATAGTTCAGAGTGAATTCCGGGGTTCCACACGTGGTGACCCCTGTAAATTCACTGGGACTGTGGCTCGTGTAATTACTGCAAGTACATGGACCGCAGGAAGAATATACGGTTACCCAATGGCAGCCTGTATATCCCCTGACATTTTTCTAACTGTCAAACTATGGGAGTGGCATACCTCCTGCAGTGTAGTTGTGGTTGTTACTATATAGGAAAAATAATACAGAAATTGTGGCAAAGGATTTATCTTCATATTAGGGCCATGAAAATGAGTGACCCCGATTTACCCTTAGAGAGACATGTAGCACAAGCCCATAATGGCGTGTTTCCAAAAATATCCTTGTTTTGGATCGTGTTCATTCCAGCCCTAGAGGAGGAGACTTCAATAAGTCCCTCCTTCAATGGGAGCTGAGATGGATATCGAATCTGAATGCTACCTTTCCACCAGGCCTTAATGAGGCCTTTAATCTCAAACCATTCTTACCAGGCTTTTCATCTGGGGGTTTTGATAGGGACCTGTAAACTCATGATACGTTCTGCGGGTTGTAGGTCATATGCCCTAATTCTCTGATTAGTGTAATTATTTTGTATTCTCTCTCTTGGATAAATATTGTGTGTTCTAATTATCACTTGCATTGTCTGTCCAATAGATTCTAACCCAATTGTAAATCTTTACAATTTTTCAGTTGTACAAGCGATGGCCGATGCCTCTGTGCCACTGGATCCACCACATCATGTATATACATTCTATCTATATGGTATTGTAGTCTCACAGTGCTCGCCCCTTGATGCATCGGGGCTCCCCGGCATGGCGGGCCCCCTGGGGTACAATGCACACGGGGCCTCCCTTTTATTTGGGTTTCGGCTTTGCTATGTGATCGCGGGCTCTCTTTCTTGCGAGCCCGCATCTGCGTACTTGGTTTTTTACACCCCACTGTGGGTCACCGCCCATTTGTTGTGTCGGCGGCTCTGTCGACGTCTGATGTCAGTGCGTCTTTTGAGGCGGCTGCGCCGGACACCGCACAACCCGGGGAATTGCCATGGAGATGCTTGGATCCACATCCTGGATGTACGGATGTATCACCAGGGCTCATCAATTGGCTGACCCTGCCGATCACATGTCAAAGACTATCCCTACCCATTGGATGGCCCCTGTATATTCGAGGGAGGCTCCTCCCCCATACTTCCTTTATTAGCCAAGTAGGTTTAGAGTCATTTTTGCTGCACAGCTAAAACTGCATACACGTCTTACATCTCTGCAATATAAGTAATTGAAATTAAGACAGGTAAGCACTGCTGGCGCCTTTGGATGTTCCGAGCATTACCCTCTTTGGTTGACTTCTCCTTACGAATGTGAAGGTCTGTCCCCAAGGGGTGAAACTATGTGCTCTATAAAAATGGACTCTATATTGAGCCAATTCCTAGTACCTTTTGCAAATATATTCATTGCATTATATTTTTCTCTCTCTTTGTGATAGACCCATGCGTCCCAGCTTTCTGGCTAAATCCTTGTGAGCATTGATGTGTTGTGCGCTGATGCAAGCGCTGCTACTTCCCAATATATAGTCTTTTAACCCCTTTTTCTTCCTGTATCTGGATTCATATAATACTAAATTGTGTGAGGCCTCTGTGGCCCCCATATACAAACCCTTTGAGTCCAGTGAATACCTGGTGGAGCGGCACATGAAGTTTTCAGCCTTGCTTTCAGTCAATCCATTTTGTTGTGTAAAAAAGACACCAATTATGTGAGTATCTCTCGTTTTTTACAATTGTTGATGTCTTGCCATGCTTAGGAAACGGCAAACAAATGGCCACTGTTATATATACTAATATATTTACTATGAATTTTGTATTATTATTCTGTCTTTCTTTTTTTGTTAATAGAAAAAAACAGCATACTCCAGTTCCTTCCCTGAAGAAGGAAATTAATACTATACCATTTTTCCGAAACATGTCGCGTATACTGTAAACACATTTTGGTTGACTACTTGTCTAGACCCTGTGTGTATATTAGTAAATCTTTGCTGTTTATTATTCGTGTCACATATTATTGTTTTTATAGGTATTCTTATTTTTGTTTATCAAGTTTATATTAAGACATTAATGGCTGTGTGTTGAGGGGACAGCAAATTTACATTGCTATACAAGCTGTACACTCACTACTTTTTTTTTTAAATTCTTTATTTATATTTTCAAAATACAAAAATCCATAAGTTAACATACATATAAATTGGATCCTTCTTTAATAACCCTCGACATAGAAAAATACCCCCCCACCCCCCCTCCCAATCCTGCTGAGTTACAAAAGTATAATTTGAATACCTTCTTCCTTGGAAAATAATTCCCTTATTTTGTACCCATTTAACCTTTAGCCAGTAATCTCCTCCACATAGCTCCAGGTATTCTTATACCTTCGCCACCCTGCCCATTTATCTTTTGGTTCAGTCCCCTCCTCAGGATCTACTTCCAAGCCCTCCTCTCTCTCCATTATGTAAATTTCATTTACATAGAACAACCATTCACGAATATTAGGACTCTCAGGCTCCTGCCATTTTTTCGGAATCTGACTCTTGGTAGTGTCCAACAAAATGGGAACTATCGATGTTTGATATTGCTTAATTGCCTCCTCTGTCCCATGGAATAAACAGATCCATGGGTCTTCCTGTATATTCTTGTTGGTAATTTCCTTTATTAGGCATATCATTTTCTTCCAATACACTTTAATGGTGGGGCACTCCCACCATATATGGGCCATTGTGCCAATATTTTTACACCCTCTCCAACATTCCCCAGATTTCTCCAGTTGGAATTTGCTAAGTTTGTCTGGGGTCGCATACCACCCTGCCAAGCACTTAAAGTTTGTTTCCGTCATCCTGGTGCTAACTGAGGAGGTATGCAGCATTTTCAAAATTTTTCTTATCACGTGATTACTACATTGTGTCCCCAATTCCCTTTCCCATTTTTTGATGTAAGGAGGTACATCCAGTTCCTCGCTAGTCATTAAAATTTTATACAGTCGAGAAATAATCTTTCTAGAATCCTCTCATTAATGGCTGTGTGTTGAGTTATTTTGAGGGGACAGCAAGTTTACACTGTTATACAAGCTGTACACTCACTACATTACATTGTAGCAAAGTGTAATTTCTTCAGTGTTGTCACGTGAAAAGATATAATAAAATATTTACAAAAATGAAATTTCCAATAAATGTTGTACTTTTTTACCATATTACAATTTTTGTACGATCTGGTTTACCTTCCATGCCCATACAATCCCTGGGGCATACTCCTTTTGCCTGATAGAAGAGAGGAGGAGGAGACGGCACAACTTCAATAGGGATGAGCTTCGAGTTCGAGTCGAACTCATGTTCGACTCGAACTTTGGCTGTTCACCAGTTCTCCGAACAGCGAAAAATGTGGGGTGTTCGCGGCAAATTGGAAAGCCGCGGAACACCCTTTAAAAGTCTCTGGGAGAAATCAAAAGTGCTAATTTGCATGGTGCATGGTATTGTCATAAAAAGTGTTTGGGGACCTGGGTCCTGCCCCAGGGGACATGGACCAATGCAAAAAAAGTTTTAAAAACGGATGTGATAGAAGATAGAAGAAAGAAGATAGAAGAGAGAAGATAGAAGATAGAAGCAGCATTTAAATAAAGGAATTGTCAAAAACTCTCTCTTGTCATTTTTAACATTTTTGACAGTTTTTTTGTGAAATGGTAGGGGAACATTTGTACCCCCTTACCATTTCACACATGGGGAGGGCCGGGATCTGGGGGTCCCCTTGTTAAAGGGGGCTTCCAGATTCCGATAAGCCCCCCGCCCGCAGCCCCCCACAACCACCGGGCAAAGGTTGTGGGGATGAGGCCCTAGTCCCCATCAACATGGGGACAAGGTGTTTTGGGGGGGCTACCCCAAAGCACCCTCCCAATGTTGAGGGCATGTGGCCTGGTACGGTTCAGGAGGGGGGGCTCTCTCTCTTCCCCCCCTCTTTTCCTGTGGCCTGCCAGGTTGCGTGCTTGGATAAGGGTCTGGTATGGATTTTTGGGGGGACCCCACGGCATTTTTTTTAAATTTTGGCTGGGGTTCCCCTTAATATCCATACCAGACCTGAAGGGCCTGGTATGGAATTTAGGGGGATGCCCACGTAATTTTTTTTTAAAATTTTGGTTCGGGGTTCCCCTGTGGGGAATTCCCATGACGTTTTTATCAATGAACTTTTATGTGTATTGTCGGACCGGCAATTCATTAAAAGCCACGAGTAGTTTTAAATGACTTTTTCCTTTGAAATGTCATTTCGCTGTCAGACTGTTCTAAAAACGGGAAACATGCACCCCTTTACAGGCATACTATAGACACCCCCCAGGTATGAAATTTAAAGGAATATTACACTTTTATTGTTTTACTATAAGCATTATTAAAATCACTGCTCCCAAAAAACATCAGTTTTTAAAACTTTTTTTTGCATTGATTCATGTCCCCTGGGGCAGGACCCAGGTCCCCAAACACTTTTTTTGACAATTACTTGCATATAAGCCTTTAAAATGAGCACTTTTGATTATTCATGTTCGTGTCCTATAGACTTTAACGGTGTTCGCGTGTTCGAACAAATTTTTTGCCTGTTCGCATATTCTGGGGGGTGTTTGGCTCATCCCTTAACTCCAACAAGGCAGGATATCCTCTAGGGGGCAGCTTAAGGGCAACCACCCTGCTGCATCACACCACAGAGCTCCCCAGGTGCAGGGCGCTGCTGACTCCCCACTGATTTTGTAAAGTTCCTTGGTGTGGGCCTTTTTTGACACGTCTACAGAAGATCGCACTGTTGCTGTTTGCAACCTATGTCTGAAGCGGATCAAGCATGGCCAGAACAGCAGCCGCTTGGGCACCACATGCTTGACCAGACATATGACGACTTCCCATGCAGTCTGTTGGCAACAGCACTTGAAAGACATCAAAGAAAAAGGTGGACTTCTCCTTGCTCCTCATCTGGGATCTCCAACCCCACCATACCTCCAGTCCTCTCAAAAACCTGGAATGAGAGGAATGAAGGTATAGCAATAGGTTTCCCAAGTACTTGCAGCCAATCTGCTATCAGTACACCATCATCTGATTTTAGCAGGCAAATTTCCCTACCCCAGTTGCTGAACCGTAAAAAGAAATTCGGTCCCAGCCATCCACATGCTCAGCATCTGAATGCTAGCTTGACCAAATTGCAAGCACTGCAACTGCTGCCTTTTCAGCTGGTAGACTCTGCCCCCTTTCGTGAATTTGTGGAATGTGCGGTACCTCACTGGCAGGTTCCAAAAAGCCATTTCTTTTCATGGAAGGCCATTCTGGCTCTCTACCGGCATGTGGAAGGCAATGTTTTGGCCTCGTTCGACAGGGCCGTCAGCAGTAAGGTGCATATTACTGCTGACTCATGGTCTAGCAGGCATGGGCAGGAACGTTACCTTTCCTTCACGGCGCACTGGGTAACTCTGCTGGCAGCTGGGAAGGATGCAGGACAGGCTTCAGTATTGTTTGAGCTTGTTCCGCCACCACACCTCCAAAGTGCTAGTGGCAATTCTGCCACAGCTCTCTCTTCCACCACCTCCTCTTCTTCTTCCTCAATGGCCTCTTCTGCAGACTTGTCCTCTGAACCAGCAGTGCTCCTCAATCGCTCAAGGGGCTACGCAAGCACTCAGGCAAAAAGATGCCATGCAGTGCTTGAGTTGGTCTGCTTAGGGGACAGGAGCCACACTGGGCCAGAGATTCTGTCAGCTCTGCAGGGGCAGGCTCAGAGGTGGTTGACGCCATGCCAGCTTCAGCCAAGAATGGTTGTATGCAACAATGGCACTAACCTTCTCTCCGCCCTCCGACAGGGACACTTGACCCATGTTCCATGTTCTTGAGCAGGTATCCAGGCTTACAGGATCTCCTGAGGTGGGCCAGAAAAGCCTGTGGTAATTTCCACCAGTCATACAATGCCAGTGCTCAGCTGGCTGACATTCAAAGGGAATGCAACCTGCCCACCAACCGCCTCATTTGTGACATATCCACCAGGTGGAACTCAGCGTTGGCAATGCTGCAGTGGCTGCACATGCAGCAGAGGGCCATCAATGAGTACCTGTGTGAGTATGGCACCAGGACAGGGCCAGGGGAGCTTGGCTTCTTTTCACCATGCCAGTGGCTACTGATCAAGGATGCATGCACTGTCCTGTCACCATTTGAGGAGGCCACAAGGATGATGAGCAGCGACAATGCATGCATCAGTGACACTGTCCCTCTAGTCTTCCTGTTGGAGCACATGCTTTGTGGAATCATGGACAGGGCACTTGAGGCAGAACAGCAGGAGGAAGAGGGGGACTTCCTTTCCTCTCAAGGCCCCCTTTATCCAGATAGCATTCCTACGGGCCCTCCAAACACACAGGAAGAAGAGGAGGAGGAGGATTGTGTCAGCATGGATGTAGAGGATAACACTCAGCAGCAGTCTTCAAGGGATGGCTTTTAGTCCCCAGAAACCCAAGGAGTTGTACGTGGCTGGGAGGAGGTAGTTATGGATAATGTGATCCTTAGTGAACCAGAGGACTCAGAATCGAATGCCTCTACAAACTTACGCTGCATAGCCTCCCTGATTTTGCAAAGCCTGCGAAAGGACCCTCGGATTTGTGGTATCAAGGAGAGGCATCATTACTGGCTGGCAACCCTTCTTGATCCACGTTACAAGGGTAAAGTTGAAGAACTCATCCTGCCTTCGCAGAGGGAGCAGAGGATGAAACATCTTTAGGAGGCCTTGAAGAAAGGTTTGTGCAATGCATTTCCAGACCCTGGGAGGTTACCATTTCCTGGTGCAGGACAACATGTTGCTGAAGCTTCGTTCAGTCAGAGGAAGAGCGGTGGAGAAGGTGGCCTGCTGACCGATGCCTTTAAACAATTTTTCAGTCCTCAGCACCAAGGTCTCAGTTCAAGCTACCATTGCCAGCATCCGCATTATTTGGTGCAGGAATATCTAGGGGCAAGAGCAGACTTGGAGACCTTTCCAACAGAGCATCCACTGGGTTAGTAGGTCTTGAGGATGGACCACTGGCCAGAACTTGCTCAATATGCAATTGAGCTACTGGCCTGTCTTGCATCGAGCATGCTTTCTGAATGCACATTCAGTACTGCTGGAGGGTTTGTAACGTATCAAAGAGTGCGCCTTTTCACAGACTCCGTTGATAGGCTCACATTCATAAAAATTAATCTTGGATCAGCAGTAAGGATGAGCCGAACACCCCCCGGTTCGGTTCGCACCAGAACCTGCGAACGGACCGAAAATTCGCACGAACATTAGAACCCTATTGACGTCTATGGGACTCGAACGTTCGAAATCAAAAGTGCTCATTTTAAAGGCTAATTTGCATGGTATTGTCCTAAAAAAGGTTTGGGGACCCGGGTCCTACCCCAGGGGACATGTATCAATGCAAAAAAAACTTTTAAAAACTGCCGTTTTTTCGGGAGCAGTGATTTTAATGATGCTTAAAGTAAAAAAAAAGTGAAATATTCCTTTAAATATCTTACCTGGGGGGTGTCTATAGTATGCCTGTAAAGTGGCGTGTGTTTCCCGTGTTTAGAACAGTCCCTGCACCAAATGTCATGTTTAAAGGAAAAAATCTCATTTAAAACTGCTTGCAGGTTTAATGTAATGTCGGGTCCTGGCAATATGGATGAAAATCAGTGAGACAAACGGCATGGGTACCCCCCAGTCCATTACCAGGCCCTTTGGGTCTTGTATGGATATTAATGGGAACCCCGCACCCAAATTAAAATAAGGAAAGGTGTGGGGCCACCAGGCCCTATATACTCTGAACAGCAGTATACAGGCGGTGCAAACAATACAGGGACTGTAGGTTTGTTGTTAAGTAGAATCTGTTTGTAATTTTGAACGGGTACATTTTTAACGTTTTTAGGTCCAGCCAAAAAATCTTTTTTAAGCTTTTTGGAAAACATAGGGAAGGGTTATCACCCCTGTGACATTTGTTTTGCTGTCTTTCCTCCTCTTCAGAAGATTTCACCTCACTTTTTGTCCCAATGACAAATGTTTTTGAAAATTTGGGTTTTTTTGTGGAACAAGGATTGGAAAGCATCAGTGGAAAGGAGAAATGTTTTCCCATATTAACTTATTAACGTTGTTCCTAATTTTTACAGATAGTCTACTGACTGGAATGGTACCAGCTGATTGGAGAAAAGCCAATGTAGCACCTATATTTAAAAAGGGCCCAAAACACATCCCTGGGAATTACAGACCAGTTAGCCTAACATCGATAGTATGTAAACTCTTGGAGGGGATGATAAGGGACTATATACAGGATTTTAGTAATACGAACAATATCATTAGCAGTAATCAGCATGGATTCATGAAGAATCGTTCTTGCCAAACCAATCTATTAACCTTCTATGAGGAGGTGAGTTGCCATCTAGATAAAGAAAGGCCTGTAGACGTGGTGTATCTGGATTTTGCAAAAGCATTTGACACAGTTCCCCATAAACGTTTACTGTACAAAATAAGGTCCGTTGGCATGGACCATAGGGTGAGTACATGGATTGAAAACTGGCTACAAGGGCGAGTTCAGAGGGTGGTGATAAATGGGGAGTACTCAGAATGGTCAGGGGTGGGTAGTGGGGTTCCCCAGGGTTCTGTGCTGGGACCAATCCTATTTAATTTGTTCATAAACGATCTGGAGGATGGGATAAACAGTTCAATCTCTGTATTTGCAGACGATACTAAGCTAAGCAGGGCAATAACTTCTCCGCAGGACGTGGAAACCTTGCAAAAAGACCTGAACAAATTAATGGGGTGGGCGACTACATGGCAAATGAGGTTCAATGTAGAAAAATGTAAAATAATGCATTTGGGTGGCAAAAATATGAATGCAATCTATACACTGGGGGGAGAACCTCTGGGGAATCTAGGATGGAAAAGGACCTGGGGGTCCTAGTAGATGATAGGCTCAGCAATGGCAGGCAATGCCAAGCTGCTGCTAACAAAGCAAACAGAATATTGGCATGCATTAAAAGGGGGATCAACTCCAGAGATAAAACGATAATTCTCCCGCTCTACAAGACTCTGGTACAGCCGCACCTGGAGTATGCTGTCCAGTTCTGGGCACCAGTCCTCAGGAAGGATGTACTGGAAATGGAGCGAGAACAAAGAAGGGCAACAAAGCTAATAAAGGGTCTGGAGGATCTTAGTTATGAGGAAAGGTTGCGAGCACTGAACTTATTCTCTCTGGAGAAGAGACGCATGAGAGGGGATATGATTTAAATTTACAAATACCGGACTGGTGACCCCACAATAGGGATAAAACTTTTTCGCAGAAGAGAGTTTACCAAGACTCGTGGCCACTCATTAAAATTAGAAGAAAAGAGGTTTAAGCTTAAACTACGTAGAGGGTTCTTTACTGTAAGAGCGGCAAGGATGTGGAATTCCCTTCCACAGGCGGTTGTCTCAGCAGGGATCATTGATAGCTTCAAGAAACTATTAGATAAGCACCTGAATGACCACAACATACAGGGATATACAATGCAATACTGACACATAATCACACACATAGGTTGGACTTGATGGACTTGTGTCTTTTTTCAACCTCACCTACTATGTAACTATGTAACTCTTAAAGGAGAGAATTTCCCTTCCTAGGGGTAGATTTCATCTCACTTCCTGTTGTCTCCTTCCGTTTGCAAGTAGGAGTCATTTGTAAGTTAGATGTTTGAAAGTAGGGGCCTGCCCTATATACTCAGCAGAAATTGGGGCCTTAGGTGTTGTTGTGGCCACAACACTGTAAGCCCTCACAGGGCCCTGCTGTGAAATATTAGATCAAGAATTGTAATTACATGCCCCTGTTGAACAGGGGCAGAAAAACGGCCTTTGGTGGTGGTGGTGGTGGTGCTGGTGCCACAACACTGTAAGTCCTCACTCGCTCTTGGTGGGTGCAGAAATGGGCCCTGCTGTGAAATATTAGATCAAGAATTGTAATTACATGCCACTGTTGAACAAGGGCAGAAAAATTGGGCCTTTGGTGGTGGTGGTGCTGGTGTCACAACACTGTAAGTCCTCACTCGCTCTTGGTGGGTGCAGAAATGGGCCCTGCTGTGAAATATTAGATCAAGAATTGTAATTACATGCCCCTGTTGAACAGGGGCAGAAAAATTGGGCCTTTGCTGGTGGTGGTGGTGGTGCTGGTGCCACAACACTGTAAGTCCTCACTCGCTCTTGGTGGGTGCAGAAATGGGCCCTGCTGTGAAATATTAGATCAAGAATTGTAATTACATGCCCCTGTTGAACAGGGGCTGAAAAATTAGTCCTTAGGCACTGGTGCTGGTGCCACAACACTGCAACCCCTCACAGACACTCTAGTTGGAACGCAGGAACGAGCCCTGCTGCAAAGTATTGCATCAAAAATTGTAATTACACGCCCCTGTTAAACAAGGGCTGAAAAAATTGGGCCTTAGGCACTGGTGCTGGTGCCACAACACTGCAACCCCTCACAGACACTCTAGTTGGAACGCAGGAACGAGCCCTGCTGCAAAGTATTGCATCAAAAATTGTAATTACACGCCCCTGTTAAACAGGGGCAGAAAAATTGGGCCTTAGGCACTGGTGCTGGCGCCACAACACTGCAACCCCTCACAGACACTCTAGTTGGAACGCAGGAACGAGCCCTGCTGCAAAGTATTGCATCAAAAATTGTAATTACACGCCCCTGTTAAACTGGGGCAGAAAAATTGGGCCTTAGGCACTGATACTGGTGCCACAACACTGCAACCCCTCAGAGATACTCTAGTTGGAATGCTGAAATGAGCCCTGCTGCAAAATATTGCATCAAAAATTGTAATTACATGCCCCTGTTAAACAGGGGCTGAAAAATTGTGCCTTAGGCACTGGTGGTGGCGCCCAGAACCAAAAATGTTCTTACAAGCTATCAGCGTGATCATTGAGGAGGAAGAGGATAATTGCTCAGGGATAGTCACTCAGCATCAGCATAGGCAGTCTTTGAAGGGATCTGAGATTTCAAAAAAAAATATTCGGTTACATCAGCATCAGGTGCTTGGTAGCTGGTGGTGATCCAAGACTGATTCATTTTTATGAAGGTCAGTCGATCGACTGAGTCGGTGGACAGACGCACCCTGTGATTGGTTACCACGCCTCCAGCAGCACTGAATGTGCGTTCCGAAAGAACGCTGGATGCAGGACAGGCCAGTAGCTCAATTGCATACTGTGCAAGCTCTGGCCAGTGATCCATCCTCAAGACCCAGTAACCCAGAGGATTTTCGGTGGGAAAGGTGTCCAAGTCTGATCTTGCCCCTAGGTATTCCTGCACCATGTAAAACAGACGCTGGCGATGGTTGCTGGAACCGATCATACCTTGGGGCTGCGGACCAAAAAATTGTCTGAACGCATCGGTCAGATAGCCACCTTCTCCACTGCTCCTTCTTTGACTGACCGAAGCCTCAGCAACACGTTGTCCAGAAACAGGAGTTTGTAACCTCCCAGTCTCTGGGAACGCGTTGCACAGACCTTTCTGCAAGGCCTCCCGAAGATGTTTCATCCTCTGCTCCCTCTGCGATGGCAAGATAAGGTCCGCAACCTTACCCTTGTAACGTGGATCAAGGAGGGTTGCCAGCCAGTATTGGTCCTTCTCCTTGATACCACAAATACGAGGATCCTTACGCAGGCTTTGCAGGATCAGGGAGGCCATGCAGCGTAGGTTTGCTGAGGCATTCGGTCCGGAGTCCTCTGGGTCACTAAGGACGACATGGTCGGCAGCCACCTCCTCCCAGCCACATACAAGTCCATGTGTTTCTTGGGACTGATCCCTTTAAGACTGCTGCTGATGCTGAGTGCCAGGCTCCACCTCCATACTGACACAATCTTCCTCCTCCTGCTCTTCCTGTGTGATCGGCGGGCACGCAGGAACACTGTCTGGATAAAGGGGGCCTTGAGAGCTAAGGAAGTCCTCCTCTTCCTGCCTCTGTTCTGCCTCAAGTGCCCTGTCCATTATTCCATGCAGCGTGTGCTCCAACAGGTGGACAAGGGGGACAGTGTCACTGATGCATGCACTGTCACTGCTCACCATCCTCGTGGCCTCCTCAAATGGTGACAGGACAGTGCATGCATCCCTGATCATGGCCCACTGGCGTGGGGAAAAAAACCAAGCTCCCCTGACCCTGTCCTGGTGCCATAGTCGCACAGGTACTCATTGATGGCCCTCTGCTGCACGTGCAGCTGCTGCAGCATGGCCAACGTTGAGTTCCACCTGGTGGGCATGTCACAGATTAGGCGGTTCTTGGGCAGGTTAAACTCCTTTTGGAGGTCCGTCAGCCAAGCACTGGCATTATATGACCGGCGGAAATGCACACAGACTTTCCTGGCCTGCCTCAGGACATCCTGTAAGCCCGGGTACCTGCCCAAGAAACGCTGCACCACCAAGTTAAGGACGTGAGACAAACAGGGCACATGGGTCATTTGTCCCTGTCGGAGGGCAGAGAGGAGGTTGGTGCCATTGTCGCAAACCACCATTACTGCCTTAAGTTGGCGTGGCGTCAACCACCTCTGAACCTGCCCCTGCAGAGCTGACAGAACCTCTGCCCCAGTGTGGCTCCTGTCCCCCAAGCACACCAGCTCAAGCACCGCATGGCATCTTTTGGCCTGCGTACTTGCGTAGCCCCTTGAACGGCTACGGAGCACCGCTGGTTCCGAGAACAAAGCACAGGAAGAGGCCATGGAGGAAGAAGAAGAGGAGGGGGTGGAGGAGAGAGGTGTGTCACAATCATTAGCATTTTGGAGGCGTGGTGGCGGAACAACCTCCAACACTACTGCACCTTGTCCTGCATCCTTCCCAGCTGCCAGCAGAGTCACCCAATGCGCCGTGAAACTTAGGTAACGTCCCTGTCCATGCCTGCTGGACCATGAGTCAGCGGTAATATGCACCTTACCGCTGTCCGCCCTGTCCAGCGAGGCATGGACATTGCCTTCCACATGCCGGTAGAGAGCCGGAATCGCCTTCCGTGAGAAAAAGTGGCGTTTGGGTACCTGTCACTGAGGAACCGCACATTCCACAAACTCACGGAAGGGGGCAGAGTCTACCAACTGAAAAGGCAGCAGTTGAAGTGCTAGCAATTTTGCCAAGCTAGCATTCAACCGCTGGGCATGTGGATGGCTGGGAGCAAAATTCTTTCGGCGGTGCAGCAGCTGGGGCAGGGAAATTTGCCTGGTACAATCTGACGTCGGTGTACCAAAAGCAGATTGCCCACAAGTACTTGGCTGTGACACACCTAATTCTACACCTTCATTCCTCTCAGTGCAGGTCTCAGAGAGGACTGAAGGTATAGTGGGGTTGGAAATCTCAGCTGATGAGGAGCAAGGAGAGGTCCTCTTTGTTCTTTGGTGTGGGTCTTTTAAATGTGCTTGCCAACGAACTGCATGGCAGGTCAACATATGTCTGGTCAAGCATGTGGTACCCAAGCGGGAGATGTTTTGGCCACGCGAGATACGCTTGAGACATATGTTGCAAATAGCGATCTGATGCACTCCTCTCAAAAAAGGCCCACACCAAAGAACTTTTTGAATAACGCGTAGAGACTGCAGTGCCCTGCACATGTGGAGCTGCTTTGGGGTGTGATGCAGTCAATGTGCTGCCCTTAGGCTTGCCCCTGGATGGCATCCTCCTCTCTCCTATCAGGCACCCACGTTGAGTCAGTGACCTCATCATCCCCTCCCTCCTCATCACTGGAGCAAACCTGGCAGTATGCTGCAGCAGGGGGAGCATGACTGCCAGATTGCTGTCCTTCTTGGGCACCCCCTCTGTCCGTGCTCATGTTACTGCCTTCATCGAGCTCAGTATCATCATCAGAGCCTTCCAAACGCTGGGCATCCTCCTAGAGCATGTACCCAACACTGTGGTCAAACAGTTTGAGGGACTCCTCAGGAGGACATGGTGGGGCAGGGAAGGAGTCACTGATGACATTGAGCCGAGGGAAGAGGCCGCTGCTTTGCCAGGCAAAGTACCCTGGGCATGGGTGAGAGAGGATGAGGAGGATGAGGACAGCTTGGTCATCCACTCGACCAAGTCTTCCGCATGTTGCGGCTCAACACGGCCAGCTGCCGAAAAAAAGGCCAAGCGTGTCCCACGGCCACATGCTGATGAGGATGCACCGTCTCCACGACCAGCACTAGACACAGAGCCTGCTTGCCCTCTCTTATTGGCTTGTGACTGTCTGCCTCTCCTTCTTGGCCTTCCAGACATACTAATGGCCTGTAGCTGCACTAAGCTGGGATATATATATATATATATGTACTGATACTGCAGCTAGCAAAATCAACTGCCTGCCTGTAGTATGAGAACACCCCAACCTTCTACAGGTAGCTTTAGCTGAACACTGTGAGGTGGACGCACCCCACTAACTTGTAGCTTTAGCTGAACACTGTGAGCAGGATGCACTGCACTAACTGTAAATAGTCTAGCTGCCTGACTGTGGTACTAATAGGATCAAATGAACACCAGCAATTTTCTTCAGGTAGCTGTAAATACTGTAACAAGACAAGCCTGCCTGTCAGTAAGAAGATAACAGGAACGCATCTAGCTGAACACTGTGAGCAGGACGCACCCCACTAACTTGTAGGTTTAGCTGAACACTGTGAGGTGGATGCACCCCACTAACTTGTAGGTTTAGCTGAACACTGTGAGCAGGACGCACCCCACTAACTTGTAGGTTTAGCTGAACACTGTGAGGTGGACGCACCACACTAACTTGTAGGTGTAGCTGAACACTGTGAGCACGACGCACCCCACTAACTTGTAGGTTTAGCTGAACACTGTGAGGTGGACGCACCACACTAACTTGTAGGTTTAGCTGAACACTGTGAGCAGGACGCACCCCACTAACTTGTAGGTTTAGCTGAACACTGTGAGCAGGACGCACCCCACTAACTTGTAGGTTTAGCTGAACACTGTGAGCAGGACGCACTGCACTAACTGTAAATAGTCTAGCTGCCTGACTGTGGTGCTAATAGTATCAAAAGAACACCAGTAATTTTCTTCAGGTAGCTGTAAATACTGTAACAAGACAAGCCTGCCTGTCAGTAAGAAGATAACAGGAACGGATCTAGCTGAACACTGTGAGCAGGACGCACCCCACTAACTTGTAGGTTTAGCTGAACACTGTGAGCAGGACGCACCCCACTAACTTGTAGGTTTAGCTGAACACTGTGAGCAGGATGCACCCCACTAACTTGTAGTTTTAGCTGAACACTGTGAGCAGGACGCACTGCACTAACTGTAAATAGTCTAGCTGCCTGACTGTGGTACTAATAGGATCAAAAGAACACCAGCAATTTTCTTCAGGTAGCTGTATATACTGTAACAAGACAAGCCTGCCTGTCAGTAAGAAGATAACAGGAACAGATCTAGCTGAACACTGTGAGCAGGACGCACTGCACTAACTGTAAATAGTCTAGCTGCCTGACTGTGGTACTAATAGGATCAAAAGAACACCAGTAATTTTCTTCAGGTAGCTGTAAATACTGTAACAAGACAAGCCTGCCTGTCAGTAGGAAGATAACAGGAACAGATCTAGCTAAACTGAATACAGTGTATATATATATATGCAACACCTGGGATGCATATACTGTATATACACAATACACTGTAAGTGCAGCTAACTGACTGACTGTTCTGCCTAATCTATCTAACTCAAATCAAATGTCACTGTCTGTCTCTCTCTCTCTCTCAATGAACGCCGGAACACACACTACACAGGGCCGCTGTGCAGGCGGCCTTATGTAGTGTGGGGCGTGTACTAAATCCCCTGAGCCATAATTGGCCAAAGCCTCCTTGGCTTTGGCCAATTACGGCTCTCTGTTCAGACGGCGCTGTGATTGGCCAAGCATGCGGGTCATAGTGCATGCTTGGCCAATCATCAGCCAGTAATGCACTGCGATGCCGCAGTGAATTATGGGCCGTGACGCGCCACACGAATTTGGCGCGAACGGCCCATATCGTTCGCAATTCGGCGAACAGACGATGTTCGAGTCGAAGCTCATCCCTAATCAGCAGCTATCAAGCATCTGATGCTGAGGTAACTGATTGAACTTGCTATGGATCTGGGATCCCTTGAAGACTGTCTATGCTGACTATCCTATTCCTCCTCAATCTTGGTGATGCTAGCTTCCAACAATATTTTTGGTTTAGGGCACCACCACCACCACCCAAGGCCCAATTTTTCTGCCCCTGTTTAACAGGGGCATGTAATTACATGTATTTACAATTTTTGATCTAATATTTCACAGCAGGGCCCGTTCCTGCGCCCAACAAGAGTATCTGTGAGGTGTTACAGTGTTGTGGCACCAACACCACCACCCAAGGCCCAATTTTTCTGCCCTGTTTAACAGGGGCATGTAATAACAATTTTTGATATAATATTTCACAGCAGGGCCTGTTCTTGTGCCCAACAAGATTAACTGTGAGGGGTTAAAGTGTTGTGGCACCACCACAACATGGCCCCTTTTTAACAGGGGCATGTGATTAATATTTTGGAAGTAATAGTTAAGCAGGGCCCGTTCCTGCGCCAAGCAAGAGTAACTGTGAGGGGTTACAGTGTTCTGGCGCCATCAAAACCAAAGGCCCAATTTTTCTACCCCTGTTTAACAGGGGCATGTAATTACATTTTTTGATCCAATATTTCACAGCAGGGCCCGTTCCTGCTCCCAACAAAAGTAACTGTGAGGGCTTACAGTGTTCTGGCACCACCACAACCAAAGGCCCAATTTTTCTGCCCCGTTTAACAGGGACATGTAATTACAATTTTTGATATAATATTTCACAGCGGGGCTGTTCCTGCGACCAGCAAGAGTAACAGTGAGGGGTTACAGTGTTCTGGTACCACCAACACCTAAGGCCCAGTTTTTCTGCACAGTATATAGGGCAGGCCGTAAAGTATATATAGTGCTGTTCAGAGTATATAGTGCCTGGGGGCCTGGGAAACCCCCATGCCATTTTTAAAAAAAATTGGTGCTGGGTTCCCCTTAATATCCATACCAGACCTGAAGGGCCTGGTATGGATTTTAGGGGGGAGATATCCACACCATTTTTTTTTGGTATTTTTTTTATTTGTATCTATATTGCCGGGATCTGACAATACATTATAGCCGCAACCAGTTTTAAGTTACATTTTTTCCTTTAGAAATGTCATTTTGCTGTGTTATTGTTATAAACATGGGAAAGATGCGCTACTATACAGACATACTAAGGACACCCCCAGGCATGATATATAAGGGAATATTTCATTTTTATTGTTTCACTTTAAGCATTATTAAAATCACTATTATTATTACTATTAAAATCACTATTATTATTAAAAAACATGCATTTTTAAAACTTTTTTTGCATTGATAGATGTCCCCTGAGGCAAGACCCAGGTCCCCAAGCACTTTTTTCAGCAATAACGTGCATATAAGCCTTTAAAATGAGCACTTTTGATTTTTTCACATTCGCGTCCCATAGACTTTAACTGTTCGCACACATTTTTTTCCTGTTTGCATGTTCTGCTGTCAACCGAACGGGGGGTGTTTGGCTCATCCCTATTTTAAACCTCTAATTTTCGTACTACCATGCTGAAATTGCATGCATTGAATGACAATCATGGGTTTAAATCAGGTGGTGAGGAGGCAACATATCACTTCCTCACCACCTGCCAAACACTCTTGGATTGCTTTTCAGAGGAGCAGCAGTGCCTTCTGCACGTGTGAGTACTTACTTGCATTCGGCAGTGGCACCCTTAGGGCTCATTCACACAAAGTTGGGTTGTAGTTTTACCTCCCAAAATCCCTACCCCCTTTAGCTGCTGAGGCGGCAGCCAAAGGTTTACAAATGTTTTAGCAGGAATTAAGCCCCCAATTGCTTTTGGTGGGAGCTACCACCTGCCAACTGCAACCCATTCAAGTAAATGGAGCCACTCTGCAAGTGCCTTGGAACTGCATGCTTCTGCACCCCGCAAGAGGTTAAAGCAGGTGGTGAGAAAGCAACATAACATTGCCTGCTTTAATCCTTGTTTTCTGCACTGCACAGGGTTGCAGGAGACTTGCAGAGTGGCCTCATCCACTTGAATGGGTCATGTTTGGCTGGTGCTACACCCGACAGCCATGACAGGGCATATAAGTCCTGCAGCGGCTGCGACATGTACACCTCTGGCCACTGTACCAAAAGGGGTGCGGTTAGGGCAGGGGTGGTAAAACACGTCTCAACTATGGGGTTTTACCACCCCCCAAACTGCAAATGTCAAAATAACCCTTACTGTTCTGAGCCCCCTATAAAGCTGTTTTCACAATGATTAGTACAGTACCGCAGGCAGCTGCAGTATTTACAAGTTAGTTTAGTGCGTCCTCTGCACAGTGTGCACCTAAAGCTACCTGAAGAAAATTAGTGGTGTTCTTCTGATCCTATTAGTACAGTACCACAGGCAGCTGTAGTATTTACAAGTTAGTGTAGTGCGTCCTCTGCACAGTGTGCACCTAAAGCCACCTGAAAAAAATTAGTGGTATTCTTCTGATCCTATTAGTACAGTACCACAGGCAGCTGTAGTATTTACAAGTTAGTGTAGTGCGTCCTCTGCACAGTGTGCACCTAAAAGAAAATTAGTGGTGTTCTTCTGATCCTATTAGTACAGTACCGCAGGCAGCTGCAGTATTTACAAGTCAGTGTAGTGCATCCTCTGCACACTGTGCACCTAAAGTTACCTGAAGAAAATTAGTGGTGTTCTTCTGATCCTATTAGTACAGTACCGCAGGCAGCAGCAGGATTTACAATTTAGTGTAGTGCGTCCCCTGCACAGTGTGCACCTAAAGCTACCTGAAGAAAATTAGTGGTGTTCTTCTGATCCTATTAGTACCACAGGCAGGCAGCTACACTATTTACAGTTAGTGTAGTACGTCCTCTGCACCGTGTGCGCCTAAAGCTACCTGGAGACAATTGCTGTTGTTCTGCTCCTATTAATACCACAGGCAGGCAGCTACAGTATTTACAGTTAGTGCACTGTGTCCTCTGCACAGTGTGCACCCAAAGCTACCTGAAGAAAATTAGTGAGAAAAAGAAAGAGAGAAGTAGCGCCTCTAGTTAAAACTGCTTTATTCAATGCGGTAATAAATACAATAGCCACTTACATATCAGCAAGGAACGGTGCTCTCAGTGAGCCGATGGCTAAAAGGCAGGCTGCAGATGGGACACAAGCTGTTAGGAAGCCGGTATTCCGTGGCTGCGAGTGAGGGCAGAGAACCGGGATGGGAACCGCCGCTCGTGCAGGGAAGGAACGGGCAGCTCGCTGAATCAGCGTGTGACGTCAGCCGGGTGGATGGAAACACAACGCGTTTCAGAGCATGCGCAGCGGCCGTAGGGCGCATGCGCGCTCCTTTGTCAAGTGTAGTGATAGAGAATAGACGGGAGAGCTTATATATGCGTGCGCCGGCTGCAAAACAACGCACTAGTGGCTAATCTAAAGGAGCTTTAAATATGGCATTAATAAATCTAAGTATTGCAGAATATAATAAAAAAATACGTTTGGGTTAAAAAATGGCAGTGACAATGAAATTAAAAATAAAATAACAATAATAATAAGGATAATTAATAAAAATAAATATAAAAATATGGCAGGAGATTCACTGACCTTACCAAAATAGCATAACATTGATACACATATGGTAAACAGTATCATAATGACAATAGAAAATTCATCATAGTAAAGGTATTATGTCAGGGTAAAAATATAAGTGAATGAAATAATTGACAGTTGTTAATAATAATGTAAAATTAATATTAAAAACAAAAATGACATAAATTAAAATGTATTAATTAGTTATAGCTAGATAAAACAATATATAAAGGGGATGACCAGAGATTGTGGCTAAACATCAAACCTCTAGCTGGCAGCTAGATGCACAATATGAAATTATAGGTGGTAATAATTTTAAAATAGATTCAATGTATACAGGTACCCGCATTCACCACGTTTAAAAAGGCAACATGTAGGGGGTGTATGGTAGAACAATTATTATTGGATTGTAGTATTTAGTGTTGAGAGAGGGGGGACTAAAATGGGGGAATAGTCGAGTGTGCTCAGAAAAATTATACGACAGGGGATTATAAGATAGTGTTAATCTCCAGTTCCTCGTTTAAACCATTAGGGGCAAGTGTATCCAAGGTGTATATCCAGAACGTTTCGCGTTCACACAGTCACGCAAAACGTTCTGCTTCGGAGGAGCCCCTGGGTATAGACTCAATGACCCAGACCTGAAGGCCCACTGTAGACAGGGCATGGTGTTCCAAAAAATGACGTGGTACGCTATGTTGGACGTTGCCCAATTCGACAAGGTGGCGGTGCCTCCCAAACCGTCGCCTTAACGGAAGAATTGTGCACCCAACATATAACATCTGGCAAGGGCATATGAGGCAATAGACCACATAATCGCTGGAGAAATTATGAAAGGTATCGAACATGAAAACCTTACCCTTATGGGTAAAACTCTTTTGTCCATGATTGACAAAATGACAGGTCTTGCAGCGGGGTTTGTTACACCAATACATCCCTTTAAGTGGAATGAGACAAAGAGGATGATCTTTCTTTATAGGTCTTAGCTTGCTGGGGGCTATTTTATTTTTAAGGGTGGGGGCCCTCTTATAGGTGATCTTAGGTTTGTGGGGTAAAATGTCGTTCAGATGAGGGTCCTGTTTCAGAATGTTCCAATATTTACTGAGAATGCGTTCCATTTTTTTGTATTGGTCATGGAACCCTGTAATGAAACGTGCCACCTGCCCTTCTGGGGATTTTTTGGCCCTGGGTTTCTTTCCCAGAAGGAAGGTTTGGTAGGCTCCTTCTATCAATTCTGGGGGATAACCCTTTTCAGTAAACTTGTCTTTAAGATGTACACTTTGAGAGATGTAATCGCAATCTCTGGTTCAGTTTTGTCTAGGTCTGCAGAACTGTCCTTTCGGGATATTGTTTACCCACAAGGGGTGATGACAGCTGTCATAATGCAGGTAAGAGTTCCCTGCAGTAGCCCTTGGTGTAATTGCTGGAAAAAATTCTATTCTCTTCATGACTTAACTCAAGGTCAAGGAAGGGTAGGTTGTTCTTACTCCAAACAGAGGTAAAAGAAAGGCCAAGATCATTGTTATTACAGTGAGTGACAAAATCGTCCACCTGGGATGGGGAGCCATCCCAGATGATGACGATGTCATCGATGTAGCGGCCAAAAAATATAATGTGTTGGGCGAGGAGGTGGTTGTTCCAAATATATTGGTTCTCCCACAGGCCCATGGTCAGATTCACATAAGAGGGAGCAAAATTGGCTCCCATAGCTGTACCATGGGTCTGCAGGTAGAATTGTCCTTTAAAAAGAAAATAATTAAGGGTTAAACAAAATGAAGTGGCATCCAGAATAAAGGAGGCCTGTCTGGTATTCAGCATGGGGTCAAGTAGCAAGAAGTGTTGTACTGCCAATAGCCCTGTATCGTGTGGGATAGAAGTGTATAAGGAATTCACGTCAAGGGATAGCCAAGAGTACTCTTTGGTCCAAACATAGGGAGAAAATAGTTCCATGAGGTGTGTTGAATCATGTATATATGATTGGAGGCCTTGGGCCAGGGGTTGCAAGAAAGAGTCAATATACAGTGAAAAACCACTGGTGACACTATTCATCGATGCCACAATCGGCCTACCAGGCGTATGTAGTGCATCTTTGTGCATTTTTGGTAAATGATAAAAGTAAGGAGCACTGTAGAACTCCTTACGCAAAAAAGCTGCCTCTTTCTTGTCGATGACAAGATCGATGACAGCATTATTAATAAGAGTATCTGCTTCCCTGCAAAAGGATGGCAAGGAATCACTGGGTAGTTTTTTGTAAGTTTTGGTATCAGAAAGTAATCGCATTGCCTCAGTCACGTATGAAGTTCTGTCCTGAATGACAATCCCTCCCCCTTTGTCCGCTTGCCTGATAACAAGATCAGGGTTGTCCAAAAAAGGTTTTAGTGAAGTTTTTCCTCCAGGGGTGAGATTATGGTGGTTATATATTTTATTGTTAATAGGGGGCTGGCATAGTTTTTGGAAGTCGGCGAATACCACTCTATAGTAGGTTTCCAAATATGGTCCCTTTGATTTCGTTGGATAAAAAGACAATCTGGGGTGTAATTGGGTATGAGCAACTGGAGGGGAAATTTGAAAATGTTGAGTGAATAGTGCATAGTTAAAATCCAAAGTGGCAGGATCTTCCACACTTGTATCAGACTCGTGGACGCTGATGTCAATAGAATTTTTAAGATCAGCGTCCATTGGGGCCGGGCTACGTGGACTAGAGGAGACTGTCGGGACTGTTTGAGTTTTCTGAGATTGTATGTGGAAAAATCTTTTAAGTGTGAGGTTTCTTATAAATCTGTTGAGATCTTTGAACAACAGAAAGGAATTGGGTTGTGTAGTGGGAGAAAAAGTGAGGCCTCTACCTAACAGGGAGATGTCATCATCTGTTGTGTATGAGAAGATAGATTAAATAGTTTTATAGTTTCTGTAGTATGGCGCTGGTGTTGTTGTCTATGCTTTTGTTTTTGTTTTTGTTTTCTGCTTCCACCTCTAGTTCCTCATCTATGTATTTTCGTTTTTGTCGGCGTTTGGGATGAGGACCCCTGTCTAAAAAAGGGGAAAAAGACAGGGACACAGATTGTGTAGGTATTTCTCCATTTTTGAAATCTCCCATTAGGAGATCAAAAGGAGGAAGGGGAAAGGGATTATCTGTCTTATTGTTGCTTCCAAAAGATGGTGCAGTATCTGTAATGTTAGGTACGGGAGTGGCAGGGTTAATCTGGGGTAGGATAATGGGTAAAGTCACATTAGAACAAGTGGGAGCAGGGTGGGGGGGTATGTGAGTAGTAGAGCAGTTTTGAGATGTAGAAAAAGGTATATTGGCCTGCTCACTAGCTGAGGACAAGCTGTTGTTAGGCTTAGCAGATGTCTTAGCTTGCAACAAACCCCACTGCAAGACCTGTCATTTTGTCAATCATGGACAAAAGAGTTTTACCCATAAGGGTAAGGTTTTCATGTTCGATAACTTTCATAATTGCTCCAGCGATTATGTGGTCTATTCCCTCATATGCCCTTGCCAGATGTTATATGTCGGGCGCACAATTCTTCCGTTAAGGCGACGGTTTGGGAGGCACCGCCGCCTTGTCGAATTGGGCAACGACCAACATAGCATACCACGTCATTTTTTGGAACACCATGCGGGTCTACAGTGGGCCTTCAGGTCTGGGTCATTGAGTCTATACCCAGGGGCTCCTCCGAAGCAGAGCGTTTCGCGCGACTGTGTGAACCCGAAACATTCTGGATATACACCTTGGACACACTTACCTCTAATGGTTTAAATGAGGAACTGGAGATTAACACTATCTTATAATCCCCTGTCATATAATTTTTCTGAGCAAACTCGACTATTCCCCCATTTTAGTCCCCCCTCTCTCAACACTAAATACTACAATCCAATAATAATTGTTCTACCATACACCCCCTACACGTTGCCTTTTTAAACATGGTGAATGCGGGTACCTGTATACATTGAATCTATTTTAAAACTATTACCAATACCATGTATAATTTCATATTGTGCATCTAGCTGCCAGCTAGAGGTTTGATGTTTAGCCAAAATCTCTGGTCATCCCCTTTATATATTGTTTTATCTAGCTATAACTAATTAATACATTTTAATTTATGTCATTTTTCTTTTTAATATTAATTTTACATTATTATTAACAACTGTCAATTATTTCATTCACTTATATTTTTACCCTGACATAATACCTTTACTATGATGAATTTTCTAATGTCATTATGATACTGTTTACCACATGTGTATCAATGTTATGCTATTTTGGGAAGGTCAGTGAATCTCCTGCCTTTTTTTCTATATTCATTTTTATTAATTATCCTTATTATTATTGTTATTTTATTTTTAATTTCATTGTCACTGCCATTTTTTAACCCCAACGTATGTTTTTATTATATTCTGCAATACTTAGATTTATTAATGCCATACTTAAAGCTCCTTTAGTTTAGCCACTAGTGCATTGTTTTGCAGCCGGCGCACGCATATATAAGCTCTCCCATCTATTCTCTATCACTACACTTGACAAAGGAGCGCGCATGCGCCCTACGGCCGCTGCGCATGCTCTGAAACGCGTTGTGTTTCCATCCACCCGGCTGACGTCACACGCTGTTTCAGCGAGCTGCCCGTTCCTTCCCTGCACGCGCGGCGGTTCCCATCCTGGTTCTCTGCCCTCACTTGCAGCCATGGAATACCGGCTTCCTACCAGCTTGTGTCCCATCTGCAGCCTGCATTTTAGCCATTGGCTCACTGAGAGCACTGTTCCTTGATGATACGTAAGTGGCTATTGTATTTATTACCGCATTGAATAAAGCAGTTTTAACTAGAGGCGCTACTTCTCTCTTTCTTTTTCTCATGGATGACTCCGAGTTTACTTAACTCCTAAGAAGAGCTGCCCTGTGCTGACTGCGATACCACCATCTTTTTTACCAGCTAACTACAGCTCCCAAAGACCTATTTATGGACCCATTGTTTTATGCACCTTTTAGAATGTCCTAGAGCTGTTTCTGCCTGACTGTTGTTACTCAATCAGGTACTCCGAGCGCCTTTCTTATATGTTTTTTTTTTCTGAAGAAAATTAGTGGTGTTCTTCTGATCCTATTAATACCACAGACAGGCAGCTACAGTATTTACAGTTAGTGTAGTGCGTCCTCTGCACAGTGTGCACCTAAAGATACCTGGAGACAATTGCTGTTGTTCTGCTCCCAATTAATACCACAGTCAGGCAACTACAGTATTTACAGTTAGTGCACTGTGTCCTCTGCACAGTGTGCACTTAAAGCTACCTGAAGAAAATTAGTGGTGTTCTTCCGATCCTATTAATACCACAGGTAGGCAGCTACAGTATTTACAGTTAGTGTAGTGCATCCTCTGCACAGTGTGCACCTAAAGCTACCTGGAGACAATTGCTGTTGTTCTGCTCCTATTAATACCACAGGCAGGCAGCTACAGTATTTACAGTTAGTGCACTGTGTCCTCTGCACAGTGTGCACCTAAAGCTACCTGAAGAAAATTAGTGGTGCTCTTCTGATCCTATTAATACCACAGGAAGACAGCTACAGCATTTACAATTAGTGTAGTGCGTCCTCTGCACAGTGTGCACCTAAAGCTACCTGGAGACAATTGCTGTTGTTATGCTCCTATTAATACCACAGGCAGGCAGCTACTGTATTTACAGTTAGTGCACTGTGTCCTCTGCACAGTGTGCACCTAAAGCTACCTGAAGAAAATTAGTGGTGTTCTTCTGATCCTATTAATACCACAGGCAGGCAGCTACAATATTTACAGTTAGTGTAATGTGTCCTCTGCACAGTGTGCACCTAAAGCTACCTGAAGAAAATTAGTGGTGTTCTTCTGATCCTATTAATACCACAGGAAGGCAGCTACAGCATTTACAGTTAGTGTAGTGCGTCCTCTGCACAGTGTGCACCTAAAGCTACCTGGAGATAATTGCTGTTGTTCTGTTCCTATTAATACCACAGGCAGGTAGCTACAGTATTTACAGTTAGTGTACTGTGTCCTCTGCACAGTGTGCACCTAAAGCCACCTGAAGAACATTAGTGGTGTTCTTCTGATCCTATTAATACCACAGGCAGGCAGCTACAGTATTTACAGTTAGTGTAGTGTGTCCTCTGCACAGTGTGCACCTAAAGCTACCTGGAAACAATTGCTTTTGTTCTGCTCCTATTAATACCACAGGCAGGCAGCTACAGTATTTACAGTTAGTGCACTGTGTCCTCTGCACAGTGTGCACCTAAAGCTACCTGAAGAAAATTAGTGGTGTTCTTCTGATCCTATTAATACCACAGGCAGGCAGCTACAGTATTTACAGTTAGTGTAGTGCATCCTCTGCACAGTGTGCACCTAAAGCTACCTGGAGACAATTTGTTCTGCTCCTATTAATACCACAGGCAGGCAGCTACAGTATTTACAGTTAGTGCACTGTGTCCTCTGCACAGTGTGCACTTAAAGCTACCTGAAGAAAAGTTGTGGTGTTCTTCTGATCCTATTAATACCACAGGCAGGCAGCTACAATATTTACAGTTAGTGTAATGTGTCCTCTGCACAGTGTGCACCTAAAGCTACCTGAAGAAAATTAGTGGTGTTCTTCTGATCCTTTTAGTACAGTACCGCAGGCAGCTGCAGTATTTACAAGTTAGTGTAGTGCATCCTCTGCACAGTGTGCACCTAAAGCTACCTGAAGAAAATTAGTGGTGTTCTTCTGATCCTATTAGTACAGTATTGCAGGCAGCTGCAGTATTTACAATTTAGTGTAGTGCGTCCCCTACACAGTGTGCACCTAAAGCTACCTGAAGAAAATTAGTGGTGTTCTTCTGATCCTATTAATACCACAGGCAGGTAGCTACAGTATTTACAGTAATGCCCCGTACACACGGTCGGACATTGATCGGACATTCTGACAACAAAATCCTAGTTTTTTTTCCAACGGATGTTGGCTCAATCTTGTCTTGCATACACACGGCTAAACAAAGTTGTCGGAAAATCCGATCATTCTGAACAGGGTGACGTAAAACACGTACGTCGGGACTATAAAGGGGGCAGTAGACAATAGCTTTCATCTCTTTATTTATTCTGAGCATGCGTGGCACTTTGTGCGTCCGATTTGTGTACACGCGGTCGGAAATTCCGACAACGGGTTTTGTTGTCGGAAAATTTTATAGCCTGCTCTTAAACTTTGTGTGTCAGAAAATCCGATGGAAAATGTGTGATGGAGCATACACAGGGTCAGAATTTCCGACAACAAGGTTCTATCACACATTTTCCATCGGAAAATCCGACCGTGTGTACGGGGCATTAGTGTAGTGCGTCCTCTGCACAGTGTGCACCTAAAGCTACCTGAAGAAAATTAGTGGTGTTCTTCTGATCCTATTAATACCACAGGCAGGCAGCTAAAATATTTACAGTTAGTGTAATGTGTCCTCTGCCCAGTGTTCACCAAAAGCTACCTGAAGAAAATTAGTGGTGTCCTTCTGATCCTATTAATACCACAGGCAGGCAGCTACAGTATTTACAGTTAGTGTAGTGCGTCCTCTGCACAGTGTGCACCTAAAGCTACCTGGAGACAATTGCTGTTGTTCTGCTCCTATTAATACCACAGGCAGGCAGCTACAGTATTTACAGTTAGTGTACTGCGTCCTCTGCACAGTGTGCACCTAAAGCTACCTGAAGACAATTGCTGTTGTTCTGCTCCTATTAATACTACAGGCAGGCAGTTACAGTATTTACAGTTAGAGTACTGCGTCCTCTGCACAGTGTGCACCTAAAGCTACCTGAGGACAATTGCTGGTGTTCTCATACTAATAATACTACAGGCAGGCAGTTGATTCTGCTAGCTGCAGTATCAGTATATATATACATCCCAGCTTTGTGCAGCTACATCTCACTGCAGGCCATTAGTATGTCTGGAAGGCCAACAAGGAGAGGCAGACAGTCACAAGCCAATAAAAGAGGGCAAGCAGGCTCTGTGTCTAGAGGCAACAGTACTGGTCGTGGAGACGGTGCATCCTCATCAGCACGTGGCCATGGGACATGCTTGTCCTTTTTTGTTGGCAGCTGGCCGTGTTGAGCCGCAACATGCGGAAGACTTGGTAAAGTGGATGACCAAGCCGTTCTCATCCTCCTCATCCTCTCTCACCCAGGCTCAGGGTACTTTGTCTGGCAAAGCAGCTGTCAACGCGGCCTCTTCCCTCGGCTCAATGGCATCAGTCACTCCTTCTAGGGCCCAACCATGTCCTCCTGAGGAGTCCCCCTAACTGTTTGACCACAGTGTTGGGTACATGCTCCTGGAGGATGCCCAGCGTTTTGAAGGCTCCGATGATGGTACCCAGCTAGAGGAAGGCAGTAACGTGTGCCCAGAGAGAGGGGGTGCCCAAGAAGGACAGCAATCTGGCAGTCATGTTCCCCCAGCTGCAGCATACTGCCAGCTTTAGTAAATATGGTATTCCTGCGCTACCATGCAAATGGGAAAGCTATATAAGAGGGGGGGTTTTGGACAAGCAGCTAGCACCGGAAAGGGTCCAACCTGGCCCTAAAGAGTAAATAGAATAAAACAGAGGGGGGTGGTGCTGCGCTAGTCCTATTGTGAGAGAATCTAAAAATTACTAAGTATTAATAAAATGGCATATTGCCTAGTGTTGAAGGTGGGTAATATAGATGAGTCATGTGTTGTAAAGAAATCAGCTGCATATGTGGGTAAACAAGAGATGGAGGCTCCAGGTGTGAGGAGTAAATTTACAACTAATTCCAGATGCAGACCCTGTATCTACGGTATGAACGGCAATGGAGATGCATGTGAAAAACGCACATAAATGGAAAAACTAGACTATAACGCATAAAGTGCGCCGCACTCTAGTGAAAAGTACCTCTAAGTGTTTGAAATAATCCCAGTAAAGTGATAAATATGCAAGGTGACAACACATTCAAATAAAATAATCACATAAATAAACATAAACCACACTTTAGTGCAAGGTTACTGTGAGTGTCTTGAGGAATCGAGTTAAAAGTGATAAAATAAAATCAAAAAAGTGCAAGGTAAACACTGTGCATAGATATTCCAAATCAATGGATAAAGTGTAACTGAACCTTCAACTGCAGTGCAAACCTATATATACATTTAAACATCAACGTATATGAATAGAAATAAAAATAAGAATACCATGAACCACACTCTAGTGCGATATAAAAGTAATAATCATATAAAACACTATACAGGGTGATGTTAAAAGTGTCCAGTGTCAGCAATCTGTGCTCACAAAAATAAAACGTCCAACAAGCAAAGTGACTGTGTGCAGCAAAAGTATCTTCAAACAACTCCTTAAACGTGCTTCATGGGGAGCGTGCAGGTAGCAGCTAGATACTAGCGTTGCTTTCTTCAGATAAGTGAGAGGTGTGGAGTGCAAACAGCAGTCCAATTCATGCAGCAATCCTATAATGGAGGGCAATGGCCCCTTACCTCACTATGCTGAGGTTACAGCATGAATCAATGTATAAGGTGTCTCCTATGGGGGTCAGTCCTGGGTCTCAACCTGTCCTTCAATATGCCTCAGATCTTTGCAGGGGCACAGCAGCCAGAAGGAAAACGAAAATGCCACATAGTGTAGTAATTTTGTAAAATGAAGGCTTTAT
This sequence comes from Lithobates septentrionalis, assembly GCA_037952835.1. NCBI lineage: Eukaryota > Metazoa > Chordata > Amphibia > Anura > Ranidae > Lithobates > Lithobates septentrionalis. The sequence continues at coordinate 504,874 of JBBDGP010000432.1, forward strand.
TCAAACAAAGTAAAGTACTCACACAGCGGTTCAACAGGGAGTGTAGTGTATCCTGACGAGCAGCGAGCTCGTATGTTGCTACAGTGGAGGGTGCCGGTCCCTGCGCGTGGCGTCACGGGTCACGTGGCTTCTTCAGGGGATACTAGAGGGCACTCATCCTTGTCCTTAAATAGATCAGGTTAATGCCTTGTACGGCGGCCATTTTCTCGGAGTCCAATGGAGAATCGCCATAGCGGCCATTTTCCCAGGGTTGTATGGGGGCGGCCATTTTGTGGGTTATCTACAGCAGGCTGAGGAAATGTCAGCGCAACTGATCCGTCATATATTATATATTGGGGTTTTGATAGTAGTACTCAAACCTCACGCAGGGAGTTACCTAACTCGTCAGGGCTCTAATTATACCTCCTTTCACAGCGCCAATCACATAGTGATCACTTATAAGGCATGCAGAGGGAGGGGCGAGTTTGGGTATAAGTATAAAGGTAAAGTAATCCTCCAATGCGATGCTGGAGAGACACTGAAGTTAAACTAAGGGAGTATCCCCTCCACTGTAGTGGATACACTCATCCAAAATACAATAAAAACATCTTAAAATTTAATAGTAATCTGTAAAATTGCTAGATAAATCCGGTTAAACTTAGAATAATAAAAAAACTATACAATAACTGGATAATAAACGAATCCTAAGACTGCCATCAGAAAACCAATTAGTGTAAGAAATGAATATATAAAACAATAGATAGACGCAATTTAAGACGCCCACAAAGATAATAAAATAATAATGTAAAAAATGTTAAGACTAAAACAGGGTAACGGATAGGGACCCAAAAAACTAGAAATAAAAATGGGTTCTATGGGGGCAGTACAAGTATAATGCTAAAACAGGAAATATATAAATAGGCCCACCCAGACATGCCAAAGATTGCAGAAGAACGAAACAGGAAGGGAGATAGGAAACGATTACATCTAGTGAACTAGTTAAATGTGGATATGTAGTTAAAAGTCACTTAAAAAGCAGTTGAGATCGAATTCTATATTTAGGCCGCGGGGTGCAAATGTGTCTAGGGTGAATATCCACCTGGATTCCGCCTGGCTCAGGGTTCTCACCTTATGACCGCCTCGCCAATGTCTGACATAAGGTTCGATCCCCCAAAATTTGAGATGAGTGGGATCTTTGTTGTGGCATAATAAAAAGTGCTTGGAGACACTATGCTTATCATAGCCATTGAGGATGTTCTTCACATGTTCTTTAACCACTTGAGCCCCGGACCATTATGCTGCCTAAGGACCAGAGGTCTTTTTCCAATTTGGCACTGCGTCGCTTTAACTGCTAATTGCGCAGTCATGCAATGCTGTACCCAAACGAAATTTGCGTCCTTTTCTTCCCACAAATAGAGCTTTCTTTTGATGGTATTTGATCACCTCTGCGGTTTTTATTTTTTGCGCTATAAATGGAAAAAGACCGAAAATTTTGAAAAAAAATGATATTTTCTACTTTTTGTTATAAAAAAAATCCAATAAACTCAATTTTAGTCATACATTTAGGCCAAAATGTATTCGGCCACATGTTTTTGGTAAAAAAAATGTCAATAAGCGTATATTTATTGGTTTGCGCAAAAGTTATAGCGTCTACAAACTAGGGTACATTTTCTGTAATTTACACAGCTTTTAGTTTATGACTGCCTATGTCATTTCTTGAGGTGCTAAAATGGCAGGGCAGTACAAAACCCCCCCAAATGACCCCATTGTGGAAAGTAGACACCCCAAGGAAATTGCTGAGAGGCATGTTGAACCCATTGAATATTTATTTTTTTTGTCCCAAGTGATTGAATAATGACAAAAAAAAAAAAAAAAAAATATTTACAAAAAGTTGTCACTAAATGATATATTGCTCACACAGGCCATGGGCCTATGTGGAATTGCACCCCAAAATACATTCTGCTGCTTCTCCTGAATATGGGGATACCACATGTGTGGGACTTTTTGGGAGCCTAGCCGCGTACGGGGCCCCGAAATCCAATCACCGCCTTCAGGATTTCTAAGGGCGTAAATTTATGATTTCACTCTTTACTGCCTATCACAGTTTCGGAGGCCATGGAATGCCCAGGTGGCACAAAACCCCCCCAAATGACCCCATTTTGGAAAGTAGACACCCCAAGCTATTTCCAGAGAGGCATATTGAGTCCATGGAATATTTTATATTTTGACACAAGTTGCGGGAAAGTGACACATTTTTTTTTTTTTTTGCACAAAGTTGTCACTAAATGATATATTGCTCACACAGGCCATGGGCATATGTGGAATTGCACCCCAAAATACATTTAGCTACTTCTCCTGAGTACGGGGATACCACATGTGTGGGGCTTTTTGGGAGCCTAGCCGTGTACGGGACCCCGAAAACCAATCACCGCCTTCAGGATTTCTAAGGGTGAAAATTTTTGATTTCACTCTTCACTGCCTATCACAGTTTCGGAGGCCATGGAATGCCCAGGTGGCACAAAACCCCCCCAAATGACCCCATTTTGGAAAGTAGACACCCCAAGCTATTTGCTGAGAGGCATGGTGAGTATTTTGCAGCTCTCATTTGTTTTTGAAAATGAAGAAAGACAAGAAAAAACTTTTTTTTTTTTCTTTTTTCAATTTTCAAAACTTTGTGACAAAAAGTGAGGTCTGCAAAATACTCACTATACCTCTCATCAAATAGCTTGGGGTGTCTACTTTCCAAAATGGGGTCATTTGGGGGGGTTTGTGCCACCTGGGCATTCCATGGTCTCCGAAACTGTGATAAGCAGTCAAGAGAGAAATCAAAAATTCACGCCCTTAGAAAGCCTGAAGGCGGTGCTTGGTTTTCGGGGTTCCGTACGCGGCTAGGCTCCCAAAAAGTCTCACACATATGGTATCCCCGTACTCAGGAGAAGCAGCAGAATGTATTTTGGGGTATAATTTCACATATTCCCATAGCATGTTTGAGCAATATATCATTTAGTGACAATTTTGTGCAAAAAAAAAAAAAATTGTCTCTTTCCCGCAACTTGTGTCGCAATATAAAATATTCCATGGACTCGACATGCCTCTCAGCAAATAGCTTGGGGTGTCTACTTTCCAAAATGGGGTCATTTGGGGGGGTTTTGAACTGTCCTGGCATTTTATGCACAACATTTAGAAGCTTATGTCACACATCACCCACTCTTCTAACCACTTGAAGACAAAGCCCTTTCTGACACTTATTGTTTACATGAAAAAGTTTTTATTTTTTGCAAGAAAATTACTTTGAACCCCCAAACATTATATATTTTTTTAAAGCAAATGCCCTACAGATTAAAATGGTGGGTGTTTCATTTTTTTTTTTCACACAGTATTTGCGCAGCGATTTTTCAAACGCATTTTTTGGGGAAAAAACACACTTTTTTAAATTTTAATGCACTAAAACACACTATATTGCCCAAATGTTTGATGAAATAAAAAAGATGATCTTAGGCCGAGTACATAGATACCAAACATGACATGCTTTACAATTGCGCACAAACGTGCAGTGGCAACAAAATAAATACATTTTTAAAAGCCTTTAAAAGCCTTTACAGGTTACCACTTTAGATTTACAGAGGAGGTCTACTGCAAAAATTACTGCCCTCGATCTGACCTTCGCGGTGATACCTCACATGCATGGTGCAATTGCTGTTTACATTTGACGCCAGACCGCCGCTTGCGTTCGCCTTAGTGCGAGAGCAGGGGGCGACAGGGGTGCTTTTTTTTTTTTTTTTTTTTTCTTTATTATTTTTTTGCTTTTTTATCTTATTTTTAAACTGTTCCTTATTTAAAACCATTTTTATTGTTATCTCGGGGAATGTAAATATCCCCTATGATAGCAATAGGTAGTGACAGGTACTCTTTTTTGAAAAAATTGGGGTCTATTAGACCCTAGATCTCTCCTCTGCCCTCAAAGCATCTGACCACACCAAGATCGGTGTGATAAAATGCTTCCCCAATTTCCCAATGGCGCTATTTACATCCAGCGAAATCTAAGTCATAAAATGCTCGTAGCTTCCGGTTTCTTTGGCCATAGAGATGTTTGGAGCCACTCTGGTCTCTGATCAGCTCTATGGTCAGCTGGCTGAATCACCGGCTGCATTCTCAGGTTCCCTGTTGAGACAGGAGAGCCAGAGAAAAACACGGAAGACGGTGGGGGGGGCATTCCCTCCCACGGCTTGTAAAAGCAGTCTAGAGGCTAATTAGCCGCTAGGATTGCTTTTACATGAAAGCCGACCGCTGGCTGAAAAGAATGATACCAAGATGATACCTAAACCTGCAGGCATCATTCTGGTATAACCACTCAAAGTTGTGAATGGCGTACCTGAAGACAAAAAAATGGTTAACAATAAAGCACAGTAAACGGTAAAGTATAAAAAATTGCATACCTGAAAAGCAAACATGATAAAGCATAATAACAATAAAACATTGCAGAATAGAATACAGTAAAAAAGAGCAGAACAATAGAGAGAATAGAGAGAGAGAGAACAATAAAACGACAACTATTTTTTTTTATTTTATATATATATATATATATATTTTTTTTTTTACACTTTTTTTGTAACTAACTTTTATAACTGTAACCGGTTCCAGGTTCGGGTCTCTCAAAATGCGATGGCATCTTGGGAGACCCTGTGAAAGTGTGCCTAGTCTGTGCAATGCTGTACCCTACGCTAATACTCAACTAGTGTATGGTAGCGTTCAAAACATTCACCAATGCAAAGACCAGGATTGTCAGGACAGGAGGGACAATAATAGCGGGTGTCACGCCTATATCCGCGCTAGCTGCAGACACAATATCTTTTTTGGGGGCGTTCGCTGGGTAGGGGTACTCGGGAGGACATAAAGAAAATGCCTCTCATGCAGCCGACTGCATTTGGTTGGGGATGTGAATGGGGGAAGTACGGGCGCTGCAGAAGCGGTGGGTTCCCAATTAGGATTGGCGAATGCAGTAGGAAGGGCACTATGGGCACGACGGGCCTGTGTTTGTCTTTCTGGTGGCAGCGGGACACTACTTGTGCTTGCCACCTCGCCAGCTTGAACTGCACTTATGGGACTCGCCACGTCACCAAGTGTTACTGCAGTGCTGGTTTGACTACGACCGGGGTGTACTAGGCCACTGGTGCTTGCCAGTTCACCAAAACGCTACCAAAAAATCTGTTAGCGATCGCAGGGATCAGGCCTGACTCTGCGAAAGCTGCAGTTATGCGTTTTAGTCTTTTGTAAGTGACAGTGATCGATCGATACTGCACTTGGGTGGGCTGGGCTGGGCCGGGCGGAGGGGCAAAACGCAGGTGCTAGCAGGTATCTGGGCTGATCCCACTAACACTGCGTTTGTGAGAACCCTAAACTGCTGGGGATGCTAGTATAGATCTGATCGGATCAGATATTGATCCGTTCAGATACTATACCACTAAGGGTGGTGTACGGTGCGTGCGTGGGTGTTAGCGGTACTGGCGCTAACCTGACGCTGCCTGGGGCTGGTGCTTGCCAGTTCACCAAAATACTACCAAAAAAACTGTTAGCGATCGCAGGGATCAGGCCTGACTCTGTGAACGCTGCAGTTATGCATTTAGTGTTTTGTAAGTGTCAGTGATCGATCAATACTGCACTTGGGTGGGCTGGGCCGGGCGGAGGGGCAAAACGCAGGTGCTAGCAGGTATCTGGGCTGATTCCGCTAACACTGCATTTTTGGGAACCCTAAACTGCTGGGGACACTAGTATAGATCTGATCGGATCAGATATTGATCCGTTCAGATACTATACCACTAAGGGAGGCGTATGCTGCGTGCGTGGGTGTTAGCGGTACTGGCGCTAACCTGACGCTGCCTGGGGCTGGTGCTTGCCAGTTCACCAAAATACTACCAAAAAAACTGTTAGCGATCGCAGGGATCAGGCCTGACTCTGCGAACGCTGCAGTTATGTGTTTAGTCTTTTGTAAGTGACAGTGATCGATCGATACTGCACTTGGGTGGGCTGGGCTGGGCCGGGCGGAGGGGCAAAACGCAGGTGCTAGCAGGTATCTGGGCTGATCCCGCTAACACTGCGTTTTTGGGAACCCTAAACTGCTGGGGACGCTAGTATAGATCTGATCGGATCAGATATTGATGCGTTCAAATACTATACCACTAAGGGAGGTGTATGCTGCGTGCGTCAGTGTTAGCGGTACTGGCGCTAATCTGACGCTGCCTGGGGCGACGCATATCACCGCCGGGCGATCAGGGGGCTAAACCTTTATTCGGTAATAAACGGCGGGTGCCCTGACACTATAAAAAATAAACAAACTAACCAGCGTCAACCGTAACGGTTATACGGTGATCAGTGGTGAAAGGGTTAACTAGGGGGCAATCAAGGGGTTAAAACATTTATTCGGTAGTATATGGGGGTCCCTGACGCTATAAAACGCTGACGGCGAACCTAAATATTTATGTCCCTAACTAGCGTCACCAGCGACACTAATACAGCGATCATAAAAATGATCGCTTAGTGACACTGGTGACAGGGGGTGATCAAGGGGTTAAAACTTTATTAGGGAGGGTTAGGGGGGTACCCTAGACCTAAAGGGGGGTAATACTCACTGTCCCAACACTAACTGTCACAAACTGACACCAATGCAGTAATCAGAAAAAAAAATAAAAAATAAAACTGCTGGTGTCAGTTTGTGACAGGGGGGGGGGGTGATTGGGGGGGGGATCGGGGGGCGATCGGGGGGGGGGATCGGGGTGTTTTGTGTGCCTGGCATGTTCTACTGTGTGTGTGTGTTGGTGCACTCACATTGATGTCTTCTCTCCTCGGGCCGGAACGGAAATTACCGACCCGAGGGGAGATGACATCATTTCCTTTGCTGCTGTTTAGCATACAGCAGCAAAGGAATGATTCGATTGGCCGGCGGCGATCGCGAGGGGGGGGCCACGAACGGATGGTCTCCCCCTCACCACCGATCGCCGGGGCACAAAGGACGACCGCCTCGGGCACCGGGGGGGGTCCGATCGGACCCCCCACCCGCGGAAGGCAAATCACGTACACTGTACGTGATTTTGCCTGTCCGTGCCACTTTGCCGACGTACATCGGCGTGAGGCGGTCGTCAAGTGGTTAATTCTTATTCTAAGCGTTTTTTTTGTTCGGCCAATGTACTGGAGTCCACAGCTGCATTCCAAGGCGTATACCCCTCCTTCAGTATTGCAGCTGATGAAATTGTTTATCTTATAGGTATCTCCAGTACTTGTTGAAGTGAACTCAAATTTTTTCTCATTAGGTTTTCTTGTCTTCAAGCACGCGAAACACCTTCTGCACGGGAAGAAACCCTTCCCAGTGAAGAAAGAGAAGGTTCTTTTGGGCGGCTCTATAACATTTTTAACTACCTTATCTCGAATGGTAGGTGCTCTTTTGTATATAAAGTGCGGGTGCAAGGATAAAGATTCCTGTAATTGTTTATCTGCAAGGAGGATATGCCAGTGTTTTTTAATAATTTTTTCCACTTTTTTGTGTTGTGCACTGTAATCTAAAATCAAAGGTGCTCCCTCTAGTGGCTTTTTTTGTTTATTGGCGTCTTTGATTAGTTGATTTCGATCCATCGCTGCGACCTCCTTTACTTTGTCTTCAATGAATTGACGTCCATATCCTTTGTTTGAGAATCTCAATATTAATTTATCTGCTTGATCTAAGAATGTATTCAGTTGTGTGCAGTTGCGTCTTAGTCATACCAGTTGGCCCTTTGGTACATTGTAGAGCCAGTTCTTGTGATGGCAACTTTCAATAGGCAGGTAGCTGTTCCTATCTACATCCTTGAAGTGTGTTTGAGAGCTAAAACCCGATTCGTCTTGTAGAATCTCTAGGTCGAGGAAGGTTACCTTAGTATTGCTGATGTCCCAGGTCAGAGTGATATTTTTGTTGTTCTTATTCAGTTCTTTTAGAAAACTCGTAAGTCCGTTTGTGTCTCCTTTCCATGGAATAAAAACGTCATCTATATATCTTTTATAGACCACGAGTTCTCTTGGTGCATTTTTAAAAACACTATCCTCCTCTCATTCCGCCATGAAGAGTCCTGCTATGCTAGGGGCAAATGTAGCCCCCATGGCGACTCCAGTGTGTTGTCGATAGTATTTATTATTGTACCAAAAGAAGTTGTTCTTTAGATTAAAATCAATACACTTAATAAGAAACTTCCTCTGTATGCAGGGTAGTTGAGTATATTTCCTCAGGCCCCATTTTGCTGCTTCACATGCTAGATAATGCGGTATAATGGTATATAGCGAGGCAACATCCGCAGTGGCCATGACCCATGGTCCTTCTTCTTTTGGAATATTTTCTAATATCTGCAGCATCTGCTTCGTGTCCCTCAGATAAGCCTGTGTCTTTTGGACTGCAGGTTGCAAAAATACGTCAATGTATTGGCCTAAACGGGATGTGAGGGAATCTATACCATTTACTATTGGTCTCGGCGGAGGGTTAGTATTATTTTTGTGCATCTTAGGTAAGGTGTATATAATGGGTGTCCGACATGACTCTGGGATTAAAAACTTGGCCTCCTTTTTATTCAAAATGTTTTTCTTTACTCCTAGGTTTACAATCTGTTCCAGTGCTTTCCTACATTTATATATGGGATTGCTCAGAAGTCTTGTATAGGTGTTTTCATCATCAAGCATCTCTATCATAGTTTGGTGGTATTGCTCTTTTGAGAGTACAACAATTCCCCCACCCTTGTCGGCTGGGCGAATTACCAAGTCTTTTCTCTTCACTAATTTTCTAATGCCACTCTTTATATAATCTGGGTCCTCCTTCTTCTTTATTTTCAGTTCTTTAATATCTTCTAAAACCACTTTTTTAAAAACTTCAATATATTTGCTATCCTTTATGGGCGGGTTAAAGACAGATTTATTCCTCAATGTGCTATGTGTGACGCCATTCTCTTCAATCAACGGGTATTTTGATCGGGTAGGGTTACTCATGATGTATTTTTGAATATTCAATTTTCTTATGAATTTCTGTATTCCAACGTAGGTCTGGAATTTGTCCAGATTCTTCATAGGTGCATACTTGAGACCTTTATCCAACACTGCGATCTCTTCATGCGTTAGTTCCTGTCCACTTAAATTGAAGATTCCTTCTCCTTTTACACTCTTTTTCTTTTTGGCTCTCTTTCCTGATCTCCGTCCTCTCTTCTTCCTGGAATTCTTCTGGGATTTCTCATTTCGTCTAGTAATCTGGGTGGGTAGTCTTCTCTGCCCCTGTCTAAAAAAGGCCTATAATCTGTTTGGTCTCCATACTGTGCTGGATGATTTCTCTCTGGCCTTTCTTCTTCTCCTCTCTGTGCGAGTGGAGCATAATAATTATATGTTGGTATTGGGCTTCGTTCATTGTGATGTTGGTTCCTATATTGAGGGCCTCTTCTTTCTCCCTGGTCATATTCATACACCGGGCTCCTGCCTCTAGGTCTCTGGTATTCGTATGGTGGTTCTTTGTAATCCCTATAATCGTAGGATGGTCTCCTCTGATTTCTAGGTCCTTGGGGTGGACCCCTATATTCTCTCTGGTCATAGGGTTGTTTATGCCAGTTGTTGTATGGCTTCCTGTTATTCTTCCAGTAAGGCTTTCTACCACCATTTTGTGGGGTGCGATACGGTGGGGGTCTTCTATCCCTTCGATGTGGTGTCGCTGGTTGGTGGTATGGATTTCTTCCATCAGGGTTTTGGTGTCTCGGGGTGGTAGGTATATACTCATCTCTTGGGTCATAGTTCCTCCCATGTTGGGTATTTTCTGGATTTGAGATCCGGTGGGGGTCTACCCTTACGATCTTTTCTGGTGTAGAATAGGTAGAGGCGATGTCTCCTCTGCTTACTAAGTTCTGCCATTTAAATACCTGATCATTTTTGAAATCTTTTGTGTCCCTGATATACTTTTTACTCTTCCTCTGTTGGACCTCTTTGTCCTTTTTCATGAGGTCTTTGTTCAGCTGTGTGGTCAGGGTTTTAAATTCTGTAGTTTCTTTATACCCTTCCAGTTCTTCTTTAAGTTGGGAAATATTATGGTCTATCGTATTCATTTTCCTTTGTTTTCTTTCTAGTAGGAATCTTAGTAGTTCCAATCCTTTGTCATTAAAGAACTTAAACCATTCTTCATTTGATTCTTGGTCTATCAGACCATCATTAGGGGGTACATCCCATCTTAGTCTCCTCGGGACTAGACTTTCCTTTAGGTAAGTCTCAAAGGTGCATATATCCCACCAGAGACTTACCTTTTTCTCCATGTTATGCCCTAACTTCCTCATAAGGCTCTCTAGATCTATATTTTTTGAAACATTGGGATTAGATGTATTAAAGACTTCCTCAAGATTCATTAATTTTGTGGGCGTCTTAAATTGCGTCTATCTATTGTTTTATATATTCATTTCTTACACTAATTGGTTTTCTGATGGCAGTCTTAGGATTCGTTTATTATCCAGTTATTGTATAGTTTTTTTATTATTCTAAGTTTAACCGGATTTATCTAGCAATTTTACAGATTACTATTAAATTTTAAGATGTTTTTATTGTATTTTGGATGAGTGTATCCACTACAGTGGAGGGGATACTCCCTTAGTTTAACTTCAGTGTCTCTCCAGCATCGCATTGGAGGATTACTTTACCTTTATACTTATACCCAAACTCGCCCCTCCCTCTGCATGCCTTATAAGTGATCACTATGTGATTGGCGCTGTGAAAGGAGGTATAATTAGAGCCCTGACGAGTTAGGTAACTCCCTGCGTGAGGTTTGAGTACTACTATCAAAACCCCAATATATAAGAACCGGAGGCACAGAGCCCTGACGGATCAGTTGCGCTGACATTTCCTCAGCCTGCTGTAGATAACCCACAAAATGGCCGCCCCCATACAACCCTGGGAAAATGGCCGCCATGGCGATTCTCCATTGGACTCCGAGAAAATGGCCACCGTACAAGGCATTAACCTGATCTATTTAAGGACAAGGATGGGTGCCCTCTAGTATCCCCTGAAGAAGCCACGTGACCTGTGACGCCACGCACAGGGTCCGGCACCCTCCACTGTAGCAACATACGAGCTCGCTGCTCGTCAGGATACACTACACTCCCTGTTGAACCGCTGTGTGAGTACTTTACTTTGTTTGAATAAAGCCTTCATTTTACAAAATTACTACACTATGTGGCATTTTCGTTTTCCTTCTGGCCGCTGTGCCCCTGCAAAGATCTGAGGCATATTGAAAGACAGGTTGAGACCCAGGACTGACCCCCATAGGAGACACCTTATACATTGATTCATGCTGTAACCTCAGCATAGTGAGGTAAGGGGCCATTGCCCTCCATTATAGGATTGCTGCATGAATTGGACTGCTGTTTGCACTCCACACCTCTCACTTATCTGAAGAAAGCAACGCTAGTATCTAGCTGCTACCTGCACGCTCCCCATGAAGCACATTTAAGGAGTTGTTTGAAGATACTTTTGCTGCACACAGTCACTTTGCTTGTTGGACGTTTTATTTTTGTGAGCACAGATTGCTGACACTGGACACTTTTAACATCACCCTGTATAGTGTTTTATATGATTATTACTTTTATATCGCACTAGAGTGTGGTTCATGGTATTCTTATTTTTATTTCTATTCATATACGTTGATGTTTAAATGTATATATAGGTTTGCACTGCAGTTGAAGGTTCAGTTACACTTTATCCATTGATTTGGAATATCTATGCACAGTGTTTACCTTGCACTTTTTTGATTTTATTTTATCACTTTTAACTCGATTCCTCAAGACACTCACAGTAACCTTGCACTAAAGTGTGGTTTATGTTTATTTATGTGATTATTTTATTTGAATGTGTTGTCACCTTGCATATTTATCACTTTACTGGGATTATTTCAAACACTTAGAGGTACTTTTCACTAGAGTGCGGCGCACTTTATGCGTTATAGTCTAGTTTTTCCATTTATGTGCGTTTTTCACATGCATCTCCATTGCCGTTCATACCGTAGATACAGGGTCTGCATCTGGAATTAGTTGTAAATTTACTCCTCACACCTGGAGCCTCCATCTCTTGTTTACCCACATATGCAGCTGATTTCTTTACAACACATGACTCATCTATATTACCCACCTTCAACACTAGGCAATATGCCATTTTATTAATACTTAGTAATTTTTAGATTCTCTCACAATAGGACTAGCGCAGCACCACCCCCTCTGTTTTATACTGCCAGCTTTGCTCCAGTGATGAGGAGGGAGGGGATGATGAGGTCAATGACTCCACGTGGGTGCCTGATAGGAGAGAGGAGGAGGAGGAGGCACATCACCAACGAGGCAGGATGCCCTCCAGGGGCCAGCTTAAGGGCAGCACACCGACTGCATCACACCGCAGGGCTCCGCATGTGCACGGCGCTGCTGTCTCTGTGCGTTATTCCAAAAGTTCTTTGGTGTGGGCCTTTTTTGAAACGAGTGTAACAGATCCCACCGCTGCTATTTGCAACATATGTCTCAAGCGTATCTCTTGTGGCCAAAACATCTCCCACTTGGGCACCACATGCTTGACCAGACATATGTTGACCTGCCATGCAGTTCGTTGGCAAGCATATCTAAAAGAACCACACCAAAGAACAAAGAGGACCTCTCCTTGCTCCTCACCAGCTGGGATCTCCAACCCCACTATACCTTAAGTCCTCTCTGAGACCTGCACTGAGAGGAATGAAGGTGTAGAATTAGGTGTGTCACAGCCAAGTACTTGGGGGCAATCTGCTATCGGTACACCGACATCAGATTGACGTCAGAGTATCTGTGAGGGGTTGCAGTGTTGTGGCACCAGTGCCTAAGGCCCAATTTTTCTGCCCCTTTTCAACAGGGACATGTAATTACAATTCTTGATCTAATATTTCACAACAGGGCCCATTCCAGCTCCCACCAAGAGTAACTGTGAGGACTTACAGTGTTGTGGCAACACCACCACCACCAAAGGCCCAATTTTTCTGCCCCTGTTCAACAGGTGCATGTAATTACAATTCTTGATCTAATATTTCACAGCAGGGCCGTTTCTGCGTCCACCAAGAGTAACTGTGAGGACTTACACTGTTGTGGCACCAGCACCACCACCACCAAAGGCCCAATTTTTCTGACCCTGTTCAACAGGGGCATGTAATTACAATTCTTGATCTAATATTTCACAGCAGAGCCCGTTCCTGCACCCACCAAGAGTAACTGTGAGGGCTTACAGTGTTGTGGCAACACCAACACCTAAGGCCCCAATTTCTGCAGAGTATATAGGGCAGGCCCTTGCTTTCAAACATCCAACTTACAAATGACTCCTACTTGCAAACGGAAGGAGACAACAGGAAGTGAGATGAAATCTACCCCTAGGAAGGAAAATTCTCTCATGTAAGAGTTAATATGGGAAAAATGTGTCTCCTTTCCACTGATGCTTTATCACCAATCCTTGTTTCACTAAAAACCCCAAATTGTCAAAAAACATTTGTCATCGGGACAGAAAGTGAGGTAAAATCTTCTGAAGAGGTGCACAGACAGCAAAACAAATGTCACAGGGGTGATAACCCTTCCCTATGTTTTCCAAAAAGCTTAAAAATAGATTTTTTGGCTGGAGCTACACTTTAAAAATGTACCAGTTCAAAATTACAAGCAGATTCTACTTAACAACAAACCTACAGTCCCTGTCTTGTTTGCACTGCCTGTATACTGCTGTTCAGAGGGCCTGGGGCCCCACGCCTTTCCTTTTTTTAATATGGGTGCGGGGTTTCCCTTAATATCCATACAAGACCCAAAGGGCCTGGTAATGGACTGGGGTGGGGGGTACCCATGCCGTTTGTCTCACTGATTTTCATCCATATTACCGGGACCGGACATTACATTAAAGCCGTAAGCAGTTTTAAATGACTTTTATTACTTTAAAAATTGCATTTTGTGGGGCGCATGCGTGAAGCTTTACATGGCGGACGTCTCCCTGTGAAGCTCCGCACTCCCCGCCGCACACCCGGGACCTTAAAGCACCTTTAACGCAGCGATCCGGCTCCCGTTTTCCAGGGATTACCTCCCTCGGACATCAGTGCTTCCTCCGGTATGGTACTCACGGGTCATCGCGGCAAAACAAAGCCGAAACCCATAAAAGAAGCGCTGGCCCGCGCTTCTTCCAAGATGGCGGCGAAGGCCCGAGCCCTGGCTGATCAAGCAGCATCCTCTCCTGCACACTCAGAGGTGCTGGAGAGCGAAGATGAGACAGACATGCAATCTCACTCAGGCGGCTCTCCCTCCTTACCGCAAGCAGGTATGTCACAGACTGCTTTTATAAGGCTGATGGAAACCATGCTCCATAAGGCATTGAAAACAACCTCTGACCAAATCACTAACAATTTGACACGTGAGATCCGTGAAATAGGCCAACGCACTGCAGACCTTGAGACCAGGGTCGACGACATAGAACTCACACTACAAGAACAGGCCCAAGATCATATTGCCCTCCGTGAGGAAAATGCTATGCTGTTATCGCGTCTGGAAGACGCTGAGAACCGTTCTCGCAGGTCCAATTTGCGACTCAGGGGTATACCAGAGGCGATTGATGATTTACAATCATTTACCACTGCTTTATTTCAAGAGCTTGAACCCTCTATACCCATCGAACGCCTGGAGTTTGACAGAATTCACAGGGCACTAACCCGCCGTCAAGCAGACGGGCCACCGCGGGACATCATAGTCAAACTACACTTTTTCCGCACGAAGGAACAATTACTAGCAGCAGCACGGAATAAGAACTCCCTTCAGTTCCAAAATCACGACTACCAACTGTTCACGGACTTAGCGCCCCTCACCATCACTAAACGGCGTGCTATGAAACCACAGCTGCAAGTATTACAACAGCACCATCTCAAGTACACATGGAGATTCCCATTTGCCTTACAATTCTCCTATCAAGGACAACAACATACCTGCACCACCCCTGAGTCGCTGCAACGCTTACTAGAATCTCTGCACCTGTCGCCCCAGACGCGTCAGCCTGAAACATCTCTGCCTCGCACACCAGCCAGATCAATCTCCCAACCATACAACATGACCCCGAAGAGAAACAACCCCGATCCACAGTCCATCCGGAAAGGAACCCCAGCACGATCATCTGGAAACTACCATCCTAGCCCGAAATCCCAAGCCCTCCGCTGAAAGCATGACAGACATATATTCTTTTTTTTCCCCTTTTTTGTTTCCTTCTCCCCTTGTCTCCTCCAGCATACAGTTCCCCGGTTGCATCTTCCATGACTCTCTTCACATAGAACTCTTCTCAGTGACCAGGAGCTGCTGGACGACATCGGTTGGTTTAGGAACTAATACAGCTTCTTGCAAGCCTCCTCTACAGAGCTTCTAGGCCTTTTAAGGCCTACTCAGGTTCAGTTACGTTACCCCCTTTTTTTAAAGGTTTTCCTTAGTGTTTGTTTTTTTTTTTTTATTTATTATTTTTTTCTCTCTCTTTTCGTTGATTTGAAAGGTTTAACCTCCAAACTGTATTTCAACCTGCCTGTATAATGTATACACACATTGTATTTTGGCTCATACGCTTAAACTGGTATACACAAAGTGTGCCAGGTTAACCCTAGTATCCAGCCATTCCCACTACTATATTACCACAATATAGCAACCATAATCTTACGAGATTTTACCCTGAATACAAGTCATGTTAGGGGTAGTAAAAAGAGGAAAAATTGACTGATTATGTTGTATGTCCCAATTCCCTTACTTCCCTTACCCCCCCCCCCTTTTTCTTTTTTTCCCCCTTCCCCCTCCCCCCTCCCCCTCCCTCCACTCCCAATTCCCCCCCTCCCTCATGTTCTGTGTTAGGTTTATGCCTTAATATATGTTACAACACTGCGGGCTTTAACTTTAAATTGTTTTGATTAATCCCGACTGCGGCGGGGAGCTGTCATTGTGCTCCCTCTCTATGGTGCGCCCTCTCTCTGATTGGTCAACTGATCGCAGGGATGGCGCATTTACTGGTCGGGCGCCACTGACCGTTTGCCTCCCTGATACCCTACACCTTATGCCCTCTCCTTTCTTTATTCCCTCGCTTTTTCTTCTCTCAAACTCTCTCCCTTTACTTTTCCCCATTTCTTCTGTTGGTCGGCTCGCACGGGCTTGGTATCCCTGGCTAATAACTCTCCACATACTTAAACATGGCACCACTTAATATACTCACCCTAAACGTTAAAGGGCTTAACTCTCCACATAAACGGGTCAAAGCCTTTCAAACGTTCGCATCCCTAAAAGCCAACATAGTGGCTCTCCAGGAAACCCATTATTCAAAGCGCCACACCCCCAACTTCTTTAGCTCTAAATATCCGCAAGTCTTTACCGCCTCAGCAGACACAAAACACCGAGGGGTCCTTCTAGCTTTCCATCACACCACACCATTCACCCCCTTAACTGAAATAAAAGATCCAGAAGGTCGTTACCTACTCCTTGTAGGTCTGTTGCAGGATGTTACAACAACTTTTGTTTCTTATTACGCCCCTAATTCAAACCCAAACCCCTTTTTCTCACACCTACTACAAATAGTGAAAACCCACTGTAAGGGAACCCTATTCCTATGTGGTGACTCCAACTCTGTTTTACAACCACACACAGATAAATCCCCCTATGCCCCCGAGCACCACACCCCCTCTATCCAATTCCGTAAACAAATACTTAAGGCCTCCCTTTTAGACACATGGAGAGAATCCAATCCCACTAAGAAAAATTTTACATTTTATTCACACCCCCATAAATCTTTCTCTAGAATCGACCACATTTTTATTCCTATAGCATCCGCACCACTCCTCCTCCATTCACATATTCACCCAATCACATGGACAGACCATTGTGCTGTTATCACCACAGTATCTTCTTTAATACCACAGGCCCCTCAAAAGTGGTGGTCCATGAACGACTCCCTCCTAACCAACCAATCATACTGCTTAGATATCCAGATAGCTCTCAAAGATTACTTAACTCATAATGCCACTCCCGATATCTCCCCTATACTACTCTGGGAAGCCCATAAGCCAGTCATACGAGGCACATGCATTTCAGTGGCGTCACACCTCAATAGGGATAAAAATCTCCGAATACACCAACTTGAATCTGAATACCAGAACCACTTCCTACAATTTCAAACTAACCCAATTGAAGCCCATAAAATAACTCTAGAAAAGACTAAACTCGAACTAGACCTACTTTTGGCTGAAGCGGCTGATAAGACTATCCGCAGGTCTAGTCACACGATCTACACCAAAGCAAACAAACCCGACACATATCTGGCCTTACGCCTTCGTAGACCAGACCGTGCTCGTGTCCCTATCAGACTTAGACTATCTAAAGATAATGTGACTAGCAATCCGGTTAAAATTCTCGCTGAATTCCGTAAACAACTAGCAAACTTGTATGAGTCTAAAACGGCATTTTCGCCGAATCAGGCGGAAAGGCTTTTTAGCAATCTTCCTATTCCTACATTATCTAATACTAGTCGTGATCTGATGGAGAGCTCGATCACCACGGAGGAAGTCTTATCAGCCATCAAGTCACTTAAGCCTCATAAACGTCCAGGCCCGGACGGTCTGCCGAGCCTTTATTATAAAAAATTTGCCAGTGAATTAGCCCCCCTCCTTACCAACTCCTTTAACGCTATACTTAAACAACACTCCTTCGGCAGAGACACATTGACGGCACTCATATCGATGATCCCGAAACCAAATACGGACAACACCTCATGGTCTAACTACAGACCAATTTTACTCTTAAATGTCGATATCAAGATCCTAGCCAAAATTTTAGCCCTACGTCTCAACCCTATAATTGGGGGATTGATCCATAAGGACCAAGTAGGTTTCATACCTAAACGACAGGCAAGTGACAACATTCGCCGTGTAATTCTCCTCCAACACCTAGCCCGTTCCCGTAAAATCCCGATGCATCTCCTTTCCTTAGACATCCGGAAAGCTTTCGATACTGTCTCCTGGCCTTACTTATTTTATATTCTCCAACGTTGGGGCTTCGGCCCACATTTTCTGGGATGGGTCAATGCACTGTACAATCAACCACAAGCATATGTGCATTACTCAGGCTTCCGCTCAGACCCCTTTCCCATTTTACGAGGAACTAGGCAAGGTTGTCCCCTATCCCCCATTTTGTTTGCACTCGTGATCGAACCTTTAGCTGCCCTGATAAGGAGTAACCCTGATATTCGGGGCTTGGAGATTGCTTCTACTTCACATAAACTTTGCCTTTTTGCCGATGATGCTCTTATGTTCATCACATCTCCCCATACTACCATCCCGATCCTTTTGCACACTCTAGATAGATTTGCCAGGGTCTCGGGGCTCGAAATCAACCAAACTAAATCGAGGGCTCTCAATGTGTCTTTGCCGCAAGCTGATTTAGAAAAGATACGCCAAAATTTTCCTTTTCAATGGTCTACCACATCTATTCCCTATTTAGGGATTAAGCTGACAAGTGACCCATCCCACTTGTTCCAATCCAATTACCTCCCAATGCTAACTCAACTAACTTCCCTTCTTAACCTTTGGTTGCCCCTATGTATCTCCTGGCTCGGCCGCATTGCGGCTGTTAAGATGTCTTTGCTTCCAAAGTTATTATACCTATACAGAGTCCTCCCTGTCACAGTCCCTTCATATTATCATAGGATCATACAAAGTAAAGTTTTTAAATTTATCTGGGGATCTAAAAGACCCAGAGTGGCTAGATCCGTCCTTCTTCGTAACAAGTCTAATGGAGGCCTTGGCATCCCAAACTTTCAACACTATTACCAGGCTGCAAGGCTGGCCCAGACGGCTCTCTACCACTCGAAACTCGAAATACCACTCTGGGTTAGCCTTGAAGCTATTGACTCATTTCCGCTTACTATAACTAATCTGCTATGGCTTTCCCCAGCATCCCGAGGCCCCATATCTAACCCAATCACACAACACACTCTCAGACTCTGGGATAAACTGAAAACACCCTTCAAACTGATTTCCCCGCACTCCCCCCTCTTGTCATTTCTAGGTCACCCACAATTCTACCCAGCCTATACTGAACCAGTATCATTTCAGTTCTGGGAGCGTGCGGGCCTGACTCGCATATGCGATATAGTCAATACTGACGCTATTAAATCATTTGCCAGTATCCAAGCACAAACACAGCTCCCCAGTAGAGAATGCTTCCGTTATCTCCAAATTGCGCACTTTACTCAATCAACAATAAAATCTCTCACTGGATTGGATACTATGACAGAGTACGAGGCTATGTGTGACTCGGACCCGCACGCTCCAGGTGCTATCTCCCGTCTCTACGCCCATCTCACTACACCACCCTCGCGCCTTCCCGCGTATGCACAGAAATGGTCAAATGATCTAGACATTAATATTGAAGCGGAGGATTGGGTGACTATCTGGACCAACACAAAAAATGCTTCCCAAAACGTGATTGCCTCAGAGGCAAATTACAAGGTGTTGATGCGGTGGTATCTAGTCCCGGCTAGAATTGCTAAATTCTTGCCTGAATTTTCCCCAAACTGTTTCAGGGGATGTAGTGACAGAGGCACTCACCTACACATCTGGTGGACATGTCCACTGGCGCAACGCTTCTGGGAAACTATATTCCAAATGGCGTCCACCCTTCACCAAGTCACCCTAAAACCCAGCCCAACGATAGCCCTGCTCAATTTAATTCCCCAGGACTATACAAGAGCACAGCTTCGCCTCCTTCTCCAGCTATTCACCGCAGCTAAGCAAACAATCGCTAAGGCTTGGAAAACACCCACGCTAAAAATCGGGTCACACAAGCAATGGTTCATAGCAAGATCGAGGCGAAAATCCTGGATAAGGTCCCCCATCATGTCAGAATCTGGCAACCATGGATGGACCACTTCCTGCCAGCTGGTATTGATGAACATTTGTTAGGACTCTGAATATATTCGGTCCTAAACCTGAGACAATGATGCCACACCTCTGCCCGTGCGACCCGGCCAACCCATACCCCCCCCTTGCTTCTCTTTTTTCTATCTATTTTTTCTCTTTCCTTCCCCCCCTTTTTTCTCTTCTCTTTTTCTCCCTTCTTCTACCATTAATACCTATTGGTATTGTACTCGGTCTTGTACAATGGTCCTGGTGGCTCCCACGTCTGTTTTCTAGGGAGTAACTCGGAACCTTTACATTTAATACTTATTTGGGGGACCCGGTTCCCTCTAAAGCCTCTAGTTATTCAATCTTATCAGTTTATACTTGCGATTTGACTGAGTATTCACTTGTTGGTATAATCCTTTATATGCCATTTTGTTAATGATATAATCTATGTCACTGAAAAGCACTGTCTTATGGCTATCTTTATTGTAATGTATGGAACAGTTGCTTGTCAATTACCAATAAAATATTTGAAAGAAAAAATTGCATTTTGTGCAGGGACTGTTCTAAGCACGGGAAACACGCGCCAATTTACAGGCATACTATAGACACCCCCCAGGTATGATATTTAAAGGAATATTTCTTTTTTTTTTTTCACTTTAAGCATTATTAAAATCACTGCTCCCGAAAAAACAGCCGTTTTTAAAACTTTTTTTTGCATTGATACATGTCTCCTGGGGCAGGACCCGGGTCCCCAAACCCTTTTTAGGACAATACCATGCAAATTAGCCTTTAAAATTAGCACTTTTGATTTCGAACGTTCGAGTCCCATAGACTTCAATGGGGTTCTAACGTTTGTGCAAATTTTCGGTCCGTTCGCAGGTTCTTGTGCGAACCGAACCTGGGGGTGTTTGGCTAATCCCTAGTGGTTAACTAACATTTTGTAGGATTTTTTAGCAGTGTGGAATGCTACTCTCTTACTCACAAGCAGTTATAATAAAAACACATGTCAAAGTCTTAATACATTTGTATAATATCATGAGTAACAGTTAACAAAAATAAACCATACTCTTTTGGGCATGCATTGTTTGTCTAAAGAGGAAAACAAGCTACTCTGTGCAACAAAATATTTCTGATGGTAAACTAGAAGTTGAACAATATACCAATAGATTATATCAAGGATCTTCTAGGTTGAAGAACATCAGAGACAACAGAAGAGATAACAGAACAAAAGCCAGTGCAAAGCAAGATTAGGACAAAGATAAACCAAAACACAAAATTCATGAAGGGCAACCTTCAGAAGATAGATAGTGGACACAGATTACACTGCCAGTCTCCAATGAAAAGGAACAATTACCTGCCCTCACAGATCGGTATATCAATATAGAGGTAAAAGGAGTGCAGGGCATAAAACAAAGATAGACAAAGAGTAAATAGTAACAGGGAGAGGACAAAGTATCAAAGAAGAATATAGTATAAAGCCTAGTGCACATGGGCCAAATGTCGGTTGGCATCGGCTGGTTCAATAGAAACCGCTCGACATCCGGTTGTATGGCAGGCTTCTGTCAAAGGGGCATGCCGATTGGCTCCCAATCAGTGCTCTTAGCCAATCGCTGAAAGTGCTCCAATGGCTGAAAGCGCTGACCAGAGTGTTCTGGTGGGGGAGGCCGTTCCCCTGCCAGAACACAATAGAAGAGCAGGGTATATCATAGTACTAACTTTGGATAGTTAGCACAGCAACTCCTCCGGAGCTGTCAGTTTTTTTTTGTTCAGCCCTGCTGGGTTAAACGAAAAAAAAAAACCTACTAGTGTATACGAAGCCTAAAGGTAGAGAACACATTTTACATAAAGAGATTTACATACCCAGATTTACTGACATACAGAAATGTTCCCTTTAAAAAAAAACAAGGGACATTTGCTAAAGTAAAACAAAAAGCACATCTTCAAAAGAAGAAAGACCCCCTTTGAATTAGCAAGGGGTGCCTAAAATCTGAATATGGAATGGTTAGCCTCTGACAGTTTTCTTACTGTTTTTGTTCCATTGAATAGATTCACTTCCTGTCTGGGTGATGCAACAAGAATTGAGAAGAACTCTCTTCAAAGTGAGTGTCTTAGTTGTCACCAGGACAGGTGTCCTCATCGAATGTCTTTACGACTTTTTCAAGAGAGTACCTTACATTTTTGAATTTTACATTTCTTGTTTTCCCAGTGACAATGATCACTGGCACAAATAGAGTTAACACATACTTACCAACTGTCCCGGATTTCCTGGGGCATTCCCGGGATTTGGACTCTTTTCCCGATTTTATTGTTTCCCGGGAAATGTCCAGAGAAATCCGTTTTTTCACGATTTTTGCCTGTCGCCGCTAGAGGTCCCCGCCCCGCTGCCGGTCTGTTATGGAAAGGGACGGGGGTTCTATTGTAACCATGCGGCTGGCGTAGGGAGACATTATTTTTTATACCCCCTCCTACTAGAACACCTGAGGTAAGGGGGGGGCACCGCTGGGGACACCTGATGTAAGGGGGCTCTGCTGGTGACACCTGATGTAAGAGGGGGCTCCGCTGGTGACACCTGATGTAAGGGGGGGCTCCGCTGGGGACACCTGATGTAAAGGGGGGGCTCTACTGGGGACACCTGATGTAAGGGGGGGCTCCGCTGGTGACACCTGATGTAAGGGGGGCTCTGCTGGGGACATCTAATGTAAGGGGTGGCAGTGCTGGGGACATCTGATGTAAGGTGGGGCTCCGCTGGGGACATATAATGTAAGGGGGGGCTCCGCTGGTGACACCTGATGTAAGGGGGGGCTCCGCTGGGGACACCTGATGTAAGAGGGGCTTGGCTGGGGACATCTGATGTAAGAGGGGGCTCCGCTGGGGACATCTGATGTAAGGGGGCTCTGCTGGTGACACCTGATGTAAGGGAGGCTCTGCTGGGGACATCTGATGTAAGGGGGGCACTGCTGGGGACATCTGATGTAAGGGGGGCTCCGCTGGGGACACCTGATGTAAGGGGAGGCTCCGCTGGGGACATCTGATGTAAGGGGGCTCCGCTGAGGACATCTCATGTAAGGGGGCTCCGCTGGGAACATTTGATGTAAGGGGGGGCTCCGCTGGGGACATCTGATGCAAGGACAGACTTTGCTGGGACACCTGATGTAAGGGGGGGCTCCACTGGGGACATCTGATGAAAGGACGGACGGCTGGTGGCAGGTGACGTGGCAGGTGACACGCTCAGGGATCCCACTGATTCGGCATTATGGTGAGTTGAATGACTCATTTTATATTACAATGTAATAATAGAAATAATGCACTTCAATCATCCTGACACCATAACAACCATGGTGCCGGGATGATTGAAGTGCTAACACCAGGTGTTTGGAGTGTCTTTATCTGCTGGTTGTTAAACTTTCTAGAATACACATATTTCCATTGTTGTGTAAGATCTGGGCCTGCTGTCCCTCCATCCCTCTCCCCCTCTTTCCCTCTCCATCCCTCATTTATCTCAGACTCTAACCACCCCCTTTAAGCCATGCCCACTTAAGACACACCCACTATTTTGCATAAACCACACCCAGTTATCGCTGCGGCGCGAAGCGCGACACATTTTTCCTTTCCCCTGTGCCACACCTACAAACGCATGCCCCGCCCCCTAATTATAATAAGACTCTGCCTACAGCCAAAAAACTATGTTAACATACTGAGCACAAAAGGCAATAAAAACCTGTGGGAGTATTCAACCCCTCCCTACTGAATCCAAAATGTTAAAAACATTTGACTAGTGATATACTTTAAAGCATAAAATAGTATTAAAATATATTTACGAGCTAATATCATTCACTCTATATACAATTGTGTATTTCCTTTTAAAGCCATATTTCTTCTAATTTAGGATGCTGGAAAGGAAGAAAAACAACAAAGTGCTTCTTAAAGAACATATTTTCAGCAAGAAGCACCCTCATAAAAATGAGAAGCACATATTCAAGTTATGCTGCTGTGTAAAGCAAGGGTCTTTTATAAGTCTTCCCAGCAGTTCCCAGCAGTTGATCAAGACTGTGGCTCTCTTTCTGTGAAGTATGGATACAAATGCACAAAATATAAGATGTTGTGGCATAGATAAAGGCAGTTAATTAGTTGTATGTGTTTTTTTCTGTAATTTTAAGTATCAGATGAACCTTTATTTTGATAGTTTTAATAGAAATGTTTTAATTTTGACATTCACACAGGGATAAGGAACAGATCATTCTACAAATGCCTTAAAATCTAGAAAATCTCAAATACATATTAGAAGAATAGAGCACTATGACTCCATACACTGAATATTACAAAAAGTGTTTTTTTTTTACTGTATGAATTGTTTGATCCGAACGTCTCTCATGTTTCTTATTCATTTTGTTTCGGCGTTTAAACAGCATGCAGTCACATCAAGGATCATATTGTTCCCAAACAGTTGCAGTTCTGGCTGTGTACATGCAGAGTAAAAAAAAAAAAAAAAAACCTGTAAAATATAAATGTTTGAACGCAAGGGAAAATTTAAGAAAACATAATGAATACATGGCAGTATTATTGCTACTACTTTGAGGTATAACAATTTGAGTGAACTGTTTAGAAATAAAAATAATGCTTTGGCTGAAAATTATTTTTAATAAATAATATTTTTCTAACGGTCACATGCAGTTTGTAATACCCTATGCTCTTTGCCACTTACTTGGTTCTACATAGCTTGCAGGTATATTCCTCTGTGTTGAGCAAATAAATGATAATGGAAACCTAGTGTACTTAGAGAGAGAGAGACTTAAAATAATACAGAGGAATAAACAGCAGAAAATGATGAGGCATTTTGATTTTAAAAAGGACCAGTACTAATGTAGAACATAGTCTTCAGGTTTCTGCATCCAGAGACAAGTAAATATTACTGTGTGACATGTTTGGTCTTGGTTTATCTTAAAGTGTTACTAAACCCAGTAATATAAAAATAGTTCATCCATCTCTCCCCAGTGCCCACAGCTTATAAATCTTTTTTTGAATTAGAATATTGCCACTATATACCTTTTTGGCTGATCTGTATGCCACTGTAGGGTCTGCCTGAGTGCTGAGTGTTCAGGTAGGAGATTTCCACTAGTGCCTTTGTCCTCATGCGGATATGGGAGGCAGATCATCCATCAATCAAGATGTGACATCCCAACCCACTGTGTTCTTTTTTAGTTACTGTGGATGGAGGAGGAGGGAGGGACTGGACTGTCATTTAGGATCTGTAAACACGGCCAAATGTTTGATGTCAACACCATGTGACCTGAAAAGCTCAGCTCAACATGGGAATATTCTCTCCAGCAATAGAGACCAAACTGAGCATGTGCAGCTTTATTACTCTGACTGTGTATTATCTGGCCTTGCCAAGAGTGACCCTGCAGGAGGGGGAGGATCTGTAAATGCAGGATCAAAGAGCCTTTTTACACAATGTAGAGGATTATCCCAACGTGTTTCGCAAGACCATGCTCGATTCATCAGGGGTAGATGTGTGTGTAGTAAATCTGTAGGGGGTATAATGAATCAAATAAGTATCAACACAGTGATGGTATTGTGACAATTAGTCAAGAGGGTCCAAAACGCATGGCCCTATACTCACCAGAGGCTGGATAAGACTACCAAATGCTGAATACCCAGAGGCGGCAGTAATGAGCACCCAGTTTGGGAGCTGAGGAGGCAGAGGAAAAACCAACCCAACGGAGCACAAACGGAGAGCAGACATGGCCGGGATGGGGAAATGTGTCACCAAAGATTTCCCAGTATCCATTAATGATGTCAACTGAAAATGTAGTATATGATATAAGTATGTATATGCATAAACCAATCTGGTTCAATAATGGTATGGGCTTAGAATCTTAGAATCTAGGGGACAATAAAATAAATAAATACAAAAATAAAATAAATAAATAAATAAAATGTGTAAATAATAAAATATGACAAAAACTGTGTAATAGAGTGTGTGTCCCGCATAGCATGTATCCAAGTCCATTGTATATATCAGCTAGTAAATAAAGCCTCATTCAAAGTAATATGGGGATAGGGGTGGGTACAATCATCCCTAATTATGGATATTGGAAAGTGGGGAGGTGCCTGGAGGTGCTCCAAACATACTCCATAGCACAAAAAAGTCAAGGACTATCTCGGTACCCGAGGATTGAACCAGTTAAAAGGGAAAATTTAAACAATTTATTAGAAAATTGAAACAATTTATTAGAAAATAGACATAGTTAAAAACAGTTGTTACAGAGGTACATACACTGTGCACATAGTACCGTGCACAGTAATAAAAACAGGTAATGGACACGTAGGTCCTAATACAACAAAACTTGGATGTGTATCCTGACGGAGTCCTCTACATGTTTTGTGGTATCCACCACTTCTTCAGGAAGGGTCAGTCAAAAACATCTACAAGAGTGAATAAAGTTTTAATAATTGAACAGTTATATAAATTTCAAAATGAATAGGTTTGAGTGTAACGGACACTTGGGTAACAGTACATAGTAGATTATTCTTGGAGAATCTATAATTATATATATATATATATATATATATATATATATATATATATATATAATAATTATAAGTAGCTTACCAAAGACGGCCCTG
This sequence comes from Lithobates septentrionalis, assembly GCA_037952835.1. Classification (NCBI taxonomy): domain Eukaryota; kingdom Metazoa; phylum Chordata; class Amphibia; order Anura; family Ranidae; genus Lithobates; species Lithobates septentrionalis. The sequence continues at coordinate 531,401 of JBBDGP010000432.1, forward strand.
GAGGCGCCACGCAGTACCAAGAGAGGCATGCGATAAGGGGTAGTCCCCCTGGGGCGGATACAGGAGACGATATGAGCACAAAATAGGAGGTGTTTGAAGGGGAAAAATGTAAGGGACGGAAGGGGAAGGACAAGGGGGGGGGGACGAGGGAGATGAAGGGTAGGAGAGGGGGAGGGAAAGGGATTTTGGGAATAGGGTAGAAAACATAAACAAACACCATAGATACAGTATAACAACCATCTCTAGTTATTAAACACCAACCCACCTTGTCACTCACGTGTGTTCTATGTATGTACCGGGGGCAATGTATAGGCAGAGGAAGGTAGTACATCCCAGGAATGGGAAGGCAAGCTGTGATAGTGTAGCAACAATAGGACTGGAAGTTCTCCAGATGAGTCATTCATGGTTAGCAATGATATGCTGTAACATAGGGATAACAATGCATGAGAATTCGGGACATGACAGCCAGGGACAGTAGGTAGGGACAGTAGATCAAACCACATTGGCTGACACTCGGATGCAGATCTCCATATGTATAGCATCCAACCACCACCCTGACATATGTCACAGCTTGTGTAAGTTAAGTAACATACTCACCACAGCCAGCCACCCTGCCACGTTTGCCGCCGGTTGCAGCCATCTGACTGAGGGCCGCTCAGTGCACCCTATAAATGTCTCCAACCCAGCCCATGCCAGTAACACAAATTCAATTTGATTCAATTCTAAGATGAATTTAAGTCTTTTTAAATAGGATGTTCAATCTCCTTAAACGTAAATCCCATCCCAATTGGCATACCCAATATTTTGAAATGTATGTCAAAGAAACAGCCTGTCCCTTGGGAATGCATGTCCAAGTCTTTCCAACAAGGATCCATCCCCAGATTCAAGGATCCATCCCCAGATTTAAAAAAATCTTGGGAACAAACCTTTACTAGAAACAGCATAGAATTAATGATGCAACTAATCTCCCAATACCAGGCTGACGTGGTGGTTCTGGATGGTGAGATTGAGCGACTATATGCACAATTTCAACAGATTGTAGATTCTACCACATTTTGCTGCTAAATGGAAATAAGTTAAGGATTGCCTTTAGAAACTTAAGAAAGAGATCATAGTTAAGAAACAATTTATGAAAGATAGTTAGCTTAAAATTCCCTGCTAAGAGAGGCAGAACACGGGCATGAATACCACAGGATACGCCTAACCTAATGGACTTAACTGAATCTGACTCCTCTGTTTCTTCTTCCTCACTGGTGAGGGGCACCCTTTGAAGGACCCCCAGAAAGGGAAAAAACACAGTAAATCTCACAAACGACTGCAACCCATTCGATTGGGGGCACAGGCCCAAGACAGTGGTATACCTAACCCTACTTTGCACAATATTATTCCTAGAATCTTTCAGTCCAACGCTAAAGCACTTGCCACAAATCCAGATTTTTTATTTCCAAAAACACCAGAACCCACTCGACAGGGCAATCTGGATACGTTTGTTCTAAAAACTCCATTACCCAATCTATCCACCCACCTCCTACACTAGAGGACACTAATGCTTCACCTTCTCTAAACATTATTAACCTCACTCCTTTTACCTTGACTGCTGAAGAGGAGATGATAATACATCTGGGCCTGGGTTTTTGCCCCCTTGAACCCATTAATATCTTTGAAATAATCAAATATCTTTACCTTTTTGACCGCAATCTAACATTTAGGTTCATTTTTGATAAAGACTGGAAAAAACTCAATCTAGAAAGGGAATTAGCCGAGAGAACCAAGCACTTCTCCATGCAGGAGTTTAGAGCTTTATGGGACCTGATGCTTCTAAATGAGGAAGGTGCGATCGATGATACACAACCTAGTGTACACGCCCAACCAAGGGACTAAACCAGTCCCTCCGCGGTTGCCTATCAATGTCCCTCCCCTGATGGTGGTGAAAGTGACTTCTAGTCAATTTAAATTAAGATCACGTAAATTTCCGGACCTCATGACCTGTCCAGCAGTATGGGCTTTTCTACATGGAACAATAAAGGTGCTCAAAAGGCAGCATTGGCCTGATCTGCCTTCCAATCTGACCCCAAGACAAATCTGTGCAGTGGCTAAACTCCAGAAACGCACAGAGTTGGTGATAAAGCCATCCGATAAGGGTGGCAATATAGTACTAATGACGCACCCTCAATACCAAACCATGTGTTTGGATGTCCTTAACAGTACATCCTGCTATAGACCTATTGAAGGTACGCTAATTCAACATAATATTGTTGAATTTTGCAGCCTATGCACTGGAGCGTTCTGGGATGGTTTGATTGACAGGGATACTTTGAACTATATTAACACTCAGACACCACGTATGCCCACATTGTATACACTACCCAAAACCCACAAGAATCTCCAGGTACCCCCTGGAAGACCCATAGTTCCGGGCATAGGGTCTCTGATGGAGAACGCAAGTAGGTTTGTGGACATCTTTCTCATGCCACATGTACTGAGCCTGCCTTTCTATATACGGGATACCACGGACCTGCTTCGACACATGGTGGGGGTCCTAGTCCCTCCGGATGCCCTCCTCGTGGCCATAGATATTGATGCTCTGTACTTGAGTATCCCCCACGAGCAGGGCGTCCGGATGCCTGGGACCTTTTTGATGGAGCAGAATAGGTACACCTGACCCTTGAACCGCTTTATACTCAGGCTATTGCAGTTTATCTTGACCAAAAACTACTTTACGAATATGGACCAGGTTTACCTGCAAACCCAGGGAGTTGCCATGGGCACATAATGTGTACCCTCCTATGCCAACTTGTATTTGGGAGGATGGGTGAGAACTGTCTTTGCAGATGAATCTCCACAGCCCCTCCTAAATCATGTCCTTTGTTGGTACAGATTTATCCACGACCTCTTGGTCATATGGACGGGAACAGAATCTGAGCTTATAGAATTTATTGACCATCTGAATGCGAACCAGTTCAATCTACGCTTCACGTTCAGCTTTGGTCGCAATTATATCCGCTTCCTTGACCTCAAGGTTGTCAAGGACTCTCATGGCCAAATTGGCACAGATCCCTACCGTAAGCCCACAGCGGGCAATATATTGCTTCATGCCTCCAGTGCCTATCTCCGCTAGTACACAGCATTCCATTTGCCCAATACCTCAGGCTACTTCGTAACTGCACAGAGGACGGGGATTTTTATATCCAGGCTGCTGCCCTATGCAAGTGGCTCTTGGCACAGGGGTATACCCGGACTAATTTTAGGAAGGCCTTCAACAAGGCCTCTGCAGGGACTGGATCATCTCTACTCTATGGCCCCCCTCATATAAAGCAACCAGCAACTGTTAAACTAGTTACCAAATTCTCTGCTCACCACAGTGTATTTTGGAGCCTCCTTTTGGATTACTGGCACCTTTTAACTGACTACCACGTCTTAGGGAAGTATGTCAGGCCTCAACCAGAGCTGGTGTTCCATAGGGCAACTTCTCTTCATGACAGACTGATTAGTAGCCACTATCAGGCAGAATTCCCGATGGTTATGGCCCCCCGGGGTGCTTTCCACTGTGTCCACTGCCCACGGTGTGCCTGGATCCTAGAAGGCACTATGTTTGTTCTCCCCAATGGAGAACTTTTCTCATCCCCCAAACATGCTAATTGTGGCACTAGGGGAGTTATCTATCTCATGATATGTGCCTGCAATGCATTTTATGTAGGCAAAACTATTAGAGAGTTGAGACAAAGAATGGGAGACCATCTGTACTACTGTCCAGTGGGAAATTTACCACTGTGGGACGCCATATAGACCTACACCATACATTCCAGCCCAAAGTGGTTAAGTTTATGATCCTAGAGTTGGTTCCAGAGGATCTGGGGGGGAGGGTTGATTGGTATTGATCGATCCTTAGATGGGAGACCATGTGGATAGAGCGATTAAACGTTCTTACACCACCAGGCTTAAATGAAGCTCTCTCATACAAGCCCTTCCTATGAAATGACATTCTGCCGAAATCCTAATCTCTTATCCCCAATAATCAACCCACTCCCCCTTTTCCCCCTCCTCCCTCTCCCCCACCCTCCCTATTCCACCCCTCCCCCCCCCCCAAACCCTCTCTCCTTGTTGTTTTCCTTCCCCCTTGTCTTATCCATCTTTATCCACCTTCATGTGCAACAAACATTGCTGAGTAGTCTTTCTTGATTAGTATTGTTTAATCTCTTATATAGGAACCGTATGACCACTGTATGTGATCCCTGCAGTGAGATTCTTTGATTGAGAATTAACTTTCATGTAAATTTAATATTTTTTGTATTGTAAGGATGTCGCTACGTAACTGCTTCGTGTCATGCCCTGCAGTTACCGCTCAACATCCAAACCCCTGCTGTAACTCTTAAATACATGTTTCACCTGCTTTCTTTGCCTTAGAACAATCCCTGGATGAGTGTGCAGTGTGAGGTTAACTTTTCCCCTTCGGCGGACATGCATCTATCCAGGAAGATTGCGTGCCCACGGTGTTGACTGTGGGAGGCTTTTCCCTTCCTACCTTGAGTCTCCTCACCTGGTCATACATGCACGCTGCATCATCCGCACATGTGCAATGTGGATAAACGGACCCGGTGATGTCACAACACCGGCGCCAGCCGGTGTTACTGGCGTGGGCCGGGTTGGAGACATTTATAGGGCACACTGAGCGGCCCTCAGTAAGATGGCTGCAACCGGGGGCAAATGTGGCAGAGTGGCTGGCCGTGGTGAGTATGCTACTTAACTTACACAAGCTGTGACATATATCAGCGGCATCCTCCACCAGGGCGGTGGTTGGATGCTGGGCATATGGGGATCTACATCCGTGTCAGCCAATGTGGTTTTACCTACTGTCCTTGGCTGTCATGTTCCAAATTTTCATGCATTGCTATCCCTATGTTACAGCATATCATTGCTAACCACGAATGACTCATCTGGAGCACTTGCAGTCCTATTGTTGCTACACTACCACAGCTTGCCTTCACATTCCTGGGACGTACTTCCTTCCACTGCCTATATATTGTCCCAGGTACAAACATAGAACACACTTGATTGACAAGGTGGGTCAGTGTTTAATAACTAGACATGGTTGTAATATCTAAGGTGTTTGTTTATGTTTTCTACCCTATTTCAAAATCCCCCCTCCCCCTCCAGGGCCATTTTTGGTAAGCTATAGGTTCTCCAAGATTAATCTACTATGTACTGTTACCCAAGTGTCCATTACACTCAAACCTACAAATTTTGAAATTTGTATAACTGTTCAATTATGAAACTTTATTCACTCTTGTAGATCTTTTTGACTGACCTCTCCTGAAGAAGCGGTGGATACCGCAAAACATGTAGAGGACTCCGTCAGGATACACATCCAAGTTTTGTTGTATTAGGACCTACGTGTCCATTACCTGTTTTCATTACTGTGCACGGTACTATGTGCACAGTGTATGCACCTCAGTACCAACTGTTTTAACTATGTCTATTTTCTAATAAATAGTTTAAATTGTCCCTTTTAACTGATTCAATTCTTGGGTATTAAGATAGTCCTTGACTTATTAGTGCTATAGTATATGTCAACTAAAATAAGAATATATGTATATCAGCTGGTACTATACCAACAGAGTAACCATGAAGTATACAATGTAATGAAATATATATATATATTTATACACATATGAACCAATGTTGTTCAAAGCTAGATGGACTTGGAAACTCGGAGATAGTGAAATAAATGAGATGAATGTGTAATGGTGTGTGCATGAATGAAACATGAGAGTGAACATAATAATGCGTGAGACAATATATATGACAGACCATGCTAAAGTTAAGTGCTCAAATGTGAAGGGAGTGAATGGATGATTAGCGTCCATCAAGGAGTATGGACTCACCTTGAATAAAGTGAAACTGCTGCGTGTGAGTGAAACAGGAAATAGGAAGTGACAAACAGATCCCAGCCATGACTAGCCCTCAATTTATATCCCCAGAGGGCCCAGTGAGCTCCACCATGTGTGCGCGACAAGGCACGCAAATGTGAATGGCCTGCTTTCTGGATTTGCTTTGTCTGCTGACTCTGTTCCGTTTTACCCCCAGGTGCCGCTGGTCGCTGCCTGCATACCAGCCCTGCTACCATCTTCTGCTCTGGTGCCAAGCTGGTTCAGTATCCTGTTCTTAGACCTGCTTCATCCACATAAGTGTGGACTTCACCAGCCAGCTACTCCGGCACTCATGCCACTCCGTGACCTCACATTCTGTCTCCACCTTCAGGAGTGTTGGTCAGGAGGTGCAAGAGAGGCCTCCACAACATTCCAGTCATCACCAGGTATGTGATAGATGGGCACTGTGGACTGATGGAGTTTTGAAATATATCTAAAGCATTACGATCTAATTTATAATTGAATAACCCTCTGAAAAATGATCCATGGTGTAGTGCTTTTCAGAGACTGTTTGACAAGTGGTGAGCAGGCAATATATCACCTCCACACTACCTGTTTTAACCCCTGAAAACCAGCACCAATGCAGTGCAACCACTTACATTGTATGCAGTTGCTGGGTGGTTCAGAAGATACTGCACAGATGTATGCGAGTGCAGTTAGCCACTTTGTCACTAGGTGGCTCTATACCAAAACAGTGTCTGGTACAATAGGTAGTGATACTAGATTTTAGGCGGAGCCCTCTTGCAGTGATGTCAGGGGTGAGTCAGCACCCATATAAAAGGCAGGTAGGGAGGAGCATACACTCCTGGGGCATGGGAACCACACACCCTACATCTGTGAGGATGTGGCTAGCACATGTAGACCCTGGACAGGGCAAGAGTATGTCAAGTGACACTGGAATATACTGTATGTTCTAACGATCTGACTGTCTTCCAAATTCCCTGAATAACACCAGTAAAGTGTAGGGAAGCTAACTACTGCATGGACATTCCTTCTTCTGGATATAAAGATTGATGGGCGGGAATGTTGTGAGGAGGCCTATGGTGAGGATCAAGGCACAAGATTGTGGTGGGGTCAGCCTCAGCAGGTGGGATTTTGTTCTAGCAGTGCTGGAGCTGGCCTGGGGCCTTGTACTTGGGCACCAAAACTAGCCAACCACAAAGACCCTTCTACATAAAGGGGGGTAATTTTTGTCTTGGCATGCTGTAAAGCATCATGATGTAAGGCATCACAGCTGTATTATGTGTTCCCTATCTTCCGCTGTCTTTGTGAGGGTATGTAAAAATGCAGCTCAAATCCCTATTTTTACTGCCCACCAATAACAAGTGTAAACATAGTCTAAAGGGACTTGCCAACCTGAAAAGGAATGCATAAGGAGAGGCAAAACTACCTCAATAAGGTACGTGCAGAAATCCAACCCCATCAATCAGATAAATTAACATCCTCCCAGAAGGTTCCCTCTCAGAAATTTCTCCCGACATTCCTGCTGTCCATACTTAAGTCTAGGTTCACATTTATGCGTTTGATGCATTTTTCAGACACATTTTACAGTGTGTTTTGCATTTTTAAACCTGCATTTGTGATGCATTTTTTGCATGCAGTTTTCATGCATTTTGCATTTTGTGTGTTGTGTCTGTTCCCTTTAAAAACACAGTATATAGCTAGTTGCTGAGATGGGGGGCCAGAAAGCCGGCCTCCACGTTCTTAACAACCAATGAGTCATTAGCTGTCAGCATTTGTAAACTCATGAAAAAAATGGTGGGGAGTCCCCCCCAGATCCATACCAGGCCCTTCGGAACTGGTATGGATTTGGAGGGGAACCCCACACCAAAAAAAAAAAAAAATGGCGTGGGGTCCTCCTTAAATCCATACCAGACCCTTATCCGAGCATGCAGCCCGGCAGGTCAGGAAAGGGAGGGGATGAGCGGGGGCCCCCCATCCTGAACCATACCAGGCCACATGCCCTCAATGTGAATGGGGACAAGGGCCTCTTCCCCACAACCCCGGACTGTGGTTGTGGGGGTCTTCAGGTGGGAGCTTATCAGAATCTGAATGCCCCCTTTAACAAAGGGGGTTCCCAGATCCTGGCCATGTGAATTTGTACATTGTACCTTTACTCATTCACCCAAAAAAGTTTCACATGGAAAAAAAACACAAAGACAGTTTTTGACAGTTCCTTTATTAAAAATCCCAAAATAATGTCCCCCGATGTAGATCAAATGTCAATCATGCCGCTCGCCGGATGAGCCCCCCTGCCCCAAAGCACCCCCCATGTTGGGGGTATATGGCCTGGTATGGTTCAGAAGGGGGGCACTTGATTGTCCCCTCCCTTCTGTCCTGCATGCTCAGATAAGGGTCTGGTATAGATTTGGAGGGGACCCCACACCATTTTTATTTTTATTTCAGCGTGGGGTCCCCTCCAAATCCCTACCAGACCCAAAGAGCCTTTTTTCTTGAATTTTTTTCGGCGGCAATTCTTTTTTTTTACATTTAGCTGTCATCGGTGAACCTCACTGACAGCTGATGACTAATCGGTTGTTAAGGACGTGACAGCTGGCTTCCCGGCCCGCTCCTTAGCAACCAGCTATAATAGCCTCCTCTCCTGGTCTGTAGGGATCAGTTAGCCTCACAGCAACTAGCAACGTGGTAAAGTATTTTACTAAGCACAGACCGCCTGCTTCCTTGTAACACACACCGCCCAAAGCACTCGCACGGACCAGCCGGCGCTGCCTGACGTCACTTGTGGCTGGGGAGGGGATGCACAGTGATGCAGCTGACTCCTCTCGTAAGCTTCATGCAATTTCTAGGACAACATGTTTCGGAGGTGTGGCCTCCTTCTTCAGGTAACGCCCTCATCTCCTCTAGTGATAATATATGCTCAACCCCCGCCCCTCCTATCTATGAACCAATGGCATCATAACAGACCAGGAGCACAGAGTACACAGCAAGAGGTATCTACAAGATGGGGGGGGTTATATAGCATTATTTTCTACATTGGATATGCCATGACATCTTGCATCTTTATCGATATGATGTTGTATTATGTATATATTATATATCATTTATTTATGTATTTTGATATGTATGATTATGCCCTCGCAGCATGATTTTCTGTTGTTGATGATATTAACTAATATATAGTGTATATTTTACAGTATATTTTATAGTACTATTCACATAAGTACTTTTTAAATACGTTTTAATTGCATATGACAAGAATTCTTTTTATTTAGATTTACATTAAAGATAGTGCTAATTCTCTATGTTTATTTGTACTAAACACCATTTTAGGATGTTGTTGTTATATAACCTTCTCCGTCTTGTAGATACCTCTTGCTGTGTACTCCGTGCTCCTGGTCTGTTATGATGCCATTGGTTCATAGATAGGAGGAGCGGGGGGTTTGAGCATATATTATCACTAGAGGAGATAAGGGCGTTACCTGAAGAAGGAGGCCACGCCTCCGAAACATGTTGTCCTAGCAACTGCATGAAGCTTACGAGAGGAGTCAGCTGCATCACTGTGCATCCCCTCCCATCCCCTGTTTTGGGCAGTGTGTTACAAGGAAGCAGGCGGTCTGTGCTTGCTGAAATACTTTACCACGCTGCTAGTTGCTGTGAGACTAACTGATCCCTACAGACCAGGAGAGGAGGCTATTATGGAGCTGTTTATGCTATTTAACGCTGGATGTTTGTGAGTGCAACCCTCGTTTTTTTATACACTTATCTTCATCTATTAAACGATAACACACTAGGGCTGGCGTGCGCTCTCTTGTCTTTATATATTTTCAGAATCATGTCTACCACCCAGTGGACTTTTGGGAGAGCTGCAACACCTTAAGCGAGGAATATACATACAGACTGTTCACTGTTGGAATAGGTATAGTGGGGACAGCGCTAAATTTGGTTTGTTGTGTGTGTTTGGACTATCAAAAATGCAACACTTGTGTTTCTGGTGCGTATCTATTGAAGTCTATTACACGCAAAACATAATCTGCTGTGGGAAAAAAGTCCCCGATCCTTTCCAAAAGCACACTGACTCAAAAACGCACAGATGTGAACGTGTACCATAGGAAACCATGTTAAATTTACTGTAGTGCGCAACAAACATTGCTTCTGCCTGGTACATTTTGCAACTTCTCTTTGCTTATAGCAGCTTCAGCTGTGAGGGGGGGAAGCAGAGCTCTGTGACAGGCAATGTACAGTGTGAAAAAACAAAAAAAAACAAAACTAAACTCAGTTCACAGGAATAGAACATGCCTAATATCTTGAAAATTAAAAATAAACACAATTGCTTATTGCTCATGCAGCGCTGAATAAAACCTACACATATTTGGAGTCCCTGTACTCAGGATTAATACAGACAAAATCATTTACTGAAAATATTTTCTTTCATATTACTTTTTTATTTTTTTACATTAAACAAACTAAAAATGTAATTTTTCAAACAACGAATTACCTATTGAAGACCCTACTGTGAAAACAGTGGTGTTTCTAGCCTGCTGCTTTTACTAGTATGTAGGGATGAGCTGAACACCCCCCCCGGTTCGGTTCGCACCAGAATATGCGAACAGACAAAAAGTTCTAGCCAACATGCAAACCCTATTAAAGTCTATTGGAGCACAAAATTGAAAAATCAAAAGGCTTATAAGCAAATTATTGCCATAAAAAGTGTATGGGGCTCGGGTACTGCCTTAGGGGATATGTATCAATGCAAAAAAAAGTTTTTAAAATTAACTTTTTTTCAGGAGCAATGATTTTAATAATGCTTAAAGTGAAACAATAAAAATGAAATATTCCTTTAAATATTGTACCTGGGGGGGGGTCCCCTTAGTATGCCTGTAAAGTGGCGCATCTGTGTGATGTGTAGAAAAGTGCTACAGCATAATGACATTTCTAAAGGAAAAAGTTTAATAAAAACTTGCTTGCGGCTGTAATGTATTGCCGGCTCCTGGCAATTTAGATGAAAAATCAAGGAAAAAATCAACATGGGGTCCCCCCCAGTCCATACCAGGCTCTTCGGGTCTACATTGTACCCCTACCCATTCACCAAAAAAAGTGTCAAAAAGTAAACATCACAATAAACAGTTTTGGACAATTCCTTTATTAAAAAGAAAAAAAAAAGTGTCCCGCAATTTACATCCACCTTCAATCACGCCGCCTGATGGACCCAAAAAATAGAAAAAGAAACTAAAAAACTCTGCCACTATGGGAAGCCTCTTGGCGACTGCTGTCTTTTGGCTTTGACAGCTGTTATATAGGCAAGGGCGGAGGGGGCAGGGTCACTCGTTACATCACCAGGTGGCCCCGTCCTTGCCTATATGTAGCACCACCCCCGAAGAAGCTGCTTGGTAAATTTGGGTTCTCTGATTTCCGCCTCTACCCCAAGAATGACCTCAGCCCCTCTGGCACACCTGGTTATATTTAATCACTGCAAACACATTTAAAGACACATGTAGAAAATACTGTTATCCTGGCTGTAGATTATCACCAAAAACAGACACACACCTGGTAGTGATAAACAAATTGAATATATTATCACGGTTTAAAGCATATGGAAGCTTACAACACTGTTAAACCGTTTTGCAAAGAATTAATACATTGGAAAATTCAACCTTCAATACTTAGCAATTGTAAATTTAGAAAAGGGCAGTAATCTATATGCCCATAACACAGACGCTGAGAGGGAGGAGAGAATATCTATCAGCTCCTTCTGGGCCACAAACACCACTGACAGTAACAATACAAAAAGAAGAAATGGGTTAACAGGTAGAGTAAGCACAGTTCTATAATGTTACAGGTCCTGAGTTGAAGGATACTAGTGTCTTCTGCTAGCAAACATTGGGGCCCTTTGTAAAGAGAGTAGGTTTAATCAATCAAAAGCGAGACATTAATCCTCTAGGAAATCCCGTTAGGTAGTGGTTTGTAAGAACAGAATAGCTAAAAGTGGCAGCTCCAAACAAGCATCCTTTGACAGTAGAAAGGGGAATAGGTGTCTGCATGCAGTGTCTGTACTGTGCTAAGAAAGATGTTGGGTTTACACCCACTCACCAGTCCCCTGGGTGATGACATGATGGAAGTCCCAAATGGTGGTTCAGGCTCCTGGCAATGTTGTAAGGCACTGGATCACCATCAGGATGGCTGGTAGCCAAATTGGCAGGGTGATGTGACAACGGCCTGGATGGGTCTTGTGATCACCGAAGCAGTGTGTGGGTTGTCTCCTCTGGGCTAGATGGCGCTGAGTTGCTGAGCAGGTTCCCTGTCCTGAACGGTGGAGGACAGCGTGGGTGACACTGTGCCTGGCTCCTTTATCCTCAGTCTCTTGGCAGCAGTCTCGGGAAAAGCGTGTCTCTCTCAAATGCTGGTAGACAGTGTGGCTCTCTCTCTTAGGTGGAGTTCCAGCACACAGTCCCATCACCTTATCACTCCGGTCCTCTACCCACTCTCCTCACGGTAACTCTCCCTGGTAGCTTCAAGAGAAACGTGGCTTTCTCTCCCTCTGTTAGGTCACACAGTCCCTGGTGTCAGGGTGTGTCTCTCCCTTCAATCAGATGCTGGTACCTCAGACTGCTCTCCTCACTCTCCTCAAACAGCCCTCCTCAGATCTTCTGTCAGCACTCTCTCTGTAGTGCTGTGTGGAAAACCTGTTTCTCTCTCTTTTCACTCACCTCAGCATTTCCCTCTCCTCATTTACCTAAGCACTTCCTGAAACTCCCATTTTTCCCAGTGTGCTTTGTGTCTCTGAGTTTTCTGGAAGGACAATTCAGCATCTCCCTGTCTCCATCTTGTGGCCAAAAGGAGAAATTGCATTACAGCATGCTTGCTACATATATTACAACTGTCACAGCCAAGAGACAGCAGTCGCCAGGAGGCCTCCCAGGTGACAGCTCTTTTAAAACTGTGGGTGGGGCCACACGGTGCCGTTCCTGGGTGACCCCACCCCCCTCTGATGCACGGGGACATCCCTATGGCTTCCCCGTAGCGTCAGAGGGGCGGGGCCACCCGGCCCGCCCCCCTCTGATGCTACGGGAAAGCCATAGGGATGTCCCCGTGTGTCAGAGGGGGTGGACCGGGTGGCCCCGCCCCCCTCTGACACTACGGGGGAAGCCATAGGAATGTCCTTGTGTGTCAGAGGTGGGCGGGTCACGGGGAAGTCCCCATGCATCAGAGGGGGGCGGGGTCACCCAGTGATGACACCCCATGGCCCCGCCCACAGTTTTACAAGAGCTGTCACCTGCGTCATACGTCACCTGCGTCATATGGCGTGTGCCTCCCATGGAGGCAGATCTTCTTTATTTTTTTTCGGTCCGTCGGCGGAGGTGAATGGACTACGTGGGACAGTTTTATTTTTTTATTTTTTAATAAAAGACTTCTCCCATGGTGCTTGTGGGTTTTCTTACCATTTTTACACTTTTTTTGTTAAATGGTACAGGTACCATGTATCTGTTACCATTTCAAACAGGGGGGTCCGGGATCTGGGGGTCCCCTTGTTGTATACCCCCACAACCACCAGGCAAGGGTTGTGGGGATGAGGCCCTTCTCCCCATCAACATGGGGACAAGGTGCTTTGGGGGCTACTCCAAAGCACCCTCCCAATGTTGAGGGCATGTGGCCTGGTACGGTTCAGGAGGGGGGGCGCTCTCTCATCCCCCCTCTTTTCCTGCGGCCTACCAGGTTGCGTGCTCGGATAAGGATCTGGTATGGATTTTTGGGGGGACCCCACGCCATTTTTTTTATTTTGGAGCGAGGTTCCCCTTAATACCCATATCAGACCTGAAGGGCCTGATATGGATATTACATTTTTTTTTTAACCACTTGACATCCGGAGGCCGTCATATGACGGCCTCCACTTTCAGGGCTTATATCTGAATGATGTCTGAGGCTACAGACATCATTCAGATACCGGCATTTTCAGCCGGCGATTCCGTACACCATAAGAACGATCATAGCGGCTGTTCCGCCGCTTGATCGTTCTTACGGGCGGCGGGAGGGGACACCCCCCCCCTCCCGCCGCCCTCCGGTGCTACTACCGACTCACCTCAGCGATCGGTGAGTCGGATAGCGGATCCGCCGGAGCCGGATGTTCACCATAGAGATTTCCGGCGGACCAGATGGTCGCCGGAGTCTCTATGATCGTTCGGAGGCCGGGCGCGATGTTATGACGTCACGCCCGGCCTCTGCATTCAAAAAAACGGCGCCGCTTCGGTTGTGAAGCGGCGATCGTTTTATTTTTTTTTTTTATTTTAGGCTTCCCAGCCTAGAGGTGAGATGTGGGGTCTTATTGACCCCATATCTCACTGTAAAGAGGACTGATCGTGTCATATTCCTATTACAAGGGATGTTTACATTCCTTGTAATAGAAATAAAAGTGATCAAAAAAAAAAAAATTTTTTAAAGTGTCAAAATAAAAAAATTTAAGTAAAATTAACAATAAAAAAAAAAAAAAAAATTTTTAAAGCGCCCCTGTCCCCGTGAGCTCGCACGCAGAAGCGAACGCATACGTAAGTCCCGCCCACATATGAAAACAGTGTTCAAACCACACATGTGAGGTATCGCCGCGAACGTTAGAGCGAGAGCAATAATTTTGGCCCTAGACCTCCTCTGTAACTCAAAACATGTAACCAGTAAAAAATTTTAAAGTGTCGCCTATGGGCATTTTTAAGTACCAAAGCTTGGCGCCATTCCACGAGCGTGTGCAATTTTGAAGCGTGACATGTTAGGTATCTATTTACTCGGCGTAACTTCATCTTTCACACAATGCAAAAAAATTTGGCTAACTTTGCTGTTTTTTTTTTTTTTTAAGCATGAAACTGTTTTTTTTCCAAAAAAAACGCGTTTGAAAAATTGCTGCGCAAATACCGTGCAAGATAAAAAGTTGCAATGACCGCCATTGTATTCTGTAGGGTCTCTGCTAAAAAAACATATATAATGTTTGGGGGTTCTATGTAATTTTATAGCAAAAAAATGATGATTTTTGACATGTAGGAGCGAAGTGTCAGAAATGGCCCGGATATGAAGTGGTTAAATTTTGGTTCAGGGTTCCCCTGTGGGGGAATCCCATGCCGCTATTATCAATGAACTTTTATGTGTATTGCCGGACTGACAATTCTTTATAGCCGCGAGTAGTGTTAAATTACTTTTTTTCCTTTAGAAATGTCATTTTGCTGTCAGACTGTTCTAAACATGGGAAAGATGCGCCATTTTACAGGCATACTATAGACACCCCACCCCCAGGTACGAAATTTAAAGGAATATTACACTTTTATTGTTTCACTTTAAGCATTATTAAAATCACTGCTCCCGAAAAAACGGCCGTTTTTAAAACTTTTTTTTGCATTGATAAATGGCCCCTGAGGCAGGACCCGGGTCCCCAAACACTTTTTATGACAATAACTTGCATATTAACCACTTGAGCCCCGGACCATTATGCTGCCTAAGGACCAGAGGTCTTTTTCCAATTTGGCACTGCATCGTTTTAACTGCTAATTGCGCGGTCATGCAATGTTGTACCCAAACGAAATTTGCGTCCTCTGCGGTTTTTATTTTTTGCGCTATAAACAGAAAAAGACCGAAAATTTTGAAAAAAAATGATATTTTCTACTTTTTGTTATAAAAAAAATCCAATAAACTCAATTTTAGTCATACATTTAGGCCAAAATGTATTCGGCCACATGTCTTTGGTAAAAAAATGTCAATAAGCATATATTTATTGGTTTGCGCAAAAGTTATAGCGTCTACAAACTAGGGTACATTTTCTGTAATTTACACAGCTTTTAGTTTATGACTGCCTATGTCATTTCTTGAGGTGCTAAAATGGCAGGGCAGTACAAAACCCCCCCAAATGACCCCGTTTTGGAAAGTAGACACCCCAAGGAAATTGATGAGAGGCATGTTGAACCCATTGAATATTTATTTTTTTTGTCCCAAGTGATTGAATAATGACAAAAAAAAATATATTTACAAAAAGTTGTCACTAAATGATATATTGCTCACACAGGCCATGGGCCTATGTGAAATTGCACCCCAAAATACATTCAGCTGCTTCTTCTGAGTATGGGGATACCACATGTGTGGGACTTTTTGGGAGCCTAGCCGCGTACGGGGCCCCGAAACCAATCACCGCCTTCAGGATTTTTAAGGGTGTAAATTTTTGATTTCACTCTTCACTGTGTATCACAGTTTCGGAGGCCATGGAATGCCCAGGTGGCACAAAACCCCCCCAAATGACCCCATTTTGGAAAGTAGACACGCCAAGCTATTTTCTGAGAGGCATATTGAGTCCATGGAATATTTTATATTTTGACACAAGTTGCGGGAAAGTGACACATTTTTTTTTTTTTTTTGCACAAAGTTGTCACTAAATGATATATTGCTCACACAGGCCATGGGCATATGTGGAATTGCACCCCAAAATACATTTAGCTGCTTCTCCTGAGTATGGGGATACCACATGTGTGGGACTTTTTGGGAGCCTAGCCGCGTACGGGGCCCCGAAAACCAATCACCGCCTTCAGGATTTCTAAGGGTGAAAATTTTTGATTTCACTCTTCACTGCCTATCACAGTTTCGGAGGCCATGGAATGCCCAGGTGGCACAACCCCCCCCCCAAATGACCCCATTTTGGAAAGTAGACACCCCAAGCTATTTGCTGAGAGGCATGGTGAGTATTTTGCAGCTCTCATTTGTTTTTGAAAATGAAGAAAGACAAGAAAAAACATTTTTTTTTTCTTTTTTTCAATTTTCAAAACTTTGTGACAAAAAGTGAGGTCTGAAAAATACTCACTATACCTCTCAGCAAATAGCTTTGGGTGTCTACTTTCCAAAATGGGGTCATTTGGGGGGGTTTTGTGCCACCTGGGCATTCCATGGCCTCGAAACTGTGATAGGCAGTGAAGAGTGAAATCAAAAATTCACGTCCTTAGAAAGCCTGAAGGCGGTGCTTGGTTTTCGGGGTCCCGTACGCAGCTAGGCTCCCAAAAAGTCTCACATATGTGGTATCCCCGTACTCAGAAGAAGCAGCAGAATGTATTTTGGGGTGTAATTTCACATATTCCCATGGCATGTTTGAGCAATATATCATTTAGTGACAACTTTGTGCAAAAAAAAAAAAAAATTGTCTCTTTTCCGCAACTTGTGTCGCAATATAAAATATTCCATGGACTCGACATGCTTCTCAGCAAATAGCTTGGGGTGTCTACTTTCCAAAATGGGGTCATTTGGGGGGGGTTTGAACTGTCCTGGCATTTTATGCACAACATTTAGAAGCTTATGTCACACATCACCCACTCTTCTAACCACTTAAAGACAAAGCCCTTTCTGACACTTATTGTTTACATGAAAAAGTTATTTTTTTTGCAAGAAAATTACTTTGAACCCCCAAACATTATATATTTTTTTAAAGCAAATGCCCTACAGATTAAAATGGTGGGTGTTTCATTTTTTTTCACACAGTATTTGCGCAGCGATTTTTCAAACGCATTTTTTGGGGAAAAAACACACTTTTTTAAATTTGAATGCACTAAAACACACTATATTGCCCAAATGTTTGATAAAATAAAAAAGATGATCTTAGGCCGAGTACATGGATACCAAACATGACATGCTTTACAATTGCGCACAAACGTGCAGTGGCAACAAAATAAATACATTTTTAAAAGCCTTTAAAAGCCTTTACAGGTTACCACTTTAGATTTACAGAGGAGGTCTACTGCTAAAATTACTGCCTTCGATCTGATCTTCGCTGTGATACCTCACATGCATGGTGCAATTGCTGTTTACGTTTGACGACAGACCGCCGCTTGCGTTCGCCTTAGCGCGAAAGCAGGGGGCGACAGGGGTGCTTTTTTTTTTTTTTTCTTTATTATTTTTTGCTTTTTTATCTTATTTTTAAACTGTTCCTTTCATTTTTTTTTTAAATATCCCCTATGATAGCAATAGGTAGTGACAGGTACTCTTTTTTGAAAAAATTGGGGTCTATTAGACCCTAGATCTCTCCTCTGCCCTCAAAGCATCTGACCACACCAAGATTGGTGTGATAAAATGCTTCCCCAATTTCCCAATGGCGCTATTTTTATCCGGCGAAATCTAAGTCATAAAATGCTCGTAGCTTCCGGTTTCTTAGGCCATAGAGTTGTTTGGAGCCACTCTGGTCTCTGATCAGCTCTATGGTCAGCTGGCTGAATCACCGGCTGCATTCTCAGGTTCCCTGTTGAGACAGGAGAGCCAGAGAAAAACACGGAAGACGGTGGGGGGGCATTCCCTCCCACGGCTTGTAAAAGCAGTCTAGAGGCTAATTAGCTGCTAGGATTGCTTTTACATGAAAGCCGACCGCTGGCTGAAAAGAATGATACCAAGATGATACCTAAACCTGCAGGCATCATTCTGGTATAACCACTCAAAGTCGTGAATGGCGTACCTGAAGACAAAAAAATGGTTAACAATAAAGCACAGTAAACGGTAAAGTATAAAAAATTGCATACCTGAAAAGCAAACATGATAAAACATAATAACAATAAAACATTGCAGAATAGAATACAGTAAAAAGGAGCAGAGCAATAGAGAGAGAGAATAGAGAGAGAGAGAACAATAAAACGACAACTATTTTTTTTTATTTTATATATTTTTTTTATTTATTTTTTTTACACTTTTTTTGTAACTAACTTTTATAACTGTAACCGGTTCCAGGTTCGGGTCTCTGAAAATGCGATGGCATCTTGGGAGACCCTGTGAAAGTGCGCCTAGTCTGTGCAGTGCTGTACCCTATGCTAATACTCAACTAGTGAATGGTAGCGTTCAAAACATGTTCCAGTTCTTCGGCCGGCTCCTCTGCTGTGTTCAGGTAGCTCTCTTGCCAGCAGAGGTCCGGACTTCTGAGCTGCTGGGCTTCTTCTCTTCTCTTCTCTTCTCCAGATGTTGACACGACGCTCTCTCCAGCTGGGTCGACCATGCCCCCTAAAACGTCACAGTCCCAGCATGCCCAGGGACTGTGACATCAAAAGGGGGCGGGGTCTCCGCCTATATAAGTCACAACGCAGCCCTGAGAGACCAGTCCAGCCGGAGAGAGCGTCGTGTCAACATCTGGAGAAGAGAAGAGAAGAGAAGAAGCCCAGCAGCTCAGAAGTCCGGACCTCTGCTGGCAAGAGAGCTACCTGAACACAGCAGAGGAGCCGGCCGAAGAACTGGAACACCGGGAGAAGATGAAGCGGAGGGACCCCCGAAGCCGGAAGAAGACCCCCGAAGCCGGAGGAAGATCCCCACCCCCGGAGCTGTTTAATAAAATATTTTAAAAACCTGTGTAGTGTGTTTTATTACTTACAATTTTTCCCTAGGTGAAGGGGTAGGGGGACCATGTACCCCATACTCATTCACATAGGGTGGGGTGCCGGGATCTGGGGGCCCCCTTATTAAAGGGGGCTCCCAGATTCCGATAAGCCCCCCGCCCGCAGACCCCGACAACCAACGGCCAGGGTTGTCGGGAAGAGGCCCTTGTCCTCATCAACATGGGGACAAGGTGCTTTGAGGTGGGGGGGGCCCGCAGGGTGCCCCCCTCCCCCAAAGCACCCACCCCCCCATGTTGAGGGCATGCGGCCTGGTACGGTTCAGGAGGGGGGGGGGCGCTCGCTCGTCCCCACCCCCTTTCCTGACCGGCCAGGCTGCGTGCTTGGATCGGGGTCTGGTATGGATTTTAGGGGGGACCCCACGCCGTTTTTTCGGCGTAGGGGCTTCCCGTTATAATCCATACCAGACCTAAGGGCCTGGTATGCCCCGCAACGGGGCTCGCAAGGTCTCAATCTCGCCGATAAAAGCGGCAAGATTGACATCCTTTGCTAGTCCCGTCGCACCTGAACGGACTTGGCCGTGTGTGGGCAAGTCCGTTCATTCTGAAAGTCCGCCGGAACTCCGGCGAAAGTCCGTCGGAAAGACGGGCGGACCTAGCCCGCCGGAAAGTCCCGGCGTGTGTGGGCAAGTCCGTCCGTTTTAAAGTCCGGCGCACCTGGCGGACAAAGTCCGTCGGAAAGTGTGCCGGACCAAGTATGCCGGAAAGTCCGACCGTGTGTACGCGGCATTAGCGATCACAGGGATCAGGCCTGGCTCTGCGAACACTGCAGTTATGCGTTTAGTGTTTTGTAAGTGACAGTGATCGATCGATACTGCACTTGGGTGGGCTGGGCTGGGCGGAGGGGCAAAACGCAGGTGCTAGCAGGTATCTGGGCTGATCCCGCTAACACTGCGTTTTTGGGAACCCTAAACTGCTGGGGACGCTAGTATAGATCGGATCGGATCAGATATTGATCCGTTCAGATACTATACCACTAAGGGAGGCGTATGCTGCGTGCGTGGGTGTTAGCGGTACTGGCGCTAATCTGACGCTGCCTGGGGCGACGCATATCACCGCCGGGCGATCAGGGGGCTAAACCTTTATTCGGTAATAAACGGCGGGTGCCCGTTTAAAAAAAAAAAAAAAAACTAACCAGCATCACCCGTAACACTTATACGATAATCAGTGGTGAAAGGGTTAACTAGGGGGCAATCAAGGGGTTAAAACATTTATTAGGTAGTATATGGGGGTCCCTGACGCTATAAAACGCTGACGGCGAACCTAAATATTTACGTCCCTAACTAGCGTCACCAGTGACACTAATACAGCGATCACAAAAATGATCGCTTAGTGACACTGGTGACGGGGGGGTGATCAAGGGGTTAAAACTTTATTAGGGGGGGTTAGGGGGGTACCCTAGACCTACAGGGGGCTAACCCTAACTGACCTACCACTGTAACTGTCACAAACTGACACCAATGCAGTAATCAGAAAAAAAAAAACTGCTTGGTGTCAGTTTGTGACAGGGGGGGGTGTGTGCCTGGCATGTTCTACTGTGTGTGTGTGTGTTTGTGCACTCACATTTCAGTCTTCTCTCCTTTGCGCCGGAATGGAAAATACCGAGCCGAGGAGAGATGACATCATTTCCTTTGCTGCTGTTTAGCATACAGCAGCAAAGGAATGTTCCCATTGGCCGGCGGTGATCGTGAGGGGGGGCCACGAACGGATGGCCTCCCCCTCACCTCCGATCGCCGGGGGACAAAACAGGAGCGCCTCGGGCACCGGGGGGGGTCCGATCGGACCCCCCACCCGCGGGAGGCAAACCACGTGTATGTACGTGATTTTGCCTGCCCGTGCCGCCTTGCCGCCGTACATCGGCGTGAGGCGGTCCTTAAGTGGTTAACCTTTAAAATTAGCACTTTAGATTTCTCCCATAGACTTTTATAGGGTGTTCTGCGGCTTTTGAATTTGCCGCGAACACCCCAAATTGTTCGCTATTCGGCGAACAGCCAATGTTCGAGTCAAACTCATGTTCGACCCGAACATAAAGCCCATCCCTATTGTTGAGTAAACCAGTGCATAAAAAAAAAACTTGATTACTCTGTGAATTGAAAGGGTTAAGTTTTTTTTCTCATCATAATAAAAATGACAAATTACTGCATGGTTAAAGTGAGATGTATGCTGTTATTTGTTTAAGCACTTAAGTCCCACATGCCATTTTAGAAAACAGCTATCTGTCTAGTGTGTTTTAATGTGGCACCCAGAGCTAGGAGCTCCAATCAACAATCAGTGTTGGAAGTGCTGGCTGGGCACTAAGCCCAAGAGCTAAATCTGTCAGCCCCTGAGCTTATGAGCCTGCTATAGAATGCTCATTTGCAATGTTCTTAAAAGAACACGTCAGTCAGTCTGTAGGCTAGGGCCAATCAAATTTACCTGTGTCTTGCCCACCACCCCAC
This sequence comes from Lithobates septentrionalis, assembly GCA_037952835.1. Lineage (NCBI taxonomy): Eukaryota > Metazoa > Chordata > Amphibia > Anura > Ranidae > Lithobates > Lithobates septentrionalis. The sequence goes on from JBBDGP010000432.1 coordinate 553,099, forward strand.
CCCCGCAACAGATAATTGCTAAAGTGATAATTGCTATAATGAGTGTAATCAATAAGTGATAGATTAATGTACATTATAAGTATTGTATTGTTGCAATTATTGTTATCATTAATAAAGAAATCTCTCTGCGCAATAATTCCCAGATCCCAACATTTATGGCTCATGCTCTGGATAACATTTGTAATAAAACATCATGTAAGCAAGCACAGCATAATTATGATTTTTAGCTAAATTGTGAGGGCTGTAAGGGTGAGCTCTAAAAAAAAAAAAAAAAAAAAAAGATGGCATTATCTTGCTTTTTAACTCCCACTTAACATCTCTTGCAATAGTAATAGATTGAGACATCAAATGTAAACTACCGCTGCAGCTAAAGGAACAATAAATGTGTCAATATATTGACAGAATAAACCCTGTTGATAAAAGATTTAAACCCTGTTTTAAGTGGTTAGCACTTCTGACTGGCAGCACTAGGGTCTCTGGTTTGAATCCCAACCATGACACTACCTGCCTGGATTTTGCATGTTCTCCCTGGGCCTGTGTGGGTTTCCTCTGGGTACTCCTGTTTCCTTACACACTCCAAAGACATGCTGGTAGGTTAATTGGCTTCTGTCTAAACTAGCCCTAGTATGTGTACTGTATGAAGTGAGTTAGAGACTTTAGATTGTAAGCACCTCAAGTGCAGGAACTGATGTGGATGTAAAATATATACCGTATGTGAAGCGCTAAATTGACATCACTATATAAGAAACTGTAATAGATAAAATAATAGTTATCTTGAACAGATATGACAATAGCATTCCAAAACTCATGTTGCTGCTATTACTATATTATTGGAATACAGTATGGTGTATTGGAGTTTCCATTTCCCATGTCCAATCAAGTATTTAGGATTTCTTATGCCCCGTACACACGGTCGGATTTTCCAATGGAAAATGTCCGATCGGAGCTTGTTGCCGGAAATTCCGACCGTGTGTGGGCTCCATCGGACATTTTCCATCGGATTTTCCGACACACAAAGTTGGAGAGCAGGAGATAAAATTTTCCCACAACAAAATCCGTTGTCGGAAATTCCGATCGTGTGTACACAAATCCGACAGACAAAGTGCCACGCATGCTCAGAATAAATAAAGAGATGAAAGCTATTGGCCACTGCCCCGTTTATAGTCCCGACGTACGTGTTTTACGTCACCGCGTTTAGAACGATCGGATTTTCCGACAACTTTGTGTGACCGTGTGTATGCAAGACAAGTTTGAGCCAACATCCGTCGGAAAAAATCCTAGGATTTTGTTGTCGGAATGTCCGAACAAAGTCCGACCGTGTGTACGCCCTATTACTGTATCTGTTTCACATTAGGTATCCTATTTATTTTAACAAAAGGAAAACCTCTAACAGGTTAGGGTTGGTTCATACAGGAATGAACAGCTTCCGGCGTGCTTTACCTCACCAGCAGCTGTCCGTTTATAACTGCGGTATGGAGCAGTGTGGTGCACGATTTAGTGCATCACACAGGGCTCCTTTTTTTGTTTGTTTTTTCTACAAGTTTTATTTGAAAGTACACTTCATTCATGTTGCTGTACAGTGGTGCTATGCACTGTGCTGCTGTATAGTGTCATGCGATTCTGTACAGTGCTCTGCGATAAAATACAGCATGCCTGCATTTTATTGCAGCACACTGCAGCTCTGTACTGCATTGCAGTGTAAGTTGGACACACAGAAAACAACTTTAATTGTTTAATTTTCAATGCAGTAAAATGTCTGTCACCCTCAAAGTTAAAAGAAAAAATGTTTGTTTTTTTTAAACACATTTAGAATGTGTGTTTATCTCAGGTAAAGTGGGAATTTTTCGTCATGTTTTCAGTTTTAACAGTTTTGACTTTATTTATTTGTCTTTCCCTCAAGTCTGTTCTTAGTATTGCACTACAAAAGATAACTCTTTTACAACAGGATGTCTGCAGGAACAGAACGGCAAAATGCACAAGAAATTGAGTTCCAACTCTTGGACTTGGTCTTCATTCCCGGATTTGTGGTGTCCCGGGAAATGTCCCGAAAAATCCGGTTCCCGTTTTCGAAACCGCCGCCGCCGCCGCATTGTCTCCGCCGGCCGCCATTTTGTGGAAGTTCAGGAAGACGGCTGGGGGGGGCTAGATGAAGCTTCTGCGTCGCCGCCCACCCCCTGCCCCGCTCCGCCTCGGCCCGCCCCGCTCCGCCTCGCCCCGCTCCGCCTCGGCCCGCCAACCCCCCGCCCCGCTGCCAGTCTGATATGGAAAGGGGCGGGGGTTCTAGCCATGCTGCGGACACACCTCTGAGGTGGGGGGGAGCGCGCGCACTGCTGTGGGACACCTGATGTGAGTGGGGGGGGGCACTGGGGACACCTGATGTGAGTGGGGGGGCACTGGGGACACCTGATGTGAGTGGGGGGGGGCACTGGGGACACCTGATGTGAGTGGGGGGGGGGCACTGGGGACACCTGATGTGAGTGGGGGGGGCACTGTGGACACCTGATGTGAGTGGGGGGGGGCACTGCGGACACCTGATGTGAGTGGGGGGGCATTGGGGACACCTGATGTGAGTGGGGGGGGGGCACTGGGGACACCTGATGTGAGGGGGGGGGCACTGGGGACACCTGATGTGAGGGGGGCACTGGGGACTCCTAATGTGAGGGGGAGCTCCGCCGGGGACTCCTGATGTGAGGGGGGCTCCGCCGGGGACTCCTGATGTGAGGGGGGGCTCCGCCGGGGACTCCTGATGTGAGGGGGGGCTCCACCGGGGACTCCTGATGTGAGGGGGGGCTCCGCCGGGGACTCCTGATGTGAGGGGGGGCTCCGCCGGGGACTCCTGGCATGAGAGGGGCTCCGCCGGGGACTCCTGGTGTGAGGGGGGGCTCCGCCGGGGACTCCTGGTGTGAGGGGGGGCTCCGCTGGGGACATCTGATGCAAGGACGGACTCTGCTGGGACATCTGAAGCAAGGACGGACGGCTGGTGGTAGGCGACGTGGCAGGTGACACTCTTAGGGCTCCCACTGATTCTGCATTATGGTGAGTTGAATGATTTCATTTTATATTACAATATAATAATAGAAATAATGCGCTTCAATCATCCTGACACCATAACAACCATGGTGCCAGGATGATTGAAGTGCTAACACCAGGTGTTTGGAGTATCTTTATCTGCTGATTGTTAAACTTTCTAGAATACACATATTTCTATTGTGTAGGATCTGGGGCTGCTGTTCCGTCATTTCCCTCTCTCTCCCCCTCTCCATCCCTCATTCATTTCAGACTCTAACCACACCCTCTAGAGCCACGCCCATTTAAGCCATGCCCACAATTTCGCGTAAACCACGCCCATGTTTCGCTTTGCGCGCCGCACTTGTCTATTTTTGCTACGCCACGCCTGCTGACGAATGCCCTGCCCCCTAATTATTGGACAGCTCCGCCTACAGCCACAACAGCCACAAAAGTGTCCCACATTTTTTTTTTTACAATGTTGGCAACTATGATATAGCAGCATTTCAGAAAAGTAAAAATAAACTTTCTGAAGCTAGCCGTTGTAATAACTAATCAGCATTATTCTTATATTTCATCAACACCTGTACACTGTTGAGATTTTGCATAGATAACTACACAACATGTGTAAGGCTGACCGCAGGTCAGCCTGTTATTGTAGGAGGAGTCAGGCTGCATAAAGCCTGCCCTCCTTCTTCTCCTTCCTGTGGTCGTAGGATCTCGTGTGCGTCTGACGTCACTTCCGGTTTTTCGTCTCAGCATGAAGATGTGCGGCTGCGAGGAGCGAGTCTCCCTATTTCAGCGGCGGGGTTTCAGGTTTGGAAAAGGGGAGGCACCGCTCGTAGTGACCGCTCTCCCTCTCACAGCGCTACAAGCTCGGAGCGACGCGGGCGGCCCTCTAAGTTGCCGTGCTGGTGTCCGCACATACACACTCACGACTGACCTCCTCGGCCAGCTCGGCGCCCCTGTTGCACTCGTACTCGAAGAGATAGTCGAAGTCCAGCTCGGGCCCGTCCCCGGGGGCGCTTATGTCTCCCGGCTGGTGAGAGGCAGTGTGTGCGCTGCGGGAAGCTTTCGGTCACTCTCTGAGCGCTCTCTCCCCTCCTCCTCGCCGGGGACCTGTTGCTGAGGCTGTCTCTGGCCCCGCCCCCTCCTCTGCTCTGTGTCAGTAGTGACTGAGGCTTCCTCACTTCACAGCTCCTCCTGTGTGCCAGTGTGTGCTGTGTGCTACTTATCGCTGTCATCCAGACAACTTTTATTTTTATTAGCCCTCTGTGTCCCCAACCACGAGGTTCCATTCACTTCCTGTCTCACAACAGGAAGTCATTAGTTGTTACTAGATCTAGCACTCCCCATCCACCCCTGTTCTGGAGATAATCCAAAATATGGAATTATGATCCCCAGGACAGATAGAGTGAATGTTACCAATGGGAACCACACCTACACCCAATAAATGAACGCTTTATTTTCAATCTACCTCCAAGCAACTTGCAGGGGAATGCAAGATCTCAGGGGTCAGGTAGGGCCAGAGCCAGGTGGCTGGGAAGGAGTGTAGTAGAGAATTGGTGGAAGAGGCACAAGGTAGGGATGTGCAGGGCACTGCACGTTCATTTTTTTACTATGTGATCCAATTCGCTATTAGTGCTAAAGGATGGATGAGATCTTGCTACTTAAGGTTCAGGGGTATTCAGGCGGTGGGGTTGCCACGACACTTGCTTATTCGCCTGTCATCTCATCATATTCTGTGGGGGTCCTTTTGGGGGCTTGCAAATTACGATTTCTAAGGTAATTATGGTTCTCATGCATGTACGGTTTTAGGCATTTTCGGTTCTCATACAATTACGGTTTCTTATGCATTTCATGGTTTTCGTGCAATTTACGATTTCTCTTTCATTTTACGGTTTCTTTCAGTTTACGGTTTCTTATGCATGTTACAGTTTCGCAGGTATTTTTGGTTTCTCATGCATTTTACGGGTTTGCTCATGCATTTTGCGGTTTTCTCATGCATTTTGCGGTTTTCTCATGCATTTTGCGTTTTTTTCTCATGCATTTTACGGTTTTTCTCATGCTTTTTTCGGTTTTCTCATGCTTTTTTCGGTTTTCTCATGCAGTTTACGGTTCTCATACAATTTACGGTTTCTCATGTTTTTTCATAGTTTCATGCAGGTTACGGTTTCATGAAAAATTACGCTTTCTCATGTATTTTACGATTTCTCATGCTGTTTACGTTTCTCATGCTGTTTACGTTTCTTATGCTATTTACGTTTCTCATGTAATTTACGTTTCTCGTGCAAATTACGTTTCAAGCAATTTACGTTTCTCATGCGATTTACGGTGTTCTCATGGAATGTACGATTTCTTATGCAATTTGTCATTTCTTATGCCTATATGTTTCTTTCATTTCTCACGTTTTTCCATGTTTCTCACGCTTCCCACGTTTCCATGCCTTATCACATGTTTCATGCTTCTTATGTCTTCCCATGCTTCTTACGTCTTCCCATGCTTCTTACGTCTTCCCATGCTTCTTACGTCTTCCCATGCTTCTTACGTCTTTCCGTGTTTCTTACGTCTTCCCGTGTTTCTTACGTCTTCCCGTGTTTCTCACGTCTTCCCGTGTTCTCACGTCTTTCCATGTTTCTCTCGTTTTCCATGTTTCTTTCGGATGCTTCTCTCGTTTTCCCATGCTCCTCTCGTTTTTTCCATGTTTTTTCTTATTTTCACAGGTCTATTACGTTTCATGTCATGTGTTTTTATGTCATGGTCTGTCATTTGTTTCACAGTGTTTCATGCAGTTTACAGTGTTTTCATGCAGTTTACAGTGTTTTCATGCAGTTTACAGTCTTTTCATGCAGTTTACAGTGTTTTCAGGCAGTTTACAGTGTTTTCATGCAGTGTCAGTGTTTTCATGCGGTTTCAGTGTTTTCATGCAGTTTCAGTGTTTTCATGCAGTTCGCAGTGTTTTCATGCAGTTTGCGGTGTTTTCATGCAATTTTCAGTGTTTTCATGCAATTTTCACAGTGTTTTCATGCAGTTTTTACAGTGTTTTCATGCAATTTTACAGTGTTTTCATGCAGTTTTTACAGTGTTTTCATGCAATTTTACAGTGTTTTCATGCAATTACGGTTTCTCGTGCAATGTGTCACTTCTTATGCCTTTTCATGTTTTCTTACATTCCTCATGTTTTTGCTTACTTTTCTCATGTTTTCACGTTTTTTTCCCTTGGTGCTCACGTTTGATTCTCTCGTTTTTCCTTGATTCTCATGTTTTCTTTTGATTCTCGGTTTCCCATGCTTCTCTCGGTTTCCCATGCTTCTCTCGGTTTCCCATGCTTCTCTCGGTTTCCCATGCTTCTCTCGGTTTCCCATGCTTCTCTCGGTTTCCCATGCTTCTCTCGGTTTCCATGCTTCTCTCGGTTTCCCATGTATTATACGTTTATGTCATATGGGTTTTTTTTGTTTTTTGTTTTTTGTTGTTTTTCACAGCTTTTCGTTCACTGCATTTCCGTTAGCTAGTGCTCACATTCAGGGTCTGTCACGTCTACAGATCTGTACAGGCTGAGGTTTCGTTTTTTAATTGATTGTTGTCCCACAATCTTCTCGCCTGTTTTCCATACGTCATACGTGCACGTTCACCATTACACATTTACTTCTACCCACCACAGTCTGTGGGTATCTTAGCCCTGAGTGTTAGTTTTTTAATTTCCTGTCCAGGCGCTGCAGGTTGCTCGGGCTCGCTCACTGCATACAGTAGGGGGGTGTCATCATTAGGTTCACATTCTTGCGCTATTGGTCTTGCCATTCCTGCACCCACATCATCATTGTCAGGTACCAGGGGTGTTATGTCTTGGGGCTGGTTGTATGTAATGTTATTTGGTTGCTTTCAAACAGCTGGGTTGTTCATGTTCTACCACTGCAGATTACCCATCACGTCTATGGGTTGACAGATTGAGGTGATCGTTTTTAATTGGCTTGTTCGGTGGCAAGTCTCCTCATCTGTTCTTACGCTGTTTATGTATTTCATACAAACTCACGTCTCTTATGCAATTTACGTTTTTCATGCAATTTACGTTTCTCATGCAATTTACGTGTTTCATGCAGTTACGTGTCTCATGCAGTTACGTGTCTCATGCAATTTACGTGTCTCATGCAATTTACGTGTCTCATGCAATTTGTTGTTTCTATGATAATCTCACTTTTATGTTTCTCTCGTTTTTCCAGGTTTTCCCAAGGTTACTCTCGTTCTCATGTTTCTCACGCTGTTCATCAATTCACGTTCTCGTGCTACCGGGGTTTCTCATGTAGTTTGCGGTTTCTTGCAGCCTCGGTGCTTAGGCTGCTCACGTTTCGTAGCTCGCATTATACATGTGTTTCGATCAGTAGGCTTCCTACTTGGTTCGGTTTTTTCCCCTTTTATCTCATATCGGCATGGCATTGTCAGGGCATATCTGGTTGGACTCAGCATTTCATGTTGTTGGAGACCCCGACAGATTTTTCTTTATTTGCTGTGCATTCTATAAGCAATCCTCAGGGTTCTTGTAGAGTAGGCCTCCTGCTGTGATCAGCTGACTTCTCATCATGGGTCATATTTTCCGTGTGGTATCTATCACATTCTCATGGTCTCCTTCATGTTGGGTACCAGCTCGGTGCTCAGGGCAGGTCTATACCCGGTTTTTGGGTCATAAGAGATAGGAGCAGGTTCTGTGTATTTGGGCCAGGGACCCCAGCCCATTTGGGTAGGTGGAGGTCGTCTTGTTTCTCTGGGTTTGGCCCAGAGCCACTTTTTGAGATACCATAAGCGTTTGTAATTTGGTAGATTATACGTAATTTCAGTGGGCTATAATTTGGCATCATATTCATCCTACTGGTCATTTTTGCCCCCTTTCAGGCATACTGACCACTTGACCAGGGCACAACTCAGGTCTATGTTTTTGTTGCTTTTTGTTCCTTTTTTACACTATCCACAGATTGACTCCGAGTACAAGTGTAAGGCTGACCGCAGGGACTCCTGATGTGAGGGGGGGCTCCGCCGGGGACTCCTGATGTGAGGGGGGGCTCCGCCGGGGACTCCTGGTGTGAGAGGGGCTCTGCCGGGGAGTCCTGGTGTGAGGGGGGGCTCCACCGGGGACTCCTGGTGTGAGGGGGGGCTCCGCTGGGGACATCAGATGCAAGGACGGACTCTGCTGGGACATCTGAAGCAAGGACGGACGGCTGGTGGTAGGCGACGTGGCAGGTGACACTCTTAGGGCTCCCACTGATTCTGCATTATGGTGAGTTGAATGATTTCATTTTATATTACAATATAATAATAGAAATAATGCGCTTCAATCACCCTGACACCATAACAACCATGGTGCCGGGATGATTGAAGTGCTAACACCAGGTGTTTGGAGTATCTTTATCTGCTGATTGTTAAACTTTCTAGAATACACATATTTCTATTGTGTAGGATCTGGGGCTGCTGTTCCGTCATTTCCCTCTCTCTCCCCCTCTCCATCCCTCATTCATTTCAGACTCTAACCACACCCTCTAGAGCCACGCCCATTTAAGCCACGCCCACAATTCCGCGTAAACCACACCCATTTTTCGCTTTGCGCGCCACACTTGTCTATTTTTGCTACGCCACGCCTGCTGACGAATGCCCCGCCCCCTAATTATTGGACAGCTCCGCCTACAGCCACAACAGCCACAAAAGTGTCCCACATTTTTTTTTTACAATGTTGGCAACTATGATATAGCAGCATTTCAGAAAAGTAAAAATAAACTTTCTGAAGCTAGCCGTTGTAATAACTAATCAGCATTATTCTTATATTTCATCAACACCTGTACACTGTTGAGATTTTGCACAGATAACTACACAACATGTGTAAGGCTGACCGCAGGTCAGCCTGTTATTGTAGGAGGAGTCAGGCTGCATAAAGCCTGCCCTCCTTCTTCTCCTTCCTGTGGTCGTAGGATCTCGTGTCCCACCCACCCATTCCCTTTTTCTTTTCTTTTTTCATTTTATTTCAATTCATACTTGGGTATGCCCCCTTTCAGGCATACTGACCACTTGACCAGGGCACAACTCAGGTCTATGCTTTTGTTGCTTTTTGTTCCTTTTTTACACTATCCACAGATTGACTCCGAGTACAATATTTTTTAATCAAAGCCAGTGGCGTAGCGTGGGTTGTCAGCACCTGGGGCAAGGTAAGGGCTGAGGGGGTGCGCTGTGTACGGCGCGCAATGTTGAGGGGTGCTCTGTGTACGGCATGCAGGGTTTAGGGGGTGCCTGTGTATGGAGTGCAGGGTTGAGGGGTGCCTGTGTGCAGCATGCAGGGTTGAGGGGGTGATGTATATGGAGTGCAGAGTTGAAGGGGTGCTTGTGTACGGAGTGCAGAGTTGTGGGGGGTGCACTGTGTATGAAGTGCAGTGTTGAGGGGGTACCTGTGTATGGCGTGCAGGGTTGATGGGTTGCCTGTGTACAGCGTACAGGGTTGAGGGAGTGTGCTGTGTATGAAGTGCAGGGTTGAGGGGATGCACTGTGTATAGCGTGCAGGGTTGAGGGGGTGCTCTGTGTATGAAGAGTGTAGGGTTGAGGGGTGCCTGTGTACAGAGTGCAGGGTTGTGGGGTGCCTGTGTACAGCATACAGGGTTGAGGGGTGCCTGTGTACAGCGTGCAGGGTTTAGGGGGTGCCTGTGTACAGCGTGCAGGTTTGAGGGGTGCCTGTGTACAGAGTGCAGGGTTGAGGGGTGCCTGTGGACAGTGTGCAGGTTTGAGGGGTGCCTGTGTAAGAAGTGCAGGGTTGAAGGGGTGCCTGTGTACAGTGTGCAGGGTTGAGGGGTGCCTGTGTATGGAGTGCAGGGTTGAGGGGTGCCTGTGTACGGAGTGCAGGGTTGAGGGATGCCTGTGTACAGGTTTGAGGGATGCCTGTGTACGGAGTGCAGGGTTGAGGGGTGCCTGTGTACAGTTTGCAGGGTTGAGGGGTGCCCCCCTCGGCTGCCACCATCCAATACAGAGCTTTCCTTAGTCGAGGAGTACTCACAATGTCCGTGCAGGCTGCTAGTGAGGCTTCTGTCTGTGTGGATGCCTGAGCCTCAACCTCTTCCTCCTGGCCTGGGTTTCCTTCAGTCCTGGGGTGGTCATTGCAGGATCAGAGTGCCCGGGTCCACGTAGCAGCACACTGACAGGCAGGACTTAGGAGAAGCAATTGGCAGTGGAAATCCGGACTATGGGGCAGGCTAAGAGGATGGACGGAGTGAGCGGGGATCCTGGTGTGTTGAGAGTGTGATGAAGAGGATGCCTTGCGGTGTCGCCTGCCCTCCTTTTTCTCTCCCCTCTCTGCACGCAGCACAGTCACTCCAATCCCTGGCATCATTCATGGCTAGTCTTCACTTCAGTGAGTCACTGGTATCACCACTGGATCCTAAGCGGGGCCCGGGACTCCGACCGTAACAATAGGCCTATTTCTTAGCAACGAGCTCTCGCTCTCCTAGCCAGCACAGCACAGGAGATATGCTGCGCCCCTCTAAATGTTGCGCCCGGGGCAACGACCCTCCTCCCCCATGCTACGCCATTAAAGCAACTCTTCACTCCTAAAAACAAATTTCCGTATTGTTCAATATTGAGTTGGCCCTCCCTTTGCAGCTATAACAGCTTCAACTGTTCTGAGAAAGCTGTCCACAAGGTTTAGGAGTGTATCTATGGGAAGGTTTGGCCATTCCTCCAGAAGCGCATTTGTGAGATCAGGCACTGATGTTGGATGAGAAGGCATGGCTCACAGTCTCCACTCTAATTCATCCCAAATGTGTTTTATCGGATTGAGGTCAGGACTCTGTGCAGGCCAGTCAAGTTCCTCCACCCCAAACTCGCTCATCCATATCTCCTTGCTTTGTGCACTGGTCCAAATCATTTGGTGAAGGGGGATTATGGTGTGTGGGGTTGTTTTACAGGGGTTGGGCTTGGCCCCTTAGTTCCAGTGAAGGGAACTCTTATGCCCCGTACACACGGTCGGATTTTCCGATGGAAAATGTCCGATTGGAGCGTGTTGTCGGAAATTCCGACCGTGTGTGGGCTCCATCGGACATTTTCCATCGGATTTTCCGACACACAAAGTTTGAGAGCAGGATATAAAATTTTCCGACAACAAAATCCGTTGTCGGAAATTCCAATCGTGTGTACACAAATCCGACGGACAAAGTGCCACGCATGCTCAGAATAAATAAAGAGATGAAAGCTATTGGCCACTGCCCCGTTTATAGTCCCGACGTACGTGTTTTACATCACCGCGTTTAGAACGATCCGGATTTTCCGACAACTTTGTGTGACCGTGTGTATGCAAGACAAGTTTGAGCCAACATCCGTCGGAAAAAATCCTAGGATTTTGTTGTCGGAATGTCCGAACAAAGTCCGACCGTGTGTACGGGGCATTAAGGTGTAAGCATACCAAGACATTTTGGAGAATTTCAAGCTCCCAACTTTGTGGGAACAGTTTGGGGATGGCTTCTTCCTGTGGGAGCAGCACCACCATTATATCAGTCAGCAGCAAAAGGCTCACATGCTTCTTCCCCATTCCTCATTTTCCACCTCTCCTTTTCCCCTTCACATGATTGTCCATCTGCATCCACTGCGATCTCAGTGGTCTTAAGCAATAGAAAGGCATGTCTCAAAATGGTTTCAGAAGTTTGGCTTACAGTGGGAAAGAGGGTCAGCATGCTGAGTAGGGTCAAGAGTAGGCTTACACCTTGACAAAGTCTTTTAACCCTTCTAGAGTGGCATTTTTGACCAGGCAGGTGTCTCTTCTGCAGCTACCGTTATTGTATGAAGTGTTCTGCACCACTGTGCCTGTGTGAGTTTCCTCCCACATTCCAAATACATGCTGTTAGGTTAGGTGGCTCCTGTCCAGGGGCGGACTGACAACACTCAGGGCCCCCGGACCAAATAAAGCAAGGGCCCCCTGTCAGGCCCCGCCCATGACTCACCCCTAACCCCTCCCATGACCGACCCCTGACCTCGCCCCTACATTTTGCACAAAGTACAACTTCTGCCATTTTTTTTAATGGGACCTGGAGGGGGGTCTCTCGCTAACAGTGTCCATTAGAGAGTCTCTGTTAGAGAGAGAGACCCCCCTCCAGGACCTATTAGAGACTACAAAGGAGTATAATGGGACCTGGAGGGGGGCCTCTTTCTACATGAGTGTACAGTGAACACCTTCATTCACTCTGGTCCTCACAGGACCCTCTCCCTTTGCCATGACTCTCACCCCTGCCCCAACCTCTCACAAAGTAGAAATAAAATTGGCACTGTGTAGAGCTCCTCTTACCTTAACTATGAGTACTGTAGCTGTGGCTGGTTCCCGCATCCTCTGTGGCTAGCTGGTTCCCACGTCCTCTGTGGTTGGCTGGCTCCCTGGTTTGGGTGGGTCACCATGGGTGGCTAGCTGGCACCCTGGCCCTGCTGTTGGTGGGTCACCGTGAGTGGGTGGCTGGCACCCTGGCCTTGCTGTGGGTGGGTCACCGTGGGTGGTTGGGTGGCACGCACCCTGGCGCTGCTGTGGGTGGGTGGCTGGCTGGCACCCTGGCTGGTGTGTCCTCTCCTCTTCCACCATTTTGGGCACTGTTTGCTGAGGTGAGGGAGGTGCTTGGAGGGAAGTGGTGATCTTTTCCCTATCCGGGACGGTAAATCTAGAAGGTTTGCAGCAGGCCCTGTGCATGGAGACATGTGGCGCAACACATAATGACATTGCCTGTGTGTGCGGGTCCTCTCTGTGCCCATTTTGAGAGTCTATGTTAGAAAAAGCCCTCATCAGTACCCATCAATGCAGCCTCTCCAGTGCCTCTCAATGCAGCCTCACCAGTGCCAATCAGCGCAGACTCAGCAGTGCCAATCAGTGCAGCCTCACCAGTGCCCATGAATGCAGCTTCACCAGTGCCCATGAATGCAGCCTGATCAGTGCCCATCAATGCAGCCTCACCAGTGCCCCTTAATGCAGCCTCACCAGTGCCCCTCAATGCAGCCTCACCAGAGTGCCCCCTCCATGCAGCCTCACCAGAGTGCCCCCTCCATGCAGCCTCACCAGAGTGCCCCCTCCATGCAGCCTCACCAGAGTGCCCCCTCCATGCAGCCTCACCAGAGCGCCCCCTCCATGCAGCCTCACCAGAGCGCCCCCTCCATGCAGCCTCACCAGAGCGCCCCCTCCATGCAGCCTCACCAGAGCGCCCCCTCCATGCAGCCTCACCAGAGCGCCCCCTCCATGCAGCCTCACCAGAGCGCCCCCTCCATGCAGCCTCACCAGAGTGCCCCCTTCTTGCAGCCTCACCAGAGTGCCCCCTCCTTGCAGCCTCACCAGAGTGCCCCCTCCTTGCAGCCTCACCCAGAGTGCCCCCTCCTTGCAGCCTCACCCAGAGTGCCCCCTCCATGCAGCCTCACCCAGAGTGCCCCCTCCATGCAGCCTCACCCAGAGTGCCCCCTCCATGCAGCCTCACCCAGAGTGCCCCCTCCATGCAGCCTCACCCAGAGTGCCCCCTCCATGCAGCCTCACCCAGAGTGCCCCCTCCATGCAGCCTCACCCAGAGTGCCCCCTCCATGCAGCCTCACCCAGAGTGCCCCCTCCATGCAGCCTCACCTAGAGTGCCCCCTCAATGCAGCCTGATCAGTGCATGGGGGATAGCCGCGACATCACACAGAGTGGGTAACTCCCGCTGTGAAACCTGGTGACCGCTGTCTTCGGATGTCCCGCCTCCTTTGTTAGACATCACATGTCCTGGCATTGGACCAGTGAGACATCTATCAAAGGAGGCAGGACATCGGGTGACAGCGGTAAGCACAGGGCCACTGTTAGAAATCATGGGGCCCCATACAGCTTACCTGACAGGGCCCCTTTTAACCTCGCCCTTGACCCCATCCTAGGCTCCTCCCTTGATCCAACCCCATTCAGATTTGTCCATGTTTACATATGCACGCATACTGTGTCCCAGGAACTGGATGTTGCTGCTCACATCCTTAATGGGACCCCTGATGGCACGGGAGAGCCCAGTAAAAAGGTGATGGCGGGACGGTGGTGGAACCCCCTTCCACTGCCTGTAAAAGTAATCCAGGGGTTTCTTAGCAACTAGGATTACTTTTACTTTGTGCAGACTTGTTGGGGCTAAAAAATGATATCTTGGCCATTGCTGCAGCGATGACCAAGATATCACCCTTCCAATCAAGCAATGTACCAGTATGTTGCTGGACAGGAAGTGGTTAAGGGGGGTGGTTGGGGGGCACATGTTTACTGCCCCCCCAAACGCAAGTGTAAAGTAACATCACACTGCTTATGATTATCAGCATTATGAAAATTGCGCAGGCAGCACAGTCAGCATGTGCTCTGTCATGGATCTGTCAGTGTCGCATGGCTTTTGGGTGCTGACTTTGTTAATTTATGCCTGTACTGTATATTACAAACTTTAACCCAGTGCAGGCATAACAAAGTCAGCACCAAACAACAATATGACACACTGTGACAGATCCATGACAGAACACATGCTGACTGTGCTGCCTGCCTGAGTATCATAATGCTGATAATCATGACCTGCTGCTATGCTGTGTGTAAGCCCAAGTGAGGATTCTATCCTCTGTCATCCACTCACTCTGCAGTGCAGGTGCAGCCACGCTGTCCCCCAGGTTCTTGCTCTCTCTCATCCACTGAGCCGCCTGTCGCCTCACCTCAGTCTTGGCAGTCGGCACCTGAAAACGGGAGGCGGAGCCTCGTCGTATCACTCCGCCATTGAAGGTAGTGGGCAGCGGCAGCCGGAACTAATTAACAAGCAGAGCAATGTGCGGTGCGGTTTTTCTACATGCGCCCGAAAAAGGAGAAATAGTCCGACTGCTGCGCTCACCTCCTGGGCCCCTCTGTAGACATGATGGGGCCCAGGAAAATGTCATTACAACCCCTCTTAGTAGTAGCGGGGGTATGGTTTTGAAATCTCTCGATTTTAATATGCATAAAAGTAACTGGAAAGTGATCACCAGCCCTAAAGGGTCCAGCAGGTGGCACTGGCGGGCCCCCTTTAGCAGCCAGGCCCTCGGTCCATGTCCGAATGGACCGACTGGTCAGTCCGCCCCTGCTCCTGTCTAAATTGGCCCTAGTATGTTTATGTATGAATGTGAGTTAGGGAACTTAGATTGTAAAGACTGTAAGCTTATTGGAGGCAGGGACTAATGCGAGTGTACAATATACAGTATGCGCAAAGTGCTATACAAATACCTGTAATAATGAATACATAAAATAGAGAAGAGAGTTATATCAGAACCATACCAATTAGAAAACTTTTAGAATACAGTATATTAAACCAACCAAATTTAGTTGTATGTAGTGTTGTTGTTGTCAGTTGAGGATAAGGGGAAACAAGGCCTTTCAGCCAAGAAAAACAAGGGCAGACTCAAAACCAAACAGGGGGGCATGAAATGTGCCATGTTGGAATGTTTGCTAAGTTGATAAACAGATAAACCAATGCAACAAAGGCAAAACCACCCAGAAACATAGAACTGGAGAAAGGAGGTATCATAATCAAAGATTGGGAAGTGTCCCCCACAGGAGCACTCCACTCTCGAGTAGGATGCACGTTTGAAAATTGTCAAAAGTTTGTAGAATTTTGTGGGTCATCTCCTATATGGAAGCATCCATTAGTGCACATTCCTGTGGTTCCAAGGAGGCAAAAATCTCTCACATATGAAGGACATAGGGAAGTTGAAAAGTCTAGATGCCAAATACAGTGCCTTAAAGAAGTATTCATACCCCTTGAAATGTTCCACACTTTGTCATGTTACAACCAAAAACGTAAGTAAATGTATTTTATTGGGATTTTATGTGATGTAATTTTTTTTTACAAATACATTTATGAAAAGTTTGGTGTGCATTTGTATTTAGCCCCTTTTACTCTGATACCCCTAACTAAAATCTAGTGAAACCAATTGCCTTCATAAGTCACCTAATTAGTAAATAGAGTCCACCTGTGTGTAATTTAACCTCAGTATAAATACAGCTGTTCTGTGAAGCCCTCAGAGGTGTGTAAGAGAACCTTAGTGACCAAACAGCATCATGAAGACCAAGGAACACACCAGACTGGTCAGCGATTAAGTTGTGGAGAAGTTTAAAGCAGAGTAAGGTTACAGAAAAATATCCCAAGTTTTGAATATCCTAAACCTACAAAAACATGGCCGTCCACCTAAACTTATAGGCCAGGCAAGGAGAGCATTAATCAGAGAAGCAGCCAAGAGGCTTATAGTAACTCTGGAGGAGCTGCAGAGATCCACAGCTCAGGTGGAAGAATCTGTTCACAGGGCAACTATTAGTTGTGCACTCCACAAATCTGGCCTTTATGGAAGAGTGGAAAGAAGAAAGCCAGTGTTGAAAGAAAGCCATAATAAGTCCCGTTTGCAGTTTGCGAGAAGCCATGTGGGGGACACAGCAAACATGTGGAAGAAGGTGCTCTGGTCAGATGAGACCAAAATTGAACTTTTTGGCCTAAAAGCAAAACGCTATGTGCAGCAGAAAATTAGCACTGCACATCACCTTGACACACCACCCCACCGTGAAACATGGTGGTGGTAGCATCTTGTTGTGGGGATGCTTTTCTTCAGCAGGGACAGTGAAGCTGGTCAGAATTGATGGGAAGATGGATGGAGCTAAATACAGGGCAATCTTAGAAGAAAATCTGTTAGAGTATGCAAAAAACTTGAGATTTGGGCGGAGGTTCACCTTCCAGCAGGACAATGACCCTAAATATACAGCCAATGCTACAATGAAATTAATTAATTTAATTATGTGAAATTGTTTAGATCAAAATATATTCATGTGTTGGAATGGTCAAAGTTCAGACCTAAATCTCCCTCCGCGGCATGTTCTTCTCTTCATCTTCTTATCTGCATCTTCTTTTCGGGCCGCTCCGCATCCATGATTGGATGGAAGGCTCCCGCTGTGTGACGCTTCTCCTCTTCTAACGGTTCTTAAATAATGGGGGTGCGGAGCCACCCGGTGACCCCGCCCCCCTCTGACGCACGGGGACTTGACGGGGACTTCCCTGTGGAAGTCACCCGCCCCTCTGATGTCACGGGGAATGCCACAGGGAAGTCCCCGTCAAGTCCCCGTGCGTCAGAGGGGGGCGGGGTCACCGGGTGGCCCCGCCCTCCACTATTTAAGAACAGTCAGAAGACAAGAAGCGTCACACAGTGGGAGCCTCCCTCCATGCCATCATGGATGCGGAGCAGCCCGAAAAGAAGATGAAGACAAGAAGATGAAGACAAGAAGATGAAGAGAAAAAGATGAAGAGAGAAGCGTCACACAGCGGGAGCCTTCCATCCAACCATGGATGCGGAGCGGCCCGAAAAGAAGATGAAATAAGAAGATGAAGAGAAGAAGATGCCGCGGAGGGAGATGCCGGACGAGAACACCGGAGAAAGAAGCAGAGGATTGGAGGAAGAAGAAGATGGAGAAAAAAATCGAAGGAAGATAGAAGAAACAAAAAAGAAGATAGAAGATGGAAAAGAGAAGACTTTAAAAAAAGGAATTCTCAAAAACTGTCTCTTGTCATGTTTAACATTTTTGACAGTTTTTTTGTGAAATGATAGGGGTACATTTGTACCCCCTTACCATTTCACACAGGGGGGCCGGGATCTGGGGGTCCCCTTGTTAAAGGGGGCTTCCAGATTCCGATAAGCCCCCCGCCCGCAGACCCCCACAACCACCGGCAAAGGGTTGTGGGGATGAGGCCCTTGTCCTCATCAACATGGGGACAAGGTGTTTTGGGGGCTACCCCAAAGCACCCTCCCAATGTTGAAGGCATGTGGCCTGGTACGGTTCAGGAGGGGGCGCTCTCTCATCCCCTCTCTTTTCCTGTGGCCTGCCAGGTTG
Organism: Lithobates septentrionalis; assembly: GCA_037952835.1. Taxonomy (NCBI): domain Eukaryota; kingdom Metazoa; phylum Chordata; class Amphibia; order Anura; family Ranidae; genus Lithobates; species Lithobates septentrionalis. The sequence continues at coordinate 570,971 of JBBDGP010000432.1, forward strand.
CGTGCTCTGATAAGAGTCTGGTATGGATTTTTGGGGGGACCCCACGCCAATTTCTTTTTTAATTTTAGCACTGGGTTCTTTACTAGATGACTAGTACTAGATGACTTTTCAGAGTGCATTTGACACTTCTCACCACCTGTTTTAACACCAAATCCTGTTTTTCTGTGCATGCCACTATTAACTCCATCCCCTCTTCCAACCAGAGGGGGGTCACAGTTTGCCGTCTTTGCCCTGGGCACTGGATGTTGTCTTGGAACTTCATGTGTGGCTATTGTCTCTGCAATGATACACTCCAATTTTTATTTGAGAACATAAACTGCTTCATCTCTACCTCTTACATTATGACATATTCAAACTGCATACATACTGTCCAGAAGCATATAATATTTGTGGCTATTGTCTCTGAAATTATGTACTCAAAGTTTTAATCAAAGATAAAACCTGCTTAGTTTCTCCCTTTTATATTGTGGCCTAACCAAGGTGCCTAAATACTGTTCAGCCACTGCACAGATTAATAATACATTCTGTTTTTTTTATTCCAAGATAAAATCTGTCTTGTCAGTTGCAATTTGATGTCTATTTAAGCGCTCACATACACATATCCCGAGGTTAGCCAATTTCTACTAAACGCATTCCTAAAGTCCATATTTGAAACATTTATAAAAAATTTGGGGATATGGGATTGTAAAGGAGTTTGGGGAATGTGAGGTTATGGTTTCGAAGTGCTTTATGGTTTTGAAGTGCAGTGTGGCACTGCAAAAAAGTAAGCTTACTATAAAAAATGTTTGGTCACTAGTAGTTGAACACTTTAGTTTTTTTTATTTTACCTAAAGCTTTTTAAATCTGTTGTTCTATCAGTTAAATCGGGCTTTGTTGCGGTACTCACAGAATACCTGCCAGCACTTTCAAAACTCCTTCTGTCAGAATCCCTGACAGGAATTCCAGAACTCCCTCTATCAAAATGTATGTTAGGACTCCCAAAATCTCTGCTAGGCTTTCCAATCTTACTCATAGAATCTTTGCCATGCCTCTTAATGGTACTCACAGAATCTTTGCCAAGCCTTGCAATGGCACTCACAGAATCCCTACCAGGACTTTCAGAAATCTCTGAAATCTCTTGGCATGTCTTCTGGCCAAAAGGGTGTTTAAGCACCAGTCTTTGAAGTGGCTGGTGCTGTATCCTATCGCTAGCTAGTCTTTGTGCAAAAAGAGCTTTCAACAGCTCCATGTCAGCACACACGGGTACGGGCCCCGCCTACCCCCACAATGATAGGATGTTTAATTCATAAATTTTAGCACCCGGGCCAGCACCGCATTCCTCTTTTTTTCTCCTCACAGTGATAGCAGGAGCAATCAGTGCCTACCTTGCTGGGGTAAAACCATGGCTGTCCATCCATGTCTGCCTGGATGCAGTCCCCACTGAGTGCTTCTCAATGAAGCATGTTAAGGGAACCCCACTGCTGGTATTCGGAGGCTTTGTTGTGTGGCTGGGTAAATCCTGGCTGTGTGGAGGGTTGGCATGGCTTTTCCATTGCAGAAGGGACAAGGGTTCTGGCTTCAGAGTTGCACACCCTGCGTTTCAGCCAGACAGTTTCACTACAGATTTCTTCCTGATCTGTGTGGATTGCCATTGGACTAGGCTGAATCAAGTGACTACAGGTTTACCTAAGACAGAAGTTGCTGAGATGTCAGATCAGCTGCTTGCCCTCTATAAAAGCTCTCTGCAGGGACGTTGTGGTGTTCTGCACTGCCACCTGCTGCCTAAGCCTGGTACCTTACACGGAAGGTATTTTCTTGCATGCAATTGCTTCTGAATTTCTGGAAGGAGTTTTGCCTTAGCACTTAGCATGATGTTAACCTGACATTTTTTACAGAATGCCAAATCAAGAGCCAACCCCTCCAAAAGACCAGCATATGCAAAGAAGGTATGGTGGTTGCTCAACATATATATCTTTAAATATATAAATATTACTTTTTTTTTCTCTCTTTTTTCTCCTATTCCCCTCCTCCCTCATGAGCTGTCTGGCTAATGGCAGATTTATTCTAGTCCTTCCAGATCTCACCATTCTACCGATGACCGTGTCTCCTCTTCAAGGCATGGATCCAGTTCAAGGAAAGGCATCATTCCAGTCACAATGTATCCTGTCTCTCTGCTTCTCCCTCATTACTCTTCAATCACCTCAGGAGCATGATAAGTCTGATCATTACTCACAGCCACAACCAAAGGGATGCTGGACCTGTTCCAACGTGGCCCTTCCTGGCAAATAGCTTGCAAAACTTGCTTCTTGGAGGCCACGAGGGAGAGGGAGGCAGACAAATATACAAATATAGTGTAATTAATGAAACAAATGTTTCAAGACACCTTGGAAGCATGTGCTAATCAGAGACACCCTGCAGTGCAAGGATGACCTCCGTTTCCCACGATGCAACCCATGTTGTAGCTACCAATACCTCCTGAAGCTTACGCCTCTGGCTCTGACGCGGGAGAGACCTCAGATGAAAATTTACATCGGGGGCAGGTTCGATTTCACTGAGTTGAATGATTTTGTGAGGGCGGGCAGACGCACCTTGGTATTGGAGGATGAGCTGGAGGCTCGTCATAAAAAGAAGAAATATTTCAAGCATATCGGGAAAACAGTTGGGGTTTTTTCTTTTCATAGAAGAACTCAGGGATACATCAACGTGAAAATGGACCCCAGATTTTCTTTTCCCAACTATTTGTCAAAACTTTATCCTTTCAGGAAAGAATATCTTAAGTAACGGGACAAGTCGCCTGTTGTGGATGCTGCTCAGTTGAGGTTGGCAAGGCAAATGACCCCGCCTCTAGAAGACGCAGTATCATTTAGGATACTGTAGACAAGGAGATGACCTGACCTTAAAAGATTTACGTATTAGCCGGTGAGGCATGCAGGCCTGCAATGGTATTTGGTGTCAGTGGCAAGCCATGGAAGTGTGGGTGAAAAGCTTGGGCCCAACTGCAGGAAGCTTCTAAGTCATTTTGTCGGTTTTCTCACCCAGTCCCTTCCAGTAAGGGCCAGTCTGCTCTGGTTTCAGAGAGTATGGACCGATGTAAGAGAGAAGTGGGTCCTGCACACCATATCCAAGGGTCACACTGGTCTGTCCCGCAAGATGACGCGCTCCAAGTTCATTCCAATGAAGATCCTGATTTTTTGCCGTGAAGAGAGGGACTCTTCCTTACTATATAAACACATTGCTGTTCAAGGAAGCAATCATCCCAGTGCCTTGTCAGGAACACTTCTCGGGCGTGTTTTCTCCAATATTTTTGGTCCCTGGAAAAAAAATCAGGAGGATGGAGGCCTGTTATAGACCTAATGAGGTGGAACAGATATATAAGGAAAGAACACTTTAAGATGGAATCATGGCAAACCCTACTGAAAGTTGCTTAACCAGGAGATTGGCGGCTATCCGTGGATCTAAGAGATTCTTATTTTCTTATTCCAATACATCAAAACTGCCAAGATATTTCCGATTCGCCTTGGGGCATCTACACCTTCCGTTTGTTTGCTCTTCAGGCTTACAACCTCTCCAAGGGTGTTCTCCAAGGTTCTTCTTTCCCTGGTGGTCCTTTTACAGCAGAGAGGAGCTTGATTTTACCATTACCTAGGCGATCTGCTTTTGCCGGCCCAGTATCGGGAAACTCTTCCTTCACACCAGATGCTAGTGCTGTCAGTTCTTCAGGTCTTTGGTTGGCTATTCAACTTAAGGAATAAATAAATAAATAAAAGCAATCTCACACCTAGTTAATGCCTTATATACCAGGGAGTGTGTATAGGCACTCATCAAAGTACTGTGTCCCAGCCAGAGTAGTGGTTTTCAGCGATTCACCTGAGATTTTGTTCTGCACTGACTGCCAACTTTCTCGCAGCAAAAACGGTGCCAATAGGTAGTGGGGACTATGGTGGCTGCAATATCCATAGTCAGATGGGCTCAGTGGAAGGCTTGAGTTTGCTGATTCAGTTTCCTGTCCCAGTGGAAGTCAGAGCCAATTGATTCGAACCTCATCGCAGGTGAAGAAGCTTCTGAGCTGGTGGCTAGACACCTAGAATCTTTTGTCCTATGACTCCCTTATTTCCTGGATAGAAGTCACAACCAATGCCAGTACTCGAGCCTGGGGAGCTACCTGCCAGGGGAACGTAGCCAATGGCAAGTGGTCCTGCCAAGTGAAAAATATAGTGTTCAACATCCTGGAGATGGGAGCTGCCTTTCAAACCCTTATTCGCCTTTCAAGTCACAATTCAGGGATGTTCAGTCGATTCTTCTCCATCTGCGGGCAGCCTACATTCCAGGTCCCTCCATTCTTGAGGTGGATTATTTGTCAAGACATCAGTTAGATAATGAAGAAGTGGTTCCTGAATCCACAATCCTGTCAATGTTGATACGTTGGGCGTTTTAGCCAGGGGTGGACCTATTTGCATCACTGGCAAATGCCAAACTGACAATGTTTTACACTAGTCTACCTTGCCCATAGGTAGCAGCGACAGGTGCTCTGACAGCAGCGTGGTCCTTTCAGACTGCATATGCCTTTTCACACATACCGCTAATCTCTAACTTTCTCAGAAGACTGATAAAGGGGAAAGTCTCAGTTCTGGCAGTAATACCCAACTGGCCCAAACATTTCCGCTTCTGTGTCTACTGACTTTGAAGCCATTGAAGTCAATTCCAGTATCCCTGGGTCTGCCGTCTCAGGGTCCAGTGCTTTATCCATCTCCTCAGAGGCTGCAGTTGTAGGCTTGGATTTTGGAAGGCAGAGGCTGATCAACGCAAACTGTTCAAATGCTGTAATTTTTACCCTGCTAAAGTCTAAAAGACTGAACTCTAATGCCACTTACAAGTGCGGATCAAGTTCCAGGACTTTGCTTCCACCCAAGGCTTCTCTCCTTCCTCCCCCCAAATAAGTAATTTTTCTCCAAAAAGGCCTAGATATGAACCTAAGTCTTAGTACTCTTAAGGGTCATGTTTCTGCCCTGTCTGCCTTCACAGGGATTCAGTGGACCGCCAATAGCCTTGTTTTTCAATTTTTCAAAGTGGACCTGAGGCTCCAAGAAAACTTTGCTTCCCTAAGTGGGACCTACCCATGGTCCTGGACTTTCTGGCTTCAGGTACGTTTTCGCAAAATATGTCCCTTTGGCGTCTAACCTTATAAATGGACTTTTTGGTCACAATTTCCTTCGCAAGGAGAGTCTCAGAAATCATGGCTTCCGGCTGTCCCTAATTTCGGGGGACTGTCCCTGATTTGGGACAGTGTCCCTCTGTCCCTCTTTCCTCCTCATTTGTCCCTCATTTTGGTCTGATCTGTATATAAAATCTTTCAAAAAGTGTCTCCCAGTGCTAAACCTTTCATCCAATTAATAAATCACTGCATCTGTAAAATTTAGAAACCAATATAAAGGCATAGTAGTGGTTGAAAAAATAAGAAAAAACTTGTGGGCTTCAATTATCTTTTTTTGGGGGTTAATTCTCCTTAAATGGGGTGTGTCCTATGCCTACATACTTTTGCTAGTAGATGTCCCTCGTTCCCATCTCAAAATGTTGTGAGGTATGTCAGAGATGGCAGCCCAGGCCTGCCATTCACAAACTTTTAATGTGGATAGAGTGGTCCTAGTTCCACTGCTAGGATTCATGCTGTCGTTGCCTACTGTATTCCATCCAAACAGGAAAGATTTCTGCCAACATTCTTCTCGGTCCGAGATAGCCAACTCAGTCCTCTTGACATCAGGAGAACCTGAAACTCCTATAGAGGTCACGTACTCCCTTGGGTCTTCAGTTCACCTCTTTCTGTTTCCAACAGGATCAAGTGAGGGCTCAAAGCATTCAGCAGGCTAACCACTTCCTGGATAGTTAAAGCTATAACCTTGGCCTATAAGGGAAGGGGTTGGCATTGTCTGATGACATCAGGGAGCATGCTACTTGCAGTATTTCTACATTCTGGGCAGCAGCGAAGGGTGTGTCCTTGGAAACTAACTGCAAGGCGGCCACTTGGTCATCAAGACCTTCCTTACTCACTATTGTATTGAACTAGCCTTAACTACGGTGGGGTTGGGCCCAGAGTCATTGGCTCTGTGTCATGTTTATTAAAATTGTTCTGTTAATGAATACCCACCATGTATTTTCTCTAGTTATTTCCCATGTGTGTGCTGATATGGAGCTGTCAGGAAAACGGAAAATTGAATATCAAATACTTGCCACAATTTTCTTTTCCTGACTGGCTCCATGTCAGCATACCCGTTCGGAGTGTTAGTTACAGAACGCGGTGCTGGCTCAGGTGCTAAAATTTATGAGTTAAACGTCCTATCATTGTGGGGGTGGGCGGGGCCTGTACCCATGTGTGTGCTGACATGGAGCCAGTCAGGAAAGGAAATTGTGTTAAGTATTTGATATTTAATTTTCCGTTTTTTTAACTCCTGATTGCTTTGTTTGTTGCTGACCTAGATTGACCTGACTACTTTCCTGCCCATGGCCTGCCCACAAACTTTGCCTAGGCCTGTTTACTCTCTTGCCTGCTGCCTGTTCACAATCTCTGCCTGGATCTGACTGCGCTACTGTCTAGAATTTTGTATACATTATATTTAAATCATAGCGGGTGTGACAATCACCTGCATATTAGCCTTGAAAATGGACAAAATTCATTCTCAAGATTAGCATGGCTTAGCATGGACGTCAGTGGTGTTCAGGTTTTATGTTCATAATTTTCAGACTTCATAATGGGTTTGAAAAACACCCCACAAGCCAAACCCAGACACTGTCCTTCATCCCTAGTCCTGAATTGTTACTCTTGGTTCGGTGGGTCTCTGATTCAACAAGTGTCCGTTTTTAACACGCATTTTAACATACATTAAAATGTGGTCAGTGTCACCATCAGGAAACCCTCTATACAAAATGACAAGCAGCAATCACTGGAGTACATTCATGTAGAAAGGAAATGGCTGCAAAGAGTCAGAAAGAAATCAGCAGAATGGACAGGAAAAAAAATTACAAAAAAGGTGGAATTAAGTGTTTTAATTTTAAAAAATGCCAATTGTTTATGATGTGTAGTGTTTAAACAGACTAAACGTTTTTCAGTTAGGGTTTATGTTTACTTTGAAACAGAGAAAATGCAGCATATGCATACATTTATTTGCACCTGTGTAATGTTGCATTTTCAGCTCTCTTATATGTTTTGCATCATCTGTGCTAAATTTCTACCAGTGAAGATAAGATCAGAACAACCACTGAATTGCTAATGTTCCATTTATCTGGATCTAGATCTCCTTAGGTTGCAGAGGGTTATGCAATGTAGGCATCCAGATAATTGTGATTTATGAATTGTATGATTTTCTGCCACATATTTAGGGACATAAAAATAAAATGATATTTGCTAATTTGCCAGATTTGCAAAGCAATTCAGTCAATACTGTTTGCTATTATAGGCAAATATAAATATAACTGAGTACCCATAAGAATGTGAGAAGCTTGTTTTATTGGCACACAGCTTGCTCACTCCATGAACCATAACGAGCATTAAGAAAATTCCCATCCAACACCACAGACTCCAGAGTGATACTAAATTTTCACAGGGAGCTCAGTGTCACAATCAATACAATAGTATTTCATGCACAGTGAGGACTTATACAAAAAAAATTTCACAGCTGATCATGTATGCTGCAATTCTGCTTTCCCTTAGAGGGTTGGATTATTTTCGCTTGTATGATAGGCTCAATAATACAGCATACTGTGACCAGTGCTAGAATGTATGCTGTGTCTTTGAGTAGAAGTACAATGGACAGCTACTAAATCGGGAAAACTGGGAATCGCAAGCTCGTATTCTGATGTGTTACTCTCTCATTTATTTGTCACTTTATAAATGAAAACAATATAAACAGTTAGTATGAAAGGTATAGAAATAAATAATAAAAAAATGAACATCCTAAACAATCAACATCTTGTGATGTGTTTTGCTTAAAATCTTAGTAGTAACACAAATGTGAAATGTCACACAGATAACATATTTTGCTTCTTTAATGTTTAAATGCTGTTGGATTGTTTTGTTTTTTTTCCACCTCCCCCATGCAGCCCAATGTTCAGGTTGTTTCTCGCACACTGCAGATGTTTCTGGCTAAATAAGGTGACAGTGCTTGACGGGTCTTGCAATTGGACAAAAAGTTGCTGAAATTGATTAGTAATTAGAGCTTAGTGGTTCCCTTGGGCATTACTAAATTTCTTGGACTGAATTTGATGAAGTGTTTTTATTTGCCTTTCTATGTATCTAGAGATTGCAGATGAATTTGCAGTAGAGCAGCATGTCTTCCATTTAGCTTTGTCAGGCACCACTTAGACATGTTATAATTTATTTTCTAGGAAAAAAAAATCTCTCATGAGAGCGCAGAGCTAACATAGTCTTTGAACAGCTGGCTACCGTTCAGTTTTTTTCTGCAAGCAGCTGCGCTGCTGTGCATGTGCCAAAAACAGAACGCTTGCCGGAATAGGGGAAATAGGTGAACTAAACTGAAATATAAAGCTTATTTTCTTGTACAAATAGAGTCTGGTTTTATACATTGGTTATGTCATTCACAATTGCTAAATTGCTTGCTAAAATTACCATTACACACACCATATGCTAAGTGCCTGTGGCTAGTCCTGTACATTACAGTATTATTACAAGTGATACAAAACATTAATGTGCATTTTTTCATATCTGACTAATTAATTTTTGACATTTTATATTTTAGTCCTTACCACTATAAAGAAAGACAGAATACGTGTACAAAAGTGCTACACGTTCTCTTAAAATATACTATGTAAATCATTTGGCCTGTTATTTTACAGTAGCTGTTAAATAATTTTGTATGATGATGGTCATAACCATGGTCAGAAAAAGAAAAAAAAAATCATGGATAGCTAGATTTGTTTTTATTTTTCTTAATAATCAACTTTACACCCTAAAAAAGTTGTATTTGTACCTATTATATTATCCATTACATCATTACATCATGCTGACTGACAATAATGCCTACAAGATGTAAAAGAGGTAAAGCTCATATATTATTTATTTTATGTACTTACATAGCGCCATCAATTTACGCAGCGTTTTACATATACATTGTACATTCACATCAGTCCCTACCCTTGAGGAGCTTGCAATCTAAGGTCCCTAACTCACATTCATACATACCAGGGACAATTTAGACAGGATCCAATTAACCTACCAGCATGTCTTTGGAGTGTGGGAGGAAACCAGAGTACCAGGAGGAAACCCATGCAGGCACAGCGAGAACATGCACTCCAAGCAGGTACTAGTGACGTGGTTGGGATCCGAACCAGCGACCCTTCTTACTGCTAGGTGAAAGTGCTATCCACTACACCACTGTGCCACCCATAGTATAGTGTCATGATTTTTTTTTTTTTTTTATTGATTTTGCTTTTTTTAAGTGGATCAAATTTTAAGTTCTTCCACACACGCTATTCGGGAGCATAGAGGCTGTATAAGAAGTATGAGCTCATTCACTCTGCATTACCTGTAGTAATGCGTAATAATGCCTGCTACATACATTGGTGAGGTGTGGTGACATTTATTGTGAATGCAGCACAGTTCAGTGCATGGTAATGCATGTGTTGAGTAATAATGTTATGTGTTACTCTTGCGCATGTGTTGCGGCACACTGAATTGTGGTGTTGGTCAGCCCCCTTTTTTTGTAAGTGATCTTGGACAATTTAATATGTTTTCCTCTCAGTAACTTTATTGTGTCTGATATAACTAGTTTGTTTATCCAAAAGTACCATACCATCTGGTAGAGGCCCTTGTCCCTGCCCCCCTTTCCTGACCTGCCAGGCTGCATGCTCTGATAAGGGTCTGGTATAGATTTTGGGGGGATCCCACACCGTTTATTTTTTTTTTTAATTTTGGCGTGGGGTTTCCATTAAAGTCCATACCAGATCTGAAGGTCCTGGTATGGATTGGGGAGGACCCCCACATTGTTCTTTTGCCAGCAATGGTATTATATTGCCAGAAATTTAAGGCTGGGTTCACACTTATATCGGATGCAGCTGACGGCAGGGGTCTGGAGCGTCCCTGCTCTCTGTTTCAGGGACGAATCAGGCCCACATTTTTGCCTGAATTTAGACCTGAAACAGAGCCATAGATGCACAGGACCCCTGTGCAATCCGTTCCGTAGCCACTCCGGAGATGTGTGAACCAGCTCCATTGAGAGCTGGTCACAATCTCCTGTCATGTGAATTGGATGCGGGGAACCCACATCCAATTCGCACTAGTGAGAACCCAGCCTCAATGTCATTTCATAATTTTTTTTTTCTTTAGAAATGTCAGTTTTGCTGCAGTAGGTTCTATCCACGGTACAGATGTGCCCCCATACCGCCCCCATACCCCCCCATGGTATGCACCCCCCCCCCCCCCAGGCCACCATACCCTTTTTTATGGCCAATGACATGCATATGAGCCTTCAAAATAGGGACTTTTGATTTTTCAAGTTCGGGTCCCATAGATCTTAACAGGGTTTGCCACTTGGATCAGAACTTTTTCCATGTTTGGGGGTTCTGGTGCTAACTGAACAGGAGGGTGTTCTGCCATCTCTACTCCAGAGAGAAAGATATAATTTTTCCCCTGTACAAATCAATAGCAAGACCTTCTCTGGAATATGCAGTTCAGTTTTGGGCACCAGTTCTCACTGGTGGAAGTGCAGAGAAGGGCAATCAAACTGATAAGAGGCATGGAGGAGCTCAGCTATGAGGATAGATTAGAGGAACTGAATTTATTCTGTCTTAAGAAGAGGAGATTTTTCAGGGACACAATAATTGCTTGGCGGGAAGTGAGGAAAGAAATTGGTTTGTCACCCTATGTATCCAAGTTTCTTCCAATCCAAGGTAACCCAATATTCTCACCAGGTCTCCTATATGAACCATTCTCCAAATGGAGGGACATGGAGAACACAATACCCTCAAACCATTTCAACTTCTAGCAAAAGAATTCAATCTACCTCCTCACCATTTTCTGCATATTATGCAATACGCGGATTTCATCAGTAAAACTTGCCCGAAGAGAATTCTAAGATTCCAACCTTCATTCATAGATAAGTTAATTGCAGACAACAGACACTCCATATCGGACATATACCACCCTCTAATCAGGAAATTCACAAAATCTCTGCACATCACCTCTATGGCATCCTGGTTAAAGTACCTTCCGGGTCAAGCAGACTTAGACAACATTCTAACGGGCTACAATATAACCAGACACATTACAACATGCGAATCCTGGAGGGAAACTCAGTTCAAATTGTTGCATAGGGCCTATTATCCGTTTTCAACAAATCATCCTTCCACCTCGGGAAATAACTTCCCATGGTGCTCACTTCCCAAATCATCTTTAATTCACTGTCTCTGGCTCTGTCCACGGATAGACAATTACTGGTCTACAATCCTTCAATACATACAAAGAGTGACTAAGTTTATGCCTGACAAGGACCCAATGCTTCTGCTATTCGGTTTCCCACCACAAAGAAAGGATTCCCCAGTGACCTCCAAAGTACTACCACAGGATCAATCACAATGGATACTTGTAACATTACTCATAGCCCGCAGAAACATCTTTAACCACTGGATATCCACTGAACCTACCACCTTATCCGAAACAATAAAAAATCTCAAAGTCCTATTATGCCAAGAAAAATTAAATACTGTAACCCATCCTGCAAGGTCCAAACAAATGTTTGATAAGAGATTGTCCTCATTCGTCGCTAACTGCCTAACAGCATCAGAAAAAAAGACTTGCTTGGAACAGTCCACTTTCTCATTCACTGAAAAGGGTCTTTTACCTAGCAAAAAGTCACCTCCTTAATATTCTTTACATCTACATCTTGTCAAGCTTCTCTTCAGAGATGACTCTTTGTCTTAAACCCTATGGTTAATGTCTGGATGATTACATTACTTTCAGAGATGTAACTTGCATAATTCCCTTACCGCTGTGTGGTTATTTTCCTGAGTCATTATTATCTTTGACAGTTTTCAGGGCATTGTCGGGGGTGCCGAGGGGAGATATTCTCCAAACATTTCCTATCGGTCCCCCCCTCCACTTCCCTTTTCAATCTTCTATTTCCAGTTCTCTTTCTCTCGTCCCCTCTTTTCCCCACTTTTAAACCTTTTCCCTCTCTTACCTTCAATACCTTCTCACCTCACCTCTCTCTTAACACAATACATTCAATGAGTTTGTAATTCTTATAGGATGACAATGTTTGTAATTTTAACTCTCAAATAGCGTCCATAAAATATATTTGAAAAAAAAAGAAAAAAGAAGAGATTAAGGGGGGATATGATCAACATGTACAAATACACAAGGGGTCCATATAGTGAACTTGGTGTTGAGTTATTCACTTTAACCGCTTGCCAACCGGCTCACGCCAATATACATCGGCAGAAGGGCACGTACAGGCAGATTAACGTACCTGTACATTGCCCTTTAAGAAGCGTATTGTGGGCACGCGCACACCCACCGCGGCCTCCGTGAGTGTAATCGTGGGTCCTGCGGACTCGATGTCTGCGGGGATACCCGCAATCGTCTCACGGAGAGGAAGAATGGGGAAATGCTAATGTAAACAAGCATTTCCCCGTTCTGCCTAGTGACAGGACACTGATCACCGCTCCCTGTAATCGGGAGCGGTGATCAGTGTCGTGGCACACATAGCCACGCCCCCCACAGTTAGAATCACTCCCTAGGACACACTTAAGCCCTACACTGCCCCTAGTGGTTAACCCCTTAACTGCCAGTGTCATTTACACATGAATCAATGCATTTGTATAGCACTGATTGTGTATAAATGACAATGGTCCCAAAAATGTGTCAAAATTGTCCAATGTGTCCACCATAATGTCGCAGTCCCAATAAAAATCACAGATCACCGCTATTACTAGTAAAAAAAATAAAATAAATAAAAACGCCATAAAACTATCCTCTATTTTGTAGACGCTATAACTTTTGAGCAAACCAATCAATAAATGCTTATTGCTATTTTTTTTACTAAAAATGTGTAGAAGAATACGTAACAGCCTAAACTGAGTTAAAAAAAATGTTTTTTTTATATATATTTTTGGGGATATTTATTATATCAAAAAGTAAAAAATAATGTGTTTTTTTGCAAATTTGTCGCTATTTTTTTGTTTATAGAGTAAAAAATAAAAACCGCAGAGATGATCAAATACCACCAAAAGAAAGCTCTATTTGTGGGGAAAAGGGCATCAATCTTGTTTGGGAGCCACGTCGCACGACCGCACAATTGTCAGTTAAAGCGACGCAGTGCCGAATCGTAAAAAGTGCTCTGGTCTTTGGCCAGCCAAATGGTCAGGGGCTTAAGTGGTTAAGGTCATCACAGAGGACAAGGGGGCATGCTTTATGTCTAGAAGAAAAGAGATTTCATCTCCAAATACAGAAAGGTTTCTTCACAGGAAAATGTGGAATAGACTCCATCGGGAGCATGTGGATTGGATTCTTTCCTAAATGCACATAATATAACTGGGTACTGACATTTATAGCTAAAAGTTGATCCAGGGAATATCTGATTGCCTCCCGGGGATCAGGAAGGAATCTTTTTCCCTGCTGTAGCAAATTGGATCATGCTTTGCTGGGGTTTTTTGCCTTCCTCTGGATCAACTGCGGGTAGAAGATTGGCTATATGGGATTGTTTGATTTTTTTTTTCCATTTTATTGGTTGAACTAGATGGACTTATGTCTTTTTTCAAACTAACTAACTATGAAACTATATAACTATGTACTTCCCACTCAGACTAGATGTAAGGAATAATCAAGCCTTTCCTTCCAAGCACAAATAAATAATTGTAATATCAGCTGCAAATATGCCTTCTCCTTCCTCCTTCTCTATAGCTAATTCAGCCATTGCCCTGAAAACTGACATGGAAGAGTCAGCTGAACTATTTCAGTACACCATTAGTTACTTGATGTAGGAGGATGCGCAGGAATTATTTTAATCTGAGAAATGTTATCTTGAGAAATAGAATGCCAGAAGCACAGATGTAAGAGACAACCAGCAGTGAGTGGGGAGAAAAATCTATTTTTTTATCTTATATTGAGAAAGAGAGTGCCAGGAGTAGGGCCGGATTAACATAAGGGCTATTGGAGCTGTAGCTCCAGGCCCCCACCTTAAGATAGATTTATCTGCTTGCCCAGACTTCCTTGATGTTTCAGCCCACTGGAACTTGTAGTTTTAAACAGTATTAAGTCTAGTGTAAATCCAGTTGATCGGACTATATGTCCCACAATCCTCTGCTATCAGTGGGTAGCTTCTCCTCTTCAGTCAGCAAGTGATGTGTTTATTCCCCATGTTGAGCACTAGGGAGGAAGAACTTCATGTATAGCCCACAAAGAAGTGTCCCTGAGTGAAGGTAATAACACCGCCAGCACTAGGCTACACTTCCAATTCTGATATATTACTGTTAGATAAAAAAATCAAGATTTTTAAAATTTAAATAAAATTAATAAAACTAGATTTCTGCTATTGTATATAAGTCAATAAATGTTAAATTAAAAAAAAAAACATTTGCAAATTATATGATACCAGAATATGGTTTGGATGTCTCTGTCCATGAGAATCGTACTTTTCCATAAAACTGCATATGCTTAAAGGAAATTCCAAAGCATGTTATTTGAAGGATTAGCGCTTTTCCTATGTCCTTGAAGTTTTAAAAAATGGAGGACCCTTTCTCCACTGAATGGTATTTCTTAAAATGTTTTATTTGTTTTTGCATTTTTACATGTTCCCTATGGCAGTGTCCAGTTTCCTATGCCTTTTGTGCCTATTATCCTTAAAATGGGCAGAACTGATTTTCAAAATTTGCTCTCCTTTGACTTCAAATGGGGTTCAGATTAAAGTTTGTAATTTCTGAAATTTACAAGGAGTTTGTCAAATGCCCTGTGAATCAAACAATAGCAGATTTTCTCATCCCAAGTTACAACCATGTTTATGTCCTTTAAATATGTATTTAGATGGAGACTTCCTTGTCTTTTTCTGCTATTAAATTTCATAAGACATTGAGGTTAAAGTTATATACGTTTAACTAAGAGATTAAGAAGACAATTTGATTCTTGGAATTCAGCTCTAAGCTGACAATATATTTAAAACCTTAAGTGTACTAAAACCTGTACTTTATGAGCAAACATAAGTGGCTTATTTTTACAAGAAGCTTTGTTTCTGCCATTGTGGCCAGTATCTACAAGATTGAAGAATATGCTGTTGAATTGTTTGCTGTTGGAAATTGTGCATCATGGCTACTTTCACCATATCTCACTTAACACATTTTTTTTACAATCATTTTTGAAATAAGCAATATAGACATCTACAGTGTAAACATAACATTACATGCAACATATATACTGTACTTTTAGTAACTAAATAAGTAATTTCCATTCTGATTAGGAATCAGACCTAAAAATGGATAGTTTTATGGAGAATTGAGTCAAAACAGGAATCCATCCCTTTCAAAACTGGGACAGTTGGTCGTTTTAGCATCCATAATGTATTGCATGGCACTGTTTCTACTAATAAATGATTTAAGCCAGATTCATTTGCTCAATAATGTTAGATTGCTAAGAAGTACTTTTAGTTCATTTAGACCTCTTTATATAATCCTTTTTTCACACACTGGACCCTAAGGAAATCTGCAATAAAAAGTAAATTAAATTCTTAGGTTGTTAAAACACCTACAAACACCATGAGGTAAATTTTTGCTTGCTACACCTGGCTTATACATAACAACTGCGTCTGAAGGTGATCAAGGCAGATACTTTCAATTGTGCCTGCAGTGGAGATGTATCAATATTCTACCTCCAGTTGTGATGGAGATTTATACACCATCCTGCCAGCATGAGCAGCAAGGATCATGCTAATCAAGTACAGCCATTGCAAAAGGTAGTAAAGCTTAAAGGAGAAGTACAGTCAAAGCTCGTTTGGCTGTACTTCTCCTGTGGATCACAGGAGTTCAGTGTGTTCTGCACTCCTGTGACCCGTTTTCAGCAGACAGCAGGCTTCAGCATCAGCTGACGTCACAGAGCCGATCCAGGCTCGGACAAGAGTGCGAAAGTGTAAGCGGGATCTGCCCACATACCTGGACTGAGCCACTGGAAGCCTGAGCCAGCCACTCCCACCCCCTCCACAGCGCTCCAGTGAGCAAAGGGAGGGGGGGCAGAGCAGAGAGCTACTGACTGACAGTCAGCAGCTCTCTGCTTACGAAGCTGTGAGAACCAAACTATAGGCAGTATTCAATCGCTCGGTTCTCAGTGTTAGAGGCGATGGGGGACAGATGCAGCATCCACCTAGGTAAGTATGATTCTAAAAAAAAAACAAAAGAAACATACATCTCTTTTCAACAAGATACACATTTTTGGCTTTGATGGCTTACTGAAAATACTGGTGGCATTCTGCATTTTGTGTGTCTTCAATATCTTTAATAGCAGAGACATGTGCTTGTCATAATAGACTCTGGGTTGCTTGAGAATAGAGATGATAATTACTAAATATAAATATGTTGGCGGATTAGCCTTGTCTATCTATCACAGGAGGCACACTTAAAATATTGCGTACAACTTCTGTTAAACTTTGTTAGCCAAGACAAACATATGCCTGACCAGTGTAATTTAGACATAGGAGACATACATACCTTATTTATGTTCTTACTATCAAATTGTATTAGTATAAATGCCTTTATATAGCAAAGCAATATATTTATAATTCCTATATTTATGATTCCTATTATGCCCATAATTCCTCTGAGTTTGATGCAATATAAAATCAGTTTATTGCCTATCTTTGCCCAGATAATGGCAGAATTGCAGTATCTAGCTTGATTGCCAAAGAGTCCTACTGCCGAAGAGTCCTAGGAGAACTAGGAAGGGTAGTTACTCTCTTTGAGATAGCAAAGGAAGTGTGCAAAATACATGATCACCTTTTTTATTTTTTGCACTTTTTAAACAGATATAGCATATTCTTTTAATGGTGTATTTATAAAACCAAATGGAGCTGATAAGATAGGTTTGTTATTAGGATTTACAAACACTGTAACAATGTAAAATGATGAGAACTTTCATTACAGTCATATCAGTACACGACAACAGAGCACATTTTATTAATGTAATGTTGTGGGGGATTTTCCTGGGGATACATATGCCAATTTTTTTTAGTTTGAATGCTAATAAAGCCTTGTGGGTTTTTTTTTTTGGCCCTACTCATTATTAGCTTATTGTAATAGCATTTTTCATTTTACATTAATGTATTCCTGCCCATGCAATTATTTTTAATGTAATGTAGATTTTACTCTTTTAGGGCAAAATGACAATGTCTGTGTAAAGGAGACCTCACCTTGTCAGTACTCACTAGCCATTCTTTTCTTTGTTGCAGCAAGTTCCAAAGCCCATTATGTCAGCTGGTATTAGATGCTAGGATAAGCAGTGATGTCACTTCTTCCATCATGTCTAGCAATAGGCTACTTGACCCAATAACTCTCACATGGGAGAAGGTCACCTGTTCCCTTGTATTTGTGTTTATTGGCTGAGATAGCAGATGGAACAGCACGGGAGCACTAGCAAATTGGATATCAGTAATTTCAGAAGGCCCTCTAAACAGTCCCTTTGCCCTGAATGGTCAAGGTGACAGTGTTTAGTTTTTTTCTGCTTGTTTTTTTCAAGTAGTGTATACACTGTATTTATATGTTATTTATGTGTTTATTCATTTTGTGTCAATAAACAGCCTAGGTAAGTATCCAAACCACCCAATACATCCTCATACACATTAATCAATTCATTTATTTAAATTATTACATTTCAAAATATACTAATTATATATCTTATGACACTAATGCGCTCTAATTTTTAAGTGTATGTAAATGGAGGTTCTGGATATCGTTTGTTCTTTGTTAAGTTTTTTTGTTGTTTGTGTATCTGATGGCGAGACATCCTTGCCCTGGTATTGATTGTTTGTCAGGAAGGCAGAAAATAAAGATAAATTTTGAGTCATTACAGAAAGAGGTGCTTAAAAAATCCCCCCAATGGGGACACATGTTTCTGTAACAGCTTTCTAAGATGGGTATTCTGTTCACTTTGAAGTGATTTCTTCTAATTTTCTGTTGCATTTCCAGGATAGCAATTAAAGGGAGAGCTTCTGAGCAAGCCATGAGCAGCAAAAAAAGTAACCTATTAGAAATTTTAATTCTTTCCTGCTCTATCTAAAACAAAAAAAAAATAAGCATGAGCTTTACATTCCATACACTTTATTTTATTTTTATTTTAAATGCCATGTCTATGTAGTGTAATAAGTATGCTTACAGAGCAATTTTAGGCAACAAGTAAAACCATTCAATGAACTTGTAATGCTAATAAATCCACACTCAACTGTGATAAAGCCAGCAAGTATTTACCTTCATTTGAGTTCCTAGTAATTCCTTGCAGATTAAGCAAACCCAACTCTATGGAGAGTAAGTAGGAGGGTAGTAGGATTGTAGTTCCTAAAGTTTTCATCTCTCTCATTTCTGCATCCTACATCACATTAGTCTTTAAATTTACTGTTGAATCTGATTAGTGGTTGTGAGAAACTGTCTAGTACTGGCATTTTTAATATCAAACTCACAGTGTGTGATAGGCCAAACTACTCAGCAGGCATGCCATTGCTTGCTGTAGACATTTTGAGGTTTCATTTTTTTGTTTTGTATAGTGTGCCTTTAAATTCTTATGGGAAAAACACAATTTCCTTCATGTTCATTGTTTAAGTAAAATTCTTTACTATCTCTGATGTAAACAAATGAAATGATTGTAATCATGAAATTCTAAGTGGAATACATTTGCACCGTATGGAGTATATTTACTTGTGATAGAAAAATAACAATTAACACTTCTTTATATATAATTTAATTATTTTATTTTTCATTATTATACTGCACAAATAGAGCAGCAGTATTGACTAAACTAGTGTGATCTGTTACTTCATTTAATGAGGATTGATTCTAACTTGGAAACATTTCTTCTTAACAAAAATGGAGCACCGTAGTAGCCACTATATTACCTTTAACAGGACAGGTAATGAGGTATGTCTGACTGTACATGAAGATGGATTGAAAGCAGAAAAACAGTTGCTGCTGCTAATTTATTTTTATTTTTTTTACACTTTAAAGGTAACAGCCAGAAGGAAATTAAAAAGCACCAACTAATGCAGCTATGTAATGTGAAAAACAGCCTCAGGATCCATTCTTGGACAGAGATTACATAGCATTGAGGTTGTGGAACCCACACTTAGCTGGAAAGTGACAGGTTGTTCATTTAGGTCTCATTCACACTTGTGTATGTGGCTGACTATGATTTCCAGCAGGAAACCGAGTGGGGCTTCCTTCGAACAATTGTGGGTAGAGGTCCCTATCATAGCAATGGTGGACTAAAAGCACCTAGAGCCATTTGTGGTCATTCGCATGTAATAAAACATGCAATGATTACCTGCTGATGCTCAAACCTGGATGGAGAGGACCTGGGGAGCATGAGGAGATTGGCACTGCCCTCAAGCATATGTACCAATGAAAAATAAATAAATAAAACATTAATACAGCAGGGACCCTAGAACTCCTTAGTGTCCCTAGTAAATTCAAGCAGATGTTGTACTAGTGTTTGCAGGTGCATGTCCATCCACCTACCCAGTCTTTCCAACACCCACCATAATTAGGCAGCTGAATAAGCAAAAAGGCACATTTTAGCTAACCATAATCTTTCAGGACACACAAATCGTTCACTGGAAAGTGGCCATGCACACCATCCTGCATAGCTCTCAACGTTTTATCCCTTCAGCATTCCTAAGTGTGCTACAGTTTACTGTATTGAATTCGATTTTTTACTATTAAACATTATTTTTTTATTTTTTAAGTTTCTCAATATGGTATGTCTGTTTTATTATAATCTCATTATTAGGATTGGAGCTCCTCCACTTACACTCTCATTACCAGGACAGCACCAGCAAAACATATATTGCCTGAGGCCACCCCTGACAACCAGCATCAGGTAATGTCCTCGACTAGTAGGATGCTGAGATGTTAGTGATGCTTATCCGATATATCAGATAGGCTGCCCAACAGCCACCTTATGAAACTCACACGACAGGCTAAAAACACTTCTGCTTATTGAAGGGCAACTGGCAGTTACTCCAAATAAAAAAAATTAAAAACTTTGCAACAAATTCACAAAAAATTATTTACTTTAGAGAACTGTATACAGTGAGGAATGATAACAAACATTATCAAAAATAACCCTGCTTGTCAGTGTTTTTCAAAAAATCATAGCTTAATACCACTTTCATTCTGATGAATCTAAAGCAGTGTTTCTCACCTTGGGGTGCTGTGAAAAGTCTTTAGGGGTGCCGCAGAAACAGTCAGATCTGAGCGATCCTCTGTTAGCTCCTGCTACAGGAGGGAGAGCACACGACTAACTCATGTGTACAGAGGAGGCAGAGATCTATGCGGACACCTCAACCACTCTCTGCTCCCCTCTGTACTCTTGCCAGCAAAAGTGAAAGCTGAACTGGCCACCTGACCACATCCTGCCAACCGATGATGAAACCATTTGCTAAAGACCTGCCAACAAGAGTACAGATCGGAGCAGAGAGTGGGGCAGGTGTGGGCAGGGGGGATTTGTGGAAGTTTGTGCTGGAAGGGGGATTTAGGTGGAGGGGTTGTACAAGAAATGGGGGTTGTGCTAGGAGGAGGATTTGGGTGGGGGGGTTGCTAAGAGCGGGGATTTGGTGGGGTTGTACTAGGAGGGGGGCTGTGCTAGGTGGATGATTTGGGTGGGGGGGTTGCTAGGAGGGGGTATTTGGAGGGGTTGTACTAGAAGAGGGGTTGTGCTATGAGAATTATTTGGGGGAGGTTGCTGGGAGGATGATTTGAGTGGGGGGTTTTCAAGGACAGGGGTATTGGGTGGGGTTGTGCTAGGAGCGGGGGTTGTGCTGGGAGGATGATTTGGGTGGGGGGGGTTGCTAGGAGGGGGGATTTGGTGGGGTTGTGCTAGGAGGTGGGTTTGAGGGGTTGTGCTAGGAGGAGGGGTTTGTGCTGGGAAAGTGATTTGGGTGGGGAGGTTGCGCTAGGAGGGGAATGTCTAAAAAACTGCATGCTCTCAGATGCATCTCCTGCTGCGAATGAGCCATCAGATTGGTGTGCCCTGGGATTGTTTGTAATTCTAAAGGGTGCCTTGGCTGAGAAAACGTTGAAAAACACTAATCTAAAGTAATATGCTTTGCAAACTGTACTATAACACATACATGTCTATGTATAAAAAAAATAGCTTTGAGGTCTTAGCAGATTTCACATTTAGTAGTGGTTGTAATACCACTGCTAAATGTTTCAGTTTTTGCTGCACCTTTGGCTTTGGCTTGGCTGAACACCCATTCATTTGGCTGTTCGCTGAACCTCCCAAACAGTGGATGAACTTACAGTTCATAAACATTGTTCACCGTGCAAAGAAGTCATATTATTTTTCCTTCAGGTCAAATGTTCTGAGCCTATACTGTAGGTCAGTGATGGCGAACCTATGGCACGCGTGCCACAGCTGGCACGTAGAGCCATCTCTGTGGGCACGCGAGAGGGTCCAGGTTCACGGCGGGGAGAGAACACGGCAGCAAGCAGCGGCGAGGTGCAGGAAATTATCTGCACGAGTGAGTGGGCGGCTCCGCAGCCTCCATGCGGAAGGCTACAGACTTGAGAGCACGGGAGGGATAGAAGCAAGCAGCGGCGAGGTGCAAGAAACTGTCTGCACAAGTGAGTGGGCAGGCCCGCATCCTCCGCGTGGTAGGCTACAGGCCTGACAGCGCGGGAGGGAGAGAAGAACTTCACCACTTAATTTCATGGCCGAAGAGGGGCATCCCTGGTGCCTTCCAGAGCCTGGACTCCTCAAACCTCCAACAGTGAGGCCCGGAGAACAGACTGACTGTGGGCCCGGAAGACGAGGACAGGCGGAGAGGTGCAGGCTGTGAGGGAGCCGCTGGATGGAACAGAGCAGAGGGCTCTCCCGGATCAAGGATGGAGACAGGTACTGGGCACAATTATACACTGAATACCTGCATACAAGGACTGGGGCAGGGAGGGATTGCAGATAGGGACAGAGCTAGAGGTCTCCCTTTCTCTCAGCTCCCCTGTTTTTCAGTCCCCCCATGTCCCCCTCTTTCTGCTCCCCCCTGCTGTCCCCTCTCTCTGTGTGTCCCCCCTCTCTCTCGCTGTCCCCCTCTCTCTGTGTGTCCCCTCTCTCTGTGTGTCCCCTCTCTCTGTGTCCCCCCTCTCTCTGTGTCCCCCCTCTCTGTGTGTGTGTCCCCCCTCTGTGTGTGTGTCCCCCCTCTGTGTGTGTGTGTGTGTGTGTGACCCCCCTCTCTCTCTGTGTGTGTGACCCCCCTCTCTGTGTGTGTGTCCTCTCTCTTTCTGTGTCCCCCCTGTGTGTGTCCCCTGTGTGTGTGTCCCCCCTCTGTGTGTGTGTGTGTGTCCCCGTGGTGTGTGTGTGTCCCCTCTGTGTGTGTGTGTCCCCTCTCTGTGTGTCCCCTCTCTCTCTCTGTGTCCCCCTCTGTGTGTGTCCCCCCTCTGTGTGTGTCCCCCTCTCTCTCTCTGTCCCCTCTCTCTCTCTGCCCCCCTCTCTCTCTCTCTCTCTGTCCTCTCTCTCTCTCTCTCTCTCTCTCTCCCTCTCTCTCTCTCTCTCTCTCTCTCTCTCCCTCTCTCTCTCTCTCTCCCCCTCTCTCTCTCTGCCCCCCCCTCTCTCTCTCTCTCTCTCTCTCTCTCTCTCTGTGTCCCCTCTCTCTCTCTGTGCCCCCTCTCTCTGTGTGTCCCCCCTCTCTCTCTGTGTCCCCTCTCTGTGTCCCTCCTCTCTGTGCCCCCCTCTCTCTCTCTGTCCCCTCACTCTCTCTCACACACACAACCTCTCTCTCTCTCACAACCGCCTCTCTCTCTCTTTTACACACACCCCCATCTCTCTCACACACCCCCTCTCTTTCGCTCAGCACCCCTCTCTCACAAATTGCTGTGTTGGCACTTTGCAACACAAAACCAACTTATTTATTTCAGTTTGGGCACTCGGGCTCAAAAAGGTTTGCCATCACTGCTGTAGGTTATTATCTCTGTTGGTTAAATGTCCTTTAGCTTTTCCAGTTGAATGTTCTTATAGCTTTTTTTCTTAGGATCAAATGTTAGAGAATATTTCATTTGTCTTGTGAAAGGAAATACAAACTGGCATTTCACACATATTACAAACAATATGGGTATTATTTGTGACTTTTGTGTAAAGGCTAAGACATTTGCAAATTCTTTTATACATATAGCACAAAGTATGTTGTCAGAGGATATTGACTGATGATAATAATAATATTCCAATAGTCATTTATTAAATACAAAACAAAAGTGGTATTATACTCCCTTTAAACAGATAATATAAGAAGCCGGAGAAATATATCAAGCTATCATTTTGGGACAGTGTTGGCATCTTTTTTCCTGACATTCAGGCTCGTCAGCTCATAAACACTTTCATAATCACCATCTCTCTAGTGCCTGTATTTGTCTTTACACAATCATTCCTTTGTATTCCACTTAACTTCACTCACCCTGCAGCCCACAATGTTGTGTTAAATGCTGCCATTCCTCCATTTCCTGTTAACGATCATTATTTACGCTTATATGTTTCAATGAGTAGAAGTGAATTATTTGTACAAGTAGATTCTTAACTTATGCTCACAAATACTGCATTAATTCAGTTATGGGACTGCTTCAGGCAGATTGATTGAGAAATTTCTCCTGAGAATAGGCATTTTGCATTTGTCTCTAAATTCCTGTATAATTAACAAAGAACATGCCATCTGTGGCAATTGACCTGTCAGAACTGTTCTACTCTGATAATTTCAGTGACATTTTATATAAAAATCCCTAATGTCTTTGTTAAAAAAATATTATGCACATTTTTCTAGAACAAAACAAATGAATACATGAAATTGCAATGTAAAAAAACGATTTTGTTATGCATGAAGGTATTCGATCTTCCAGAAAATATAGATGTGTAGATATTATCTTTGATTGACTGAAGCTAATTTGCTTTTAACCACATAAAATGATATTTGTGATCTAGCCTTTAGTAGGGGAAATTTATAAAGTAGTTATTGTCTCTCAGGAACATTTCTCCGTATTAATGTATAATGTAAAAAAAAAGTTGTTTCTTTATTTTGGGGGGGGGGGGGGGCACCTATACACCTGGGGTTTTGAAGAAGTACAATGTATGTGTGAGACGTTGCCACCCCTTGGTCCATTGTTTTAGTCCTGGTGGCACCTTTCAATAAACCTGTTGGACGGATGTTGGTGTGCAGCTAATTTTTCTCACTTGGTCTACATGTTCACGGTTGCGAGCCGAAGCTAGCACCCAGCCCTTCATTTTTGGTGGATCATATTACTTACCTGGAGCAACAATCTATCTCATTTCTCCACTATATAGAGCTTGACTACAATATCTTGGACTGAATAATCTTGCTATATTAGTTTTTATAGGGCAGATAAGGACACCTTCATGCCATTCTGGTGGAAAATGCTTGAAGTGGGCCTGGGTGCTGAAAGTCTGACCACCGTGGAGTTTTTTTTTTTTTTTTTTTTTTTCCAAAAAAAAAAAACTTCATGGAGTTTGGGCAGAAAGTTTACCTGACTGGGCAATGAGTGTAGAAATAATCAAAACTTCTACACACCTGCCTCTGCAGACTTGTAGGCTGTTTCCCGATAGCCTGAGCCTGTCCCAGAGGGTGCAGATATAATTTCATGTTACCAGCTGCCTACTCTTAAGACCAGTCTGGCTGCCATTTTCTATAGCCCAACACAGTAATTAGGTCACTTCCTATGTCAAGATGAACTAATTAAACTAACTTGATCCCTTCCCAAAAACAATATACACTATATTACCAAAAGTATTGGGAAGCCTGCCACGCACATGAACTTTAATGGCATCCCAGTCTTAGTCCGTAGGGTTCAATATTGACTTGGCCCACCCTTTGCAGCTAAACTAGCTTCAACTCTTCTGGGAAGTCTGACCACAAGGTTTACTGTGTCTATGGGAATGTTTAACTATTCTTACAGAAGCACACTTGTGAGGTCAGGCACTGATGTGGATGAGAATGCCTGTCTCTCTGTCTCTGCTCTAATTCATCCCAAAGGGGATCTATCGGGTTGAGGTCAGGACTCTGTGCAGACCAGTCAAGTTCCTCCACCCCAAACTCGTTTATCTATGTTTTTATGGACCTTGCTTTGTGCACTGGTGCGCAGTTATGTTGGAACAGGAAGGGACCACCCCCAAACTGTTCCCACAAAGTTAGGAGCATGAAATTGTCCAAAATGTCTTGGTATGCTGAAGCCTTCACTGGAACTAAGGGGGAAAGCCCAACCCCTGAAAAATAACCCCACACCACAATCCCCCCTTCACCAAATCATTTGAGCCAGTGCACAAAGCAAGGTCCATAAAGACATGGATGAGCGAGTGTGGGGTGGAGGAACTTGACAGGCCTCCGGGTGAAGCGGACCCCTGTATGTCCTGATCAAAGGCCGAGGCCTCCTCTACAGTCACCGTTCGGGATAGTACGAGCTTCTTGCCTTGCCTAAAGCCGTGTACACATGAGCGGAATGTCCGACAGAAAAAGTCAGACGGAAGCTTTTCATCGTCCATTCCAAAGGTGTGTGCCTCATTGGACTTTCTTTTTGGAAAATTCTGACGGACCTAGAAATAGAACATGTTCTAAATATTTCTGACGGAACCAATTCCTATCGGGAAAACCACTCATCTGTATACTAAAACGACGCTTGCTCTGAAGCAAGTACGAGACAGAAGCTATTGGCTACTGGCTATTGAACTTCCTTTTTCTAGTCCCATCATACGTGCTGTACGTCACCGCGTTCTGTACAGTCGGACTTTGGTCGGACTTTGGGTTGACCATGTGTAGACAAGACCACTTGAATGGAATTCCGTCGGAGAAACCTTCAGAGTTTTTTCTGACGGCAAAACCGGTCGTGTGTACGTGGCATTAGGAGCCACAATGAGGTTTATAGCGGCTGCCCAGTGGTCCATTCATCTTGCCCTGGTCTCTACATATGTGTTTATTGACCTCTCTATAACTTGAGGGCCAACACATTCTGGTAAGCAGGATTGCCCTTTCTCCCACAGCGGTGACGAGTGCATTTACCATACTTTTCACTACAGTTGGAGCAGGGATCTTTTCATCAATTCTATCATCTTTACCATCTACAGTTGGTGGACTTTATATAAAGTGCTTTTCAGGACTCTTGTTAACACTAATGCCCCGTACACACGATCAGAAAATCGTACGGAAAATACCGCTTTTGAAGCGATCGTACAATAATCGGATCTTTAGTACAGATCTTTCAAGAGCCGATTATGACAGTTCAACCGTTATTATTCTATCAGACGTGTACAAAATCTTTTTTTGTACGATGCCAGATCGTACGATTTTCATTTAATCAGTACAGCTATCGTTCGAAAGTGCAATACAAATGCATTATAACCCATGACATTACTTCCGAATTTTTTTTTCTGTTGTATGGGAATTTTCGTAACTTTAGTAAACCCATCAGATTCGATCTGAGATTAGTATGCAAAAAAAAACGGACGATCATTCGTCTGATAATCTCATCGTGTGTAAAGGGCATTAGTTGGTGCTGCACCCTCTGTGTATTGT
The DNA here is from genome assembly GCA_037952835.1 of Lithobates septentrionalis. Lineage (NCBI taxonomy): Eukaryota > Metazoa > Chordata > Amphibia > Anura > Ranidae > Lithobates > Lithobates septentrionalis. The sequence continues at coordinate 597,703 of JBBDGP010000432.1, forward strand.
ATTTGTTTTATGTGTATGATCAAACCTATTGGTGCTGGCTGCCAGCCAAAAATTTTCCAGCCAAGCACAGATATCATTTTGTTTTTTTATTTCTTTATACTGGCTTCTGAAATTTACAAATGCAGCAATTTAGAAATTGGATGAAAGGTTTAGCACTGGGAAACACTTTTTTAAAAATATAAATAGTGCATTTTATATACAAATATATAGATCACACCAAAATGAGGGACAAATGAGGAGGAAAGAATTACAGAGGGCCCGTCCCTCAAAATCAGGGACAGGGACAGTTGGGAGTTACGGTATAAAAGTGGAGTGCAGGGGCTGGTAGCAAAAGGGTTTAAACATGCTTATACCCCTCTGTCCTATAGAATATGCTGCCAGTAACATGTGGGGGTCTGCGGGCGGGGGGCTTATCGGAATCTGGAAGCCCCCTTTAACAAGGGGACCCCCAGATCCCACCCCCCCCTCTGTGAAATGGTAACGGGGTACAAATATACCCCTACCATTTCACAAAAAATGTGTGAAAATGTTAAAAAAAACACAATACATGCCTTGGGACAAGTCCTTTATTAAAAAAATAAAAAAAATAAAACTGTCCCATGGAGTCTTCTTCTTCTCGCGCTCCGACGGACCGAAAAAGAAAAAAACAAAAAAAACGAACGTTGCCTACTATCTGCCTCCATGGGAGGCACCCGCCATAATGACCGGCCGCTCTCAGGTGACAGCTCTTTTATAACTGAGGGCGGGGCAACATGATGACGTTGCCCCCTCTGATGCACGGGGACATCCCTATGGCTTTCCCGTAGTGTCAGAGGGGGTGGGGCCACCGGGTCCGCCCCCTCTGACGCGCGGGGACATCCCCATGGCTTCCCTGTAGTGTCAGAGGGGGGTGGGACCACCCAGTTACATAACCGAGTGACCCCGCCCCGTTCTGACTCTACGGGGAAGCCATAGAGATGTTCCCATGCCTCAGAGGGGGCGGGGTCACTCAGCAACAGCATCGTGTGGCCCCGCCCTTAGTTATAAGAAAGCTGTCACCTGAGAGCGGCCTGTCATTACGGCGGGTGCCTCCCATGGAGGCAGACTGTAGGCGGTGTGCGGCTTTTTTTTTTCGGTCCATCAGAGCACGAGAAGAAGAAGAAGATGACTCTGTGAGACAGTTTTATTTTTTTAATACTTGTCCCAAGGCATGTATTGTGTTTTTTTAACCATTTGCACACTTTTTTGTACCCCGTTACCATTTTACACAGGGGGGGCCGGGATCTGGGGGTCTACCTGTTAAAGAGGGCTTCCAGATTCTGATAAGCCCCCCGCCCGCAGACCCCCCACAACCACCGGGTAAGGGTTGTGGTTATGAGGCCCTTCTCCCCATCAAGATGGGGGCAAGTTGAACCCCATCACACCCCTCCGAGTGTTGAAATTGCATGTCTTCGCTGACAGGAAGATTGCAAAGCCACCTTCTATACAATAGCTTAATAGCTTAAGTGGGCTTTTTTCAACTAGCCCATCTGAGTGGACTTGATTTTGTTACGTGTGCATCCTGCTATGTACCCTATTTTTACAATTCTTTGCACTTATCACTTGTGACAACATAAATGCTGATGTGATACCATATTGCATGAACCTTTTATATATTTTCAATTGTATGATTTAAATTTGGTATTATTTTTTCATATGATCACAAATTATTTCACAGCGCAGCTTTCCTTTTTATGATATTTGTAGTGTGCGTGTCTCACATTGTTAGTTGCAGCTTTTTTTCACGTCATTTAAGGTTTAATCCTATACACACGATTATTTTTGGGATAGCGCAGTAATATAATTTTTTCTGTTTGTACATAATTCTAGTCATTGAGTACCAAGTGTGTTATAACCATATGTAGTAGCTTTTTTACACTGCAGCTGGCACATTATGGAGCATGGAGCACTTTCACATGTTATCAACCCTTCATTGATCTGTGGACTTCCTTGAACAGAATAAATTTGTTGAAGTAGATGCAAAGTGGAAGCAGTGGACTTGCAAAGAGCACTATATTGATCACAGAATATTGTATGTTTACATGAATTAACACAGATTTTTAGTTTTAATTTCAATAGTTTTTTATTAATATATAAAAACAGTACAAGTTATACGAACATTCTATGGTATCACAGATTCGCTTCGTTAATTGTATGGTATAAAATGGTTTGCAATTATTCAATTTTATACATGTATATGTTAACATTTGGTAAGTATGATATTGCAATCAGCAATTAGTTGTTTTACGATGTGTGTTTGTACAAAGTATCTGTACCATA